>OY728153.1:1151878617-1153128617 GCA_963277665.1 Viscum album
TTACTGCATGACTTAAAATTGAATAATATAATGTATTCATTGCATGACTTTAAACTGCGCAATAGAATATCAATTCAGAAGGAAACAAAGAAATTCTCCGTTCTACATATGAGTTATATCTATGTAATGGATTTCATATTCATGGCCATTATTGATTCAAATATTTCTTATGTGAATTGAGCACAACCCTCTTCTATATTTCACACTCTTAATCTTTAATATTTTCTAGATCCTTATAATCAATCTTTTGGTTTCTGGTCACAAAATTTCTAATACCTGAGAGCTATTTTTATTGACTATGCATACATGAAATTAGGTGGCCATGCATATGTTTTATATATAATGGGCATGTCAGTCAAAAGATTACACTATTTTCTATGCAACATATTCTCCAGTATAACTTTCAAAACAAAACTCCGATAATGAGTTTGTCAAATAATGGAAATTTCATTCATGGTTATAGTTTTTTTACCCATTAATATTTGATGGAAATATACAAGAATCTATATTTTAAAAACAGTCATTCAGGTATATTTGTCCCATTATCTTTAATTCAATCTAAAAGTCTTCAAGAATATGGTTTACACATTTCTCTCTCCATGTGTTCCAATATATATAGAATAAACATGGAATCACTTGGCCGCATATCATACACTATTTCCATTTTGGGTTATATTTGTATGACCTAAAACAACAAACACCACAACACTTACATTTGGGTCAGAAATTTGTAAAAGTAATATTCCTCTTATTCTTTGGAAATCTTAGATGAAAATACCTTCTCCATATTCAGGTACCTTTCTCGATAAACCAAACGATGTTCTTCAAAGAATCTGAGTCTCCATAAACATTTTTAAGGATTTTAGAAATAGAATGTCAAAATTCAGAAGATCTTTTTTGCATGATTATAGAGCACACACCCTATAGTGGCCTTGTATAAGGTGCCAACATAATGGGCCAGTCACTCAAAGGATGCCATTTTTTTGCTATGTAGTATATTCCCCAGTTGGCATTGTATAATATAACCCCCATAACAGGTTTCTAAAATAATGGTAAAATTTTTCTTGGAAAAATTCTTCCTCAAATACATTTATCCATTTATTCTATATCATTCTTTAGATCTAGAAATTCCCAAATCACAGTTTATAATTTTCCCTTCCATACCTGAATACGATAGTATGTTTCCAAACAAATTACCAAGAAATTGGGATAGTATCATACCAATGGTAAAAGCCAAAGAAGTTAAATTGAATCCACCTAATTTCTTCATTGCATGACTTAAAACTAACCAGTATATTGTCTTCACTGCATGATATAAAATTGCAAAAAATTATATAAAAAATTCCCCTTCCTGATAAATTTAAACCATTATTCAATCTCTAAATTTTTATAGAAGTGGGTTTCCTATTCATGACCTATGTCGGCATAAAAATATCATTTTATTCTTAAAACCTTGTTCCTTGAAAAACCACCCACTATGTTTTTGAGTCACCCAAAATTTATTTTCCCTTGTGGATCAAAAGTGAAACGTTAAATTCTAAAGAGCTCTTTTACTTGACTATGTAGTATGTTCCCTTAGGCAGCCTTCCATAAGTTTCTTAGATAACAGGCATATCAGTCAAAATATTCCACTATTTGGGTATGAAATATATTCCCCAGTTGGCCCTGTATAATATAATCCCCGTAATGTGTTTCTCAAATAATGGTAACTTCATTCTTGGTAAAGAATCCCCTTATGTTGATACAAGTTTTAAATTTGGTGACCATAAAAATCATGGCTCATGATTTTCATTGAAAATATTAAATGTATATTAATGAAATTGTTATCCACTGAGTATTTTTTGGGAATTAATTTCAAATTTATGGTCAAAGTTATTTCGACCTTAAACACTAGACCTTTATAGTCCAACATGCATGACTATAAACTGATAACAAAAAAAGACATGGTACTCACCAGATTGAGAACCCGCAATGGGAACTCTGAAAAAAAGTTGAGTCCCAACTCAATTAATTTACATTTTTTATGGTTTAGGTAATATTGAACAATAAAAATTCAAAAGATTTAATGTTTGTGGGGTTTTCCATATAACCCTAGGAATAAATCAAACTATTCTTACTAGGGCCAGTGGCCAAGGTAAAACCAAGGTAATTAACTAGCATGAAAACAAAAATGATTGAAGTCAAAATTATTTTCATTTATAAAAAATTTCAAAGAGGGACATCCACAAATGAAAGTCTCCCCCTTGTTAGAAATCAAAAATTATAAAAGGCTTTCAACATAATTCATCATTTGATTGACAGCCTCTTGAGCCCCATGAGCTACCTGTTGAAGCTCATTTATTTAACCATACCTACTCTCTTCAGCATGATAAAATGCTTCTCTAGCATCTGAAATGGATTTTTCACCATCTTTATGGTCTTATCCTACTGAGTTGTGAATCATGTCAAGATCCCCTATAATGATATCTAACTCTGGTTGAAGGCATAACCGTTGAATAGTCTTTTCTTTAATTGTTTGCTTCAGTCTCTTCAACTCTGTAGTATGATTAGCCTCATCTTGGGATAGAACACCCTAACAATCTTCAATGTTGATCAATATTTTTTCTTTTATCAAGTATTTCCAAATATTTTTCTCTTGATCCCTCCTTTTAATAATCTCTCTCACCAAAGTATGAATTTCACGGTATTCGAAACCACCAAATCTCTATGTGACAAATAGAGATGAATGTCGTGGAATTCATAAAGGCAGTTCCTCAAGAGGTATTCTATATATTATCCTCTAGATGTTTTTCCATTGCTTGGGATGTGCAAGATGAAGAGCCTTCTGCAGTTCTGGGTCAAATTCAGAGTCTCTACCATTAGGAGGAATGTAATCTTATATTAACACACTTAAAGAAGTTCCTTGTTCTGCTCCATCCTAAACAATGGAAACTTCACCATCCAATATTGTTTGGGATAATCTAGAGGCTTCATGTCCAGACATAGCCATTGAAGATGATAGCCTTATATGGAAAATCAAGAGTTATGGTTATGTTTAAATTCAAGCGATAAAAATGTGAATGAAAACACAATATCAACATCTCTTACCTAATAATAGGTCAACGGCCTGAGACGACTCCTCTATAGTAGACTCAGTTTCATCAATTTTGTTAGATGTCTATGGATGTGGAGTGCAATCATTAACTTGATCAAGATCTTCAGAATAAATCTCATGAAGACTTGTCATCTCAAGATCTACCTGATCCAATGTCTTTACAATTACGGTATTGACATTAATATCAATTATTCTTCCAAGTATCATTGAGAATTCATTTTCTTTACATGGAACATAATATTTCAACCAACCATGGTTTGAATGTTAATAATAAGAAGATTAACAGGATGAAAAATGAACACTCACGTCCAGTTGTTCTATACAAGAAACTCCAAATACTTCAAAAGCATTTGGTATATTAAAATGTTCTAATAAATTTATAAAGACATTCCAAGATTAATCATTTCATCCAATGATAACTTAGATCCCATGTTAGTCCCACCCGTGGGAGCACTTGGCGTGTTTTCTTTGCATCCTTCCTCTGGAAGCCTTTGACCTTGAGTAGCTTCCTCAGCAACATTGGTTGGTTCAACGTCAGTTGCTTGTTGATGTTCTGGTTTATGTGATGGACCTAAAACATCAAAAGATGGAAGTCTGTTATTGTTACATTTGATGCCTTTTGATGTATTTTTTATTTACCAGAAGCCTCCTATCCTCTGACAGTAGGAAATGGAGCAATGATGGGAACAAATGTTGGTTCCTCAAGACTCAATTCCTCCTCAGGAATAATCAGATTGATAGGAATTTGTCCTATTCCGTAGCTCCCACCATGGTTCCTTGAATTTTATCAGCAGTCTATTTTTAAGATGAAATGGAAGAAGCCCCTATAATTCCAAGAAGTGTAAACACATGTTCATGAATAAAGAAAAAATTCAGGATTATTAGTAAGAATTAATACTACTATGAATGTGCCTAAACATGGATCTCATTCTTTAGTGATTTTTCTTCTTCACCTTCTTAGGAGGGATTACATCATCATCTCTAAAGACATGTATTTTAGATCCCAATACCATCTCAATTTTATCGTCCATGGACTATGGGCCCTGATATATTTCTCCCGATTCAGAGGGTGATTTGGTAGCTTCAAGAGCAGTTCCTCCAATGCTATAATGTGATGAAGGAACTTTAGTTGGCTTTCCTTTAATAATCTATAAAATAAGATGATGTTTCCCCTATGTAATAATGATTAGACTAAAGTTCAAATTTTAAAGCAGAAGAGAATGTGAGAGAAAAAATATTACATCCTTATGATCTTTAAAGTCACACCATTCTACATCTAATGAAGGTCTAATCTATTTAGTGTCACTACGATCTATCAAATCTTTTACACTCATTGTGGTAGGAATTGATTCATCATTGGAATATATGAGCATTTTCAGCTCCTGAAGGCAGGTCCTTACCTCATTGGTATTATCCTTAAAAATAATGTCTGAAGAAGCCATAAATCCCCTACTCCTAGAATATAAAGTCCTTCATGTAGATCCATCCACATGGTTTCAGAATCATAGTAAATACTCTTCCAAGTTTGAATATCCTCTGGTCATATATATTCAGAGTATATGTTAGAGGGTTGTGAAGAGGATCCTACAACCTTGGATTTGTGTTTCTCCCCAACCCCCGTAGTCACGAATGAAGGATGAGAAAGTGGAACTCTTATCCCTTCAGAATGATGGAGATCAGATCTCCTTGATACCATTTTAGTAGGGATTGATGGAGTGGCTCTTTAAATTCAGGTAGGATGGTTATATATGGAACAAGGTATCTTTGGTGAATTTGGACCATCATCGCCTCCACCCTCTGATTCTCACAAGTCATCCCCTGATGATAATGTTTTACCTTCCCAATGAAGGGTAAATCTCCTAATAATTCTCGTCACCTCCACTCTAGGGAAAACATGATTAAATACCACATTAGGGTAAGATTAAATCTAATTTTTAGCATAATAAATAGAGAATCTTCATACTGCATCAGTGGAAGGTAAATTAAAAACGTCCCCAATCTTCTCGGCAGATGTCAACAACCGTAGTTTTCAGGAAAACATCGGGTGTTGCTCTAGTCATACATGCACAGGAGGGGATACAACATTCTGATGCAGACATTTAAATTGACTTGAAAAAATATAAGGATCATAGGCCTCACATATATTTTCTCCATCAATTCTGGTGGCCAAAACGGCATTTCTACAAGCTAGCATATATACCCTCAATTCCAAACTGGTCGTCCCATCATCAAAAAATTTCCCCGCCGGCGGATACACCCAATGAAGGAAATAAAACACCATATTCATACTAAAACTAGCCTTGATGTCATAAGCATTCAAAGGCAAGGGTGAAATACCAATAAAAGCCTGAACAGATAGTTGGAAAGGAAATCCAAAAACTTGTACCCCCCCATTTTACAACACAAATTATAAAGTGAGTACCGATCCATCCCCACAACACCTGTAATGGTCCATCTATTCTAAAGGGATACTTCCCTTTGTAAATGTGTTTCAAACTCCTATAAATCTTGTCCAAAATAAGATTATCCCACCCTACCACCATTTTCTACACCATCTTGCAGCAATAACAAAGGTTCCTTACCTCATCATTTTTTGGTGTCTTGTATGGGTAAAAATAGACACTGAGACCCATGGCCAAGAAAACTACCAAACATGTATTTTTAGGATTTTTTATGTTTTCATCATTTCCCCATTTTTCAAATTCTCCTTTCTTCAATGTTGGCATGATGGTGTCAGGTGTACCTCTCTTCTCTATCCTTGGACAGCTCTTTAGACTAGTTTAAGTTGCCCCCTTTTCCTTTTTCTTTATCAAAAATATTTCCATCCATTACTTTGGATGAATATATATCCTTGAGAGAGATTTCATGGTTGTCGCGTTCTTGATTTTTTGAAATATTTTCATCAACTCCTGAATGAAAGCTGGTGTCTTCTCCGAGTCATTTTTTGTCACCTTGGGAGGAATAAAATAATTATTCATTTCTCCATGGATTGGAGCTCCAAAAATTTTGTAAGCATCCCACAAGATGATTCATTAATTTCCATGTGTTAAATAGAAGGATTTAGTATCTGTGATATATCTACTTAATAATTCTGAGATGAAATCATCATTCCTGTAAACATAAGTTTGCCCAACCAAAATGACATCATAAATCCTGATGCCTTTCAATTCATCTGTATATTATATATAGGTCCTACGAACCCAGTATTCCCACATCCACTTGGGTTTTACACCTCCTCCTAGGTGGAAATACCAACTCATCTTCCATCCTTTGGACTTATCCATCTGGGAATCCCGAAAGACGGATGAATAACTATGTGACTGCAGCTTGGGCGCATGTACCTTCAAATCCAGAGTGCACGGGCTATGATGGATGATATGAGCCTTATCTACTATCCCAGCATTTGAAAATGATCCCCTGATTAAAACATTGGTCGATGAAAAGTTTTTATAATCCTGAAACAAAAAATTTGGGACATAGTTCTTTGGGTCGGGAATATTGAGATCTTGTAGATGGCCATAACTATACAAAGGCAGATAGGTTCTTCTGGAAAAGTTAACATGATACTTCTTCAAATATTTTTCTATGATTGCAAGGGTGGTTTTTGCAATTTCAAAGTAATCACAACCAATGACATTCATCATGTCATAAATCCTCTTGTTGGTGAGCTCATCAGAAGTTCTGATTCTTTTGGGAGCCATTAAACCAACAAAAAGAAAATAAATCATCTTTAATGTATGTTCATTTTTGGTGTTTATACAAAACATTTGGTAATTACAATAAGGATCACAATTATAAACATGGCGTGAAAATACAAGTCGGCCCTCATGTATGGCACTTCAGTTATAGCGTGCAACTAAAAACATATATAAGAAGCACATTGAAAAAGAAGCATCTGAGAGAGAAAGAGAATGTGCACTGAGAGATCAAATTCCAGATGATAGAAGAATTTTAGTGGAAATAAAGTCATTATATATAGGCAATACATGTCACAATGCGCGCCAGATTCCTGCGCTCTTCCATCTTGCACGACCAGTTGCTCAACGAGCATGACACTTGCGCACCCCAAGACTTTTTATTTCTCCTTCATTTACTTCACCATAGTATAAGATCCTCCCTTCATTGAGGATCCAATTATGAGGTTTTGATTTTGTTGAAACTGCATTCTATCAAAGAGTCTAAAAATTGAAAAAGGTAAATACCTTATAATGAAAAGGGGAAAACACTTGAAGAAAATCAAGGTTTTCAAAGGGATGATTTTTGGGTCACCTTAGTCAAACCAAAAGGGCATCAGCATGCAGCCTACTTACGCACCCAAAAATGTCACACAAACTAATTGTGAGCCCAGACTCATTTCACCCATGGTCTAATTTTTTCCTATAAATACACCCTTAGGGAGTTCATTTGTATAGACGAATTTCCCCAATGCTAATTAGCTTCTTAGTTTCCCTCAGTTCATCGCCCAAGTCTTCCAAAACATTAAAGGTAGTTATTCAACACCTTGAGTGGAGGATTTATGGGAGGATCATTGGACTTATTTTATTTTAGTGAATGGAAACCACAAAACATGTGTGCCTAAATCACCCAACCTCCCCAAATCAAAAATACTTGCACGTTTCCTATTCCTTTCATAGAAACTTGAGCGCCCCACTTCTCGGACCACTTGTGAATACTCCTTAAGGCTTGATCCAAGTCTCGCCCAAGTATTATCATAGAGTTTTTTTATCGCTTAAGTAAATATTAGGTCACCCAAGATTATGTGCGCACCCTTACTACTTGATCACCCTTCTTTGATTCACTTACTATCTTCAGTCTACAAGCCATCAAGCCTTTCTAAAATCCATTCATGACACTGATTCTTCTTCCTTGGATCCCTTGTATGAAAGGGATTCTATTGAGTCCTCCAACTAAACCTCCCGACTTATCAAAACATTGGTAAAGAAACATTAGTGTGTCTCCTATTTGGGATTGTATATCCATAGTTAGAGGTTTACTACATTTTTTTATAAGGTATTTAGGATACATCTAATGTCTCTGGGTAGGTATATCCACAGTAACATGGACATTTCTCCTAGGAAAAGTGATGAGAAGTTCCCAGTTTGGAGGAGGCTTGGGTTCTGGGCTCTCTCTTCTCAAAGAGATAACCCAGAACCTCAGGTCTCTGGTTGGGAAGGTAAAGTTCACACTTTTTATCTTCCTTATGAATAAAGGAAAAGTCTCCCTCCCCTACCAGGTTCAATTTTAGGGAAACCATTCTTGTGTAATACAATAGATTTTTTGAAAGATGTAGCATCATTTATCCACCTCTCTTCTTCAGTGCCAAAGACCAGAGGAGAGATGGGCATAGGGACTTTCATTACCCTTTCCCTCTCCTGTTGAGCTTTGTCACCATGGGAATCTATCCTGGTGTAAGCCCCTAAACATCATCGCTTATTCATTTCATTGGAATCTTGTATAATGTAAAGTGAATTGAGGGAAGGATTGTCACCTTTCCCTCTACTCGGTTTAACTCATGCCTCATCCACTCTCACTGCCATAGGTGATCCCTCTCCCACCAGTAGAGGAGGAAAAGTGTGAAGTGTCATTGTTGAATCTCTCAAATCCTCTTTTTTATCAAACCAATCATGAAACTTGTGGACATAGAGATTTGTAATGATTAAAACATGTGCACAAACACTCATGACTGAATGAACTATGAGAACTCGGATTCCCACCATAATTGGGATATGTAGGAAGCCTTCTTAGGGCTCAAGCTCACTAGATATCCTATTCAAAAATCCAACCCTAATTTCCTTAATATGGGAATCCTCTTTAGGATGAATCCCCAAATTAAACCCTGAAAATCATCAAGGCATCCTTTTCAGGATGTAATCCCAAACTCAGTCATTTTTCTCAAAGGACTACACTATCCTATGAGACTAATTGAACTACATGGGCTTTGATTCCCCATATAGGATACCTAGGAAGCCTCCATGGGGTTAAAACCCACACTTAAAATTCACCCTATTATCCTTTGGCCGTATTCCAAAGTGGCTCTAATCTAACTTGGAAACTCATATCCCTTCCAACTTAATTAGGATATTTATACATAAGTCCCACAAAAAATTTAACTAAGCACATTTCCCTCAGATGTTTTTACCACATGTCATTTAACTGTATGGTTAGGTCCTTATCACATGACATTAAAAGGCATTATGGGTCCCATTAAGAAGCACTGAACTACCAGGGTTCTAATTCCTTTCATAAGGATATGTAGGCATCCAATTTTCTGGCAATGATCCCAATATCCAAACAAGCCCTCGTCTCCCTGGATGACAACAAATTATAGAGTACCCTAATGAGTGGCTTAAAAACTAGTATCATCATAATTATTATTAAAAGAATATATAAATAGTATATTAGAGGATACCATTGATGGAGATCCTCAAATAAATACAAATATCTCCATTAACAAAAGAGCTATTAATTCATAATGATGATTCTAAATTTTATACATGTTAATAAGTGATTGTAAATTCTAATGGAAACTTATGTTATAATTGGTGAATTAATAAAAATTAATGAAAAAATATTAAATTTACAAAGTGATTCCCAGAGTAGATATTAATTCCCCCCAAAAGGGTGTGATGAGTATGACCTCCCATCCTATTGACCAATGTACATTCTTATGTATCATAAAGTTTAAACGTAATGAACACCAGCCTTTGGGAAGTAGTTTCTATTTGGATAAAGAACTTTTGGAAGTTTCTGGTTCCATGAATAAATCTAATGGAAACTGTCCAGAAGTATTGATTCTTAAAAATAGAAAACACATTTCTAGAAACTATGAAACAATGATCGATATAATTCAATGTGAATGTTTGCAGTTTGAAATGATATTTTTGTAAAAAAGAAAAGTGATATACTCAAAAATGAGAAAACATATTCTTATTTTTTTGATACCTTAGGAAGATAATATATAAGCTATTCTAGAAATTTAGGAATCAACATCACCAAAATACGATGCATGGTGTGACTGGTTTGAATCCAAGTGTTCCTTTTTTATTTAAAATTTACATTAATTTCAGTTAAAAAAACAAAAAAAAAACTCAAAACTGAGCCAAAAATCATTGGATTTTTTTGATACCTTAGAAAGATAATTCATATTTTATTTTTGACATATATAAATTTTCTGTATCTCAATATGATACGTTATGTTCCTTGTATAAGTGTTAATTATCTATTTAAAATTATCACTTTATATCAAAAATTGACACTCACTAAAAACTAAGCAATGATGCTCAAATTATATTAGTAATTTAGAAAAATGATTCGTAAGTCCTATTTTTTATAATAACTAATCTCAAGTCAGACCGACACACAAAGTGACCTGTATGACTTAATGTTCATGTTTCTAGTTTAAAAGGACATTTTATTAAAAAAACACAAGTGACATACTCAAAATCAATAAAACACATTCTGATTGTTTTGATACTTTAGTAAAATGATCAATAATTAATTTGTGATTTTTAATGATTTTACACACCTATATCTAATTCACAGTGTGAATGTTATGACTCTATGTTTTTATTTTTATTTAAAATTGACATTTTTTCAGTTAAAATACAATTTAAAAACTCAAAACCTTGAAAAAAAGACATTCATATTGTTTTCATACTTTATTAAAATGACCCATAAGTGAGTTTTGGAATTTAGGAACAATCCAAGCCTCAATTAAATACAATATGTACTTAGTATAACTCAATGTATATGCTATCTATTTAAAATTGATATTTTTGGTCAAAAATAGTGAGTCACTGAAAATCATGAAACATTCTCGAATTGTCTTGATAATTTAAGAAAATGATTTATAAGACATTTGTGATGTTTAATACTAATTTTCATGTAATACTAATACACAATGTGGCTAGTATGAAGCAAAAATTGTGTTTAATGATTGATATAAAATTTTAGTAACAATGAAAAGTTACATAATAAAATAAAGAAAATGTATTTGGATATTTTTAATTTAGTAAAATAACACATATGTCATTAGTGATGTGTAGAAATTATCCACACCTCAATCAGACACATAGTGTGATCATTATGACTCCAATTGGGTGCTTTCAATTTATAAGTGACATTTTAGTTTAAAATGCACATCACATCACCAAAATTGAGCAAACAAACCTTTATATTTTTTCTTATCATTATATTTTCTATCATGAATCGCCTTCTCCGTGATGAGGGAAGGGACATAAAAGTGTCCCACAGTTCCTTCTTCAAGGTGAAGGAGAGATAATGACCGCCCTGAGTCCCGCCTTCAGTAGGCCCTGGAGTGTCGACTAGCACCAAGGGTATAAAATCTCAAAAAATGGAAGGAATTACCCTTTTTTTAGAACAAGATCAGGAGATAAGATGGAAAATACCAGAAACACCAAATTCTAAAAATAAAAGTAAATCCAAGAATACAATCCCACATGGATGTTCTGAAGTAAAATTCATACAAATAAGACAAAACTCCCAAATACTGTTCCAAGGAAATGATACTAAACATCAACTATCTAGACTCTCAAGCTAGTAATGTCTGAAATTATCTTCAAAGTCCTCATGGAAAGCGAAAAATGGGTTTTCAAACGTAGGGTGAGCATGCAAGTATACTCAGTAGGGAAACTAATGATATTCGTGCATAAGTGAGGCAATATACTAATTCCCCTATGAGAAAATAATAGAACCCCAAGAACCTAATAGTGAATACTAACTAGTCCATCCTCACCAATACACACTCACCCATGTAACTCAATTCAAGAAAAGTAATAGCATAAGCACATCAAAATTCGGGTACCCCACACACAACATTCCCACTGGTTCACCACTCATTCCTAATGATCCAATGTGTTAATGCTCCCACACTTCCCACATGTAGTCCCATGGTCGCAACCTTCCCACACACACCTGGGACTCAAACCACCCACAACCACTGCCGCAGACACCTGGTCCACAGCCACCACAACCATGCCCAAAGACACATGGTCCACAACAATCACATACTACACCAAAAGGCACCTAGGCCTCATCCTGAAGATACATGGGATGAAATAACCTATCCCGCAAACACCTGAGCCCCTAGTCCAAAACAAATCCTTGTCTATAGATTCCAGGACTATAGTAAGCCCCAATCTATTACAACATTCCAAAATACACCTGATCAACATGATCTAAAAGAGGGTGCACTGTAAAAAATCAGAAACCAGTCATCTATCCTTCCACTAGGAAATTAGGAAACACACCCTACACCCAGAGATGGCGGTGTTTGGCACATAGTTCTCAACAAGTGTGGTGTGAGTATAGATATCACGAAAAAATACAATATATATATATATAAGTAAACATGTAGTCTTCCCTAACTTATAGGTTTCACATGAACAGACAAAAAATCCACACCATTACCACATTTACTACTACCCCTACGTGCACAACCACATAACAACCACTTCCAAATCAAAACCCATTCCCCCTTTTTTTCAATAGAAATTTATTTATTTTAGGGAATTAACTTAAATTATCTCAATACTACCAAGAAAATAACAATTGTAACCATGCCAAGAAAACAATAAAACCAAAATGAAGTCCCAGTGTATAACAACACAAAAATAGACATGAGGTCCCACTATACATCCTTGATCAACAACTATCTACTATCATTCTTCAAAGTAAAGACGCCCCTTCTTTCTCTCACAAACCAGCCCTGCAGCCCCACTGCCCAAAAAAATCCCCAATGAAGTCCAACTACATAACATGTCTATAACCACGTAGTAGTCCCACTTTTTGATGTCTCTCTTTGACCACAACACATCATAAAGGCAGTTCATCTTCCTACAAGTTCATCCATTCTACAATCAATCAATCTATCAAACTGAGACACCCATATACCAAGGAAAATCCCACTACCTATAAGCTTCTCAATTCATCAATCCATCAATCTCTCAGACTGAGATACCAACACACCCCTTATACAACCCCACATAAAAAACCCATAGAACCTAGAATAGAACACACAACACATAACTATAACCATATACCCAAGTGTATTCAAATTTAATCTAAAAGGATTCTTTAGTTTCCACTATAATATTACTGGGATGATCACATAACAGTTTTGATCCCAGGGAATCCTTTTATTTAACTGAGTGTACGTTATTAATAAGATTTCATATTATTGACATTTTTCGAATGACCACATTAATGATAGAGTATCACCGGTGCACATGGAAAGACCACAAATAGTCATGATTTTCAAAAGTCATACATCCCAAAAAATCCATAAAAAATCAATGATAACAAATAAAACAAGTGATCAAACTTCAAGCTGCACCCTATCTATTATTTTACTTTTGCAAGTTATCTTTTGATTAAATTAAATATTTGTTTAATTATTATTTTCTGAAGAGTATTTAGATGTTCATCATAAGTAATCATTAATATATTGACCCCACATGATGCACAATTAATGAGAAGAAAAAGAAATTATGAACTTGGATGATCAAATATTGAAGTTATTTCTTGCGCGTAGAACATGGGATGTCACGACTTACAGGATGAACTCCTTGGTTGAGTGGAAAGGGCTCAAGCTTCGGAGAATGAATCATCTTGGGAGGAAGTGTCTAGGTGAAGAAAGTGAAATGAAAAGGAAGAAGGAATAAAGGATCCCAGATTAAGAAGAGGCTAGATCCTAAAATCTGGGAGACCATTTCTAAGTAATTAAATGTCCGACCATGGATCGACCACATGGATTGGTGGTTTAAAAAATTGGAATTAATTTATAATTTAATAATACTCCCTCGGAAATAGTGGAGAAAGAGAAGTGGATGTCTTTGAGTTGATAAAATTAACTTTAACCTGAGGAAAACACATAACAGGGGTGAAACTGGAAACAATTGGAAAAGCTGGAAATGATTCACTGATGGGTGAGTCACGGACGTTGAGCCACTAATACCAACACATGGATGCTGGGCCATCAATGCTGAGCCACCGACACTAATCCGCTAATGGGTGAGCTACCAACGTGACCTACCGATGCCCTGACCTACCAACACCTCGACCTACCGAAACTAACACCCTTAACTCACTAATATCAATCCACCTTGACCCACTGATGTCGAAACCACCTTGAATAACCAATGATAAAACCCCCTTGAATCACCGATGTCGATGCCCCCAGACTCACCAATAACAACATCCCCTTGACTCACCGAGGCCGACTCCCCCTTGACTCACTGATGACGACGCCCATTGACTCATTATTGTCGATGACCCCTGACTCACCAATGGTGATTCCCCCTTGACAAACTGATGTTGATGCCCCCTTGACTCACTGACTCCAATTCCCCTAACTCGATGAAGTTGATGCCCCATGACCCAATGACGCACTGACAGGCCAACACAATGACATGCTGATGGAAAAGCTAAAATTTTGGCAATCTCTTGAAATGAGACACTATGAGCTCCTAGAACACCTTATCACTGGATTTTCACAAAGGAATGGCCTATAGAAAATATGAGTTATTACATTAGATTCATCTCAATATATTCTTATCCCCATGATTTTCAAAACTAACCTAGAATAAAAGAGGTCTAAACAACTATCCCTTGAGATACATCTCATGAGTAAACCAACTTGTGTTGATATAAAGATAGAGAGAAAGCATCAACATAAAAGAACACCTCTTTGACAGTTATCTCTTGAAAAATTGGGGAGACACTAAGGCCCCACTTTCCCAAGAAATCATACAAACACCCAGGGTCACACTATCCAGATACAAGGATTAGAGAGATCCTTGCTCTATGTTAAGATACTATTAACTTTGGGCGGCACTAACTCGCCCGCACTGGTTTAATCACATCGACATTAATGTGTCTTGATTAGGGATATGGATCTATCCTCCCAATATTTAGGAATTTTTACACAAAAATATAGAGTAATAAAACATCTTATCATATGACAAGCGAGGTAAAATATTACATCATAAGAAAGGTACAAAGAAAACACAAGATAAAAACATAGAACAACACTAGGTATTGGGTGCACATCTGTGCCTCCCATTACCAGGTACTCTCCTCGAGGCAGCCATGACTCTATAGGAAATAAACCAAGGGAATGTTCTATCTGAGAATCACTTTCTCCTTACAATCCTAAATTGTCATTGGTCTCTCCATGACCATCGCTTCATCCTTGATATTCAACTCCCCCTATTCGAGGACTTGGGAGTCATTGTCACGGAGTCTAGAGACATGATAAAAATTGTGGATCCTCTCAAACCACGGTGGTTATGTGAGTTGATACACCACCTTTCCAACTCATCTCAACACCTAGAATGGTCTATTGAACCAGGGAGAAAGCCGATTCCCCTTGCCAAACCCACACTGTCCATATTGAGGGGAGACCATAAAGAACATGTGGTCCCCAACCTCTAAGTCCATGGGTGTCCTTTTATGATCAGCATATGAATTCTTCCGATCTTGAGTGGCCTTCATCCTTTCATGAACAAGCCAAAACTTCTCTTTTGTGCTCTAAACCACATCTAGGCCAAGAACACCAGCCTCCCCAACCTCTATCTATCATATAGGTAAACAAAACAGAATTCGGTACAAGGCTTCGAATGGTTCCATGGTAGTGGTCGAGTGATAACTGCTATTGTAGGAAAACTCTATCAAGGGAAGTGTTGTACCCACTATCCTATGAAGTTTAAGACACATTCTTGTGTAATTTTGTCCAACGTATTGATGGTCCTCTCTATTTGACCATCTATCTGAGGGTGGAAAGTAGTGATGAGGAATAACTGGTTTCCAAAGCATGTTGTAATCCCATAAGGAGTCATGAAGTAAAACATGTATCCCAATCCAATATGATGGATCGTGGAACTCTGTGTTGTCATAAAACTTCAACCATGTACTTCTGTGTTAAGGCATCCACTGTGATCATCTCATTATCCACTAAGAAGTGAGCTGATTACATCAATTGTTCAACCACTACCAAGATGGTATCACATACTCCCTCGTCCATAGGTAGTCCTATGAAAAAATCTATTAAGATATCATCCCACTTAAACATGGGAATATCTAAGGGCTCTTACCGACTGTTGGGAACATGTTGTTCTGCCTTCACCTTCTAACATAGGAAGCACCTTACCATAAACTCTACCACTACCGCTTAACTATAGTCTACCAAAACTAACCTATCTAGCCCTGGTACAACATAGACACTCTTGCATATACCACCAAGTATGATTTATTGAACTCACTAAAAACTCCATCACACATCACCACCGGGACATCTAGATTCTCACAGAACAACATCTGATTCTGAATATCCTCCAAATATCCCTCTAGAACATTTCTAGGGATTACACCATCATGCATCACTTCAACCTATGAATCTCCATACTCAGACTCCTCCACCTGCCATACCAAGGAATCTTGCAGTGTCAGTTGAAACATACAACCTCTACCATCCTCCACTCTCAATCCCATATGAAATGAAGAAAACACCTCTATTACCTTCCAAGCATCTATGAACCCCTGAAAGATATCCTTCTGTGAAATCTTGCTCAAGTTATTGACCACCAAGTTCCCCATTCCCAGGGAGTAGGATATTTTAAAGCTTTATTTCTAAAGAATCTATATCCACCTCTACTACCAGAAGTTCAAGCCTAACATGGAGAATACATACCGTAAGATCTTATGATCAGTGAAGACCAAAAAACGTTTCCTGAGGATGTCTTTCTTGTACAACATCATCACAAACACAACTGCTTCATGTTCCAGGTTGTGGGTGGAATAATTATGTTCATGGGGACATAACTTTATAGAACCATAATAGATCACTACTTGATACTACATCACCACACATCCCAAGACTATCCCAGAAGCATCACATAACACATCAAAAATTACCCCTTCATCTGGAAACCATAGTACGTGGGCACGTACCAACTTCTCTTTTAGATAAGTAAAATCTACCTTGCACTGCTCACATTGTACAAAAGCCTGGTCATTTCTAGTTAAATCCATCAATAGAGCTACAACTCAAGAGCATTCAGGCAAAAACCTCTAGTAGTAACCTTGTAGACCATGGAAACTATAATTCTATGCCACATTATTGGGTTCCTCCAAATAAAAAACTTCATTGACCTTCGATGAGTCCACTGAAATTCCCTACTTGGACACCACGTGTCCAAGGAAGTGAACCTCTCGTGTCTAGAACATTCACCTGGAAAACTTTCTATAGAGATTATATTGTCAAAGGACCTCCAAAATTTTCATAATATGATCTATGCAATCCTACTATGATATTCAGTGGATTATGATGTTGTTGATAATGAAGACCATGAACCAGTCTAGATAGTTGCAAAAAATATAGTTCATGAGTCCCATGAACACAGCTGGTGTGTTCATAACACTGAATGACTTGACTATAAACTCAATGTTCTCATCCTATACCTGTAGAAACTATTTTGGATTTAACCCTCCATCACCCTTGATTGGTGACATACAGACCATTTTTCAATCATAGAAAACCAACCTGCTCCCTCCAACTAGTCAAAAAGGTCATCGCTCCTTGGGAGGGGTAACTGTTCTTGAATGTTTCTTGATTCAGTCTCCGGTAGTTTATGCACAGCCTTAGATAACTATCTTCCTTATTTTCAAATAACAATGGAGCACACAATGATGACACACTTGTTAAGATAAACCCCATCTTCATCAGGTCACCAAGCTGAATCCATAGTTCCCACAACTCAGAGGGCGCCATTTTATAAGGAGAAATTGAAATTAGATAAGCAACGGGTTGTAAGTCTATCCCGAACTCAACATCACGTCAAGGGGGTAGAGTCAAAACCTCTTTTAGGAAGACATCCAAAAACTCACTAACAATCCAATAAACTTCCACCATATCTGAGCCTACTAGTTCCACATACATCTCAGCTAACAAGGAATTAAGGGGATCCACACAATGGTTACCCTCTTGAAAACCCACCTTGCAAACGAAAGCTACACACTGACCGCCAATATCTGAGAACACAAACCTTATCTGAATGTAGTTTCTAATAGAGTGAAATGAAAATAGATTGCCGATGCCTAGGATTACATTGTATGGCCACATTATTAGCATAAAAAGATCCCCACTAGACTGATGTGGCCCCAACTGCAGTGTACATCCTCGACAAACATCAAACAAGATAGTCTGACCTCAAACAAGAGTACTCAATAGTAGGGGAATAGAAAGTCTCTCTCTATCTAGACCCAAGGCATGGGCTTGAAAATGTGTGATAAAGTAGTGGGGATCTCCCGAATCAAAAAAGGCATAGGCAAAAGTACTAAACAGAATGATCAAACCTCCAACAACATCTCGCCCCGCTGGAACTGCTACCTATGCAACATGCAGTAGTCCATGCTCAACTCCTCTTCCCCTCAGCTACTCCCCAACCATGCCATAGTTAAGGTCCATATAGAGCACCTTCATGTCATCCTCCTTCGGCACAATTTTCCCTTAGTGGAGCAGGAGCTCACTACCCCTACTTCTAGAAGGGCCTTGCTAGAAACTGCTACCATTGAGGTGGGCGTTGAACCTGACCACCCCCACTATAATAATCTTTTATAGGGAAATTGTTCCAATTATTTCCATGAAACCCATAGATAAGGAACCTCTGTCCTAGGTCCATGGAGAAAGGGTGAGGATTAGATTATTAAAACTAGATGTTCTGAGGCCTACTCCCCTCTGGTCAAAACCTGGAAGGTCCTAACACTGGAGGCCTGCTACTGTAGCCTTTCCCTTTTACGAACTCAGCTGGATCCTCTCTGAAAACAAACATCTTAGTGTGTGCATCCTCTATACTACTTTATCCTTATTCTGAACCTCCATGTATATTGGTAGAATGATGGGAATAACAAAAAACTAAAGAAACGGTTAGATTTCCTCCTCCAAGCATCTTGACCGTAACTCCTCATCTAGAAAGTGGTCCAGAGAAAAAGGAAGGAGATCCTTGATCTTGATCCACAACTCCCTCACCGACACACTCCCTTTCTAGATGGAGAGAAGATCATACCTCTTTTGGCCTTCATTATGGAAGAATGGTATTTCCCCCGAAACTCCTTTTAAAAGTAAGTCCAAGAAAACTCAATTTCTTTCTTATCCCTGAGGTGAAGAATCCACCACTAATGTGCCAATCCTCACATATGGCTCACTTCCAGAAGAATGCAGTACTTTCAGAGAGACAAAATCAAATTGAATGAGATCACCAACTTCTTGAGTCATCTCTCTGTCTCCAAGTCTGAGTCAATTCACTAGTACTTTCCTAAAGTCTGTCGCTAGAAGCCACGTAGCATCTTATTACATGGGTCATACTCCTCCTCTCGTTCAACCCTCTATTAGTCAACCAGATCAACCTCTTTGGCCTCAACATCCAGCACTACTCATGGAGAACATCTGAGTGCCATAGATGAATAGAGAATCAAATAATTCATAAGTTTTAGTAGTTTATAAAATTATATTTTAAATTTTATTAAAAAAATTTCTTTATTCTAAATCCCAAAACACCAAAGAAACACAAGAAAAAAATTCTTTATGATTCAGGTTCCTTTATTAGGGTCTCTACCTTGCATTCAATGTAGCCATTCCTGGTCATTCAGTAGATCTAGATTCCTTGCATCAGATCATGGGGGAACCTAAAATCATGTGTCCAAGCTGGTCCTCTAGAGAATATTTCACACAACATGGTCACCTAACACTATTTCCTTACCATCCAATGAAATACTCACTATGCCTAACCTTGAACTCCATCATATTTGTCAACCATCAACTCTGATACCATTCTGTCATAGACCGCCTTCTCCAAGATGAACGAAGGGGCGAAAAAGTTCCCTTACCTTCCTAATTCAAGGTTATGGAGAGATAATGACCCCAGAGTCCCACCTTTAGTAGTCCCTGGAGTGGAGACTAACCCCAAGTGTATAAAATATCACATGAATGGAAGGAATTATCCTCTTAATAGAACAATATCAGAAGATAAGATAGAACATCCCAACAACACCAAATACTGAAGATAAAATTAAATCCAAGAATCCATTCCCACATGCATGTTCAAAAGAAAAACTTATACAAAGTATGGTTGAACTCCCAAATAATGCAGCAAGAAAAAGAAACTAAATAGAAAAAACAACTATCTTGACGCCTGAGATAGTATGGTCTATAATGGTCCCTAAAATCCTCTTGGAAACCATAAAATAGTTTTACAGATATCGGGTGAGCATAAAAGTATACTCAATATGGAAACTAAAGCTACTAATGCTCTAGTGAGGGAACATACTAATGCACCTGCGAGAAAATAGTAGAACCTCAAGCACCTACTAGGGAAGAACAACCAGACCATGCACACCGAGTCACAAACACCCAAGTAATGCAAGACATGTAAAGTAAATTTATATGTGCATCAAAATTTGGGTACCCCATACACTAGTTTCCCACTGGTTCACTTATGAATTCTAATGATTTTGCATCTTGACATTGCCAATCTTCGCACATGTAGTCCTACTACTACAACATACTCTCACACACCTAGGACTCAAATGATACACAACCACACCCATGTACACCTGGGCCAAAACAACCACCACTACACTCAGAGACACATGGTCCACAACAACCACACAACATGCCTGAAGACAACTATCCCTCATTCCAAAGATACTTGGGAACAAGTAGCTTTTCTAGGAAAAACCTAATCCCCTGCCACAAAAAAACACTTGCTGGAAGAATATTGGATTGTGGTAAGCCGCCAGCCATTACAACATTCCCAGATACACCCATGTGGAAAGATCTGGAAGAGGGTATGTGGAAGAAAATCAATAACCAAAAATCCATCCTCTTACCAAGATATTGGGAAAGACACCCTCCCCCATGAGATAGAGGTGTTCAACACATAGTGCTAAAAAAGGGTGGTGTTAATATATTAATCACAAGGAACTACAATATATATATAGTTAATGAAGCAGTCATCCCTAACCTATGGGTTTCACGTGAACAAACAACAAGGCCACACTAGTACCACTTTTACTGGGACCCTAAATCCACAACCACATAATAGCCATTTCCAAATCACAACCCATCCTCCTTTTTGTTAAAATTAAATTTATTTATTTAAGGGGATACACATAAATTATACCAACACTACAGGGAAAAAAACAACTATTACCATTCCAAGCAACCAAAAAAACCAAACTGTAGTCACACTGCACTACATATGATCAAATAGCACAAAAATAGACTTGCAATCCCACTAGACATCCTAATTCAACTACTATATACTATCATTATTCAACATAAATCATCCCATTAATTATATCACAATATATACCTATAACATTGAAGAGTAAACAAATACCAAATGCAGTCCCATTGCATAACATGTCTGTAACAACACTACAGTCCCACTGCTCGATGCCGCTCTGTGACCACAACACAACATAAAGGAAGTTCAGCTTCCTTAAAGGTCATAGTTTCCACAATCAATAAATCTCTCAGACTGAGATGCCAACTTACCAAGGAAAATACCACTACCTAAAAGTTTATCCATTCCAAAATATGTCAATCTCTCAGACATACATACCAACAAAAACCCTATACCACCCCCACATACCAAACCCATATAACCCAGACTAGATGACACAACACAGAACCAAAACCATCAACCCATGGATATTCAAATTTAATAGGCAAGGGTTCTTTAATTTCCACTTTAATATAACCATGGTGATCAGAGAACAGGTTTTATCCTAGGGTATCCTTTTATTTAACAAAGTATACATTATTAACTAGATTTTATGTCACATCCATTTTTCATATCACCACAAGAAAGATATATTATCACTACTGCACAAGAAAATACCCCCAACGATCATGATATTCATAAGACATACATCTCCAATAATCCATAAAATAATTAAAGTTGATAAATAAAACACGCGATCAAACAACAAGACTCACCCTGTCCGTTATTTTTCTTATGCATGAAATCTTTTGATCATATTAAATATTTGTTCAATTCTTGTTTTAAGAAGTGTATCCAGTCATTCCTCACAAGGAACCATTAATATACCCACCCACATGATGCACAATAAATTATATGTAAATGAAAATACCAAATTGGATGATCAAAGGCCAAAGTTCCTTCTTGCGCCAATAAAAGGGGATGACACGACATGCAGGAAGAACTCCAAGGATGAATGTGAAGGGCTCCCACATTAGAATATGAAATATCTCAGGAGGAAGTATCTTGGAGAACCAATATAAAGGAAAATGAATAATGAAGAGAGAATCTAGGGGTAAGAAGATTCTAGATCCTAAAACCAGGTAGACCATTTTGAAGTACATAAAAGCTGGATCATGGATTGACCAAATATCTTGGTGGTTTCACATGTTGGAATTAATTGATATTTCAATAATCCCCCCATGAAAAAAGTGGAGATAGATTAACGAACATTTGTGAGTTGATAAAAATAACATTAAAAAGAGAAAACATACCAAAGGGGAGAACCTGAAAAAATTGGGAAAACTGGAAATGAGTTACAGATGGCAGAGTAACTGACACTGACCCATAGATGCTGATCAACCGATACTGAGACACTGGCAAATGAGCCACTGATGCATCTTTCTGATGCCTTGCCCTACCGACTTTTCAACCTAGTGACACCGATGCCCTCGACTCACTGATGTTGATACCCCATGACTCACTGATGTCAATGCCCCCTTGACTCATTGATGCCAATTCCCCCTTGAATCACCAATTTCAATGCCCCCTAACTCACTGATGTTGATGCCCCCTTTACTCACTGATTTCAATTCCCCCATGACTCTCTAATGTTGACGCCCCTTGAACCACCGATTCCAATGTCCCTAGATTCACTGATGTTGGTGCCAACTTGACTCACCTATGCCGATGCCCATTTTACATACCGATGTTGACGACCCTAACTCATCGATGATGACACCCCTTGACTCACTGACACACTGACATGATGACACACTAACATGCTATTGGAAAATGTGAAATTTTGGAAAACTCTTGAAATGAGCCACTAAGATCTCCCAAAACACCTCAACACTAGATTTTCACAAAATAAGGGCCTATGTACAATCTGGGTTATTGCATATGTTATTATATTATTAAGTTTATTATATTTTTTCTCATGTACTTATTTATTTAATTTTTCTAGTGATAATTCATTAAGAGGAACAATAAATGGTGTGATGTGAATGAATCAACCACAAGTGAATCTCATACACAATGTTCCTTTTATGACTCAATGTTTAGTTTAAAAAATATTTAATTGATTTAATTATAGTATTACTAGCATACAATATTTTTTTTCATATATAGGTTTATCCTTTTTCTTGAGTTGGGTTGGGTTTTTCATCAATAACATTAATTGATGTCAGGGGCCAAAGACAATGGAACGTTAATTCTTTTGAATGCCTATGATACATTTTACTTACTCAGGTAATTTTTTTGAAATGGCTACAATATAGTTATTTCATTTTATTTTTGATATAGCTTTTATTAAATTTAAAATATCTATTTCTACATATTTTTTCTGTTTTTTCAAGTGTGGTAGAGTGATATAAATTTAACCACACTCTATAGTATGGCCCTTGAAATATGTAAAACATTTCAAATTATTATATTTTTAAAATAATTTTTAATCCCACAAATGCGTCATTTTATGGGTAGTTGCCGCATTTTATGGGTTTATTGTTATTTTGAGCTTAATTTCTAGAATGGAATATTTCAAATTTTAACTATTTAAATTTATTTATATTTTTCATCCATAACATTTTCTAAAATGATTGAAAATTTAAAATTCATTTTTAGGAATCTATACATCCTAAGATTCATTTTATTCACCAGGGCCCAAAGCTCAATCCAACATTTGAAGTCCCAAACTCATCTCACAAGTTAGGCTACATAAACTATTCATATATTTGGTGATTTTTATTATGAGACCATATAACATAAATGGATGAACCAATGGAGATGAAATTCAACATGGAGAAACATGAAATCTGGGGAAAATCTTCTTTAACTAGTGGGCCTACCCGATTCATCCATGTTCAGGGTCATTAATTCTTGGAAATGTGGAGAATTGGAATATGAATATTCACCCATCTATAATTAAATGCATAGAGTCAAACATAGATAACTCCTGAAAATTATAGTGTGGATGCGTATAAATTATTTAAACCACATTCAAGAAGGATCCATTAACAAATTTGGTTATTTATTGAGGCTACAACTCGGATAATTTTTGTTGACATAGTTGGGTCTGAAAATTTATCTCCATTGCCTATACAAATTAACTTCTTCTTCATTTCAAAGGGTTGGCACTCTAGGGGTCCATTTTTAGTATGTTTGTAGTGTTTTAAATTTATATAATACTATTATGCATATTTATTATATTTTATTATTATTCTTCATATCATTATCATTTCATTCATCTTTTGTTCTTCCACATCATTCTTTCCACTTTGATCTTTCATATTCATGATCATGAGTAACTAACCCAAGAAAGTTTACAGGGGATCAATCCGGTTAGGAACCTATTTATTTTAAAATTATTGTATATTCTTTTTAATTATTATAGATTGAGGATACTAGGTATCTTATTGTGTAAGAACCTTTCTTTCCCCACTTTCCAACTAAGGTTTCACTTTTGCTTCTTCAATATTATCTATTGATTGAGGATGTGGACATATAGTCTCTCAATGATCATTGAGAGTAATGTATATTTAAAACAATGCATTGAAGAGAATTTTCACACCTATGGCATAGTGTGTTCATTATGTTAATTTGAAACTAAAAACACGACAATGAGGGTTCACTCAGGGTGATTATCTCAAGAATATCTCATTTATTTCTAACTTCATTGTGTTTTCATTAATTTTTTTTGCGTTACATTTTCATGATTACTTTTATTAATAAATTTTAAATTCAAAAATATCAATTTTTATCCATTTTATTTTATAAAATATGTGAATTAGAAATTAGTGAGTAATAGATTGCAAATTCTTTTCAAGAGAATGACCTTGGTCAGCCCCTATGATGCACTTAGTTAATAAATATTTTGAGAATGTGAAAAACAACGCTTCATAAAATTGGTTCCATTTCGTGGTATCCAAGTGGTATTAAATCACTATTTTTATTCACAATTGTAATTAATTTTACTTTATTTTATTTTAAAAAATTGAAAAATATCATATATTTACTAATAAAATTATAAAAATTTATTTGTTCATGATGTATTAAAATTTTAATTAGTCTTCATGGACTAAAGAATATCACATGAAATAAGAATTTCAAACGGATCATTAAATCAGGTTGGAAAGGATTAGTGATTAAATGAAAAAACTAGATATCTAAATAGAGTAGATAACATATTATGTACATGCATCCCTTGAGAAATTCGAACCTGAATCAGAACCTGATCCAAAATGAGTGGTGGATGAGATGTCACCAAGATTCTTTTATGTTAAAGAACCCGATGCATGTGAGAAGGAATTAGTAAAGTAAATAATCATGTAATCCCATACTCAACCATTTATTAGGAGATCATTGATGAAAAAATTCCACATAATATAATTATGGGAGACAAATATATATATTTGGAATAATCCTATAAATATATTTTTGAAACTAATGTGAAACTAGATCTTCATATCCTTAATAATTAATTTTATGTACCTATCTACCTCTCTGTTTAATTGGAATATGATAATGATGATTCACATGTTAATATTGAGTTTCCCATGTTCCTACCAGAGGAGATTAATTTCCAAAATTACATACATGAAAGGGAATATTTCTTTATTGATTCGTCATGATTTAATCTTATTAAAGTGGAATTATTTTTTTAATTCTCATTTTATAAAATTTATGACAAAAAAATTATAAGGCCTTGGATATTAATGAATAATTAATAAATGTATTGTCTAGGGAAGTAGAGCAGTCGAAGATGGTGGTGGTATGACTACCTCCTTTAAAACAACTTGAAAACCACAAAGTGGATCACACCACAAAATTCAATAGGGTGCACCCATATATTCATTTCCCTCCCACTCTTGTCCTCAAATTATTTATTTCTAATTTCTTAGGGGTTCGTAATTTTATTATATTATATGGGGTCCTTCATTCTTGGAGTCTAATTATAAATACTATAAAAAGTCACATGGGGTTATTCATCTCAATGAAAACACATCAACCTTCTGATAGGGGATAATCCTACACAACTATTGATGCATGACTATCAACAGGAATGGGAAAAAATTATTTCCTAAGTTAAAATGTATTAATGTGGTTGACCTAGGATGTCTCCCAAAGGGGAGTCACAGAATATAGTTTTTCACTTTTAAATGAGGGTAAAAATGGGGTGTTCTTTTTAAAATTAATTAATAAGATAATGATTGAAATGAAAAATGAAATTGAAATGATTAAAAAAATGATTTTAAAAGGGGTGATTAGTTTGAGGCTAGTTTCCCAATTTTAATGCTATCCTTGTTCAATTTAATTCAATCTGCTTCTTCTTAGTTAATTAAAGTGAGTTTCCACAGTTGTTTCCTCTCATATCTTTAGTGAAATTATGATGGTGAGAAAAAACTTTACCAAGATCTTAGTTTGGTCATCTCACTTTACATGTGAAAAATAGATATATTTAATATCCTCAATTAACATGAGAAATACATAATCATGTCTTGTTTATCCCAAACAATCAATAACATTCACTTCCCATTTTACTCGTACTGACGATCGTTGAGTACTTCATCACTAATCCCCGGTCATTTCCTTCATATATAAACCAAAAATTAGTGGAGAGAGATAATGATTATTTTAACACGGAAAAAATAAATAACAAAATTAAAATTGATGAATGATCACAATGGATAAAAAAATCCTCTATATGAAATTCAAAACAAATTTGAAGAAGAAATAAATTTCATTCAATTACATCCAATAACTAAAGCATTTCAAAAATAGAAATCCAACCCTTCCCCAATCACTCAAAATGCTTACCCCACCATGGTAAGAGAAATGGAGATGAATGGAGAAGAAAAAGGTATTACAAAACTATGAAAAATAAAATAAATATATGATAACACCAGAAATTTCTCCATATTGGTGTCCTCGAAGGAATGGGATGGAATGGGATATTTTTAGAGGGAGGACCTCCCCTACATTTATTGCCAGAATCTATCCCCCATGAGTTGACACATTTTATCCCTATTAAATGACATCATCTTGTGTTTCACCATTATTAAATTATGTTCATAATTGTATTGGGAGTTTCCCCTCAAAATCTCAGCGGGTTGGGACATGTATTCCGAGAGTTATGCCAATTTTTCTCTAACCATTTATTATGTCTAGTCAGACTCTCTAAATCACAAACATATGAATTATTATGAATTAATGACCCCTAAATGGACAATTCATGCATCCTCTCATTCATGAAAGTTGTTCCAAAACATCTTTCACGTCCACCAACAGAATTTCATAGCAATTGGTCCCACCATGAACATGTTATAGACCCCACACCAAAAATAGATAGATCTGTAAATAGTTTACATAGTTCAAATTTTGATATTCTTCTGAGCTTCCATATGACCGATTCATCTTTTGATCCAAAAGTATTAAATTAATCGTAGGATGTCGTGAATCCTGAAAAAAAAAATTTAATTTGGATTAATTTAAAAATTGTTATGTTCAAAATAAAAAATAATTTAAAGCAGTTTAAAATCCAAGATGATCCATTTTTACTATTTAACTAAAAATATCACCAATACCATTAAAACGCAACAATTCTCTTTAAAGCAACACTTATGTTGGTTTATAAAAATGAAATTCAATGTAAATTTAATTGAAAATATTTTCTTTATCAATTCCCCCATACTTAGCACTTGGACTCTTGGACATGTAAACATCAAAATCAAATCAAATCAAATCCAAAACACATACCAATGTGATCTACCAAATCTACACTAATTAAAAAATATATCACGCATCATCAAAAAAAATTATTTATTGTTCTAAATTTTAGATTATTTCATATATTACTACTTCATTTCTTATCCAATGCTCACAAAACACTTACCTCACATGAATTTTCTCTCATCTCACAAATGTAAATGTTCAATAAGGTTTTTCAAATCCAAACTAACACAATATTCACTAGAGGATTGATATGCTGCTACATCTCCAGCCGATCTGAGTCGAGGAAACATGTTTCTCATGAGGACTTTTCAGGTCTGATCTATGGATTTTGGTAGGTAGGATTTAGATACTTAAAATTATGAGGCCAAAAAATGATGGCTTGGATATTTTTCTAGAAAAATTGAAAGATTATAATTTTTACTCAAAAATGGTATCATTCTCATCCCCTTTGTAAAAAAGGCTCCATCATCATGAGAAATCCAAGAAATTTCATTCGATTTAAAATTTCACCAGCAAAAATTTCATCTAAAATATATATTTTTTTCTTGAAAGCTTCTGATCGGCACAACTTTACTTCTACTTTGTAAGCTCTAGAAAGGCACAACTTCTTTAATAATAAAAGATCCAAAAATGAAATTTTTTTACACAGTGAACTTTTCAATAGAAACATCAGCTCTTAAACATTTTATTTTCCACCCAAATTATCACTAAATTAGGTAGTACACCATAAGAAATCTTCCCCCACACTTATGTTCAACTTGATCGTGCAATTTTATTTCAAGAGAAGGTTGGATATGAGAAATTGTCTTGTAATGTGGCTAACCAAACTGGATATTCATGTATTATAATGGATAAAATGATTAATTAATATTTTATGCCGTAATGAAAAGGATTATTTTGAAAAGGGGTCTTAAAAAGAAAAAAATCCCTCAATCATTTAAACCACTATTACCACAAATCTTCAAGTTTTGATAGAAATAAATCAAATTACAGTTAAAGAAATCATAGTCTGGTTCTCTCACAAAATGAGGAGAGTGTAAATAATATGAAAACAGTGGTAAAAAGGCCTTATAGGAATTTGATTTTAAGAAATAAAGACAGTGAGATGTAGCATGAGATTTAAAAATCATAGTACTTTTCATTAAATTCCTAAAGATTTAAACTTGAAACAAAGTAATTTTAGCATTCATTTAAGCTCAGTTTTGCAGAATAGATTGGTTCACTCATTAACATGTGTTTCAAAAATTGAAATTAGGATCATTTCAGTTGAAATGTTATAAAACATGCAAAAATTAAAGAAACAAAAAACAGAAAAATCTGAAAAACAAACAAAATACTGTATTTTTAAAATAAACAAAATCTAAAATGAAAATCCTAAAATACAAAGGTTCCCTCCCCCAAACATAAATGATGCAGTTTTCACAATGAATTATAATAGATTTAACATGTAATAATATTGTAAAATGAATCACAACAACTAGGAAAGTGTAAAGAGGGGTACAAACAAACTTATTAGCAATGCAACGTGGAGTTATGATCCTGAGTGTTGCTCTTTGAAAACCTAAAAAAAGTTAAAATATATCATAATAAATTTATTAAGTGAAATGGAAATAAAATTTTCATGATAAATGGAGGATAAATATTGGTTTAATCCCCCATGTGGCACCTGGGTTCTGATTTCCTCCTAATGGGATGTTCTAATCAGATATCCCTAATCTGATGGTGGGAGAAGTTTCTTTCTTTGGAACCAACAAGAATTCATTCTTCCAGTATGCACTTGATCCTTTTTGTTGAGTACTCCATGGATATATTTTACCATGTCCAGCTACATTGTAATGAGATAAAACATGCATGGTGGGGATAGGAAAATGAATGAGTCCTCCTCTTTCAAAGTTTCCACTTGCATAATTTCTCCTTCATTCACCAGTTCTTTCTCAAGATATGCAGCATCAAGGGAATAATAAAAGGGAATTTTATATTGTACATCTATTTGAACAAAATTAATGAAATAATAATCGATAAAAATTGAATCCCCTTTAATGTGAGTATCATGCTCCTCAGTTTCCTCATGAAAAGGCACTTTTGTATCCTCCTGAACTCCTTTCGATATGTGTTCAACAAGCTCAGGGGGATTCAAATGATCTTTATTAGGTGAATCTTATTTTTCTTCCTCAACCACCAAGGCAATAGATGTGTTGACTGAATTTGATGATTTATATCAAGTGGAGGTGGTACAAAATTCATTTTTAAAAAATGTAGAAGATAACGGGTTCAAGAAAATATCATCTCCCTAATTTTGTTCGACTATGATCTCTTCTTAATTTGAAATCCCCTCTTATATTTGAGTAGTATAAGATAGAGGTAGGTAGTCAGGATCCTCTATTTGTTCTTCTAATTCCACCCTATTATTGGTTTCTCCCTTTGATGGTTCTAGATATTCTTCATTTGGGAGGCCAAGTTGTTCTTCACACTCGTTCTTGAATTCATTCAAATCTTGTTGATCCCCACCATGTTGCTCAGGCTCTGATTTCTCTAAGTTAGAAATGACATATTCAGTTAGCCTTTCTATTTGAACCTTTAGTCCTTCTATGGCCTCTCTGAGTTACTTCAATTGAGATTTGTTATAAACTAAAATATATTTTTCTTATTGTTGTTGTACCTATGAGTATTCAATCCTTGAAGATTAATAGTAGAAGAGAGAGATCATGGAAAAAAGAATTTTTATTTTGTTAAAAAAAAAGAAAATTGTTAAAAATTTATAATTATATTGTGGAATTACCTCCCCAGCAACTTTTCCATGTTTGATGCCCACCTATCGTAGGGCATAGGAAAATAAATTATTTCCTAAGTTAAAATGCAGTAATGTGGTTAACCTCGGATGTCTCCGGAAGTGGAGTGCTCACCAAACATTTTGTCACTTTTAAATGAGGGTAAAATGAAGATTTACTTTTAAAAAAATCTAATAATATAATGATTGAAATGAAAAATAAAATTGAAAAGATTGAAAGATATGATATTAAAAGGGGTGATTAGGTCAGGGATGGTATCCCAATTGTAATGCTATCATTGTTCAATTTAATTCAAAACCCTTCTTCTGAGTTGTTAATGTGAGTTTCCATAATCGTTTCCTCTCACTTCCTTGGTGAAATTATGATAGTGAGAGAAATCCTTACCAAGTTCTCAGTCCGGTAAACTCTCCTTCCATGTGAAAATAGTTGTATTGAATATACTAAATTAACATTGGAAATACCCAATCTGGTCTTGTTTATCCCAAATAATCAAGAACATTAACTACCCATTTCACACCTACTAACGATCGTTGAGTACTTCACCACTAATCCATGGTCTATTCCATCGTATATGAACCATAAATTAGTGGAGGGAGATTATGAGAATTTTACCAAGGAAAAAATCAATAATGAAATTATAATTCATGAATTATAACACTTTATAATAAAATCCTCTATATTAAATTGAAAAAAACTTTGAAGAATAAAGCTATTTAATTCAATTACATCCATGAACTCAAGCATTACAAAATATAAAACCAAACCTTACCCAATCACACAAAACATTTTACACAACCATGGGAAGGGTAATAGAGATGAGTGGGAAAAAATAAGTCATTAAAAAACAATGAAAAATAAAACATATAAATGAGAAATCCATAAAGTTCTCTTTCTTGGTGTCCTCAAAGGAGTGGGATAGAATTTGATATTTTGAGAGGAAGGAGTTCCCCTTCTTTTATAGCTAGAATTTGTCCTCAAAAATATAACACATTGTAGACCCCTTAAAAGAAATCTTCACGTGTTTCACCTTTATTGAATGACATTTAAATTTATCATGAACATTTACCCTAAAAACCTCAGCGGATTTTGACAAGTATTCTAAGTGTTATTTCAATTTTACGATAACCATTTATTTTGTCTAGTCAGAGACTCCAAATCACAAACCTGTAGATTAGTATGCAATAATGACCCCTTAAACATCTAATTAATGTGTCATCTCTTTCATGAAAGTTGTTCCAAAAATTCTTTTGTGTCCACCCACAGATGTTTATATCAATAGGTCTCACCAAGAACGTGATATGAGCCCCACACCAAAAATAGACAGATCTGTAAACAATTTTTATAGTCTAACTTTTAAGCATATTTTTAACTTCCTTATGGCTGATTAAGCTACTGGTACAAAAGTATTAATGGTATCTCTAGTTTTGTAGAATCTGGAAAAGATATAATTTTTCAATTTGTATTAGTTTAAAAATTTTTATATTAGAAATACAGAAATAATTTAAAATAGTTAAAAATATGAAATGGGATATTTTTACTATTTTGATAAAAATATCACCAATATCATAAAAATGCAGCAATTAATCTTAAAGTAAAACTTTGTTGGGTTTAAAACAATGAAATTCAATATAAATTTAATTGAAAATATTTCCACTTTCAACTACCTAACTGGGGGTAGTAAAAACCTAAGACTGGCTTTAGGGTATAAAGAAAGCACTATCTCTTTAATATAGATGTTTGATTTAATTTTATTTTTTTTATTATATCATTTAATTGTTTGTTGTAGTTTAATGTGGTAGAATCTATAATCTCAACTCAAGGCTACCACTTAAAATTAAATCATGTTATGTCTTACCTTTTATTTGTTTTATTTTATTCCAAATATAAAATTTTAATGTAAATCCTACTTTATCTAATTTGAGCTAAAAAGAGGGAAGTAAATGAAATATGTGTTCAAGTATAATGTCAACATGTTTGTTTAGAATTTTTTTTCTGATAATATTTTGTTTTTGATGTATTGTTCTGAGATTTTACATTTTCCATTTTTTCATTTTTGTGTGTTTTTAGGATTCATGAGATGAATAAAATACTTTTCAAAATTCCAACCATTTTTCTATTTTTTGAAAAATTTATTAATTTCAGTATTTGAGGTGTTAAATTATTTATGAATGATTTTTTTAACTTCCAATATATTTATTTAATTATGTTTGATTTATTGTGAAACTCATGTGCTCTAGTAGTTTAAAAATTAAATATCTGCCCCAACCAAATAATTTTATAAACCTTTTTACATATTATGTACATTTCTCATTGTATTTTGAGTCTTGAGACATAATGTTTTATGAATAACTTGATTTTTTTTATCTTTTTAAATGTTTTTATATTTCATTAAAATTGTTAAGTATGATTGAGGCACCATTTTGAAATCACTTTTTTATTTAACCTATTATTTTATCCTACCTTTTCATATGACCATTATCTATTAAATATATTTTTAGGCATCCAAATTACAATCCATTTATCCCTTTCCAACCTACTCTAGATCATAAATTCATGATTAATATTGAAATCAATTATGGGGGAGGGAGAATATTACCTTTATTTGTCTCTCTAGAAGATGTTGTTTGTTTTGAAAAAATGATTACATATTTGTTGATTCATTGGTGGAATAAATTTCTTGATGAAATATGAATGGGTGGACCAAATATCATTAAAAGTATGGGTTATTTTTTCACCAATTTTTTATGATCAAAATATACCTTTATTTGCCTCAAAAAGATGATTCTAAAGGGAATTATAGATCTCAATTAATTTAAAAAAATTATAAATATATGGAAAAAATGGAAAAAATATATAAATGACACTTAAAAACATTAAAGTTTGAACATACAAATGAATTATCAGTTTGTAGGTGATTAATTTTTAAGCTGATTGAGGAGCATAACATTCATGAGGAATTTTTTATGAATTTACTTCACATTAGCGATTTACCATCCTCATTATTCCTTATAATCTTTTTCATTTAAAACCTACTAACACCTAGCCTCAGAAAAAATAAAGAAAAAGAAATTAATATTGAAACATTTATGACTCTATTAAGTGGAGATACTAGGAGGATTGAAATTATATAGAGATTACACATTTCTTGAGAATGAGAAAAACATAGAAAAAATAGCCTAATGTGAAGCGAGATATATTTTTCTTGGGAGGTAGGAAAAATATGAATGTGAGGATTAAAATGATATTTAATGTATTGATATGATATTTTAATATTTAAGATATTTTATTCACATAAGAGGCATGATATTTTCTATATATATTACAATTGAATTGTAATGTCAATTATGCTTTGGGATGTTTGTTTTGACCTTGGAATAAAATGGTTTACTTGGAGTGCAATGTCTATGACTTGGATAATTGTTATAGAAAATATTTTAAATTATTTTTTTTATTTCACTGTTTTATTCCCACAAATACGTTTTTATGGGTGGTTGTCACATTTTATGGTTTCATGGGTATTTTGATCTTAATTGTTGAAATGACATATTATGGATTTTAACTGTTTAAATTTATTTCCATTTTTTTTGAGAATAGGATTTTAATGAATGATTGAAATTATGAAATTACTTTTTTAAGATTCCATACATCATTGGATTAATTTTTATTCCATAGGTATAAAAGCACAATCCAAAATTTGAAGTCCCAAAATCAACTCACATGTTTGGCCTGCAAACCATGCATAGAGTTGGAGATTTTTGATAATGGGACAATATCACAGAAATGGTGGAAACAATGGAGCTAAAATTCAACATGGAGAAAGTCGATATCCCCTGGATCATATTTTTCAACTTTTTCCTCAAATTATGTTTCATTATTAATGGTCATTAATTCATTGAAAAGTGGATAATTGGAGTATGAAGAGTCGCCTATCGAGAAATAAATTCACTAAGTCTAATATCCATAAATCCTACATATGATTGTAAATAGATATGATATTTGTGGGTGTAAGCATCTAACATAGTAAAAAACTATAAATAAGTATCATTTTACAAATTATGTCATTTAGTGGGGCTACCATGGGGAAACATTTGGTGGGAATAATTTGATCAAAATATTTCCTCCATTTTCTTATCAATATGGTAATTTTCTTCACTACAAAGGGTCAACACTCAAGGTATTCATTTTCAGCAAGATACATAGTGTTTTATTTTTAAATAAGAAAAATATTTATTTTTAATATATTTAAATCTTTTTCTTTATCTAATTCACATTTCATTTATCTTATGTGTTTTCACCTCGTTATTTATACTGTGATATGTTATACTCATGACCATGAGTAACTAACCCCAGAATGTTCTCGGGGGAACAATTTAGTGATGCGACTATTTATTTGAACATAATTTAATAATGTCTATAATTTTATTATGTTTAGGATGATGGGTATCTTAGTGGTTATGATGCATTTATGTCCCAAAATTCCAACCATGATTTAGCTTTGACTTCTTCAATATTCTCACTCGACAGAGGAAGTGGATGTGCTGGATCTCAGAGATCGTTGATTGCACATTACATTCAAAAACATATGCCAAGGATGATGTCCACACATATTATAGAGTGTGTTCCTTATGTAAATTTGAAGCTGATAATAAGACAATTAAGGTTCAATTTGGGTGATTCTCTCATGAATATATACTTTTTTATTGACTTCATTGTGCTTTCGTTCATTATATTTTTATTTCTTTTTCATGAATAATTTTATCAATTCATTATCAATTCTAAAATACCAATTTCTATTGATTTTATTTAATAAATAAGAAAACATTGATTTATAAATTGTAGAGTGATTGATTGCAAAGGGTCCTTAAGTGAACAACCGTGGTCAACCCTTGTCCTTTACTTAGTTATTAATATTTTTATATCACAGACGACAATGATTCATCGCCCCATTATGAGATATTTTATAACCCATGATAAAAGATCCATTTATAAACTCTATTAAATACGCTCATAAATGACTATGTATTTTAATCATGCACTGGTAGTAAGAGTTTTTCTATATCCAAAGGCTGATTCTAGATATGCTAAAGGCATTTTTTAGTATGTTAATTGGGAGATTAAGTATTAAGAATATCTTTTTCCTAATAAATAAGGATAAAAAACTATTGAAAAAGGGACATGTTCTTCCATTATCTATTTTTTTAAATTATATTTAAATCATTTCATTTAACATCCCTTAAGAAAGGGGTAAAAGAGCATATGTAAATGGTTATTCAAATTCATAGTCCACCATTGGTAGTTTATATAATTTTGAAACCCCCCCAAGGGGTGATTCAAATTCAATGTCCCAAACCACTAATGATAAAAAATGAATCTTTTGAGTCATAGAGGTTAAGGTTATTCAATTAATTTAATAATAAATTCCGTTAATAATCATCAGCTCAGAAATCTTATGAGTGACATAACGAATGAGCATAAAAACACCATGACATTAAGAAAAATACTTGAAATCACCTACATTTTCTTGTCAGTTGACTCATCATCCATTGAGGCCTCTAACTCAGACTAAAATGTAAGAAATCGGGTAAATAAGAAAATCACCTAAAAATAGGATATATTAGGTCACTTAAAAAATAACTCTATTGATGGAAATATAAAGGATGAATGCTGCAAGTTGAATGGAGATATTAATGGAACACTTTAAATACAACAAATGTCGATTCGATTGAAGTCTAGATAGAATAGAACCTTTAATTTCTAGGTGGATACCTGGTGAAGCTCCAACGGGAGGACAGAGAACTACAATGCATTAGAGGAAAGAAAATGAGGGGTGGATTTTATAACAAATGATTTATACTATCTTGTTTTTATAAAATTTTAAAGGGTATCATGGTTTGGACATGTGGTTTTCTAGAATGTGCACCAACTATGTGCCAATCACTATCTTAAGACATCCCTCTCATGGGATACACACACAGTTTGACTAACTATTTGTATTTCATAAAAAAACCTTCTGTATGGTGGTTTGCATCATTCTAACTGGTTGAAATCCTGGGATACATATTTAGAACAAACTATGTATCACCCAAACAGGGTATCGATTTTCCCGAAATAGATTAAAATAACCATGCAGACTGGGTGGAACAGTTCCTACTGACCATTTGGTCTACTTGTTACCTTAAAAACCTATGTTTCTGAGCTCCAAAAAAACCCAAAACACCCTAAAACTATTTTCATACAATCAGGATCTTCCATTATAAAAATATTAAATGATTAAAATGAATTTATAGTGTTCCATTCATTAATGAAAAAGATGGGTTATTAAAATCTTCCCCACATAAAGTAACTTGTCCCCAAGTTTTCATTAGAAGGGTGGTAAATCATTATATGTGAATAACTCTTTCCACCGGGCATGTAAATCATCCTTCCTCTCTCATGTCCCATACATTATGTGGGAGTGATTCCATAACACCCATATTAGATGAACTGATTGGCCTCGGGGAACATTCATACCTCGATCAATAAAACATTTAAGATTCTCCTCAATGGATGCACCATCATCCAAATAAACCACACTAGGATGAAGAATATTACATGGATCTAAACAATATATTTGAATATGAGATACATGGACGAAATCTTGTAAATATTGGTACCTCATAGGTAATTGTAACCGATTAGCTACTAGCTGGACTCCCTCAAAAATTTCTATGTTCCTAAGGTAATGAGTTCATAGATTCCCTTTTATCTAAATACATCTATTCCCCTTTCTCGATGAAGCATGTAGGAAAAATCAAATCCCAACCTCAAACTCTACTGGTCGATGATGGTGACCACCATATTGTTTCATCATAGACTAAAATGAAGACATCCACTTCCTAAAAAGATGATCCTTCTTTGAAGTCTTCTGGATGAGATAAGGACCCAATATCACTTCATTTCTCAGCAATATCCATCATATCGGTGAATGGTATAACCTACCATATCCTCCTTATAAGGAGCCATCTGTATGGTTTCCTAGAATTTTTTTAATAAGAAAACTCATTGAGAGTTTATTGTTTAACCAATGATCCAATGAAATCAAGGACACATGATCAGATTATGTCCTCAAAAACCTATGTTGTATAATAAGACCGACCATTGGTATGTGAGTGATATGTTTTACTTAGTAGTACATATGATCCCATCACCCTCCACAACCCCATACAAAACTATTACATGAACCAGGAATATCTATCTAGTATGATATAATGAGGAACTCTGCAGAGTTGTATGACCTCAAAAATGTAGAGCATCCCAATATCATCCACTAAAAAAGAATCCGGGATCGGACAGAAATGACTGAACTTTTTCAAAGTGTACATGATCACCCATACAACATCACTACACTAAGGTGATCTAGGATATCCATTCATGGAATTTATATTTATATTGTCCCATTTCCATTTACAAATATATTAATTCTATAAAATACCTTCTAGTCACTGATGTTATTCTATCACCAATTGACAGATATTGCACTGATTAACATACCCAGTAATCTCCCTTTTCATACCCGAACACTAGTATTGGTGGTGTATGATATGATACATCGTCGAAAGATTTATATTTACTTCCCCAAAAGTGGAACGAGACTCTCATACCAACCCCTATAAAATGTCATTGGTAACCCATATGTGTTTATTAATGTACGAGATCTCATTCTCATTAATGAACCAATGATTAGGAAGGTAGTCACATGTAATACTCTCCAAAAGGACCAAGCCCAATGGATCTCATTTCTTCCTCATCATCACAGTCTCCATATGTGAATAGGTTCCTAATAATTATAAAAGTATAGAATTTTCAATGTTGTTATGAACCTCTAAATTCATTATAGAAAAATGGCCCCAAAGTAGACAATCTCTACTGGCATCCTAAACTACCAGTGTCTGAGTCTTCCTACTCAAGGAATAAACCACAACATTTTCATTAAGTGGTGTATAATAAAGATCAATGTGAAAGGATTTTAGGTATTCTATCAATATTTTTTATCTTGAGATTCAAATCATGTTGTTTAAATCCATACTAGAGGTATTTTTGTGTGTATACACCAAAAAACAATCTCCTATTATTTAATTCATACCATATAGTAAGGTGTAAACAATAATGGATAACATGAGATCATATATTGGGTAGATCCTCATGTGTGGCCTCAACTAATGAAACATTTTTGTCCCGACTCTCTCTTACTAAATTTTAACTAATCAATGTCTAAATCAAGATGCCTCACAATAAAGTGAATAAATTCTTCCAGGATATATAAGAATTAGTATTAGCACTGAATTTAGTCTCCCTTTTATTTCCTAAAAGATTGTATAATATGTCTTAGACCACATGAACATCACACCATTCATAGTCATTCTAGTAAGAGGTTCTTCTAAGAATGAAAAGACCTAAATGAAAACCCTATAATAAATATTTTCCCCAAAAAACAATGTATATCAAAAACATTCTTAGGATAATAGTAGGGAACTATAACTGTCACCTAATATAGGTTAACTAGTACTCCTGTCTCAAAGATAAGATGACCCAATAAAGTGATCTTTATCCATCAAAAGTGTAACTTTGTGAGGTTATCATATAAATTATGCTCTCTTAGTGTATTAAATTTAATATTAAGATATTTGGAATGTTCATTTTGAGAATGATAATAAACCAAGGTATCATCCATGAAGACCAGTAGACATTTATCCATATACAGGTTGGAAAGCTAATTTCTTTGTGCCATTAAAACTACTAGATTGATAGTTAGTCTAAACGGAATGAAAAATAATCAAAAAAGAAATATCTACTAAAAATGGTTTATGAGGTATATCTGATGGCCTAACATGAACTTGATGATAACCTGATCTTAGACCAATATTAGAGAAACCATTTACTCCCAAAAGTTAGTTGTAGATATCATATATATGAGGCAATGAATATTGATTCTTAAAAATAAACTAGATAGACCCATGATAATCAATGTAGAGCTAGAGGGTGTTGTCCAACTTCATGGAAAAAAGGATTGATGGGACCCCACACTAATGAATTTTCTAGTATAATATCCTTAGAATACAAATATGTCAGATACCTATTGATCTCTTACAACTTTTTAGTATTTATCTAGTAAGGAGGAATAGATAATTGTGCAACTTTTATAACTAGTTTGATTGAAAAATCAACCTCTCTATCGAGACGTATTCCATAAAACATGTTCCCAAATCATCCTAATAAAATCTAGCAATATGTTTTTCCATCCCTTCTATCCCATGATGTTCGAGTCCATCTCATATTTCTTTGAAACTTAATTTTACTTTCTGAATAATAACCCCACACTCTAGTGGTGTGAAATTTAACATTTGGAAATATCAGTAAATATAAACTTTAGAGGGGACCAAAAAACCATATTAAGAATGATATCAAACCCTATCATATCGAGGGAAAATGTGTCCCAAAGGTAGTGACACCCACCTATCTCAATGTGAAACTCACTACAATAGAATATACTATCCTATAAAATTCCCAATAGAGTATCGAGTGTCATCAGTCCACATGTGAAATGGATGTTCGGCCAAAGTCTCTAAAAAATAGGTACAAATATAATGTAATGGGAAGTACCTATTTTAAAATTATAAGATACTAATGTATATGCTACTAGAATAGTACTTTATATCGTAGAAGTTATGGAACTCTATTACTCATGTATCAGGTGAACTACATAAATCTTTCTTGATCTACGGTCTTGAGTTATACCTTGGATACCCTAATGAGGTTTGATCTACTAGTACTATATATATTTTGTTTGGATACACATTCTATGACCACAAACATGTTCTTATTAGTTGGTCAAAATTTATATTCTTACTTGATGAGTAGCTATAGAGCACACTCTTAAGAATGGAGTCAGTGTATAACTACTCTCATTGGAAATTGGAGGAAAATATCTTCATAATATCATAATAAGAACCATATTTTTATAAGACTGAAACTCAAATGGTTCCTAGGTAAAATTGTGTTTTGTATGTCCCGATATAGCCGTCTGATGAAACCTCACCTACCAACCATAGTACTCCCCCCACTGACTATGATCCCCACCTCGAGGCTCTAAATAGTGCTTTTTATTTTTGGTTTATATAGTCCCAGATCTCAGTGTTGAACCTCTTCAAATCACATGCCCATAAAGCTGAGGTTGCGCAGAGTGATAAGATCTTGGTTCCATATCACATATATAGTAGTAATCTGAAATACATTCACCTATGATAAAATTTTGTACCAGATACCACCATTGAGTAAACATGATATCGATAAATACTAACTTAACCAAATATTTGGGTAGTATTGGAGCTCTATAAAATGGGTTGAATAGTACATCACTTATAAATCTCTCTACTCTAGGTGAATAAACTCTCTAGCTTGATCATCCCTCAATGTATCAGGATTGAAATAATCATATAAGTCCAAATAAATATCCCTTTGATCCATATCATTATGGTGATCTATCAGGGTAAAATCATCCAAGCATATCAAGGATTAATTCCAAATAAAATACATATAAATATCCACTCTCTTTTTGGGAGGTGTCTCACGATGATCGAAAATCAATAACATGGCCCCTAGATATGACTCTACAGCCTATGGACTTCCATACCTTGAAAATATGGGTGAGGGGATGATACTATTAAAAATAATGTGTAAAATCTACCATAGTTGGGAAAGTGGTCAGAGACCCTAAATAGACTACATAATGTTTTGGAAACCCTCTTGAAATTGGGTATTAATGGCCATGGGAGTTATAACCAGTGGCACCTAAGTGGAACCACTCGATGCTCTACTGGTGACCTAGGGCCCACCATTAATGGATCATGGTTGTCACCACCCTCCAAGAATATGATTAAAGGATCTCATGGTGGAATTTTTCTACAAATACCATACACACAACTCTATACAATATTCAATAACTAATAGAATCACTAATATTTGAATAGGATATGCACAAGGCTCCCAATATGCAATTCACAACCTTCTTCCTACTCCAAATTCTTGGTCTGGGTGATATTTAGATCATTATAAAAATTAATGACACTACCTACATCCTACTAATGATTTCTGGTTAGGGTGTATTTATATTTTTTAATTCATAAATCCCTATAAACACAGTGAATAATGAAATTTAATGTGGAAAACATGAACTATATTTCAATTGGCATCCTTATTTAATGGAAACCTTTTTCTTTCTGAATTAAATTTCTTTTTTTCTACCTAATAATTTATATAAAAATTATTTTTAAATTGTCGAGTTAAATATATCTTCAATTTTTATTTATAAATTCCCATAATCATTATAAATTGAAATGTGGTTTCAATTAATAATAAACAATTATTTAATGAATTTCTATATAAAATTTTAGTACAATTTCATATACACAACAATAAAGGTACTAAAAATGTTATACGTAATGTACGTATTAATATAAAAATTTCATGGAATATTTATCATATTTAATTCCACATGTTCCAATAATTATGAATAAATAAATACTACATTACATTAATAGCCATGTGTAAAAATCTAAAATCAAAAGGAATATTAGACATAAAGTGCATTACCTAATGGTGAAATCAAGGAAAATGTGATAATAATAACCCAGTATATCATTTCCTAGCCAATATAACTTGGCATTACAATATATGTGGGTTAGAAACTCCCAAGCATATGCTCATGAAAAAATATTGACACATCCTATTTCTTCCTTATATCATCTCAATTGGTAAGGAAAGAATAGAACTGAAAATAAAATCCTATGATACCACTTTGTAAAATCGCAGACCCAATTTTATCAACATTAATTTAACCTTATTGACCACATGAACTCAAGTGCACCACCCCACATGCTAGAGGCTACTGACTATTTGTGAGGGTCCATGGTAGAAAATTGGGGAGACTATATCCCAACGACTAGAGTATAACACATCGGCATAATCATATCATTATTTAAAATTAGAATAATATATAACTATAAAATAGAAGGGTAATTATTCATTATATTAAATAACCACGTAATCACATACATTAGTTTCATATATACTATTATGATAATGGAATTCTATAAAAAAATGAAAATAAAATAGGATCAAGGGAACTGTAATAAAAAAATTGACATAAAAAATATGAAAAAAATATCGAAGGCTATTTCCAGTAGTATCTTGAGAATAGGATCAATAATCATACCCCAAACACCATCTTGACATTGTAATCATGTGTCCATAGCAGGTTGATTTCACATTTCCCTACTCGCTTCCTTGAATTTTGTCTAGGTAACCAGTGGTGGCTGAACTAGGGTGTGGGATATAGTCAGTATTCCATCACCAGTGGGGTCTAATTCCATCCAATCCATGAGTACATAATAAACATTGTGTTTATAGTAGTACAAGCTCTAAATAAAATGTTTTAAGTAAATAACCCACCATTGTATGAGTTCCCATGGAAGACCCATCTTTTGATTCATTGTTTTGCCTAATCTAAAATATTGATGTGCATACTATTAGTTATGATTTAATTTATAATAATGTCTTGAGACCCAACACATATCACAAGTCATTCAATTGAGTCATATCTACGAAATAAAGATATAATTAGTCCATCATAAAATGAAAGGCTCCAACCAACTCCAATATTATACATTAGGTTGGATTTCTCCTCATATAATTAATTCATTATGATTATAATACTACTGATCCCGTAATTGGCATTCCTAATATGGAACACAAGTATCACAGTAGTAATAACATGATCCCAACACCTTACTATCCCATCATAGTCAATCCGCAAAGGAAGCCTGGTATCACTCTAGGTGAAATATAAAGTCATTATAATTTGTATCTCTCCATCTTATTCTTTAAGGGGGAGCCCAAGTTTCACTCTTGGAATATATAATAATATCCTCTCTTAGTCCATACTTGGAAGTCAACATGGGGATCCCAAGAGTCACTCATGGTGTATATAATAATCTTCCCTCTGAGTCCTTCTGTGGAAGTCCAATTGGGAGTCTTTGTGTCACTCAATGAATATAGAATAATATCCCCTATCAATCAATCCTTAGATGTCCACATAGTGAATCTATGTATTAATAATAGACTATATAATCCAACATCTAGGTGATTCCATCCATAATGTTCATAATAGAACCCATGTGTCACCCTAGACACATGATAAATCCATTTACAATTCATTTAATTCAATACTACCTATGCATTAGTTTATGAAATTCTAAATTGGAACACATCTTTCACCCTCAGCATGAAAAAATGAATGTTCATGCTACCAAAGACTAACCAGACCAATTAATATATCATTTAATTCAATTGGTCGTCACTTCTAGATAATCATAACTCACCTTTAAAGGTGGATCAAAATATAGTCAAGGATTATAAAGACTATCCTTCAATGAATCCTCTAATAAATATTAATTTGGTACTTAAATTTTGAGGACATCTCAAGACCAATTGAGAAGAAACTATTACCAAAGGTGATAGGACATGTTTTTCAATTAAATAATTAATTTATTTAAAATTATTTTTTAATCAATTCATTTAACATCACATAAGCTAGGGGTAAAGGAGGAAAACTAAAAGGTTAATCTAAATCATATTCCACCCATGGTGGTTTATTCAGTTAAGAAACACACCTAATTGGCGGTTCAATTTCATGGTCCTTAACCTCCAACGATGTACAATTGGTTCACATGGGCCAGTTAGGTCAAGAATATAAAATTAATTTTAGAATAAATCACATTAAATAGTGTCCCGTAGAAAATCCAATGCACGGAATTACATTATTATATATAGACACCTAGGGATTGATGCAAAAGTATGATACCATCTATCTTAGTTTGGAAGTTAAATTATTAATTTTTTTTGACATCTAATTTGGGATTAAATAGAAAAAATCATTAATATCTAAAATAACCTTATAAATATTTAATATTAATTCAAACATAATAACTATGTATAAAGAATTATATATAAAGAATGGTTCAATAAGAATTGAGAGGTTTCCAACACCCAACCATTGTAATAGAGCACAGTCTGATTGATGTCGTGAAAAATGAGATCCATTAATCCTAGGTGGATTCCATGGGAAGCTAAAATTGGTGGATATGGGAATACTATATGTTCGTCAAAAGAAAAGGAAGTCTAGAGTTAATAATATCTGAGGGGTAATTTCATCATTTCATCCTTTTTTGAATTTTCAAATAGTGTGGCAGCATGGTCGGACAAATTATGCAACAACCATGCGGCTAACACTACCTTAAGAAATCCCTTGCACGACCCAGGTTCATGGTTTGAAAAACTAAGATAAAAACAAGAAAATACCATCTTTATAATGGAATTTAGAACTCATATATGGGTACATCCAAGGATTAGTGGTTATAAAAAATCGTCTGCTCCATAAATACGATATTGAACTGAAAATAAGTTTTAATATAACTATGAATACTATGATGCATTTTTTCTAATAAATATGAGGCCCACATGATTCCTCCAAAAGATAGTTATTTCACATCCATACAAGCCATAGACACCCCCCAAAACACCAGTGATCTCATTATTAACATAAAATAAGATAAAATTAAAGCATTATACTAAATTGAAAAGGATCTAAAACATGAAGTAAATTCTATGTTTTTTAAGTGCGGATTTGTTTTTTAAATTTTAAATGAGATTTTCCTAATATTAAAAAACTTTAATTTATTAAAATATACAACATTAATAAAATTTATCACTTCAATTCCTATTATTAGTAGTTTTATTTTATTTATAAGCATTGATGTTTTATTTAAATAAAAATTTTAATCACTTGGTTCTAGGAATTTTAATTTCAGAAATTTTGGTTTTAATGGAAAAAATATATCAATATTTAAAAGGACTTTATCATGGTGTCAAAAGTCTAATTCTAATTTTTTATGGAGTAAATGGAGTCTTTTATATATTTCGTATATGTTACGATTGTTGGTAATTTTTTATTAAAATGGGTGAGCCTGATATTTCTCTTGATGATTGGTGAGCCCGATATATCTGATGATGATGGGTGATCCCAATAATGATGTTTAATTAATTAGTTGAAGATATTTATTTGACTAGTTATTAGTTTCTATTAAGTGATAATTAAATTTTACATGATATGTTATTCAATTTTTCATATTTATTGTATGAGTGATATGAAAATGGTTTTCTGAATTACATATATGGTTTATGTTTTTTTAAGGAAATAATTATATTTCATAAGGCATGCTTATGATTTTATGTTTAAAAAAATATTATAATCCTTATTAAAAGTGCAATTCAAACCTCGTATGAAAAAATCATGGCATTTTTAGGAAAGGGAAAATATGTTTATAATTTTTGTTTTTACATTATGTATTTTTAAAAATTTATTAGGATAGTCATTTGGTAGTGAAGTTGATATCTTGTATAAGAAAATGTTCACCTGGTTATATAATATTATTATAAAAAAGTAATATTTCTATAATGTGTATTGCTGGACTAATGGGATTCATTATTATATTTAATGTTACCCTTACTAAGATTTATTTAAAAACCCATTCTGCCAAATTTTTTCTAAAGGTTTTATGTTTGAGTAGAAATAAGGATGAGGACAAGATTAAAATTGTAAATTTATGTCATGAAATGAAAACCTGTTTTATCTTAAAATTTTTTGGGGGATAAGGGATAATGTGTGGCACTATCCACATTTTAATTTAATATTTTATTATTTATGGGTGAATACTTGATTATATAAAACTATAAACATAAAAGATACTTTGGAATGAAAAAAATGAATTATTTTTAATGAACTAATTTATAGATTATTTATGGTTGGGTTCTTATTTTTTTATTGGAGAGAAGGATTACATTAAATTAGTAGTTAGGATAACGTTATTGGAAAAACCTTATGTGATAATAATTTATTATTATATTGATATGAAATACAATAAAAACAATTCATTTATTTTTCATTAAATTTTTACTTATTTTGGAATGATTTCTCACGTGGTTTATAAGGACTCAACCATAAACATTACAGAATCTTGAATTAAATAAATAATTCACATTAAGGATATTTTCATTTTTATATTTTTAGAGAATTTGGCCATAACTATTAGATTACATCTCATAAATTAAAAGGTATACACTTCTACATAGTTTCCATTTTTTCATAAAAAAAATCTTGAAAAAAATAGTCTTGTCTAGTCCCTTATTTTAGATAGCACGACTTTTCCTTGATCCCATCCTTGACCCTTTTCATCTTTAGGTCCAATTTAAAACATTTCAAAACATGGTATGAGCATAAATTTCTCTGTAAGGGTTATAAAACAAAGAAAGAAAACATTATTACATCATTGCATATAGACCATAAGCTCATTAACATACCTAATGAAATCAAATGATTTATGAATAACACATAGAAAACATAAATAATAAAGGTATCTTGAGGTATTCATATCATACTTACATTGTAGCTATCACAACTATGTAGTGAGTTACATTTAAAATATCTGTCACAATATATTCCCTAAATGACTTAGGATAAAAATCGATGTTTACCTTTTTTATGTTACCTGATGAATTAGAGAGATATCTTGAGATCACTTGACCGTGGTTTATCACGGAACCACCCATCTATGTAACAATTCCCAAGAACCATAAGATATTCATAACATATAAAAAAACATAAATGAAAGAGAAATTTTCCATATTTCAATAACAATATATCATTTAAATATATTGGAATAACAAATCCATTATCAAAACCATTTTCAATATCAAAATATGTAAAAGAGCATATGGTATTTATTTTTCATTTAAAAACATTACATATTTTTAAGGATTCCAAAGATCAAATAATACTCACGATGGAAGAAATGTCATTGTCACCGATTACATTAAAAGGAAACATTACTTTTTTTTATCGTTTAGTAAAACACTTCATAGGAAAATATTACAATTGATTGAAACTAAATGTCAGAGTTGTTTATACAACATATAAAATAAAGTCGTGTATTAAAACAAAATATGCCTCAATGAAAGGATATTGAGACGAAGTCCCTTACCTCATGTCCGATTTGACACGTTCGTTCTCTAATCTCTTGAATAGTAAACTAAAGTTAATTTATACTTGATTAAATTTTTTTTAATGTTTATTATTCTTTTTATAGCACTAATTACCATGTTATAAACATAATGTAATAATTTATGTTAATAATGTTCGTTTGGTCGATATTTGGTACTTGAGTCAAAAATGGACATCTTATAGTTACAAGTTGTTAATATGGTCAAAAGTTCATTATATCAAGAATGATATTCATGATTTAGATATCACATATATCAGATATATCTAGTATATAAATGTATTTATAATAGTATAAAATATTTGGAGGTAAGAAATGAAATTCACCATTGATGGAGACGGTAAGCTGTACGTACGCATTAACACTACTTTCATTTCTATTTCATATTTTAATGGAATTAAAACATAATGATAAATAGGTTTATTATAATTCCAATATAATATCATATATAATATCATTAAATCCATCCTTTATAGTCCCATATATGGCATTATTGAGTCATATCGCTTTGAGGGGGCGGTAGTTTGCACTTTCTCAAAGGATATTATCATGTTTACCCATAATGGAAAGCATTAATGTATGATTTTAATGAAAAATACAGAATCATAAAGAAAAAATAAACATAATATATATCATATATAAATATAGTTCCATCATAATGGTCATCATGATAAGCGGTATGAGATAATCAAACAATCATTGTTTCGTGAGGCGTTAGTTTTCCATTCACAGAAACAATATGTTCTTCACCCATTAGAAGGAGGTGTGGGTAAGTTTAGTTTGAATCCTTATAATAAAAACATCCTAGTATATTTAGGATACTGGTGTTGTTATAAAATAAAGTAATAAAAAGAGTATAGGGGTTTTATAAGTAAAATAAAATAAAATAAGTTAAGAGAATCTATTACCTTTAATTTGTATAACTCCCTTTGGTTTGAACCAAAAAGAACTTCTTGAAGTGACTTATGCCTAAGGTAAGGCTTTTTGGAGGAGGATAGAAATATTGAGAGATTATTTGGGCATGGGTTGGATGAGCCAAGAGGATTGAGAGGTGTTTGAAATTTGTTAGAAGTGATGGATTTTAATAAGGGCGAGGATGGGCTATTTTGGAAAGTTTGAAAATATTAATTTATTATAAACTTATCATCGGTTTATAAAGATCCAAAACTCATTAAAGATTAAGATAATATGACTCAAGTTTTAAATAAAATCATCCAATAATAGTTTTACATGTTTTGGATATTGATTTAATCTTTATAATTTTATTTATTTATATTATTTATTAATGAGATAAACACTTTGTCACTATTGTGTCATAAATAATTTAATTTATTTGAGGTCTAGAAATTATAAAATAAATACAATAATGTAGGAAATGTTTTTATATTTCCAATGAATATTTACAGTCGAATAGATAACTTATATAACCCCTTGTAAAAATTGATTTACTAAAAGATATTTGTTTATGTCATTTTACCTCTACATTAATTTAGTTAAAATAAAGTTTCATTATCACTCCCAAGTGGCTCCATGAGGTCCCAAAATCATCCCAAAGACGACCATGGTCGAAACATACTCAACCAGTAAAATTAAGACATGTTTTAAGGTAATTTTGTATTATTATAATATTCTTTTTACATTAAATTACCCTATTTATCATTAACTGCGTTAAAGAAAAGACAAAAGTTACTATTCACCAAAAATTATTTTCATCTTATTTAACCAAATTATAATTAATAATAACAAACATATATGTCAGATTTTTAAAATTCAATTAATACAATTGGTAAAATTTCATTTAATATAAAATGTTGGTTTTTAACTACGACTTAGTGGTTTCAGTATTAATCAAAAATTAATTTTTTCTAGAAAACTACAAAAAATTCATGCATAAGCTATATATGATATTCAAAATTCAAAAATGATTTCCATTTTAAGAAATTCAAAACATATATGTTCCATTAATTAATTTAAATTTAATTCCCGTTGTTAAAACAAATAGCGTGTTTTTGAAGAACAATAAATGTCAAAAGATTAATACTTGTTGATGTCAAATTCCAAATTGAAATTAATTACAATGACCAACATTGGATTAGATGCTAAAAACATTATATAATTACACTATAAAACCAATTAAAATGATAATCTAGCAATAAAAATAAATTTTATTAAAAGGCACTTTTGAATTAAAATACTGTATTTTTCACTATTCATAAAAAATGAATTTTATCAGAAAAATTCCAAAAATTCACCAAGAGTAAATTTTGATATACTGAATCTAAAAAAGAATATTAATAAAACATATAAAATTTACTTTAAATATATTTAAATAGGGTTCGCCATCCGAAGGCGATAAATCAACCTTTTAAGGTAAATTATGCTTAAATTTAGATTCATTCACATTTTATGCCTCTAAATATTATTGGATAAATGTAAAAGAATTGAAAAAAAATTTATAATAATATTGTGGTTAGTTCTATTAATTCCCTCCAATACAACTTCTAGGCGTTAACTACCATTTAAAATAATAATATTATATTATTAGTGCGTAACATAAGATTTCCAAGAAACCCGTTGTTCCGTATCGGGTACACCATCGAGCATATCAACCCCTTTAAAGTAAGGTTAATATTTAATTCACAAATATGAATAATTAAGGAAAATGTCATATTATTTATTTACCTATAATGTTACATCATTTGCCCTTTTTTCCAATTGCATCCTCACAATTTTATCCACTTATCAAATAAATGAGGGTATTTTTCCCTCATAGAAATTTTAGATTCCCACGTGGCCTCTTCGACCATATTGTTTTCCAAAAAACCTTTACTTGATAAATTACCTTATTTCACAACACATTCCCTCTATGATCAAGAATATGGACTTTTTGTTCATCATAAGAGAGATTATCTTCCAATTGAACTACCTCTGGACTTAAAACATGAGATGGATCTGGCATATACTTTCTCAACATCGAAACATGAAACACATTGTGTACCTGGGACAAACATGAAGTTAAAGCCACTCTATACGTAACTGATCCAACTTTGTCCAAGATTTCATAAGGTCCAATGACCCCCAGACTCAACATTCCCTTCTTACAAAAATGCATCACACATTTCCATGGAGAATCTTTGAGAAAGACATGATCACCTACCTCAAAAGAAAGATCATTCCTCCGATTATCTGCATAATTTTGCTTCCTGATATGAACTGTTCTCATGTGCTTCTAAATCAACTAAGCCTTTTCTGCCATCTCTTCTACTAATTATGGTCCGATCAGCTTCCTTTCACCTACTTCATCCTAAAAAGATGGAGTTTGACATCGCATTCTAAATAATACATCAAATAGATCCATTAGTATACTGGAATGAAAACTGTTATTATAAGAAAATTCAAACAAATAAATATGTTGCTCCAAAATTCCCTAGTAATGTAGTAAATAAGAACTTATCATATCCTCCAAGGTCTAAATTGTTCGTTCTGAATTCCCATCTAACTGCGAATGAAAAGCTATACTAAAATTTAATTTGGTACCCAACAAATTCCGAAGGCCTTTCCAAAAGTTAGAAGTAAAACTGGGATCACGATTAGATACAATGGAGAGGGGAACACCATACATCTTGATAATCACCTTAACATAAAACAGATAATGTTGATCTAGAGACAATGTATCTGGAATAGGAATAAAATGGGCAGATTTAGTCAACCGATCAACAGTAACCCAGATTTCTTTATTAACTCAAGATGTCTTCAGTAATCCCACAACAAATTCCATGGATATAATTTCCCATTTCCACTATGGCACCAGTAAAAACTGAAGCATCCCTTTCTGTAACTTCCGCTATAATTTAACCTACTGACATGTCAAACACTTCATAGTAAAACCAGCAATATCTCTTTTCCTTCCATCCCACCAGTAATACTCACGAATATCTCTGTACATCTTAGTACTTCAAGGATTAATTGAAAATGGAGAACTGTGAGCTTCATATAACAACTCATTCTTCAAATATGAATCACAAGCCACACATAATCTTTTCCCAAACATCAAAACACAATCATTACCTATGTGAAATTCTGGCAACATACCATTCTGAACCAACTTTACCTTTTTCTATAACTTCCATCCTTTATTCCATACTTTCTTTATTCTGTCTGATGGAGAGAATTTCACTGACTCCTGAAACAAAATAGAATAATTTCTAGGACCAGTAACTTCTATGCAAATTTTTAGAAAATAAAAAACCAAAGGATCTCATTCCAAACATCTCAAGGTTAATGAAGCCTTACTTTTTTTGACTCAAAGAATCTGCCACTTTATTTTCTTTTCCCATATGGTAAAAGACCTTGCAATCATAATCCTTGATTAATTACAACCATCTACTCTGTCTCATGTAAAATTCTTTTTGAGTGAATATATACTTCAAACATTTGTGGTCAGTATATATTTCAAATTTTAATCCACAAAAATGATGCCTCCATATTTTTAAATGAAAAAAAACAGTAGCTAATTTCAAATCATGTGTAGGGTAATTTAAATCATGAGGTTAAACTTATGTAAAGCATAATCAATTACCTAATCATTCTTCATAAGGACATAACCATGTAATTTCAATGAATAATCATTATAAATAACAAACTCACCATTTCTGGAAGGCAGTTCCAAAACTGGATCATTCACCAATATTCTTTCCAATTCATGAAAACAATCATCAAATTCTTTTTTCCAAAATAACATAACACCTTTCTGAGTAAACATATTCAGTGGAATAGATTACAGTGGAAAATTATCAACAAAACTATGGTAATAAACTTCCAAACCATGAAAACTACAATTCTCAGTTATATTTGTTGGTCTTGGGAATTCTTCAACAACATTTTTTTAGTAGGATCAATAGTAATTCCATTTTTTGAAACAATGTGACCATGGAATGAAATTTGATGAAACCAAAATTCACACTTGATGAACTTTTAAAATAGTTTCTTTTATTTTATGGTTTGTAAGAAAACCCTTAAATGACTTTCAAGCTCCTCATTACTTTTAGAATAAACAAAAATATCATCAACGAACAGAACCATAAACTTATCCAAGAACACAAGAAAAAATTATATTCATAAGATCCATGAATACAGGAGGTGCATTGGTTAATCCAAAAGGCGTAACTAAAAATTCATAACGACCATATTTAGTACGAAATGTTGTCTTTGGAATGTCTACTTCACTTACTTTCAATTGATGGTACCCCGACCTCAAATTAATATTTGAAAAATACTGAGATCCCTGGTGTTGATCAAACAAATCATCGATATGAGGAAAATGATACTTTTTCTTAACAGTGATGTTATTCATTTCTCTATAATCAATGAAATGTATCATTAAACCATCTCTCTTTTTATCAAACAAGATAGGATCACCCCATGGTGATGTGCTAGGGAGAATAAAACCTTTATCTATTAACTCTTGAAATTGCTTCTTTAACTCTAAAAGTTCAATTTGAGCCATTCGATATAGGGGGTTTGAAGTTGGCTTGGCATCCGAATCTAATTCAATAGTAAATTAAACTTCTTTATTAGGTATAATACCAGGAAATTAATTAGGAAAAACATAAAGGTACGCATTTACCACTAGAACATCATTTATTTCAACAGTTCCTTTATTTTTAAGAATATATGAAAGGTAAAATTCATTTCAATATTTTAATATTTTCTCAAATTCTTGATATGTTATCAAAAGTAAGGGTTCATCCTTGTACACAAACTAAACATATTTCTAAAAAGAAACCTCTTTATCTCTGAAGATAATCTTAGCATGATAAGAAAAAAGCCAATCCATACCCGAAATAACATCAAACTCTACTAGAGCCAATCCAATAAGGTGTTATGGTAGATTATTTCCACACACGAAGACAAAAAGGTTCTTATAATTTCATTTTTGTTTAAAAATTTCCTCCCAGTGTTTTTACCATATGTTCCAGATTCATATCTTGAAATAGAATTCCCAATTTTCTAGAAAACTTCTCAGAAATGAACGAATGTGTAGAAAATAAATCAAAAAACACATCGACATGATCATAACAAACAAATAGTTTACCTAATACAACATCATTTGATGGCCCAAAAGTTTTTGAAGTAGTTGAAAAGTATTTTACCACACATTTATACTTGTAATCTAGCTAATTTCCCTCAGTTGAGTTCTTCCTTTCACACTCATTTCTATAATGACCCATTTCATTACACATAAAACATTTTACAAACTGTAAATCATATTTTTTCTTACCATTACATTGATCTTTTTCAGTGCAATTACGATCTTTATGTCCCATTTAACCACATCAGTAGCACTTACTAGAATTCAAAAGACCTTCCATAGCATGATTTTTTACACAATTTTCAGAAACTGAAAACTTAAGTTTCTTACTATCAGAATTTTTTGAAGAGTTCTTCCCTTTCACCTTCCACCTTGACCTCTTATTCTATTGTTTTTCAAAGAACAACTAATCATCGGAAAACTACATTTCCACCTTCTCCGCACAATGAACAAGTTTTCTATAACTTTTCAAATCATGAGAATCTAATGCCCTTTGATACTTTGGATTTAATCCTGAGTAAAAAATGGTTTATTTTACTATTAAGATCTCGTATGAAATTTGGAGCATACCTTGCTAGTCGAGTGAATATTTCTTCATAAGTAGCCACTGAGGCATCCTCCTGCCTAAATTCTAGGAATTTTTTTTCCATCCAAAGACGCACGACCTTAGTAATATATTTCCTAAGAAACATACCTTTCAATTCATCCCAATCAAGAGAATCAATCTCCTCACTATACCTGATATTTTTCCCCATCAACCACCACTGATCAAGTTCACCTTCATATTGATAAATAGAAATACTAACCTTTTGATGTTTTGAACACACCATGACATCAAAAAGTTTCTCTAGTGCTTTAATGCAGCCTTCTTCTTGAACAGGGTCAGATGATCCTCTGAATGATGAGATGTTGTATCACGAAATACTCAACTATTGACATTCTCCACTTTGGTTGTTTTGGATGATCTCGTGCATGGATAACACAACTATTTATAGCCTGGGTCAATAGTTCATCATAGAAACAATCTGTTCAGTTCCAATTCTGACCATCTTAGGTTATTGATTTGGTAGGTTGTATACCTCATGATTCCATCCCAACATTGCTGCCATGTTTCCTCTGTAGAAAACCATTCTGAACACAAAAATATCTTATACAAATCAATATAGTAATCTGTAAATGCTATATCATTTCAATATTAACATAAATTAATTTATGTATATTAATTTAACAATACCCTAACTCCTAATTTTATCTAAACAAAACTCTGATACCAACTATAAAGACCAGCCTTAAAATTTACATAATATTTAATTAAATGAATAATTCACATTGTGGATCTTTTCAGGTTTATGATTTTAGATAATTAGGCTATAACTATTACATTACATCGCAAAAATTACAAGGCAGGCACTATTACTCAATTTACATTTTTTTATAAAATAAAAACTCTTGAAAAAAGAGTCATGTATAGTCCCATGTTTTTGACAACATGACTTTTCCATGATCCCATCCTTAACCCTATTCATCTTTAGTTCCTTTGAAAAACATTTCAAAACATTGGTTGAGCATAAAAAGCTCAGTAAGGGTTATAAAATAAAGGAAGTAAACATTATTTAATCATTGCATACATACTAAAATCTCTTTAACATACATCATAAAATCATAAGATTTATGAATAACACATAGAAAACATAAATCATAAATATAACTTGTCGCATTCATATCTTACATACATTATAGTTATCACTGCTATGCAGGGAGTTACATTTGGAATAACCATCACATTATATTACATAATTCTATTATGAGAAACATTGACCTTTACCTCCATCACATTACCCAATGCATTGGAGAGCTTTCCTGAGCTCACCCTCCCTAGGTAAATTACAGAACCATCCATCTATGTAACTATTCCAATGAACCATAATATATTCGTAACACATAAAACAAACATAACGGAACGATAAAATTTCCACATTTAAATAAAAATATATCATTTAAATATATTTACATAACAAATCCATTATCAAAACCATTTTCAATACTGAAATAAATAAAAGCATATATGGTATTTATTTTCCTTTTAAAAACATTACAGCTTGTTAAGGAAGCGAAAGATCAGTTAATACTCGCGGCGGTGGAAAGGTCGTTGTCGCCACTTAAGTTAAAAAGAAACATTAATTTTTTGTCCATTTAGTAAAACACTTCGTAGAGAAAAATTCTCCTTGAATGAAATTAAAAGTCAGAGTTGTTTATAAACCGCATAAAAGAAATCCATGTATTAAAACAAAATATGCCCCATTGAAAGGAGATTGAGATGAAGTCCCTTAACTTGTGTCTGATTTGACCCGTTTGTTCTTTAATCTCCCGAATAATAAACAAAAGATAATTTATACTTTCTTAAGAACATTTTTAAAGATTATTATTCCTTTCATATCACTTATTACAATTTTATAAATATTATGTAATCTTTTAATTTAATACTGTTCATTTTTTTGATATTTGGTACTTGAGTCAAAAATGGACTTCTTATAATTACAAGTTATTCACATGGTCAAAAGTTCATTATATACAGAATTATATTCATGATTTAGATATAATATATATCATAAATATCATAAATATCAAGTATATAATTTATTTATAATATTACATACCATTTGGAGGTATGAAATGAAATACACCGTTCATGGAGACGACAAGTCATATGTATGCATGAACGCTACTTTAATTTTTATTTACTATTTAAATGGAATTAAAAGATAATGATACATAATTATATTATAATTCCAGTATAACATCACATATTATTTCATTTATTACATCCTTTATACGTTCCACATATGGCATTAACGAGTCTTATCACTTAGAAGAGGTGGTAGTTGGCACTTCCTCAAATGAAATTATAGCGTTTACCCATAATGGAAACTATATAAGAATTAAATAAAATAAAAATACAGAAGAATTAAAAAAATATGAACATGACATATATCATATATAAATATAGTTTCATCTTAATTTCCACCATGAGAGGCGGTAGGAGATAATCAAACAATCATCGTTTCATGAGGTGATAGTTTGACATTCAAAGAAACAATATGTTCTTCACCCATTAGATGGAGGTGTGTGTAAGTTTAGTTCGAATACTTCTCAAAATAAAATATTAATATATTGAGGATATAGGTTTTTTTAAAATAATTGAATCAAAAGTGTTTAGGGGTTTTAGAAGTCAAATAAAAGAAAAGAATTTAAGATAAACGATTACCTTTAATTTGGGTAACTCCCTTTGGTTTAAACCAAATGGACATCTTGAAGTGCCTTCTGCCTAAGGTAAGTCTTCTAGAAGGAAGATAAGAATATTTAGAGCTTCTTTGGTTAGAGTTTGGATGAGCCAAGTGGCTTGAGAGGTGTGTGGACTAAGTTAGAATTGAAGGATTTTTAGAAGGTGGGTGGATGATATCTTTAAGAATGTTTTCAAATATTATTTTATTATAAACACATATTTGGTTTCTAAATATGAAAAAATTATTAATTTTTAATATAATATGAATCATGTTAGAAATAAAATCATCAAATAATAATTGGATAATTTTTTGATATTGTTTTAAACTTTATAATCTTATTTATTTAAATCATTTATTAATGAGTTAAACACTTCATCATTATTGTTTCATAAATAATTAATATATTTGATGTCTGAAAATTATAATATAAATACCATAATGTATGAAATATTTTTATCTTTAAAATGAATATTTATAGTTTAAAAGATAACTTATATAACCCCTTGTAAAAATTTATTTACTAAAAGACATTTGTTTATGTCATTTTTGCCTTTTCATTATGTTAATTAAAATAAAGCATCATTATCACTCCCAAGTGGATCCAAGGGATCCTAAAATCGACCCAGAGATGACCATGGTAGAAACTGACTAAACCAACAAGGTTAAGAAATGTTTTAAGGTAATTTTGTATTATTAAAATATTCTTTTCACCTTGAATTACCCTATTTACCTTTAACAGTAGTAAACAAAAGTGAAAATTTACTATTCACCAAAAATTATTTTTATCTTATTGAACCTAATTTTAATTAAAAATCACAACCATGTATGTAGTACTTTTGAAATTCAATTCACAGAAGTTGTAAAATTCCTTTGAATTGAAAATTTCAGTTTTTAACTACTACTTAGTGGTTTAACTATTCATCAAAAATCGTTGTTTTTCAAAAAACTAAAAAAAATTCATTTTAAGCTATATTTGATATTACAAATTCAAAAATGAGATCTATTTCACAATATTAAAAACATAAATGTTGAATTAGTTAATTTAAAATTAATTCCTGTTGGCAAAATAAATAACATGTTTTTAAGAAACAATAACTATCAAATTATTGATACTTGTTTATGTCGAATTTCAAAGTGAAATTAATTTCAATAACCAAAATTGGGTTAAATGGTAAAAACAAAATATAATTACACTTTTAAACCAATTAAAAAATATAATCTAACCATATAAATTTATTAGATTAAATGGAACTTTTGAATTAAAATATTGTATTTTTCACTATTCATAAAAAATGAATTATATTGGAAAAATACAAATCATTTACCCCAAGTAAATTTTGATGTATTGAATCTAAATAATAATTTTAATAAAACATATAAAAGTTAATATAACTATATTTAAAGAGGGTTCTTTATCAAAAAGTAGTAAATCAACCTTTTAAGGTAAATTATGTTTAAAATTAGATTCATTCACATTTTAAGCCTCTAAATTTTATTTGATAAAAGTAAAAGAATTTAAACAACATGCATAATCATATTTTAGTTAGTTATATTCATTATTTAAAATAAAATGAATATGTGTTAACTATAATTTAAAATAATAATATCATATTATTTGTGTGCTACGTAAGATTTCAAAGAAACCCGTTGATGCGTATCAGGTGCACCATCGAGAATATCATCCCATTTAAATTAAATTTAATATTTAATTAAAAATTATTAATAATTATGGGAAATGTATTATTCTTTATCAACCTGGGATATTACATGGTTATTAATAATTCTATATTTGGATGAAACCTAAGAAAATATATCTGTCTAAATCAACATCCAAGAATGATTGGAATTTTAACTGAGTTTATTTCAGATGTGTTTTATCAGTTGAAAAATTCTATAAATGGTGGGGGTACCCTTATATTATAGGACCCACATTCAATAAAGAAAAATGAGTCTAAATTGGGGAATTTCATGAAACAAAACAATTCAAAATTTAGAAGATATTCTAAATAAATTGTAGCTGAGTGTTGTATTAAATCTATAAAAATTATATTCAATGCAATGAGACCCACAAATCCAAAAAAATGTAACATGATCTATTTATCATTTTTTATACGAGGATGATAAATGGTTGTTAATGGTAATGGATACTAGATAAATGGAAGTGATTAACACTATGTAATGAGATATATTTATGAATATTTTCCAAGAAAATTATATTTCTAGGATTCATCAAATTTGGAAGGAAATTAAATTCATATAATTAAAGAAAATAAAAGAATATTTTTTATCAACATATAAATGAAACTTTTATCTATTGGAAGGGTATTAATTTCTTTTATCTAGTATCATGATTATATAATTATTTGGTTTTACTCAGGATTAAATTAATAATACCAAAAATCATTGGAATCTTAAAAAATTACAAATTAAGTGAAACTTGTTTGATGGGATAAGAATGTTTAAATTGAGATTGTTGATGGCCATGAATTCTAAAAAATAAGTTAAAATATTTTTTTGGTGGTAGGGATGTGGATAGAACCCATCGAAGAAATTTGAAGGTATGAAAATAATTTTTTAATTATTGGTGTGAAAAAATAACCCTATGGAATGTCTTATGAAATCAGGGAGTCAATTTTTATTTGGTTAAATTTTACATATATATTGAAAATATAATGAAAATGATATTTTTCATGGTATGAGAAATTCTGATAATTAAGAAATAAAGTTTTCAGAAGTAATGTCATGGTTGATTATTTGGATGTGTGTCTAAAGAATATCATATATTATAGGATTAAACATGAGTTTTTGAATAAGTGTGTGGTGAAATAATTTTCAACTACATAATAAGATACATAAACATTGATTTATGTTGTATGATGTATAATACGTGTTTATTTAGATTATGTCAATTTATTTTTTGATTCATGGTATACAAATTCATTCATTTCTGAGAGAATTTATAATAAATTGAAACTTTAAACTTATAAAAATAATTAAAGTGATTTGGAAGAAAAAATAATGGTATTATAAAAATAAAATGATTTTAAAATGATTTTTATTTTATCATCTATGGAATGGATTTCCCTTTCAAACATGTTGTATTATCCATTATTTAATTGGAAGTTATTTTGGGTATAGATTTGATTTTAGTTTTTCATGAAATGAATGATTGTAAATCCGAAGTTTGTAATATCTGAAATGTGATTAAGATGAAATTTATTAATGAATTTAAACCATTGATAATATATTAATACACAAAGTCATTATTAAAGGATAAAAAATATATATATTCTATAAATTGTTGAGAAGAAAGAGACCGTTCAAATTGGTGATGTTCCTATAGTAAATGAATATTTATATGTATTTCCAAATGCATTTAATTATATTAGACCTATTAAATAAGTTAAATTTACTGTTGCATTAGTAAATGATGTTAATCCAATACAGAACCTCTATTTTCATGGGATGATGTAGATAATCTGCAATAGAAAAATTTATTTCAAAAATTTATTTCAAATGGTTTTATTCATCATAGAACATTACCATTAGGTTACCATATTTTAATAGTTTAAAATAAAGATGGTATCCTGAGTCTGTTCATTAATTTTAGTACATTTAATAGTATCACAATTATGTATAATTATTATTTTTTCTTCATATAGATGATGTGTTTGCTTATCTCTAGGGATGCCACTACTTTTAGAAGGACGATCAAATGTTTGGGTACTATATGATTAAGGTGAAGGATAATGGAATCCCTAAAACATAGTCTCTTAGTATGTATGAGAATTATGAGTTTGTCGTTTTGTTTTTTGGATTGTTTAATTCTGCATCTAATTTAGAGGATCTTATTAATAACTTTTTCTATGCTTATTTGGGATTTTTTTTTGTTTATTGATGATATTTTTTATTATTCTAAATGTTATGATGATCATAAATACATATAAATATCTTTATGGCAAAAAACTTGAATGAAAAGAAGTTAAATGTAAAGTTTATCAAATGTAAATATTAATTATAGGAGATTTCATTCCATTGATATATTGTATACAAATTTTTTATAACAGTTGATCATACAAAAACTAATTTTATTGGAGAATTAATAAGACCTATAAATGATACTATTAATCAATGTTTTCATGGATTAGTAGGTTATTACATGATGCTTGTTAAATATAATGGATGATTGTTAGGGATATTGACCATTATAAACATGAAAAGGGGTACGATTCATCTGGGTAAAGAAACATAATGAATGTTTATAGGAACTGAAAATTATATTACTGAATGCTCTAGTTTTGTCCATTCACAAAAATGAAGATATTGTTATATATAAAGATAATTCGTTGAAGGGGTTGGGTTGTATTCTAATATTGAAATATTAGGTAATTTTTTTATGCTTCCCATGATTTGAATCCCTATCAAATAAACTATGCTACACATGACCATCTATTGGTGAATATAATTCTTGATTTAAAAATTTAAATAAATTTATTTTAAGGAGTAATTTTTCAAATATATAATATTCTTAAAATTATGAAGTATATATTAACTCAGATGGATATTTACATGATATACAATAGTTGGCTTGAATTTATAAATGATTATGACTATAAATTTCATTACAATCTTGAACAAAACAACTTCGTAAAATAATAAATGATTTGGAAATATAAATATTCAATATACATGTTATTTTTGCAATATAAGACGCTGATAAATGATTTAATGAATTTAAATATCAGAAATTGTGTTTGAAAGAAATACCTTTTTTATTTTATGTGTCAATACAATCTTCTTGTCGTACAGGATCATGAAGTCTTACATAAAAGACTATGAGTTACAAGAAAAAGTATAATTTTTTTATAATTGTATATTTCCAAAATATATATTTTCAAATAAGGATTTTTTAGATTTTAGAATAAGGTTTTATGTTTCATTTTACCACTAGTTTAAAAAATAACTATTTGTGTGATGCTTATAGATATCTTTTTCCTATTCAACATGTGAGTAAAAAAATGTACTAAGACCTTTAGGAACATTTATTATGGGAAGGAAGGAATAAACATATTACATATTTTTGTATTCAATGTTTGACTTATCAATAGTTTACAACTAAATTCAAATTGTTAAAAGGGATTCTTTATTATTATATTAGTTCTATATCTAATATAAGAGAATATATCCATATATTTTGAGGTAGGATTACTAAATATAACTTGATGTAATTATGTGATGTTGTTAATTATTTTGAATATTTGATAATTTTCCAAAAAAAAATTATTTTTTGAAGGAATTGTGATAGATACCGATTTTTATTGAAAACTATATCTTTATTTCAATAATTTATTGAATTTAATTTTTTTAGAATATATACATTGGATAATTAGTTATTTTACATTATTATTAATCAAATTATAATTCTTAAAATATATTTTAGGTATGATATTATTATTAAAAATATTATACTTAAGAAGACATTTTTCTAGAATGTCGCTCTTCATTTTATTTTAGGGGTTTAATTTAAAATTAATTTAAAACACTAATTTGAATTGAATTTGATAAAATTAATTTAATATTTGTAATAATAATAATGAATATAATTATAAATGTTCAACATCATTTCTCGTCATAATGAATAGTAAAATAGAAAAAATTTGTTACTATAGTTTTGATTAAGACACGATTATTAGGGGTTAAACTCATCAGTTAATAAATAAAATGGACTAAAACTTCTCTAAATAAAAAATATGGATATATTTATACCATTATAATATTATTATCAAACATAATTTTTTATGGGACACTTCTCCATTGAAATATTTTAATAATATTTATCACTATTCAAAAACATAACATGTGTGTCATCTCCCTCACAAAGAAAAGGACACCCCATATCATATCCTTTCATATCTAGAGATTAGGAGAAATATATATTATTTAATATCTACATAAATACCTTCCTATAATCTATCCCCATGTCATAGTTTTCTTTTTTTCAATAGAACATCATTATTAGAGTGGTAAATGTTTAATAAATTGAAAATTCTCTGAAGAAGAGATATGACATTCAATATAATGTTATAATTTAATTTCCTCTTCCACCTATATAAAAAACATCCAAAAATTATGAAAAATATAATTACTACATACCATATAATATTATTTTATTACATTTATTTCACGTCCTCAAACCATATCCTTCTTCTTCTAATGTGAAATGAATCCATCATTTATGTTTATAGAGGACTATCACGTTATTAATTGATTTAATTCATTTTACGTCAATAAATCTTCTAGATAGTCCTAATTTTGGATATAAATGGTATCATATGATATATATATATTATAAATTAAATTATTTTGGGGGAAAATAAATATCTTACTTCCTCATTTAAAATCAAAATGAAAAAAACATAGGTCATGTGTATGGTGGACTATCAACTCAAAAGAAGATGTATTATATTTTCCATTGCTTCATTATATGGATGGTTATATTGGTATTTTCCTAGAAATAATTTTATATTGATTATATAATAATAAATATATAATTTTAAAATATTACTTACAGTATTTCTTATTGGCTCATGAAAAATGAAATCATGAACCATGTGTATGTTTAGACTATCACCTCTATGAAAGAGCAGATTTTATTTTTCATTTCATCTTTTTTGCTAGTTACAATAATAATATTTGTTTATAAAAATTATTATTTTTTCAAAAATATTGTTTTGGATATATTTTAACTTTAAATATGTTGAACATAGTTAAGCTATTGAATAAATTTCCAACCTCCAATCCTAATGTTCTTGTAACATCTAATATAAGATTAATTAATTATAAAATTAAATGTGGCATGGTAATAACTAAAAAAATGGTATAATGAATATTAAAATGGTTTTTAATAAATAAAAATAAATTTTAATATCTTATTAGTGAATAAATAAAGAATTTATCTAGCATGATAATCTTGAGGTAAGGGATATGTTATCTTAAATACTCATTTTTATTATTTTAATGATTGATATTAAAATATTATTTTATACTTTTCTAGGGATGTATAAATCAATAAATAAATGACTCATAATGAAATTTAATCATTTATTAAATTTTATGGAATGGTCTTCAAAAGTAATATTTTTTTATTTCATATGAAATATCATCCAAATTAAAAATGGAGTATTTTTTTAACATATATTGTGTTAATTATATTAAAAAAATCCCTCCACCATTACCATTATTTTATATTTTGTTTCCTATATAGGATTTCATGTTATTTTCAATGAAAATAATTATTCCTTTTTTTTGTGTTATAGTTTTGAAAATATCGTATTAAAGAAAGGAGATATATCAATATTTTAGAATGTTTTGCATATGAATTCAAAAGTATATTTTAATTAGTTTATTATAAATGTTATGTATATTAAAATTTTTTATGATGATGGGTGAGCCCGATATAGCACATGATGAAGGGTGTGCAAGATATAGTTAATGGTGATGGGTCAGCTCAATACAGGACATCATTTCAATTTTTAAGGGTATGATATTAATCACTTATAGGTTTCTTAAAAGATATTAATTGAATTTTTCAAGTTGGTTAATCCATTTTTTTGAGTGCTTGTTAATGTTATTTTAAAATTATGTCCCATGTAACCCATAAGATTTAAATTTTATTTCAATGATTTTTATTGAAATATTATGATTTCACTACGTATGATATTAAGATTCAAATAAAAAAATGTTTATAATACTAAGTGTGATATGTATAATATTTTGAAAAATATTTCATGATGTTTTCATAATTGTAAAGAAATTGTATTACATTTTATTTACTAGTTTTTTTTGTTAAATAAATTAAGTATATCATTAGGAAGTGATGGTGGAATCATCGTTAATAAAATGTTCACATTGAGATTAATAATTATTTAAATAAATGTAAATAGTTTTTATAATTTATAACCATGGAATAATGTGTTTCTATTTATTATTATATGTAACCTACATATCTTTCTTCCCCATAATCCATTTTAATTTTTTTCACAAATGATGAGTTCATACATGGATAAGGTCAAGATGAAAATTGATAAGGTATATCAAAAAAGGAAAACTTGTTTTATCATAATATTTTTATAATGTGGTAAAAATGGGAACTAGTGGATGTACCCACTTTATGATATACTATATTATTATATATGCTTGATGAATAAATTATTTAAAAATATAAACTTAAAATGTATTTGTGAATTCATAAAAATTAATTCATCTATTAAAATTTAATTTATGAATTTTTATAAACTCTTAATTCTATAACTAGTGTAATATCTAATTTATATTGACTCTTACATAATTTTTCCTAAAATAATGCTTAATATCTTGTCTCCTTCTAGTATACTATAAATACAATTAATAGGGTTTTAGTATTTTTATTATAGAATAAAAAATATTATGTCTTATAATTATAAAAATGGTAAAATATTTTACTATGAATTATCCAATATTAGAGATGTCAATGGTATATAACTGATCCGAGATAATTCTAATGAAAATTAAAAATATTTTATTCCATGAAATTTGAAAAACTCCAACTTTACACATTTTTAATTATTTTTTCAGCTCTAGATTTTTTTCGTAGGATGAAACTTAATATTTTATAAGATAACAATATATAGTTGAAAATAATAGAGATATTTCATGCATCATCTCCTTAATATAATTCAGAGATAAGTTTTCAGGATATTTGATGTCCTTTTATCTTTGTTTAATTTTTTTTGGAAATAATATTCTTTTACCATGGAAACTCAAATTTAACCATTCTACCATAACAATAATATCTATATAATGATTATTTTAAGCATATATGACTTCGTAAGCCTTCAGTTCTCTTAATTGTTTTTAAGAAGGTGGCGCTTTGGTCAAAAGACCAAAGCAAATTTATTAGCTGAAAGAAAAGAAAGATTACAAGAGTCTAAAAGACGGGATCAAATTACAATCTTTGACTTGCAACGGAATCAGGTTTTCTGGGAGCTCCTCCATCCAGGTTATTGCCTGATTAATGCCTTTGTTAGTGAGAGCATCCACAACCATATTCGCTTCACGGTAAGTATGAGTTTCAATGTAATTGACGTCATGGAGAGATTGAAGGCAGTTCATCCAGCGCGTAGTAATCGGCCAAGCAAGATGAAAATCTCCATTCAAAATGGCTTGAACAACAGTAGTAGAGTCGCTCTCAATCCATAAGTTGTTACACCCATGTCGAAGAGAAAAATAAGTGGCATAAATAACACTTAGCATCTTAGCTTCTAGAGAGGATGCAATACCACAACCTCCAAAAAAGCATCCCACGATGTGACCATGATGATTTCTGAAAACAGATCCACATCCCGCAGGACCTGGATTTCCCTTAGAGGTGCCATCCACATTGATTTTAATCTAACCTGGAAATGGAGGTCTCCAGAAAATCTCAAAGGTGCGCAACAGTTTCAAGAAAATGGCCTCAACTTGAAGACGGCGAAGGATCATAAAGTCCGCCACCGAATTGTTGCAGGAACCATTCTGGATCAAAGCGGCTTCCCGAATAGCGATTAGAATTCTCATTTTACCTGCATCAGTGTTGTGTGAGAAATTATTATGTAGAATAGAGTTTCTATCATACCAGATCACATGAATCAACTCAGTAACCCCAGCTAGGAACAAATTTCTAATTTGGTGAGAGGAGTCCATAGCAACGCAACGTTTAATCTTCTCATCAATAGAGTTATAAAACGGCCATCTGCAATCAAAAGTGTCAAAATTATATTTCCAAAGAGCAGTGGTAGTAGCACAAGATAGAAATAGGTGGTTAGTATCTTCTCTATGCTGATTGCAAAAATGACATTTAGAACAAAGTTGAATACCAAAACATTGAAGACAAGTATCAGTGGGGACCCTATTGTAGGAAAGATGCCAAATGAGAGTGAGTCTGGAAGGTTTAATCCAGGGCTTGTCAAAAAATTTTATCCAGTTCAAATCATTATCAGCATTGTGTAAGGAGTTATTATAAAACCTTTTGGAGTTAAGAATCCCACTATTAGAAGGTTCCCAAATCAAGAAGTCACACGAGGCAGAAAAGTGGTAAGAATCAATAATTTGAACAATGTTTTAAGGAAGATTATCAATGTGAGAATTAAGCACATTACAAATGGATGAGTTGATGTCCTAAGGGATATCATCAAGGGGGATCAAAGAGATAAGAGGAGAGCCAGTCCAGTTGTCCAACCAGAATCTCATGGAAGAGTTTCTCGAGACCATCCATCTTGCGTTGTGCATAATAATGTCAAACGTGTCTATAATAGAGGGCGAAATGGAGGAGGTCATGAAACTACTATTAGATCTTTTCAATCTATCAATGAACCTATTTTTGATGAATGCAATGGGGTGGGTGTCATTGTGTATCAGGTTCCAAGTTAATCTGGCTTGAAGAGCTTCATTGAAGTATTTAATGTTTTTAATGCCAAGACCACCAATGTTTAGAGGTTTGCAGCATTTAGCCCAAGGGATAGTCACAAGTTTCCTGTCCAAGGTGCTTCCAGTCCAGACAAAGTTTTTTATGTGAACATTTATTTTTTTTATGAAACTAATGGGCCATTTATAGAGCATCATCGAATAGACAAGTTTAGAAACAATAACAGACTTGACAAGGCAGATTCTCCCCACCATGGAGAGAGATTTTCCTTTCCAGGAGGAAAGATGATTAAGAACCTGGTCAACAATGTTAGAAAAGTAGCAAGCTTTAGGTCTACCCCAGAAAATGGGAACTCCAAGGTATTTGAAGGGGAAAGAACCTTCTTTGATGTTAAGCTCATTGATGATATTATTTTTCCTATAAGGAGGGAAGTTTTTCCCAAAGTAAATGAAAGATTTATTCCAACCAATTACTTGACCCGAGACCTCCTCGTAATGCTTGAGAGCAGCTTTAAGAGTTCTAATGTTTTTTATGTCACCCTTTAAAAAGAGAATGATGTCATCAGCATAAAGGTGGTGGGTGGGGGCATTCATTTTTCTATAAGCATGAATTGGTTTGAGCTTGTTTTGCTCAACCAGCTGGGTGAGCATACGGCTAAAATAGTCTTCTACAATGGAAACAAGAATTGCAGAAAGGGGGTCACCTTGTCTTACTCGTTTAGAGCATTTGAAAAATCCTCTAGGAGATCCATTAACCAGGATGGAAACATGATCTGAATGGAAGAGGGTTTTAATTATAGAAATGAAATTATCATTGAATCCAAAACCATGAAGAACTTTGAAAATGAAGTTCCAATCCATAGTGTCAAAAGCTTTGCGAATGTCAAGTTGAATGGCAATGTTTCCACCTCTATTCTTATTATTTAACATGTTAGTGCATTCCGAAGAACGACAGATATAGTCATGGATAGATCTCCCATTGATAAAGCCAAATTGATTACAGGAGATAATTATATCAATGATAGTGTTAATTCTGTTAGCAATTAGCTTGGTGATAATTTCATAAAGGGTGTTGATCAGAGCAATAGGGCGAAAGAGGTGAATTTCAGAGGCATTATCTACTTTGGGAATCAAAGAAAGGAATTGGGCATTTAAACCATGAGGTAAGAAGTTGTTAGCAAAGAAGGCTTTGACAAGCTTACAAACATCAGCATGAATGATGTCCCAATAATTTTGATAGAAAATATTATTGAATCCATCGGGCCCAGGGGCACTGTCATGATTCAAACCAAAAAACAGTGTCTATAATTTCATTATCAAGGTAAACACTCAGGAGAAAACTGTTATCAACATCTGTAACAATTGTAGGAATGATGTCATTAATGAGGTCTTTATTCATACAAGGCCCATTGAATAATGATTCAAAGTAAGACACAACATGATTAGAAATATCTTCTTCATTATCCAAAAGGTTGTCTCCATTTTTAAGGGAGGCAAGAGGTCTACTAGATTTTGGAATTCTTTGTAAAGCATTATAGAACTTGGTATTACAATCCCCATCAGTAAGCCATTTGAGTTTAAAAGTATGTTTCCGGATGTTGTCTTTGAAAGCGAGGAGCATATTCAGGTTCATAGTAATGTGAGCTTCGTGATGGTGATCAGAAACGAAGTCGGAGTGGGTGATATTGTTTTGAATTTGATGCAACTCATTCTACAGAGAGAGAATGTCATTATCAATTTGAACCTCCTTAGTGTTGCACCAACTTTTGAGCTTGCGTTTGAGATATTTTAATTTAAGGGGACAAGGGAAATCATCATCGGGTTGGTTCAAAGAGGACCAGTAATGTTTTATGAGATTACAACAGTCAGGATCAGAGAACCCAGAATTGTTGAATCTAAAGGGGAACGAGGGATTCCAAGTATTGAGAGAGTTGGTGACTAAAATAGGATGATGATCAGAATGAAGCTTAGGAAGGGTGGTACTGGAAATGGAGTCCCATGTATCTAAAGCATGGTCATTAGTAAAGCCTCTATCGAGTTTGCTCGCAACCACTCTATTGTAGTGATTCCTATACCAAGTATATTTGGCGCCTTTTAAAGCAATCTCAGTAATATTAGAGGTTTCAATAGCAGCCTTAAACTCCCTCATAGACAAACATGAATGAAGAGGACCAATTTTTTCACCAGGTGAAATAATAGCATTAAAATCACCTGCAACGATCCCGGGGGAATGAATTTTTGAGTTCAGAGTGGAGAGGTCTCGCCAGAGAGATCTCCTATCCTGATATTTGTTCTTTGCATAGATAAAGGAACAAAAGAGATGGGCATTATCAATCATAAAATCACAAGTAAAACTTTTATCAGAAACATGGAAAACATTAACATTAGACAGGGAGGGATGAGCAAAGGTCCAAAGAGAATCAAAATTTTTGTTGTTTTGACAAGCACTGATGAAGGTGTATCCAAAGCGACAAAATTGAACAAGATCAGTAGAAACGATTTTTTTAGGTTCAGCAATGGAAAAAATTAAAGGCTTCTGAACATTTACCATTCTTTGTAAACAATTAAAGGTGTAAAAGTTTGCAATACCTTGACAGTTCCAATAAAGAATCTTCATTTAAATCTACGTTTGGAGTTAGAACTCCCTTTTTTCATACTATCCGAGCCTTTATGTCTATTTGATCTTCTGACATTTTTTGACATGTTGGGGCTTGAGGTAGGCAATTTCTTTCCTTTGGTAGGGACAGTGATGATAGCAGAATCATCTAAAGAAATATTTTGGGTGTCAATAACGTGGGTGTTGTTATTGTTGGGTGTCGGCAAAACAGAAATGAGGGCATTTTTGTTATCAGCATTAACACAATTCAAATGTAAACAATCATGCTGGACAGAAATGCTACAAGTACCTGATGAAACGTCCGGATCAGAATGGGGAGAAGCATGAGAAACAAACCTTAGCTTTATGAGTGAGGAGTGAGAAGCACAACTTTGCCTAGTGATGAGAGAAGAAGTTGAGGCCTCTGTAACCGGGGAAGCATGCTCCTGGACTTGTTGTGGAACAACCGGGATATTCTCCTCACTGATCTGCTTTCCCATGCGCAATTCCAAAGAACACTGCACCTCTGGCAGGTCAGAAATAGAATTCTACATGTTAGTGGAGTTTTTTACCAAAGAGAGAGGCTCCTGCGAAATAATATTCAAGTTGTCCTGAGGAGAATTCTGCACATCCGTGGTTAAAGTGATATTGGAAGAAGTGTGAGGAGTGGCAGATTCCTTATTCTGATCAGCAGTATAAGAACCAGAGTTCACAATTCTAGTATCCTGCTTAAGGCTGTCTAAAACAGTAAATTCAAATTTGTTTGTGTGTGCTTTGTTGTTTTCTTCCTCTTCGACAAGGTCAGCCCATTTGGTACCTGAGGTCTCCCCTAAATGAGATGAAGTTATGGGTTTTTTCACCCAGGTTTTATTTTTATATGTTTCAGGAGCACTATCCAAGGGAGCTTTGTCCTTCATATTCCTCCTTATTTCTTTCCAATCATTGTCAGGTAGTTGGATTGGTTGTTTCCTAATCAATCTACAATTATAGATATTGTGACCAATGATCTTGAAATGCTCACAAAAAGGAGGTATACTCTCATACTCAATATTGATTTCCACTTTGTAATACTTGGCAGTGATGTTAATAGTGTTGGGAATCTTTGATTCCAGATTAATTTCTACCATGATTCTAGAAAAGATTCCTAAATCAGCATTCAATGTTCGTTGATCGATTTTGAGGGGTGTGCCTATGCATGAAGCAATGTCATTCAATATTTTTGGGTACCAAAAAAACCAATTAAGGCCATGAAGTTTGACCCAAACCTGTGCTAATGTGTTTCGGTGAGTGTGTGGGTTGAAATTGGAGTCCCAATTAGATAGACGAAGCAAACCAGGTTTGAGGTTAAGATTTCCTAATTTCCAGATACTATCAAGATCTTCTTGAGAGTTTAACACAATATGAAAGTATCCTTTGCCGATTGGAATTAGTTTCCAGTTAACAGAATTCCGACATTGTGAGATACGAGAGTGTAATTCAGAGAGTGGCCAAGGTCAATTAGCTTTGAGATAGGAGATACATGCCATAATGGAGAACCTGCACAAATGCGTACGTTGCTGAATCGCGTCTGGATCCGCTTCGAGCAGTAATCCTCCATCATCCAGCTTCTTGACCAGCAGAGGCTTCGTTGAATTAGAATTATGATTGAAGACTTCAGCGCATCAAGGAACGAGATCCCTTGGGATCGACCAGAAAGACGAATGCGAGCGATATCTCGAGGCTCATCATCATTTCATGTCTTTGCAGGAGGAAGGAGCAAGTGTGATCCTTGGCTCATCCGAGTATAATCATAGTGATGAGATTGAAATCGTCCGGGAAAAAGGAAATCCGCCATGCGAGTGTGGATCAAGGGAGCACAGAAAACCCTAGTCGTCTCGTGATTTTAGAGAGAGATGGTCTCCCATCTCTCTAACCCATCCTCAATCTACCCTTTGAGTTCTCTTAATATTTATTCATATCAAATAAAAATTATGTAAGTGTTAATATAATTATATATTAATATATTGGAATAATATATTATAATCATCACTTAAAAGTGATTAATATTTTTTATTATGATTAAAATACCTTACACATAAAAAACCAGTTCCATTAAAAAAAGAACTTCAAACATTATTAAATTTTAATAACAACTAATAAAACTAATTATTATTTTTCTCAATATATAATTTTTTCATTCATTGATAATAATTTATTTCATTATATTTTTAAATAAATAAATTTATTCTATAATAGTAGTAATAATAATGAGTAGTGAATAAAATATATAAAAATATATTTTAATAAATTATTGTATCTGTGTTTCATTTTTTTATTATTAGTTAATTATATAAGTTTCAATTTTTTAACCATTATAAAAATTTATTATACCGATTTTAATGCATGAATTCTTAATGAACATATATCATACAACTGTATTTACGATGATCATATTTTCAATAACTATATATCTAACTACCATATATATATATATATATATATATCTAATTTCATTCCGATAAATATCATTAAACATACACAAAAATTCAACATTTTTATGTTTATATCAAAATGTTTCATATATTTGAAATGTTTTTTATATTTATAATGTTTCAATTATGTTAATCATTTTTATGGATAACCATACGTACATTGATTTTATGTTAATTTTATTTTAATTTACATGTTAATTTATTTTACATGAACCTTTCTTAATGATGTTTCATATAATATTCCCATATTGTACTACTTTTTTAGTAACATGATAATACTTTATCTCAATAAAATACATCTGGATTCTACTTAGTCTGATATTATGTATCATTATAATATATATTTTATAAGATAATAAATATTAAAATCATGAGGTCCTTTGTAACACCTGAGACTTTTATGTTATATGAATCATCAAAGGAATCTTTTTCTACACAATAATTGCTTGGCTTACCTTACACGCAATCGCGACCTTCCTCGATAGCTTGAGTCGTACGCAATACCGAGTTTCACTAAACAACGATATGCTATTAAAATATTATTAAAACTAGCCGTTATGCATAGTAATAACCACTTTTTGAAATTTTATAAATTTTATTTTTCAAAATGGACTTCATTTTTGGATTTGGAATACCGAAATTAGCCTAGGGTGAATGTTTGGTATGTTTCTGAAAACTTTCAATTTTTGATGAATAGTGAAACCACTAAGTGGTAGGTTAAAAACTGAATTTTGCATAAAACTTAATTTTACCGCCTCTGTGAATGGAATTTCAAAAATCCGAAAGACACGGTTGATATCAGTAAGTAAAATGTGGTTTAATGAGATAAAAATAATTTTTTTTGTGAATAGTAACTTTTTACTATTTTTACCGCGGTTAATAGTAAATAGGGTAACTAAGGGTAAATATGATATTACTATTACCCTAACACATATCCTAATTCTATTGGATAAGTGTAATTCAACCAAAAACAACCTTAGGAATAAAATATGACCATTTAGGCCCACTTGGGTTAGATTAGGACATTTATTATTAATTTATTTAAAGAAGGGTTAAAATAGTTAAAATCAAAGTTTAATAAGTAAATCATTTTTAATATGGGGTTATACATAAGATAAATTCGACTATAAATATTAATTAGAAAGATAAAAAGATTTCCTACATAATGGTATTTTATTTATAATTTTTAGACATTAAATAATGTAATTTATGTATGACACAATGATGATGCAGTAATTATCTTATTAATGAAATATTGACATAATTGATGTTATAAACACCCAAATAAATGTAATTTGAGACTTTTTATGAATTAAAAAAATTTTATAGGTTACTATGATATATTAGTGTTGATGTAATCAACTTGTTTCGAACATATAATTCTGTTATGACTTTCACAAAAATCATATATCAAATAGTGTCAAAATTGACACAAAATAGTTTTTAAATAAAATATTATATTATTAATTGTTATTTTATTCCTAAAAATATATGGTTCGGCCAAATGACATAGATAAGGATATATATATATTAATAATAAACAATTTGTGGTTCGTTGGGCAAGTTATAGTAAGTTTATTAACCATATAGTGAAAGAAAACAAAAAGAGATGGTAAAAGTTAAATTATTTAACTTAAAGTTAAATCTAATTGATAAGGTTAAAATAATACCCTAAAATTGTCTAAATCTTATTGGTTGATAGGATTTCGACCCATCCCCACTTTACCTTCGAAATAATACCCTTTGGAACCATTATAAACCGATTTTGACTTTAATATAAAATAATATTTTGAGGTATTCCTAAGGTGCCCCTCTCCTCCCTTATAAAAGGGAACCTCCTCCCCCTCCTACTCACACCATTTTGAGCACTCAAGCTCGGCCAAACCCTGACATTTTCTCCTCTCCACTTCCCTAGAATAATCCTAGAGGTCCTGGTCTTCTTCAAAGACCAATCTTAGTTCCCTAAGTGGAGGATTCAAAGAGGCGTTCCAAAGAAGAGGTAATATCCATTACCGATCTTTTCAATTTCTTTCTTCTTCAACTTCTTCTTCTTTAGTTGATTCATGATAAAGTAATAACATCAGTGTTACTTACATACTGATATGTTATTATAAATATTAAACAACCCTAATTCACCTTATATCCATCCTACGGAAAAATGAAATCACCGCGCGTGCGTACGTACGGAATACCGTCTCCAAGCCGTGGTGTAATCTATTTTTCCACCATCACTTTACAAGGATGGTTATAATGGTCCAATGAGTAACTATTTATGATTATTATAAATTAAAATTGATACTGAAATAATATATATATACTCCAATACAGTTCCACGATCATAGGAACGATATCATCACTCGTGCGTACGTACGGAATACCGTCTCCACGATGTGATGCGACTCGTTCTACATGATCATCATTACATAGTAATTATATAAATGAATTGAATGAATAAATATGATATATGTTACACTAATACCATTCTTGATATAACGTATCTATAACCTTAAAAGAAGAATAAGAATTTATTCGGCAAAACACGCATAAGTACAAAAGGCAATAAAGACCCGAGTAACAAGTAACAATGAAATATTACTAACATGAAGCTAAGTATATGACCATATATGATATCATATCAATATGTATGATTCTGGAATAAGTCAATAAAATTATTTAAACCATTGTACAGGAGCTTCAGACACGTACAAAGCAAATCAGACCTAAGGTAAGGGAAAATATCACAATCTCATTTCTATCCGAGATTGTTTATTCGTAAGTATTTACTGGGGTGTATTTTACCATCCACATCCATGTTTCATCAATATATAATATTATTTCCATCCACCTAAAATTGTTTAAATCCATTTTTACCCTTCGGTGAGTTTTTAGTAAAGAATAAGAAAGGAATCTTTTGTCGTTTTTCGTACGAGGTACTTGATGACTTTTCCGACAAAAGTACGAAGAATGTTTTTTTTAACTTATACGGCATGAATGGATTTTTAAAACATTATTCCCAAGAAGCTTCCTTTACAAGTTTTCATGTTTATTTTTAATCAACTTCTTTTAGTTTATAATTGTATGACATGTTAAGAAAAGAAAAGTGTTTTTGAAGAAGAAAGGATATTTTCCTCAAGAATGGAGTTCAAGTGTTTTATCAAAATTATTTTCCATCTAAGATAGTAAAGGGTTCTGTTTTTATCCCTATTATTAAATTGATTTGATCATGTTGTGATGGAATTATTTTTATGAATTCCTTTATCTTATATGAATTTATTTATGATGTCATGATGTTTCAAGAATCCCATTTTTGTTACATGTGTTATGAAATGATGTATTATTTATGATTATGTGGCACACATAAGAAAGGATTCATTATAAGATGGGTGGGACTTATATCTCCCTCCAATTCATTGGGTAAAGATTTTATATCTCATGAGATAGACAGGGCAGGAACGGTAGGTTATACCGGTTCAGTGAAACAGGACTGAAACGAGGGTTACTCGATTCAGAAAGGGACTTTGTCCACTAATATATCTTGGCAATGAGTCATGACTAACAAGAAATGATTTTCCATGATTATGTGTGCATGCCACAAAGTTTCAAGTTTCATGTTATGATTATGGTGATCTCATTTTCACATCTATGATTTATTCCATGTTATGATTTTATGATCACTTTTGCAGGTTATGATTTTCAAAATGATATGATATGATTTTTATTTCCTTTATTTTCCCTTGCTGAGCATTTGAGCTCACCCTTTTATGTTTTCTTTTCCCCAGGTCAGGAAGATGGATATTAAGTAGAATATGCTAAAAGGGACCCTAGATATGATGAAATAAATGGGAGACACTGTAGATGATTTATGAACCAGTTGTTTATGTTTCCCAGTTTCTAAAGACACTATACCTATACGGTCCTTTGTGGTTTTGTCATATGTTGTAATAAGTGTGCTTCAATTTTGAAGTATTAACATTGTATGCAAAGTATGGGTCGTTATAGTTGGTATCAGAGGAAAGGAATAGTCAACCTTTGGAAACTAGGATGTGAAAGCCTTAGTAAGAACCCTAAGGATAAGTCTAAGCATAGAACACTATCTTAGTGTTTTAGAAATGGCCATGAATACCCTAGTATAAGACCTTATGTGTGAAATTTTATCCTTGATTATGTGGTTTTCCTATTATAATTAGTGTTTCTCACACTATTCTTCTTGGTTTTAGTCAATGGATGGAACCCGAAGGAACCGTGTTAATGCGGAATGCGATGGGCAATGCAATGATTGTCCCCCTGAGCAACCAAACGATATGGGAGATGGAATGAAAAATCTTGTAGCCATGCTCACACAAGTTTCTCAGGATATGAATCATGCAGGACTTCCAAACGAGCAATGGAAGGAGCAACATTCTGTCGAATCCTTCATGAGGCAGCGTCCACCTTCTTTTAGCGGGTCTACTGATCCATTAGTTTCTAAACAATGGATTAGTACTACTAAAAAGATATTTTCAGTTCTTCAATGTTCTGAACATGATAAAGTCATCCTAGCAGTGTATCGTTTGGAAGGAGATGCTGATCAATGGTGGAATCTTATTAAGAATACGAGGAAAAGGGATGAAATTGAGTCTATGGAATGGGATGAGTTCAAGAACTTATTTTTCAATAAGTACTTCCCCCGTATTCTCCGAACAAAGATGGAGAAAGAGTTTCTTGAACTGAAGCAAAGGGATGATGAATCTGTTGGTACCTATGAAGCAAATTTTACAAGACTTGCAAGGTACGCTTCTGGTATTATTATCCAACCTGAGAGTAAGATCAATCGATTCTTTAGTGGCTTAAAACCAAGTCTTCGAAGGGCATTAGACATAAGGGACTTCAATAGCTACGAGGAAATCGTTCGATGTGCTCTCAACGTCGAGATAGATATTGGAGTAACCCATCAGTCACATGGGTTTGATAAGAAGAGGAAGATGGAATTCAAAGGAAAATCTAAAGAGCACACTAAAAAGAAGATGAACTTTCCCTTATGCTCAAAGTGTGGAAAGAAACATGGAGGGAGTTTTCTTAAAGGGACAATTAAATGTTTTAAATGTGTAAAGGAAGGTCATCGGGCATTTATATGCCGCGATAATGGGAAGAAGATGTCTAATGATGCAAACAAAGGAAGGGATACACAGAATGAACCTACTACACTTCAATGTTTCAAGTGCAAGGAGATGGGGCATTATGCCAATCAATGCCCAAATCCAAGGGTTGATGATGATGGTCGACGTCAACAAAATCTTAAGGCTAAAGACAAAGGAAAGTCACATGCAATTTCTATCAACGATGTGGAGTACGATAACGAAGTGGTGAAAGGTACACTTACCATCCACTCTAAAGTAGCAAATGTTTTATTTGATTCTGGATCCACCCACTATTTTATTTCTGAAAAAATTTCTAAGGGTATCACCGTACTACCTCAACAATTAGATGTTGAGTTAGCTGTGACAACACCTAATGGCACAACAGTCGCATCAAAAGTTTATAATTCTTCTCCGATCGAAGTTTGTGGGAAAGTGCTTCCTGCAAATCTTATGATCCTTGCTTTAGTGGAATTTGATGTGATTCATGGCATGGATTGGCTTTCTCTACATGGAGCTCATATCAATTTCCAAAGAAGGGAAGTCACATTTCATATTCCAGATCAATCTACGATCGTCTATCAATGCAAGGATGAACATAACCTTCCAGTGGAAATTTCTTCCATCTTATGGGTATTGATTCCATTAAATGAAGGTTATTTATCACAAATGGTTGGTGAGAAACTCATGATTAAGAATATTCCCATTGTACGGGTGTGTGATGATGTCTTTCCGGAGGAATTACCGGGTCTTCTACCAAATCTTGAAGTTGAGTTTTCAATAGAACTCGTACCGGGCGCTTTACCAATTTCAAAGACACCTTATAGAATGGCCCCAATTGAGTTGCAGGAATTGAAGAAGCAACTCCAAGAGAATCTTGATAAGGGATTCATACGCCCTAGTGCGTCACCTTGGGGAGCACCAGTTCTATTTGTTAAGAAGAAAGATGGATCAATGAGACTCTGCATTGATTATCGAGAACTTAACAGGATCATTATCAAGAACAAATATCCTCTCCCACGCATTGATGACTTATTTGACCAACTACGCGGAGCTCAATACTTTTCCAAGATTGATCTTCGTTCAGGGTATCATCAATTAAGGGTCAAAAGGAAGGATATACCAAAGACAGATTTCCATACAAGGTATGGACACTATGAATTTATAGTGATGCCATTTGGCCTTACTAATGCCCCTGCTATCTTCATGGATTTAATGAATAGAGTTTTAGAGACTATCTTGATCAATTTGTGGTAGTCTTTATAGACGATATTCTTGTCTATTCAAAGAGCATGGAAGAGCATGAAGATCACTTGAGAATTATATTGGAGACCCTGATAAAGGAGAAGCATTATGCCAAATTTACCAAGTGTGAATTTAGGCTTCAAAAAGTTGCATTTTTGGGTCACATAATCTCAAAAGAGGGGATATCTGTGGATCCAGCAAAAACAGAGGTTATCGAAAGATGGTCAAGACCAACAACAGTAACTGAGATCCAATGTTTTCTTGGTTTGGCTGGATATTATCGACGTTTTGTAAAGGATTTTTCACGATTATCTAATCCACTCACAAAGTTGACTCGGAAAGGAGTTAAGTTTGTCTGGATGGAAGAATGTGAAGATAATTTCAAGGAGTTGAAAAGAAGGTTATATAGTGCACCTGTGCTCACACTACCATGTAGTGGAGAAAGGTTTGTGATCTACAGTGATGCATCCCAGAAGGGATTGGGGTGTGTTCTTATGCAAAATGATATGGTGATAGATTATGCCTCACGACAGTTGAAAATCCATGAGAAAAATTACCCAACACATGATTTGGAGTTGGCTGAGGTAATCTTTGCATTAAAGATTTGGAGGCATTACCTTTATGGTGAAAGGTGTGATATTTATACTGATCATAAAAGTTTAAAGTATATTTTCACACAAAAGGAGTTGAATATGCGTCAAAGAAGATTGTTGGAGCTGATTAAGGATTACGACTGCTCAATCCATTACAACCCTGGGAAAGAAAACAAGGTGGCAGATGCATTAAGTCGACAAGACCATGCTAGTTTATCCATGATGAGGATCACAAAGGATCCAATATTTATGGATTTACAAAGGATGGATCTTGGAATTATAATGGAAGGGGAAAAATCTTATCTTTCTCAAATGAATGTTCAACCATCTATACATGCGAAGATTAAAGAGGCACAGAAAGAAGATGTCGAGTTACAAAATAAGGTGAGAAATGTTCCTAAATTAAACCTTGATTGTGATGGGATAATAAAGTTCAGGAATCGGGTTTGTGTTCCTCCCATCCCCGAATTAAAGAAGGAGCTGCTGGATGAGGCTCATAGTTCATCATTCTCTATTCATCCTGGAAGCACGAAGATGTATAGGGACCTGAAAGAGTACTTCTGGTGGGATGGCATGAAAAGAGATGTTGCTGAATATGTCTCTCGAAGCTTGGTTTGTCAACAAGTTAAAGCTGAGAGACAGAAGTCTAAGGGGATGTTACAACCATTACCCATACCCGAATGGAAATGGGAACACATCACTATGGACTTTGTCACAGGACTTCCTAAAACATCCAAAGGCAATAATGCTATCTGGGTCATAGTTGATCGTCTTACAAAGTCTGCACACTTCATTGCTATTAGAGAGGATTTCTCTCTAGATCAGCTTGCCAGGATATATGTAAAGGAAGTGGTAAGATTGCATGGAGTACCACTTTCTATTATATCTGATCGGGATCCGAGATTTACCTCGAAGTTCTGGCGAAGTCTTTAGCATACTCTGGATACAGAGTTGAGTTTCAGCACTGCTTATCATCCCCAGACAGACGGTCAGTCTGAGAGAACAATTCAAACCCTAGAAGATATGTTGAGAGCTTGCTCTATGGATTTCAAAGGAGGTTGGGATCAACACCTACCTTTGGTGGAATTTTCTTATAATAATAGCTTTCACTCCAGTATTCAGATGGCTCCTTATGAAGCTCTCTATGGAAAGAAATGCAGGACTCCAACTTACTGGGATGAAGTTGGGGAAAGAAAGCTGTTAGGACCTGATCTCGTTGATGAAATGGCAGAAAAGGTCAGATCTATTCAACAACACATAAGAGCAGCTCAGAGTCGACAGAAAAGTTATGCCGACAACCGAAGAAAAGACCTAGAGTTTGAAGTGGGCGATAAAGTGTTCTTACGAATATCTCACTGTAAGAGGGTTATGAGATTTGGAAAGAAGGGGAAGTTGAGCCCTAGATTTATCGGTCCTTTCGAAATACTGGATCGTGTTGGAAAGGTAGCTTACCGATTGGCGCTTCCACCGAATCTCTCTCAAGTTCACGATGTGTTTCATGTATCTCTCCTGAGAAAGTACATACCAGATCCTTCACATGTACTCATCTCGGAAGTTGTACCACTGGAGCAAGATCATTCTTATGAAGAACAACCGATAGAGATTCTGGATCATAGCGAAAAAGTCCTACGAAACAAGACCACTCGCTTGGTGAAAGTTTTATGGAGGAACCACCAACTTTAAGAAGCTACATGGGAGCTTGAGGATATGATGAGGGAGAAGTATCATCATCTGTTTGTTACAAAGTGACGAATTTCGAGGGTGAAATTCTTTTTAAGGGGGGTAGAATGTAACACCCGAGACTTTTATGTTATATGAATCATCAAAGGAATCTTTTTCTACACAACACTTTCTTGGCTTACCTTACACGCAATCACGACCTTCCTCGATAGCTTGCGTCGTACGCAATACCGAGTTTCACTAAACAACGATATGCTATTAAAATACTATTAAAACTAGCCGTTATGAATAGTAATGACCACTTTTTGAAATTTTATAAATTTTATTTTTCAAAATGGACTTCATTTTTGGATTTGGAATTCCGAAATTAGCCTAGGGTGAAATTTTGGTATGTTTCTGAAAACTATCAATTTTTGATGAATAGTGAAACCACTAAGTGGTAGGTTAAAAACTGAATTTTGCATAAAACTTAATTTTACCGCTTTTGTGAATGGAATTTCAAAAATCCTAAAGACACGGTTGATATCAGTAAGTAAAATGTGGTTCAATGAGATAAAAATAATTTTTTGGTGAATAGTAACTTTTTACTATTTTTAACGCGGTTAATAGTAAATAGGGTAACTAAGTGTAAATATGATATTACTATTACCCTAACACATGTACTAATTCTATTGGATAAGTGTAATTCGACCAAAAACAAACTTAGGAATAAAATATGACCATTTAGGCCCACTTGGGTTAGATTAGGACATTTATTATTAATTTATTTAAAGAAGGGTTAAAATAGTTAAAATCAAAGCTTAATAAGTAAATCATTTTTAATATGAGGTTATACATAAGATAAATTCGACTATAAATATTCATTAGAAAGATAAGAAGCTTTCCTACATAATGGTATTTTATTTATAATTTTTAGAGATTAAATAATTTAATTTATTTATGAGACAATGATGATGCAGTAATTATCTTATTAATGAAATATTGACATAATTAATGTTATAAACACCAAAATCAATGTAATTTGAGACTTTTTATGAATTACACAAATTTTCTAGGTTACTATGATATATTAGTGTTGATTTAATCAACTTGGTTCGAACATATAATTCTGTTATGACTTTCACAAAAATCATATATCAAATAGTGTCAAAATTGACACAAAATAGTTTTTAAATCAAATATTATATTATTAATTGTTATTTTATTCCTAAGAATCTAAGGTTCGGCCAAATGACTTAGATAACGATATATATATTAATAATAAACAATTTGGGGTTCGTTTGGCATGTTATAGTATGTGTATTAACTATATAGTGAAAAAAACAAAAAGACATGGTAAAAGTTAAATTATTTAACTTAAAGTTAAATCTAATTGATAAGGTTAAAATAATACCCTAAACTTGTCTAAATATTATTGGTTGATAGGATTTAGACCCATCCCCACTTTACCTTCTAAATAAGACCCTTTGGAACCATTATAAACCGATTTTTACTTTAATATAAAATAATATTTTGAGGTATTCCTAAGGTGCCCCTCTCCTCCCTTATAAAAGGGCACCTCCTCCCCCTCCTCCTCACACCAATTTGAGCACTCAAACTCGGCCAAACCCTGCAATTTTCTCCTCTCCACTTCCCTAGAATAATCCTAGAGGTCCTGGTCTTCTTCAAAGACCAATCTTAGTTCCCTTAGTGGAGGATTCAAAGAGGCGTTCCAAAGAAGAGGTAATATCCATTACAGATCTTTTCAATTTCTTTCTTCTTAAAATTCTTCTTCTTTAGTTGTTTCATGATAAAGTAATAACGTCAGTGTTACTTACATACTTATATGTTATTATAAATATGAAACAACCCTAATTCACCTTCTATCCATCCTACGAAAAAATGAAATCACCGCCCGTGCGTACGTACAGAATACCGTCTCCACGCCGTGGTGTAATCTATTTTTCCACCATCACTTTACAAGGATGGGTATAATGGTGTAATGAGTAACTATTTATGATTATTATAAAGTAATATTGATACTGAAATAATATATATATACTCCAATACAGTTCCATGATCATAGGAACGATATCATCACTCGTGCGTACGTACGGAATACCGTCTCCACGATGTGATGCGACTCGTTCTACATGATCATCATTACATAGTAATTATATAAATGAATTTAATGAATAAATATGATATATGTTACACTAATACCATTCTGGATATAAGGTATCTATAACCTTAAAAGAAGAATAAGAATTTATTCGGCAAAACACGCATAAGAACAAAAGGCAATAAAGACCCGAGTAACAAGTAACAATGAAATATTACTAACAAGAAGCTAAGAATATGACCATATATGATATCATATAAATATGTATGATTCTGGAATAAGTCAATAACATTATTTAAACCATTATACAGGAGCTTCGGACACGTACAAAGCAAATCGGACCTAAGGTAAGGGAAAATATCACAATCTCATTTTTCTCCGAGATTGTTTATTCGTAAGTATTTACTGGGGTGTATTTTATCATCCACATCCATGTTTCATCAATATGTAATATTATTTCCATCCACCTACAATTGTTTAAATCCATTTTTACCCTTCGGTGAGTTTTTAGTAAAGAATAAGAAAGGAATCTTTTGTCGTTTTTCGTACGAGGTACTTGTTGACTTTTCCGAAAAAAGTTCGAAGAATGTTTTTTTAACTTATACGACATGAATGGATTTTTAAAACATTATTCCCAAGAAGCTTCCTTTAAAAGTTTTCAAGTTTATTTTTAATCAACTTATTTTAGTTTATAATTGTATGACATGTTAAGAAAAGAAAAGTGTTTTTGAAGAAGAAAGGATATTTTCCTCAAGAATGGAGTTCAAGTGTTTTATCAAAAATATTTTCCATCTAAGATAGTAAAGGGTTCTGTTTTTATCCCTATTATTAAATTGATTTGATCATGTTGTGATGGAATTATTTTTATGAATTCCTTTATCTTATATGAATTTATTTATGATGTCATGATGTTTCAAAAATCCCATTTTTGTTACATGTGTTATGAAATGATGTATGATTTATGATTATGTGGCACACATAAGAAAGGATTCATTATAAGATGGGTGGGACCTATATCTCCCTCCAATGCATTGGGTAAAGATTTTATATCTCATGAGATAGACAGGGCTGGAACGGTAGGTTATACCGGTTCAGTGAAACAGGACTGAAACGAGGGTTACTCGATTCAGAAAGGGACTTTGTCCACCAAGATAGTCTTGGCAATGAGTCATGACTAACAAGAAATGATTTTCCATGATTATGTGTGCATGCCACAAAGTTTCAAGATTCATGTTATGATTATGGTGATCTCATTTTCACTTCTATGATTTATTCCATGTTAAGATTTTATGATCTCTTTTGCAGGTTATGATTTTCAAAAAGATATGATATGATTTTTATTTCCTTTATTTGCCCTTGCTGAGCATTTGAGCTCACCCTTTTATGTTTTCTTTTCCCCAGGTCAGGAAGATGGATATTAAGTAGAATATGCTAAAAGGGACCCTAGATATGATGAAATAAATGGGAGACACTGTAGAAGATTTATGAACCAGTTTTTTATGTTTCCCAGTTTCTAAAGACACTATACCTATACGATCCTTTGTGGTTTTGTCATATGTTGTAATAAGTGTGCTTCAATTTTGAAGTATTAAAAATGTATGTAAAGTATGGGTCGTTATATCCTTCATTCTATAACTGTAAAATTATATCAGGCAGGAAGTTTTGTAACTCTGGGGAAAACAATGATGATACTTATTTTTTTAAATATTAAGGAATTATAATTGGTTCCTCGTGCTTATGATTTATACCACAAATGTTATCCATGTGAGTAGTCTTTCTTCATAGTAGATTACCTATAGGACCCAAGTTTTATAATTATTTATCCTTATACGAAATTTAATATTTAACCTACACCACCTTTGATTTTAATGGAATTTTTTTGTCCAAGTATGTACTTCCTAAAAATAGATACATTGAACAAATTATTAGACCACTAGGGTTCTGTTCTTGTTTAAGATGATCATATATCTTCTTAACATGATAAATTATTTTGAAAAGAGAAAACGTATTTAGGGATTATCTTTCTTTTCATACAAAATATCATAACCCTCTTCCATGATGATAAATTTAATAACTTTCCTCCAACATAAAATTATTTATTTTCTCAATGATAATTAGTATGTATCAATTATTATCATTGAATAGTTTTAATGTTCGTAAAATTGGTTTGAATCATTTTTAATATATATAAACCACATAATGTAACAATCCCATAATTACATTACCTATAGAAAATTTTATATTACAATACATTTACATTATATTTTATGTTTATTTTGTAATTAATTAAGGAAAAAAATTATTAAAAAACACTTTTATTTTTCATCTAATTAATATTTTTTCAACTAAATTAAATTTTTTATAATACATAAGAATCATTCAATATCTTCTTCAAAATCACTAAGAAATATCCTCTTATAAACCCATAAAATATATTAATTTTTTATATCCTAAGGAAAAGGAAACATAATATAGGGTTGAGATTAGATGCTTAGTACGTGTTGATATAAATTATAACAATATAATATAATATGTGAGAGTTATATAATCGTATAGTTACAATTAAGATACATAATAATGTTATAATAAAAAATAATATCTAAAAAATAATGTCATAAAGAGTGAATGAAAAATTATTACATCATTAAAATATAGAATAACATAGAAATAAGAAAACCTACTTTATTGTGTCCCAAATATATGTATAAGAAAAAATCATTATCATGATTCACCCACTTATATGCATTCTTGTGAGAAAATAAATTATTCCCAATTATAGATGTCTCATGATATATAAACTATTATCCAATAAATTTTATTGTTATATATGACCCCACTAATAATAAAACTATATTTATTTTTTCCACATTAAATAAATAATTCACCTTATCCAAAAGATCCTAGATAACAAAATTTTTTTTCAATCCATTTTTAAATGGATTAAAATATTGTAAACACTCGTGTATAAATTAAAATTAATGACATGATAAACCCATAAAAAATAAATTTCTATCCAATGATTATTAATAATGTTCTGCGAAAACCCCCTTCAATCAGGCTGGTAAATCATGTGATATTTACACTACATTGATAATTGGTATATGGATTTTCCAATAATATCACTAATTAATCCATATATTTAATCTAGGTTAATACCTTACAATCAATGAAATTCAGGACATGAAATTTAGAAAAATATGTAATTGGAAGAAAATTGAGGCCTATTCAGAGTGTATGGTTATGATAGACAAATATAATTATAAATCACTACATTAATAGAATGTAACATTTCATATACCATAAAATTACCCTATATCTACTATTTGGAAAAATTATTTGTATAACATCAATATAATTCCCCAATACCAATCGTGTTACTAATACCAATTGTATATGTGATGGATATACACATAGTTTGGATAAAACTCTTGGTATATCCTCTCTTTAGTGACCCCAAACAAATGGTTTTTTCCAAACCATTAGTATATTTCCAAAAATTCAAAATATTTATACCAGTTGTTGTATAAACTATTATTATAGGTATTAATATTTTTAGGGAATTATTTTATCAAATAACATTGAATAAATTCAGAATTAATTTACTTATAAATAAAAATATCCACACTTTTCATATTATGTTTCAAATAATCATTGTAGCTTTGTAGTTAGGTTTTTGAGATATAAATCTGTGGTCTGGGGATCAAAACTAGACAATTGTTTTTGAATTACTAATTCCAATGGATTTCAAAACCGTTTTTATGAGTATTTCATATTACGTATACAAATTGTTTAGAAACCATTGGTATATCCCACAAACACCAATGGTTTCCCAAAACTATTTTTATAGGTATATACTGATACCAAACAAGACAATGTCCACCCAAACCCTTGGTATAGCCTATACCCTTAGTTTTGGGACATATACAAAGATTTCCCAAACATTTCTATAGAATTCCATTTCCATAGTTATCATTATCCATTTAATAATATTTAATCACAAAAAATAAAAAGTTTATGAAATATGTAGTATTTGAAATTTGTTATAACACATGATTGTCTATATATGATTTTTCATAGAAAAATAAAATCGATGGTTATAATTTTTCACCTAAAAAAATTATAAAGAGATTCTTGTATCATATTTTTGGAAATGGGTAATATAAAAAATGATAAAAAAATAGTTAAATTATTTTTTGAAATTAATTATAATAAAAAATTAGCATGATCAATTATTGAAAAAGAAAAAATGAATGATTGAAAAGAATAAAATGAATACAAAAATGGAAAATTCAAGTTCCCAACCCAAAATAAGAGATAAGGTTGTATTTATTTAGAAGAAACACAAGGGGTAAGAAATGAGTCAAGGGGTAAATAAAAAATTCAAGTACATGAAAAACAAAATAAATAACCATTATAAAATATGAGAGTTTATATAAAAAATAAAAATTCACCATATGAGTTATATTTCCAAAAATAATCTTTTTTTAAGGATTTTGTTGGTAATGAATCTTTTATCATTTAAGAAAAATGTTAATTAAACCCCCATTAAACAGATAGATTGACGTTTAACATGAAATAATAAAAATTCATGATATAAAATGTCAAATATGTAGTGTATACACCATAATAAAAAATGGTCTAAAAAAACATGTCACATGGAATTGAAAATATTACATATATATATATATATATATGTTAATTTCTAATCCCCTAAATCCCTTGAATATAATGTATAAAATATCACTATCTTAATCACCTATTTAATAAAATATTAATTACTATATCCTTTTATAAAATAATTTTATAAAAATTACCTACATTTATATTACTTTGTTAATATCTTTTTCTAATATTTGGTGTGAGTAATCTTGATTATTTTTTTTATTTTCATAAGAGTGGTGAGGTTCATCATTTCCCTCCCGGTGTTCATTATCACAATATCATACAAGGTACATAAATTTATTATTTAATTTTTTTATAATTTTATAATTTCATTGTATTAGATTTTGGGTTATTAACCTTAAAGATGAAATCGGTGAAATCCATATTTCAATGATTGTTAATGAGGACAAATTGGTGTCATAATTAATGTGTGTAACATTTACATTAAAATTTAACAAAAAAACGAAATCATTATTTGCCTAAATATTTCATATATTATCAGTAATTATGCTCTCATTTTCATTCATTATATTATTTTATCGCATTGTTCAAGTATGTTGTTAGAGTATCCAAAACATGAACACACCATAATTAATGGAAGAATATGGTTATAAAATCAGTTTCCTTTGGAAAAATAACTATATTATAGAAGAATAATTATTTTATTTATATATTTTTAAGCTGATGAATGATATTTAATGATATTAAAATGAACAATAATGAATATAATTGATATATGTGATATGTTACATCATGGAGGTGATAGTTCACACAAACAAATGCACGATGTTTTCATTTTTCTTAATAAAAAATGGGGATTTTAATTAACAATTATTAAAAAAAATATATATATAATATGATATATATAATTAATTCAAATTATGTAATTGAAAAAATTATTATTGAATGGAAATGATAGAAATGAAAAAGAACGAAGGAAATGATTTTACTTACATTGTGGACTTTGATATTCCCTTAAAAGATTCCATGGAAATGGTTGTAATTGGGAAAAGTATTTCTTCTAGAAGATAATTTAAGTGGAAGAAAATTTTAGTAGAAGGGAACATGTTAAATTTTCCTGAAGAAATGAAAACATGGATGTTTTATTGAAGGGGTTACGACTTTTCCCTTTTATAAGTGGTGAGAAATAAATTTTGTTTAATATTTCTATTTAATATAATGATACGATATGATTTACATTCCAAGATGAATCCATAATGTAAAATAATAGTGTATTAATATGTATTTTTCAATCCACACCTAAACCTCTAAATTTTAACTAAGTATTTAATTGGTTTGACCTTGTACCATTTTGGTTAACCCATTTTACTCTTTTCTCTTTTACCGCGACAACTATTTTTAACCTAAGTAATTAATTTATTATTCGTCAAAATAAAATATTCCATATTTTTTAAATTAATACATCTAAATAAAATTATTATATAAATTCTAATAGATTGAATTTGTAATGGTGATGAATATTATCTCAAAAATAATTAATGTGTGACATATTAGAAACAATTTTTGATAAAAATAATAGCTATGTTATAAAATACCAAATATAGGGTTTCTATAAAAAATAATACTTAAAATTATATAGTTTTAAATATAAAACCCATAATTTTCAAATAAATAGAATTTAAAAATTATTAGGTAATTATTATATCCAAATTATGCTCTTAATTTCATTATTTTTATAAAAATACTATTCTATAATATTCACCTAAAAATACATATTTTTATAAAAACATGAAAGTATTATCTTAATTTAATTTTATAACGATACATTAAAAAGTTAATTTCAAATTTTTAAAATTAAATTTTCAAATTTATAATTATTGATTTTAAATAAAAATTTCTAATATAAAGTAAAAAATTTTATTAAAAAAATAATATTATAAACATCTACGTTCTATATATAAATTAATTTCAATTTATTATTTAAATATTACTAATATATTTATTAATATATATTCATATTTTATAAGTTTTAACTTTAATTTATGGTTATTAATTATAAAAGAGTATAATTTCTTAATAATATCTTATTTTAATTAAATAATCATTATGAAATACTATTAAAATTATTTATTTATATATAAGACGTTAATTTTTCTTATCAATTTATATAAATAAGTTTATTAAAATTTTATAAGTAAATCTTGTCAACATTAATGATAACAATGTTTATACAGAATTCATAAAAAATTAATATTTATTATATTTTAATAATATATTTTTAATTCATTATTTTATTTTCATGAATTATATTATTTTAAATTTACTAATTTCATTATAGGTGCTTATTATAACTATTTAGTACATATATATCTGACAAAAATATCACTAATGACCTTATTTCTACTCTTCATATTAATATGGTTTTGAATTAGTTTCTATATATATCCTTAATAAATTCATCCATCCCTTTGGCACTTCTTAATCAACACTTCTCATTTCCATTTTCATCATTATTTTCATAATATTGTTTCTCCTATCATAATGTTATTCATCGTTGTTAGTTTTATTTTATAATTCTTAATCCTTAAGGGAGATGATAATCTTAGAGATCTGTTAGTGTTGATGATTATATTTTCATTTATTTGTTTTTGTATATTAATTAATACACTCTTAAATGATCTAATAATTCATGGGTAGTAATAATCCATGGTTTATAATGTATAGTTTTATGTTATTTTACTATAAAGTTTTACTATGAATTAATAAATTGTTCTTAGATTAATTCATATCATGTATGTCTTATTACTAGATATATTTCAAATGTTTTGATCAAATTAAAAACAAATGAATTACAAACAAATATCTTATTGAATGAATATTCTTCCAAAAAGAATACAGTGGCACATTATTTATCTGGAAAATGATCTAATATATGAAGCTTACAGTATTTATATTTATCTGACCCTATTGGAGTTTTACACCAAACCTTATACAAACCCTTATATAGTTCTATTTGAATGATTCAACTGAAACCATATTCATATGTAAAATATACCACAAGATGGTGTGGATCCCAATATCTATTAAAATCCATTAAGAAGGATCATATAATTTCTTATTGAGTTTTATTTTAATTTCATATTGACTATATACATTATTATTATAATAAATATTGATACATACCTATGAATCCAATTCTTATTGAAAAATTTCCTATATCTTTGTGGCAAACCACAAAATATTATCAAATGAAATTTACAGTGGAAATCTATGAATCCTCCCCATTTCTATTATTTATATCATAAAAAGTCAATTAAGATGAAAATCATCCAAAATATAAATTAAATGTTCAAATATTTTAAGTAAATCATCTATAATGAAAACAACATTATACACATTATAAGTATTTGGGTGTCTTATAAAAAATACCATGGTGTTGTTCTCCTATTACCATATATTTAAAGATAATGCCTTCATTAAACCCAAATAATGTTGTATTATTATCCAAAATAACTAGAATATTAATCATCAATATATATACTATATAATTTCATTTTCATGTTTCTCCCTAGAAATGTTTCTTGAGATCTATTTACATTACTGTGTTTCAAGGATGGATAGTGATCAAAGATTTTTGTACATTTTCCAATATCTCATTATTGAATTCTGGTATTGATGAAAATTATATTCTCTTTTTGGAAATTATTATTCAACTATTTTCAAATATAAAAATCTAGAATGTTCACTAAAATTTTCTATACATCCATATCATCCTTCCATTATATTTTGATATTTTCAAAGTTGAATGGTTGATAGTTAATTTTGGAAAGAAATTATTTATACCCTTCCATTTTATTTCAATGACCATAGTTTCAAATTCATTATAATTGGATCACTTTATATGATATTAATGGATATGGTCAAATGATCTTTCTTACATAAAATTTCAACCACCTTGTATTCATTCTCATTGAGCTAATATATCGACCAATTATATTATTTGATCAAGTATATTCATATTTCTTAGTATTTTTTCAAATCTAATTTAAATATATACTATAAGACATTTTGATAAATGTATATTTAAATCATTTCACTATACTCTTAATGGACACATTCAATCAATTTTAATGTTAATGTTTATTTATCTAGGTAATATGTTGATTTTTTCCAGGATATGTTAACTGAACTGAGGAATAAGATCATACCATTTCATTTTGTGTGAGAAAACATATCAAAAACTTCATTAATTAATCAATACATATCAAAAACCATTATATACTCTATGATCAAGTTAGTATTATTACAATGATCTGACGTCAGTTGAGATAATTTAATTTTTTATCACATTAACCTATCTAGAAGAACATGACTCCCTTTAGAGGAAACTAGTATGATATATTTTCCTATAGGGATAATATTATTTTAACATTTAAATATTATCCCTTCTATTAAAAATAACTATGGATGTATTTTGAAATAATTGGTTTGGGATATTTCATATTCACCTCTATCTTTATAGTTCACATAGATACCACATGTTTTTTGATTACATGATCAAAAAATGATAATTTCTATAGGTTGATTTCAAGCATGAAAAAATTGGAATAGTGATTCTCCTTTTTCATGGAATTTATATCAATATTATAACTATCTTCATACTATTTTTTTTCTCTAGAAATATATAATAATATTATCTGTAATAAATTAAATTTTTTTTTGAAGGAAATATTTAATGAAATTACTACTAAAATTAATGAAGTTAAAAGCAGAATTTTTTGAGTATGATCAGATTCAATATTTTTTTCATGGTTCCCATTCATGATACCAAATGTTTCCATAGATATGTCCTTCCCTTTTCACTCTTAATTTATGATATCCAGATCTATAGAAAATCATTAATTTGTATTGAGCCCCTCATATTTGAACGTACATGTCATTAATACAGGGTAGAGGATACCTATGTTTAGTCAGTATGTTATTTTTTTCATGTTAATAAGTGAATAGGAAAATTGATCCTTATATTTTCAAATTTAGGAGGACTCATTAACCCTTTTGAAAATAACATGGTTGAATTAAGCCTGCATCCATATTCTCATAGAGCTTCTTCATTAATTCCTCAAATTCAATTAGGGTCAATCTATAAGGATTCTTTTATATATGTGTTGAAAAAATTTAATATATAGAAAAATAAACCTCACATTCTTGAGGAATAATAAGAAACTCATATGGAACTGCATTTTTATATTCAGGACTAATAATCATATTATTAATATTGTTTTTCTCGATAACCATTTGGGTTGAATACCCTTCAGGATTGTATATTAAAACAACATAAGGGAAGTTATTTTCATGAGAGTTAATGGGCATACATATAAATATTAGTGATCATAAATGGATTAGGAATATAAAATATAAAATAATTATCCTGATAATTAATATAGGCTATATAGAGAGAGAAAATTAATTATGATTATCACTTAAAATTCCACTAATGGGAGAATAATATGATTTATCGGATTACTATTATGATATAATTATATAAAAGGATAGTTATAAACATGTGATTGAATCATTATAGAACTAGTATCATTCACTAATAATTAAATATCTTATAATTGTGGATGTGATTTTAAACCCCTCGAAAAATTTCTAAATATAAAGGAGTTGCAAGATCTTGAATAAAATAAGATATTTTCAGTTCTATATTGTTTAATGTGTGTAAGTTTTACCACTTCATTTTTAGGACTCCAAAAAGTGTTGTTTAATTTCAAGGATTAACCTTCCCTCCTTGGATTTATAGGTTTAAAATGTTGGTTTTTATCATTAAACCATAATTTAGTCCAGTGTTTTGTGTATTTTCCATAATCTATAGCATGGATGCATTTGAGGGTGTGTGGTTTATTGGGTTGATCTTTATTTTTACTTATATTCTTATTTTTCCTCTTCCAATCACATGGAAATTCATATTTTTAATGGAAATATCTTTCATACAAAATTTTCATGATGTTTTGAGATAGTCCACCCCATTCATTTAAAAATAATTTCGAAGTTGGAATATTCCTTTTTTCTCCACGAGTATTATCATAATAGTTTGCATGAAATTATTTTTCTCTAAAATACCATGTAAATATTATGAAACTTTAATCTCTATTAATTCAATGATATATTTTAAAAAAATTACATAATATATTCCAAATTCATTTAGTCAACATCATTCAAAGGCATTCTTTTATACCACTAAATAAATGACTGATTTTTCATTCAATGGAAATTATTAAACTAAAAGAATATTTTACAGATGAGACAATTTTTGACATATACATAACAATATATTTATCCTCCTCTTGTTTGGCCTTTAAGAATTTACTGTCGATTTTCATGAAAAGTGTTTTGGAAAATATTTAATGATGAATATTTTCATAAATGATACTCATCCCAAATGTTAAACTTCTTCCTTTTATGTTTTACTATTAATTAGAGTTGACCATTGATATGAGTCACCATTCAAATGATAAATGGATAAATAAACGTTTTAATAATCAGAATACTAGGCAATGAAAATATTTTTTTTCTTGAATTGATACATTTATCACACATTAGTTGATTAGATGACCCACTAAAGGAGGGCAGAAATTTTCACATGATAGACTCAATGAACTGTTTTTACTTGCATAGAACATCTGGGAGATGGGACAAGTTCATTATTTATTCATAACATAATAAATATGGGTGGGAAATATAGTGTTATTTCTTACTCAATATGTCAACCCATTTGGTAACTCATTAATAGAATAATTTCATTATCTAGCATACACATTATTATCATGAATACTCATAGTTCCATCCATTGAGAAAAACCGAATTGTTTCTATTAATATCAGGAAATATTAATCCGATAAAAATATTATATAAAAAATAATAATCATATAACTTTATAAATTTTGAAACCTTAATTCAACCTATGAAATTTATGTTATTATTATATTACTTTTTATTTAACATTGGTTGTTTTAGGGTTTATCCCTTTAATACTTATAAAATAATCCAAAAATTAACTAAACATGCTCTAATACCTTCTATGGTGACCCGAGTATAACATATATATTTATTATATAATTTTACCATAATATTCCTTATATCTCATTATAATTAACATTCCCAAAACTATACGCCTTCCAATAATAGATATTAGTTTCAAAAATTGCATATTTTAAAAAAAACCAAAAATACAACAAATATTCTATTGACATAAGACACTTTTAGTCAAAACATACATTATACACTTCTTTATAACATAGGAATTAGAAATATAATAAAGGGGTAGATCATATTACTAGTAAGGGTAAGAATTATTAGTATTAATGTAGGATCATATGAGAGAATATGAAGAAGATGTGTGTATGAAAACACAGTCAAGTTGAATGGTAATAACATAAGTTAATCAAAATAAAATAATCAAATATCATAATACAATATTCTTAAAAGAATTACTTGTCATGAAATTGGACATGAGTTAAAATAGTGATAAAACATTAGTTGAAAGTCATGATATATAAAAACATTATTTATTCATAATAATGCTTAATAAACATAAGATTAGATGACATAACATATGTCAAGGAAAACAACAAATACATTTTTCTCATAATTTATTAAGCTAGTCACCTACAAATTTCATTGAAAAATTTCACACAAATACCACCCTTATTACAATAACATCATTAACATAGTAAAACCACCCTTATTCCAATTTGATTTTATGAAATAAATCTATTTACATTGAGTTAATTTAATATTCCATAAAAATTACTTAGAAAATGATGAAGACTACATAAAATTTCAATAATTAAATTAAAAAATTTATAATACCAACATATATAGATTAAATATTTTGACTAAATCTTGTTCTATCATTATTTAAAAAGTAATATGATCCTAAAAAATATAGATAAAGAATATTAACTAGTGAAAGATAGTATGTAAAATGTATATTGTTTTTGATATTTAATTGTTTTAATATGGGTTCCAAGGATTAGAAGATCATTTTTGGGTTTTTAGAACCATGGATGTGAACTACCTTCATGGAAAATTTACATCACAAATGAATAATCAAAATCATAAAAGGGTAATAGGGAACAAACCAAAAAAACATATTTCGGTGTAAATCCATTTTTGCTGTAAATCCATGTCTTATGATATAAATATGTTTCCTAGGATAAATTAACCTAAGGTAATGGGTTTTAAGCATACATGAGTTGTGAGGATTCTACATTATAAATCCCTTATTTATTATATAAAACCCTTATTCCCATTCATTTTTATTCAGTATAATCCTTAATTAAAAATAATTATGTTTTACCCATACCTTCCCAACAAAATTGTCTATTTTCGGTGTTTTTTGGTGCCACCTCCACTTACAAATGGAATGATTCAATAATAAATCTTATAGTGGGTCTAGTTTCTTCTTTTTAGGTAAATCGACTTTATACTTCTTCATTTATCTTGTTTTGGTATCTTATTTTGGATATAGTTATTGAATTAGTTTCTCATACGATGATTCTTATTTGATCCTTCTAAATTAATTCTAATATATTATTCCACGGGTCAGCCCTTGTGTTGGTTGTGGTTTGGTGTGTGATTTCTTGGATATATGTTTTTACATAACCACTCATCTGATCACATTGATTCTTTAAATCGATTGGTAGATATGGGAATCAATTCTTGGGCACCCATCAGTAGTTATCAAGTATTTCTATTGTGTGGATCATATTTTTAGTAGTGTGACACCCATATTTGAGGATGATGGTTTCATATCTTGCCTATGATTTGTGGACCTTTAATTCTGTTTATTTATTAAAGGTTTTTCTAAATAAGTTATCATTATTATTTTATTTGTGCGTGTGTGAAATTAGTTTTTGAGAAAACATATGGCTTTCCCACTCCCATGGTAAGAATGACACATATTTCAAAAGAATATGAAATGGATTGTCAGATGGTTTTCATAGAAGGATTTGATGGATAAAGTGTTTTTGAAATTCTATTAAAAATTTCCAATTCCTATTAAAATGAATTGAAATATAGAAAATGTGAGCCTTTTAATCATATGTGGATCTCATAGTAGTGGCATTATCCATTTGAAACTACAATGTATATCAATTTCTAAGGTTCCATCGTGTTCCTAGATCGATATGCATAAGGCTTTAGGGGGAAATTGACATGGTTGGAGGATCCCATTTCTGGGGTGTTCCTCTTTTCTGTAGACCGTGATGTATGGGTTACAAGGACTATTAGTTTGAACTAGATAAGTATAATATAAATTTTACCTAGATAGGATAATTATGAGTGATACTCGAAACATTTTACCATTACTCTATTTTCATACATTTCCTTGTTTTGTATTTATACTATCATTCATTAATATAATAGGTTGAAAATTTATTATGGAAATTTTATTTGATGAAACTATTTTATCTGGTTTTTTTAGAAATATAGAAATGGGTAAATGTTTTATAAGGATTTTGAAATAAGATATTTTTCTAATTATTATTCCATGTTTTGTAAATTGAGTATTTTGGGATTGTTTTATAGAGACATGATATATAACACATTGGTGGGATCCTACCAAGCCAATATATCACTGAAAATTTACATGCCTTCAGATGTTTATAGACCGTTTATTGTATTTTTTTGTATGAAAATAAAATGAGTGTAAGTGAGGAAAGATGTTTTATGTCAGATAGTTATGGTGAGATGGTGGTGAGTTGGTGGGACATTACCCACTCTTCACATAGATTAGAAGTTATTGGGTTTAGTTTTCATTACTATTTTATTGGAAATGTATCCTTGGGATTTATAAATTGTTTTTGTGTCACATTTATCTCGCTGGATTCATTATTATAATATATTTTTTTCAATTCCACTCTATGTTTTTCTCAGTATACTATTTTAAGTCAAGTGGAATCATTACTTATAGTTCATGTTTCATGATTAGGTGCTAGTAAATAGTCAAATGGGATCTGGAATTCTCTACAACTCTATGATATAATGGGCTAGTAATCTCTGCTATAGGGTAAATATGGTGGTTTCATTACATAAATAGGTATTAGAGTAGGGTTATGAACAATATTAGATACTTAGTCTAAAGGAGATAGGATTATATTGACTAAAGAGGTAGGTTACAGTCTGTTCATAGTCATATTTTTTAACTGGGAGCCTCAAGAAATAATTGGATGTTGGGATATTCGTCCTTCTATTTTTTGACGTTAATCATAGTTTTTGATTATGGGATTCTATATTGAACTAATATTATCCTATTTTATATTTTTCGTTTGGTTTTTAGTGTATTAATAGTCCTCTGAATTTTATTCCTTCGATTCTGAAAGAGGATGGAGTAGATGATCCTCAAGGGAATCCCCCTATGGATAAAAGTCTTAATAGGAATATCATTTGTGATGCTCATGTAGTTGACATGAATGTACCAAAAGATCATAATTGAGATTTCAATGTTCCATTATGATCCAAGGTATGATAAAATAAATATTTATAGTTCCTAAATGAGAGTCCCCCACCATTAAAGTGTAAGAATGAGAACCAAGAGGTGGAGGATAGTACGGAAAATACCAATCAATACATTGACATCTCAGGTACACATGAGGTTATCAATGTGCAGTTTATGACATTTATAATCTAGGAACACATCAAAATATGATTGGATTGCATGGTATATGTAGATCAACACTTGGGATTGGACTTTAGGAGTTTAAACATCCAACCGTTTTAGATTTTTTGACTAGAGTATCTAATTATGGAAATATCTTTGGAGTTACACTCTTTTAGTACGGAGAGAGACCAGTTTCAGAATATAGAAATAATTTTGTGGATATTCATTAATGTTATATTGAAATGTTAATGAAAAATAAACAAAAATCATTAAAATAACTATGGATTTTTAGAGTGTTTATTACATTGTAGGATTATATTCCAAATCCTACCACCAATGTTGACACGGTAGAATGAGGAATAATGAAAGAGATTAATTTAGTGGGAAATATTTGATCTTATGATACTTCTCTCCCTTCAAGTGGTATTTTTTATTGAAATAAATGATAAAAGGGTTTGTGAAATGATTATATTAGTTGTGTTGGAGGTGGATTTCCACAATGTTACTCTTATACAATGCCAACAACATCTGGTAGTGTTCCTCTAACAATATAGCATACGGAAAAGAAGGACCCATCATGCATACATCTTCCAAGCCAATGAGGTTTTTCAATTAATATGTTCATTAAGGAAAATAGTATCCCTTCATCTATAATATTTCAATGGATAATTGTGTTGAAGGATCATCATCTATAAAGACCACTACAGTGTAATAAAATAAATTGAAGGTTATAGAGATCTAGCAGCAATCCTAAAAAACAAAGCACCTTCAAAAAATGGATGAGTTCGTGACAGAGGAAAATGTAGGTTTGGTGATATTGAGGGGTACCATTTTTTTAAATAATCTATAAAAAAATTTTATTTTAATATTTCTTATTCATATAAATTTAAATCTCCAAAATTTATTTTTACGCGATAGAACATCCAAGGAAGATCATTTCATTTGTTATAGAGCTAGTGATAACTCTTAGAAATTGAGTAGAGAGTGGGGATTGATGAATACATTTTTCCCTACCGATGGTGGATTTAGATTTGGTCTCATATTTTCTAGTTCTTGAAATGGGATTTTTTAAATTCATCATTGGGATGAATTTTCTTGTGTCTTAATGTTAAAATATTGATTGTTATCAATTGCATGTTTTATTCCATGATTTTGATGGTAGCTCTCATGTGTTTTTGGGATAGTGGGATTTTATGTATGGTCATGAAGGAACATCCATCTTGGGTATCTAGGATTTCTTCTACCATTGTACCAAAGCTCGATGATGTTTCATCTGTTGGGGATCTTCACACATTATTGAATTTTCAAATGTAGTCCTAGAAAACTACTTTTGTATTCCTCCTGTGAGGAAGGTAGAACTCAGGATAGATATGGTGAAATTTACTCAACTTATATCAGTACCCTCAAATTTTATAGAACCATTTTTGATTATGTAGAATAGGTATCAGTAGGATGATGTACTTGAGAAGGGAATTTTCCACCCTAATGCTTCAATATGGGAAGCAACTATTCTATTTACTAGAAAGTTGATCATTCACTTCAACTGTGCATATAATATTTAATTTCATGACAATTAAGTATTAATAATATACAATTTTACCATTTTCCCTAACTTTTTTGATTATTTAAAGAATGTATAGTGAATTTGAAAAATTGACCATCAGTCAGGTTATCATCAACTTAGGAATCCATAGTCTACTATTCCAAGGATGGATTTCAAGAGTTGGTCTTCTTATTATGAATATATTGTGATTCATTTTGGTCTAAATAACACTCTAGTGTATTTTATGTATTTCATGACCTAGATATTCCATTATTATTTAGATATTTTACTTATTGCATTTGATAGTGATATCTTGGCTTACTAGTGATCTGAAATTGAGTATTCAGACCATCTGTATCTAGTTTTGTAAATCCTATCGATCCATAGATATTTTGTAAAGATTTAAAAATTAAATTTATAGATTTTAAATGTGATGTTTGCGGTTCATGTGATTTCTGAGTGTGTCACATCTTTTGATCCTAATATGGAAAATGGTTCCTTGTTATGAAGGGATCCATGGAACATCTTTAAGATTCAAATAATTGTGGTCATACTATATATTATTAGTGATATGTAATTTATTTATCAAGGTTATAGTAACTTATGGTATATCATACCATTAATGGCATGATATTAATATAGGATGTCAAATTTTATATTTCATTTGATGAGTAGAAATGATTTTCGATATTCGCTCCCATATTGATCAGTCCTAATCATAGAAAGGGGTATGTGGTATTCTTTAATACTTATGGTGCATTTTTGGTTTTGGGAATATGTTTAATGATCATGTTTTGTCATATAGATCAACTAATCATTGGACACATGTGAAAAAATCCCGTAGTAGTGATTTGAATCTTGGTGTGGTGATGCATATTGTAAAATGTTGGTGGAAATATATATTTAGGGAGTTGTTCATGGTATTTTATTATCATATGATTTTGAGATATATCTTCTCTCATATGTGATTGAATATTATATAATGAACATGGATGGAATACCTCCATAAATATTTCAGAAAAATCACATGCGCTCTCGGGAAGGGGAATTTCATCACTAACACTCTCAATATAATGTTTTACCACATGCTAATTTGGAATCAAAAAAAATAGTGGAATTGAATATGAATAATCACTGTAATGATAATGGATGAATAGTCAAATGATTCAGAAATTGTTTTGAATAGTTTTATTATCATCACTCCTTGAGTCAATTATACAGATTCAACTCTAAGATGATGAGTTTTGAGGAATCAGGTAAACCATAATTGTTGGGTAGACAGTTTCTTACATTTATCCTTTTTCTATTAGTGTTATTAGTTTTAATATCCATTCTAATGGTTTATTTTATCAAAGGTATATAGTTGTCTTCCCAACATATGTGAGAATTCATTTATACATGATTTTCATTATTCCCCTTGGTCTAATCATCCATGAATTATGAAGATGTATTATGAAATAAGAAAATGTTCATGGTGATTGGATTTGAAGAAAATCATTACTAATTGGGTGTCCTATTGTTACACCTTCTGGGATATAAAGGTACAACTAATAAATCCTTCTTGTCTACTTCATCCACTTTAAGTGATGGTTTGGAAGTAAAACGAGGTGTTTATAAATTTTTTTTTATTACTACATAATCTGTAAATATATAATTCTATATGGTTAGTGATTGATTTTTTGATGAAATAATCTCATTTCATTTTGATATAGGACACTACTAAAAGTAATGATCAAGGGATGTTCAAAATTCATGAGATCATGAGGTCACAAGGGGTTATTTATGTAATTTTTTAATGTGATCCCAGATTTACTACATATTTTTGTATGAGTCTACATGAGGCCATGAGGACTCAAACCAAGTTGATTACAACTTATCATCCACAAATAGTTAATCAGACTGAGCATGCTATTCCAATTCATGATGATTTTTACGTGCATGATTCTTGTATTTTTGTGGAGCATTTGATAAGAATATTGTATTAGTTGATTTTCATTATAATAAAAGTTATCAATAAATTATTAAAGTGGATTCTTTTGATGCTCAATTTGGTCACCCTTTCAGGTCACCACTCTGCTGGGTAGAGGTGGGTGAGACCTCTACTATAGGAAGAAGTCTCATTCATGGGAAAATATAAAGGATTTATGAATAAGTTGATTCCTAGTTATAGAACATACATGGAAAATATTATTAATATCATCATTATCATCCATTGTAGTTTTCCTTTAGTGAATGAGTTTTCTTTAAGCCATCTACTTAGTTAGAACATCATCATTTTTCAAAATGGTGAAGGTGGTATTGAGATATTTTGGACTATATGTGGTCATGGAGCTTCTTGGGAAGTTTATTTTTAATATGAATTACTCTATATGTTTATAGATATCCAAGATATTTTGAACCTATCGGAGATCATGATGTCCCAACCCGATTCTCCCAATGTTTAATGTAAGTAAGATATTGATTGTGAGTTGATTGTTTCTTTTTTTGAGAAACCAATGGCGATTGTTGATTTATAGGTAAAAGAAAATCATTCGAATTCAATTATATTTTTCAATGTTCTACTGAAATGATTGATTGATTTCTCATAAGACTGTGTAATGAAAATAATTAGTGAGTGAGACGTGGCCTCACATATTTCCAGAGCATTCTTCTTCCATATTACATCCCAGGGATGGAGAGAAATATGATGGGATGATTGAAATATCCTAGATAAAAATGTATACACCTTTTATTCTATACATTTGTACATTTTTATCTACAATAGGTTAAATACCCTGATGAGGGGGGTGGGGGGGGGTTGGGAATTAGGGTACAAAATATTATAACAACTCCCATTTTAGATATTATTTAATCATAAAACAAAATAATCTTCTCTTAGTTTCCCATATAAATTTATGAGTAGAAATGGAAGAATCCATGATACAGAGCAATTTTAGTTGGGTCACATTAATTGCACTAACTAGAATGAGAATAAATAATAAATGTGTCCATATTCCAAATCCACTTAAATGAGCCACTATTACAATGTTGAGAGCAGACTAACTATACATTCTGGTTTATAACCGATCAAAATTTGAAATCTCAATGATCTTTCATCTGATGTGTTATCACCGCTTCTTCAAAATAATCTTATTTTGATAACATTATTCAATATTTTTACCACCAATTTTTTGTATCATTAATTTATACATTCATATACTTGATGAATACCTCTTTCCTATAATTTTACTGTGAAATACCTTCTAGTTCACATATGATTTGAATTTATAAAACCCTTTTTTCAAAAGTCAAGAAATATGTAAAATTATTCACAAAAACTTCTACTTTTGTGAAAACACAACCTACATGAAGATTACTACTTTCATGATGCTCATAACATTCATGATGCTCACAAATTTTTTGAATCTCTCATATATTTTGTTAACATACATTCTTTAAGAAATAAATTATCTAGTGAAAAAAATCAAAAAATAAAAATACATCATGAATCATCTTCACAAATTTAGATCCTTTTGTAATTTATTCAAGTATTTCATTCATTTAAATGAGTGGATAGACACTTTTTTACATATTGTTTCTCCCATTTGCAAATCATTCAACCTCACCACTACCTTATCATAAAGATACCCATTCATGTATATGAACCATCCAATCTTTGTGAAGTTTTAGGGGAAATTTTCTATTTATGAATCATCCCTTAGTCATATAACAATCATCCTTTCTTTCACACATAGCCATCAATTATGAATCTATATCCTTTAAATATACATAAATTTCACAAAGAATCGAACCATCATGAGATAGAAAACATTCATGATTAACATTAATTTCTATCATTTTATGTGGAATTCTAGGAAATCAATCTTTCTTGAAGGATGATTCATCTTCCAAATTTTTGAACCAAAATATTTATCACACTGGAAAATTGAAATACATTGTATATGATATTTTCTTTACAAATTATAGAGAATCCATTCATATTCATTTCATATATGACCACATAAATTGTAAAAAATCGCTATATAACTAGAAAAAATGACCTTGGAAACCAACTTTTTTAAGAAACACAATCCACCCAAAATCCATGCAATTGTTTGAGGGATTTTTTCCCAATATAAATTATCTTTCATGGAGAACCAAATTTTTTTGGGGAGTATCTATATAACCTTGGATGGTAACGACATATGAGGAAAATTTAAGATATAAATGCTCATTTTAGACATAAATGGGTCATGATGAACAATATATGAAAACAATTTGTGGAAAAATCCATTTATGTCATTGATCCCTTTATAATATCATAAATATGCTTCACATGATCAATTAACCGAAGGAGATATATATTTCAATGAATTTGAGTTTTATTTATTTTTATTCCTTAAAAACCTTATATAGGATGTATAACTATAACCCTTACAAGGTTATATATACTTCAATCCAGAATAAAAATTTATTCAATTTTTTTTATCTTCTTCCTTGAACCCTAATATCATCTTGGAATTTCATATGTGTATCCTAATATTATTGATCCCTTTATTCAGTGATCAATCTCTGGTTGGATGATGATTCTTCTTTTCAGGTAATCATAATTTAGTATTATTTATTTCTCTTATCATGGTTGTGGTTTTGGGCATTGGTTGTGGAATTGGTTGATCATACAATGATTCTTATTTTAAATTTCAATATCTATTTTATAGTATTCTTCATGGGGTTAGAACATGTTTTGTTTGTTGGGTGATGCTGATGTTCCATAATGTATGCTCTAACCATTCTTCTTTTATGACCATTTTTCTTATTTAAACTGATTCCAAGATATCAAAATTGATTTTTGGACACCAAAATGTTTTATATGTTCCTTACAATGTGTGAATCATATTGAGGATAGTGTGCAACCCTATTTTTATATAGGTGGTTCTATCTAAACAATATGTTGGGAAAGGCATAAATTATCGTGATTTATTAAATGGTTTTCCAAATAAATTTTAATGATTGTTTTATTTCTGTATAAAAATATGAGTTTTTGAGAAAATAATTTTTCCAGTTACTTTGGTAAAAGGAAAATAAATTTTCAAAGAATGTGATATTGATTGAGAAATGTTTTCCCTAAAAGGGGTCGATTAATAATGTGTTCTTGAAATTTTATTATGAAATATGTAATACAATTTAAATTATATTAAATAGATCACAAGGGATCCATTGGGTACATATGTGGAACATGAAGTAGTGCAACTCATTTTTTGATAATGCAATGATGTTCACATTCATGGGTATTATGTTGTGCATATATGAAGATAAATTTGGCTCTAGGTCATGATTGACATGGTATGTTTATTCATATTCTAGGATGTTCGTTTATTCCCTACACCTTGGTTAATGGGTTATTGGGACTTGTACAATACACTAATCAAGATGGATGTATCTTTGACCTAGATATCCTAATTATGACTGATCACTTTCCCATTCTTCCCATTTTCATAATTTTATTATTGATATTTTTAATTATACTTTTTTTGTTATGACATACCTTCTTGAAAAATGTTTTTGTAAATTAATCTTTAAAACTAATTTAGCTATACTATTTTATAACTATAAAAAATGTAGGAAAAGATTAGCAATTATTTTGATATAAAATATTTCACTACTTACATGAATTTTTTTTGAAATTGATAATATATGGATTGTTTCATAGAGATGCGATGTGGAACAATAGGTGGGGTTCTAATTATCTTATTTAGATCCCAATCTAAAAAACCCATTGATGGTGTGGAGACCATGTATTGTATCTTAAAATAGGAAAAGGAAAGGTGGTATAGTGAATCATTGAAGTCCATGTCATCTTGGCATGGGTTACTAGTGGTGAGATTGTGGCATATTAGCCACTCATCACATAATATAATTTATTTTGGTTTTAGTTGCCAATTTGTGATTTTTTGGACATGTATATTGGGTTTGTGTTGTATTTTAGAATTTTATTGCTACCATTGGATTACTTTTTATGTCATATATCTTTCTGTTTGTTCTTTCTCAGGTGTATGTATGCCTTGTATATTGTTTCACATTTCCTGAAATATTTTCTTATAGTTTATGTTAAAATCCCATGGGCTAGTTTCATGCTCATATAGATAGAGAACTGTCTTTGAGACTATGGTATATCTGGTTGGGTACTAGTAGTATAAGTTAAACTAGGTCAAATTGAAAAAATTAGAGTATATCCCTAGTGAAGAATAAGGATTGTAACTGAAATTAACATAGATGTAAACTCTGTATTTGATAATTATGAATTTTTTTGATAAAGATGGATTATAATTTAATTTTTATAATATTTATTAAAAAGAAAAATCATATAAGAAATAATTATTTTTTTAAAATCATAAAATATTTAAAAATTATCGTTATTAAGAAAAAAATATATAAAATAAAAGATTTTTTTTCATATTCCATTTTTTAAAAATGGATATTCCTTTCACACTTTCAGATACGTTCAATATATTTAAAAATTAATAATATAAAAATTCATAAAATGTTTCTTTTTAACAATATTTATTTCAAGTTAAATAATTTAAAATTCAACATTGATGAATAATTTATGTTCATAAATGTATATGTTTACATTGTCATTATGAATATATAAATTGAAGATTGTGATTCCTGGTCAAAAATATTCTATATATATTTTATCCTTTAGTTCATAGTTATTCAAAGAAGAGTTATCATTGATCCTCATTGATGAGAATATTTTTTGAATAATTGTGATCTAAAGGATAAAAAACTTATAGATTAAATTTATAAAAAATTAAGGAATACTAAAAATGAAAATATATGGTATTTTTTATATTAAAATAACAATATTTCCAAAATAGTAGTTCAAATATAGAAAATTGTGATTTTAAATGGATATTTGAGGTAAAACATTTCCTTTACTCCAAAATTTTATAAAATTCCATTACCCTCTTCTATGACCAACATTATATTCTAATGAAGTTATTTAAGAACCTTATTCACATACAATACCATCAATAATATTTAATTATAATCATTCAATAAACATATTTTATTTATCTATTTTTTTATTTTAATCATTAAATGGTTATAATTTTGGTTGATTCATAAAATATTTCTAATAGAGGTGGAAAACTCCCTTCATTGATAATAAATTGATCATTACTATAATATTAAAATTAATGGTATCATTTCATTATAATATTTTATATAATCCAATGTTCATTTTAAAGAATCTATGTGTATGGTTTCATAAAATGGAATATATGATAGATATTTTTCAGATAATTTAATGATTATAATCATCCATTTTTATTATTCATTATCTTTTTTATAACCATTATAGAACTATATTTTTTACCATAAATTAGTCTAAAAAATAATATATTTATTATATTAATTTTTTGAAAAACATTTACTTCTGAAAGTGTGATGATAATGTGACATTATTCAATTAGGTGGTTCAACTAAACCAAACAAGAACATGTTATACAAAACAATGTGTATGTTTTTAAAGATATATAATATAATATAAATTTACCACAATTATAGTGATTTTATTATAAGAAAGTTAGATTATAGAAATATATTTAGATTGATTTGAGAAGATATGGTAATTAAAAATGATTTTGGGCAACTAGGTACTTTAATGAATTTTCTTTTCTTGGAAATAGGTTCCCATGTAAATAAGAATATAAGAATATATATTCAAATTAAATATAAAAAAATCTTAAAATTATTTTGTGTAGGGGTTAATGGTAATTTTTTGATAGATAATTGATGGTAAATTTTTGTTTGTGTAGGTTGAGCAGGTCCTTATTTATTTGAATTTTTAGATGGATTTCCACAAATATTAATCACTTAATATATAGGTTTTTCAATTTAGAATGTAAATGGATACAAAGTGTTAAATAATATATATCATACATTCATCCCCTTATACAAAAAAATTAATGTTATGGATTTATGATTTTCTACATAATTATTATTTAGTCTAATATATTTAACATTATTTTACCTTTATCATTGAAACACAATTTTTCCAATATTGAATTGTTTTATTGACTAAAAACGAAAATAAAATCCTTTACTATATTTAAAATTAAAATGAAAAAGATTAAATACATTTATGCATATTAATTTTCCCACCATGATAAATTTATCTTTTTATTTAATTAATTATATATAATTGAAGAAATTTTTTATATAAAAAATGAAATTATAAACAATAATACTCTTTGATCACCGATCATACCATTACTAATTTAATAAAAGTATTTGTAATTGTTTATACATAAAAATTAACTTATATTAATTAATTAAAATTGATCAGTATAATTTGTTATGATAAAAATACCCAGCACATAAAAAAAGTTCTTTCAAAAATATATCGTTATCAACATTAAATGATTTAAAGACTAATCCATGAAAAATAATTGTGTATCTTCCTTTACTGTACTTCTATTTATCCTTTATATTTGATCCATCCTTTGAAAATTATAAATACCTTAAGCAATTGTTTAATACTTATAATAAAAATAAGTGACTCATTAAAATATATATTAAAATATTTCAATTAAATATTATTTTTATTCATATATAATTATTTATGAATTATATTATTATAAATTGTTTACTAAGAATGATTCAAATTAAATATACCTATTGATATCAGTTATCATAGAAACCAAATATCCAGGTCTATATTTCGAAATAACATTTATCCTTTGACTATATATATATTTTTTATATTTAATAATCATATATATTCATTTATACACCACTAAAATCATTCATTTTATTAAATTATCTCTAAACATGTCTATTAAATTTATATCTTTTTTATTTTGTCAATTGTGTCAAATATTATTATGATATTCATGGATAACTATGGGGATAACGATATTTTTTAATGGAATTTTTATTTACTTGTGGATTTTTTTTAACTTTTAACTTTCATACTATTGTTAAATTTTAAAATACCAAAATGTATTAATTATTATGTTGTGTTGAATTATTTTTTCTAAATAAATAGTAATATTTCTCAATTAAGTCTACTATTGATGAGAAATATTATATTAAACATAGTATATGACTTTATTAAATATTCATAATTAAAACATGATGTACTACATTTTTATCCATGATAATATAGTTATCATTTTTTTATCTCAACAGCCCTACGATTTAGAATTTTTGTGAGGGATTCAAACTTTTATTCCCCCAAAATATGAATGCACTATACTATATAATCTAGGAAACCCCACCATGTTTTTTTATTATAGGGTGTAGTGAGTATGTGGATCTGAATTTTACACCACGCACGAGCCAAAAAGATTCATTATGTAAATAATTCGTAAATTTCACTAATTCAGGTCATATCACAGATCTAGATCTTAACATAATATTTTTATATCAAAATAAAATATTCCCTAAAACCTATAAATGGTGTAATAAACATGAAGAATCTACTGAATGAATCCAGTATTATATAACCAAAAATATCAAATAGCCCACCTGTTTGCAGAATAAAAAGTCTTGGATCATATTGAAATCCTCCACAGTCAGCAACTATAACCATATAAAGACACTATATCTACCACATTATGGATCAAATCTAAAAATGTCATGAATGAAATAGTATCAATCTTAGAATAAACTAAAAACATCCATATATTACAGGTATATAGGTATTTTTTCCATTATAACTACCCATTGAATAATTATATCTTTAGTATAGAAATGTTCTTATGGTAATAGAGATAAGACATAACTGTACCGTAGTTTTTGTGGAATTTTCTCTCCATATTCCATTAATAATGATTTTTCTTTCATTACTAAAATCAACATAAAAAACTCATAGTGGGTTATTACAGTTGATTATTCTTCATATATCATGAGAATCATATTTAGGAGAATCAAGTAGGGAATCCTTTAGTAAAACCATCTATAAATCCCATCCAATAGAGAAATAATTATTGAGTTTTTATCATAAAAAAGAACATAAATAGAAATAGTTTACCTTAGGAATAAAGATAACATAGTAAATGAATTTATCCCTAAAAATATATTCTAAGCGGCACAAATCTAATTATAACAATGCATCGATGATGATATAATTACTGCTATAGAAATTGTGTTAGAAAATGTTTTTGGAATCATCATCATAAATTTAATGGTGTATTCCACAAATTTTGATGATCATAATGATAGGGATGCTATTAAAAATATGGTATACAATTGGATTATTTAAGGGGAATATAAAATTAATTTTTTTGTAAACTCATAACATGAGATCTCCTCAAATAATTAGGGTTTTCTTTTTAAAAAATCTATAACTAAAGATAATAGAAAATTTATGGATACACCTAAAACATACCAACCACCATAATAATTTGTTGATCGTTATGGAAAGTACTTCTCAATATCATATTGAGTTATAAATGGTTTGGAAACCTAATGAATAATTTCAAAAATAAAATATTAATACTGATTTTATATTTCTAATTGAGTCAAATATTTCTTCTCTAGAATATCCACTATAAAAATAGAAAATTTGTGACCCAAAAAAGAAAATATTGATATCTGACTAAACTGGGACTTAATAATCCTATTATATTACCCTAGTTACTTTTGAATATCAAGAATTTACACCCATTGTTTATAAAAACAAAAATATACAGAGAGTATTCAAATGATGACTAAAGATGGATATAAATAGTTTTCATAGAGGATGCAACCATACATAGATCCACCCACAACCATTACATAAATATCATCCTAGGGGATACTACCTCTAGAACTCCATGACACCATTAAGTACTATGATACTAGAATAAAACCCATGAATGGTAAACAACAAGTAGTGAAACTCCATTCAATTTTGAATCATGAATCTTTGGACTTAAGTGCACCTCTTTCAGATGTTTTACATATTAATATCTCAATTATCAATCAGATTATTGATCTATAATAGACTCAAGTGAACATTAAATCTACATAAAACCCTATGATTAAAATTCCAAAATATAATGAGGTATCAATGTTCCAGTTTTTCGAAAAGAATTTACAATCACAACATATATTTTGGTAATATAATCTACCACATTATTCTTCCTCTATTTGGGATGATATATTGGTTTAGTTTAGTTACTATTGTATCCCAAATCATAGGAATCCCCTTATATATCACCTTTCAGATTTTAAAAAAATGCGAAAAGAATGTAGTTTCACACTTCATATTCAAAAGGAATGATTTATCAGATATATTAAATATACAACTTATTCATGAGTACCTTATAATGATATCAATAAATTGATCAATCTATTTATTTGAAAACACTATACATTACATTGATATAAATTGTTGAATTATAGGTTTATGTGGTGTTATAATAATGACTGAAATATTCAATTTAGTCATATAATGTCAAATTTTATCTACTTCCATTAGTGCAAGATATTAAATATATTAATTTGGATATTTTAATCATTAAATTCAAACCAGAACAAATAAAAGTTATAACTTCTAAGACCACTAAATAATATGAACCCACACTATAGAATAGTTGAAAAAACATCTTTTAATGGATGTGAATATATAGAAATAATTGGAAAAAATTGTTAACTAAAATTAAAATGTTTACTTTTTCTATAATGGTATGATTTTATTATTTTTTTCACCACCTATTAGATCATTTATATTAAATTTAAAAAGGTCATAAAACCAAGTGAAGATAACATAAATTTTCACCCTTTATATTGTACCTTCAATTAGATGTTAGGTTATAATATAATGAATTTAATTACCTTCAATCACTCCATATGACGATTTAATTAGACCAGGTCATGTTGGGATATCCCCCAAAAAAGTAATATCGTTTCATTAACATATTTAGAAGAAAAAGAAAACTAAAAGGATGTAATGTGTATATTGAAATTGTTTACATTAAAACTATAACCATGTCCACTATAACATATGGGAACATTAAATATCAAGTCCCCCCTTGAAAATTATTGAAATATCATCCTTGAATGAATTTTATGAATCAGAAGATATATATAAACTTTATCAAAAAAATTGGTTTATTCTATCCAAAAAGTGTTGTTTCTAGGGTTTTTGAACACTACATAGTATATAAATTATATAAATTATATAGATAAAGTAAAAAACTAATGTAAATTATATGAAATGTCATAAAAATTACTACTAATTCAATCAAATGTTGTGGTATAATATCAATGATTGTTTTTCTTTATATAAATAAACAATAATATTATTTACATAAGGCATGTGATGATATGAAATCCTCCAAAACAATTAAACATTGATTCATATGATTCTTTAGAAGAGTAAAGATAATGTAAGTATGTAAATAAATAATCAAAAAAGAAAATTTATTATTGGATTCCTGAGAAGTCAATCATCCGAGTGAATAAAATACTTACAAAAAACTAAAACAACTAGTTTTGACCTATTAATCCCTTTTGGTATTCATTTTGATCATAAATTCATCAAAAACATCTAAAAGTAGACTAATTTTTAATTTTTTAATAAAGGAAAATAAACATGATCTCATTCTGGTAATAATATTTCTCAAAATTCTCAGGTACCTCTTCACTATATCAGTATAATTATTGACACTACACCGCCAAATAGATACTTAATATGATCAATAATTACAATATGAATCATTAATGGTTATCCAATAAAACACCATTATGAGATGAATAATACATATATAAACTTGATTTCTCCATTCATAATCAAGGAGGGAGTTATAATGTCTAAGGATGATTAGGCTGAAATAAACAGTGTTGTCTATGGGACTTTTTCATTGAATCCTACCACGCAACTAGGTCCTAAGGATTTTAACAAAAAATAAAATGATAAGAGTATCCAAAATTTTCCCAGACTCATTTGGAATCATTCATACCAATTACCTAGTTAATAAATAGAAAATTTGACAGTAAAAAAGGAATGGTATGATCAGTGAAATCTACCTTATGATTTTTAGGTTATCCCTTAACAATATCCAACTACTGTTATGTTTTGTTGTTGTATTTAACCTCATATAATATGCCTAAAGTTGGGGAGTAACCTCATAAGAAGAATACTATAACACTTCTCCAAAATAATGACATTTTATTGTATCACGATGTCATAATAATATTAGATGCCTCAAATTCTCTAAAAAACCAAGATAATATCTTAATTAATCCCTATTATACCCCCTTATTCATTAAGATGCAATTTTTTAGGTGATATATAGAAAACCGATTCTGCCTCCCCCAAATGCCACATCATTCTTTTTATCACCAATCATGAACAAGAATGTTTAATAATGAGTGTAAAATAAAAAATTTCATGATTTTATCTGTTATGATTATGTTAATGTTCTTGTAAAAATTTATTGTTATGGGAGGATATTTTATAATCCATGGATGGGTAGTACCATTTCAAACCAATTATTGTAGGTTCCATGATTGTTATCGAATACATAGGGTATGTAAATTGAATGTACTACATATTAAATATTCAAGAGTGATATGAAAAATATTATCACAAGTTACCTAAATTATTGAATTCTTCATTATTTGGGGTTTTAAAAAATCATAATTTTTTCAGGGTGTGTTGAGGATCATATGTTTAATGGAATTTATATGACACTTCTTAAGGGTTGAATGTTAACATTATGAAAATAATTTCATTGGATCTGGTGGCTTCAATGATTCATTTATGGGTTTTATTATTTTTTAAATATTTATTATGAAATATTTTTCAATAATAATTGTGTAGTAATGATGGCTTATTCAATAATAAAATATTTATTTTGATCCTAATATTTTTTCAATGTGGGTAATTTTATAAGTATTCATAAACTAATGGTTTTCATTTTTTTTCTTTTTCCCTTAATAAGATTTATGTACCCATTCTAAAATTTTATTAAAATGTTTCTTCATAGGGTTTAAGTATGGATAAGAAAAAAATAAGATATCAAGAATATATTCATGAAACGAAGTCATGATTCATTTTAAAGGTTTTATATTGTGGAAAAAATGGATACTATGTAAAATTTTACACCTAATAATTTTTAAATTTAAATAATAAACTAATTATATTAAAATATAAACCTAAAATATCTTTTAGAATGAAATAAAGGTATTTGAAATATAAATTTACCAGAATATTTAATTTTTTAGGAATTATAATTTCATTTTATATTAGAGAAATGTCTGTAAAAAATTATAAATTTAGATATGTTCATGTAATTTTATCTTAAGAGTTATTTGTACTAAAACATGTTTTTGGGTTTATGGTCAAACACAAGTTCAAATTCATAGAAAACCATTTTTTTGTTTTATGAGATACTAATTTAATATGATTACTATCATTTTGGGATAGATTTTATTAGGCAGAGGTATATGTAAACATTTTGTTCACTACTAAATTATTATTTGAGGAAGAATACTATTTTCATAAGTTTAATTGTACATATAATCTTCAGGATTTATATAATATTTGATGATAAAGATTATTTTTTAGGATTTTGATCATAATTAAGGAAACATTATAAAAATTAAATAAGTTAGATAAATAAAATGAAAAATACCTAGAATGGGAGGAAACTTGTTGCATCCTATATGGACATGGTGCTTGAACCCACAGCTGAATGGATACACGGGTGAAAGCCTACCACTGGCCTAAATGATATCTTGTACAGTTTGTTATTGTATTTTACTAAAACTGAATTGATAGATACTGATTATTTTTATATTTTGAACAAATCTTTTATCATATAAAAACCCATGGTATTGAATAGTGATTTAGTTGTTGGGTAATTTTCAATATTTTCATAGAAGTTAACAATATTTTAGAACATTATATGTTTAAGTTAAAAATAAAATTATAGGATTTTAGATAAGGATTAAATGTTGAATAATAATTATGGAGAATATTAAATTTAAAAGAGTATCTATGTTGGTTTGAGTCATTTATTGAAATGTTTATCATATATCAGAGATTATATTATAATGTCATATATATCACTTTTATATTAAACATTTGGTATTACTATTTAATTATGAAGAATAATGTATTATTATTGTTCTAAAAAGTTTTCTTCATTATTAGAATTATATTTCTTAAAACATACAATTTATTTTTTTGGTTAATATATTATGATATAATGAAAATGATGTGATCATTTTTCAAAATTATTTGATTTATTATATGTTCATTTTAGTGACTCGGGCATACCAAATTCAACATGAATACTCTTCATTCAAAGGGAAAAAATGAAATTGTGGTATAATTTGAGTAAATGATGAAAGTATACTTGTAAGGAATTATATTTTCATGTTTTATTAGTTTATATTGTAAGGGAAATAATAAAATATATTAAATGGATTTTGAAATATTTTTTTCTATTACTTTATTTTCTATGAATTGATTATCGTTTTCACAACTAATTATTTTATGGTATAATTTTTATAAACATAATCACTATGATTCAAATTATTAGGATAAAATTTCTATAGAAATATCTATAACTATTTTCAAATTATGTTTTCCCTAAATTTTCACATTTTCACTTCCTAGTAATGTTCTCTTATTTTGATAATATTGTTTTGTGTTGTTCATGATGATTGTCATTTTACCTCATTTAAAGAGGATGTTTTTATCAAATTTTACAATGTCATATTTCAATGAAAGAATTTTTAAATGTAAAAACTTCTATTACTGTGATCGTGTTAAAATATCCTAGAAAAACATTAGTTAGGTATTGGGATAAATAACACATTGATGTTTTTAAATAAAGAAATTATATTCGTTAGGCTATACAAAAAGCAACACAGTGCATACAAAAACTACAAAAAATAATTATTTAAATGTTATGATGATAAGAGATCCATTGAATTGATGTTTATGAATAATATTAAACACCTTATGAAAAATATAAATAGTGGTCCAAATTAATAGAAATAAAAGTTTCAATACTTTTGGAATAATCAGAACATTTTTAGTAAATACAATGTACGATTTAAAAATATTTTTCATAAGATAAGTTTTACAATACTTTTTATGAGGGAATATCATAATTAATTTATATAAATGTTTTAAATTTTATAAAATGGGATATTATTTTTGAAATAATCATTCAAAAATTTAATTTATGGTGAAATTTTGATATTTTTCTGAAAAGTATTTTTTTTCAACGAATACTAAAAAATACTAGCATTTATTGAAAATTCTATTTTCTTGTAAAGTAATTATTAAGTAAAATTACATTTTTGACTCTTTAAAAAATTAAATTAGTTCATTTTAATTAAATTTAATCTATTTACAGTCTTTTTAATTGAAATTATAATTTAATTTAATAAAAAAAGGTTTAATTCAAAAATTCATTTTTTTTATAAAACTATATTTTGTCATATTTTCGTGTTTAGTTTGAAACAAAAATGTTCAGATTTTTTATTTTTTTATTGAAAATATTATTCTATATTTGGAAATATATGGTCCAAATTTGGTAAATATTTCCATTTTATTTCCATCATTTGGAGTATTTATCATAATAAATGTTTTTACCTTGGCATAGGTAAAATGGGTTATGTAAGGGAGAAAATAATTTGATGAAGACAATAAAGTTTCCCATAATATGTCCATAATTTTTTATGTTGATAAATGTTTTCATATAATCATATTAAATTATAATATATGACGTTTTCTTGATATTTAATCACTATTCTTCTCTTTATAAATTATTACCTAAAGAAAATTCAAAAATCTCATTCTATTTGTTTATTTATTTTTGTCTTTTTTTAAATAAGGATAAAAATAATTTGTGTTTAGATATTAAAACTAAATTTAAATAATGATTAATCTTAATTATCCGGGAAAATAATTTTCAAATTTTTTAGGATGAAATAATAACATTAAATGTTTATTCAACACCGATAAAATATTTCCATAATTAATAGTATAAAATGATTTATGAAATGTTAAATTTAATATCATTTGAAAAAATTATGGCGTTCCATAATATATATATATATATATGAATGAAATATTAAAAATTTGTCAATACCTTATAATCTAATTACATTTATATATTGTATTTTTAAAAGTCAAATTAATTGAATGGGTCCAAAATTGAAATTAATCATATTTTATAATAAATAATATTTCATTGAATTACTTAAAACACCAAATAATCGAATGTATTGATATTTAATTGGAATGTATTTTTAAATATCAATAATTTTCCTTTATTTTACAATTTTATTTTTAGGTTAACTTTCATGACCCATAAAGTGTACAATTATTAATACTGCAGTAATTTCATAAAAGGGTTCAAAAAAGATGACAAGGGTTAAAAAAATCACCTAATTTTCCCATTATTTATTTCATTGGAGTATTTAAACAAAACATCATCTTATAATTTTTTATTATATTTTTTATAAATTTTAATATAAAAAATAATTTAAATTAATTTGACACTTTACATAAGTCTAATAGTGCCTATCCGCTCCCCTATAAAATGGAACCTCCTCTCTTCTATTATTAAAGCATAAAAAAATATCTGGATTATATAAAACTATCCAACTACCATAATTACATTCATCACTATTTCCTAGAGGCCTTCAATTTAAAATAATAATAAAAAATCTATGAATACTTTTGTTGTAAACCTTAAGAGGATGTATAAGAGGAGGTGTAGTTCTTAGAAAAGAATTTTCATTCAGATTATTTTTACACATCATTAAAATAGTATTCAACCATGATTAAATAATAACAATATACTCTTAAAAATACCTTCATGTTATAATTTTAATGTAATATCCTATATCCATGTCCTCTTCCCTGAAATGGGAAATAATATTGTCATTCTTGTGTGTAGCGGACTACCACTTCTCAAAATAATTTTTTACAGTTTCCATCACCTCATATTATGTCTGTTTGTAATGATGTATTGAATGTATATATGTGATATTCACGAAATAATTTTTACAATTAAAATATAATATATCATTCACTTTCACACCATTCCATTAACTACATAATGATAATGGCATTCATGGATATGTTTGGACTGCCACCTCCATGAAGTGATGCAGGTTGATTTAATAAAAACATCACATTGAATCTACATAAGTGTATTAAAAGATATTATATGATATTAATTACATAATCATCATTATTGAATGATAAAATAATACATACATTTTTTCCTAAAATGATCATTAAAAAATGGAAAATTTATTCATGTGAACGTATAATATGCCATCTCCATGATTGAGAAGAATTTTATTTTTGATATTCATTATTCAGGATTTCTTTCAAAATTTTAATTATATAATTATTATTATTCTGGATATGACAGAATAATTACATATTTAACCATAAGCACCCTACAGACGTCATTTTTTACTTCTGATTTGAATATCTTCAAAACATATGATGTAAACATAATTGATTAAGTAATTAAATATAACATGATAATTAATAAATTAAAATGAATAGTAAATTTCAAAATGGTTCTTAAGAATGTAAGTAATTAACCTAAGATTATAATTTGGGAAGATAATCAACTAACATGATGAGTTAGACTCATGGTACATTACAACCTTTAAAAAAGTACTCTTTTAATGTTACTATTCCAAATATTTTTCTTACATTTCCATTATAGAGGATATTTTATGTCCCCATTTACCATTTTTTAAATAATTAAATTATAATTTCATTACATATTTTATATGAAGATTTTTATTCTGTTATTACAAGAAAAAAATAAACATTCTATTTTAACATATAGAGTGACAACAACATTTCCAACTGTAATGACCACTATTTGATATTTCAATTTCATTATTAAATTCCATGTTTTCATCAAATAAAAACCCTCCTTCCATATGATCAGTTTAATTTTAAAAAGAGTTTAAAAATGTAATTGGATATTTCAATATCTTGAAATGCTTTCTTATTTGTGCGATGGATATTTTTACGTTTCTAATTTTTAAAATTTATTGATTTTATGTGTTATGATTTTGTCATAGTTATTTATAATTGTTATAATATGGGTGGTTAATTTATAAAAAAGGTTGGGTGGTTCCAATATAAAAAAAAAATGAGTGGTTTGATTATATGTAATTTAACATTGGGTCTATGATATCCTCCTACTGGATTAATTATAGAAGTTGACTATATTATATTTTTTGGAGTGGTAGAAAAACATTATATCAAGTTACCTACACGATTTATTAATGAAATAATGGGTTTTTTGGAATTATTTTTTACTTATAAATGTAATATTATGATCTTATATTTAATTAAATGTATATGATAATTCATAAGGGTAGAAATTATAACACTCTTAAAATGTATTGATGCACTTTTCGTTACATTAAAGAAAACATGATGAGTTCTATATTACTTTAAATATTTATTTTAAAATGTTTTATGAAAAAATTAATGAATTTTAATTTATTATGCAATAAAATGCATATTTTGAGCCCAATGATTATTTTTTCAATGGATAATTTTATAATTATTCATGAACTAACTGGTTTCGTTAATATTCAATTTAGTTCAAATATTGATATTTTTCTTCTCAACCAATTATATTTAAATAAAATCTCATAGGGTTTAAGGAATTGTTAAAATAAATATGAAATCATATTAAATGTCATGAATATTATTCATGAAAATAAAAAATGTTTTATTTTAAAAGATGTATAATCAGGTATTAATTAATACTAATTTGTAGTGTCATCCTCGAAATTTATGGGTTTTTGTTTTATAATATTTCTCTAAAATACTAAACTAAAATTTCATTGGGAATGGATGAAATTGAATTATAGGATAAAATAACTATAATATTTAATTTTATGGTCAGGTACTTATATTAAGAAAAACATTACTAATATGTTGGAAATATAGAACTATATTTCCACACATCATGAATTTTAAAATATATGCAACTTAGTATAAAACAATAATTTAAATTTTATTAGTGAATTATACACATATTTGGAAAACATATAAGCCCTTTGACAGTCATTATAAAATACAACATCATGATTTACATCCCATATTGATCTCCATATTCCACTAGGATTATTTAGTTATATTGTAAAAATAATGAAAAATATTGAGTGATTGGTTGATGATTCTTATATTGATTGTCCTAAGTCAGTTGGGAGTTATCAATATATTTCCCACCTTTCAGAAGCATTAATTGATTTTAAACAATATACATAATGTCCAATAAGTATAAAATAAAATGATTACTTGACATCCATGTCTTCAATGAAAAATAAAATTATTTGGAACACATTAAAAATGCATGAAAATTTTAATGAAATTTATGTGAAATAATGATCATATAAAAACTATAGAAATGGAATGAATTTAAATATTTATATCATGACTACAGATGTTTCTATAAAATATTTGTAACTGTCTTATAATATTGTTACACTATGAGTTTACTTTTCACAATGTGCTTCATTCATTAAATGATTCTTTTGGGGATTAGGAAATATGAGAACCTCTTTAGAAAATGATAATATTCGAAAAATTAGAAAGTGTTATGTGAGGGCCCCACTAAACTACATATTTGTGTTGAAATTATTTGTGTATCATACAATAATTTTATTTGACACCTAATTCTTATAAAAAATAAATAATATTAGTTTAAATTTAGTCTAATTATGAGTTTGTGAATCTAATGCCACTAGAAGAAAATATTCCCTAGTTTTGATGAATATCTAAAAGAATAACTACAAAAAAGTAGATAAAAATAAAAAGGGTGTGTATCCATTTTTTATTTCAATTTCATTACAAATATTTTCTTTTATTTTTATCACAAATGAAATCCATCACAAACTATTGATATTCCCAGAGATGTATATCACATTGTAGTAGTTTAGTATTAATCCTTTATAATTGAAAACCTCCCTCACTGCATGGATTTAATTCATAAACTAATTTTGGGTATCTTATAAGGCTATATATTTTATTTGTGACAATGATTAAATTTAATCTGGGTATGGTGGTAATTTATTCTATATATAAATAGTACTATAGTGACACTGTAGACTTGAACTCGATGATATTATGCCCATGGGTACATACTTTACACACATTCTTTGATATAAACATTAGAATAATTTGTATATATATCCATAATTACAAAATCAATAAAAATTATTGAATCTTATATATTATATGGATCTATTCCTATTTATATATTTAGGGTTCAAGGACCCATTATAAACCATTAAATCTATTATCATTATTAATGAATGGATATTTTTTCAAATATATATATAAATATCTACTTAATTTATAATGATTTTTCAATTCCTCCAGTAAATTCTTCCCCACGTCTTATTCATCACAATATTTTATGTTTAATACATTTCTTTATAATATAAGGAATATAATCATGTGAAAGGGGTGAGATTAAATAGTGAGTAAGGGAAACATGTAACTGATGAAATCTATAAATACATGGATCTTAAATATCATGTAATGAATAATTAGACAACATGAATCCATAATAATCATGAAATTGGGAGAATGTTACATCGCAAAAAAATTAATTAAAACATAGATATCAACAAAAAATATAATAATGATGTAATTAATAATTTTAGAGATCAATAAAATGTATCAAGTCCCTTTTATAATATATTTAATTATCGTCAAAACCTTTTCCAAGATGTTGTATTTAATTAGGTATGTAAACATAAGATACACAATCATTTTTTTCACATGATAACTATAAATGCATAGATGGACTATAAAATAATGTTTCCCCTTTTATCACCTAGTTATATTAAATTACTTCACTATAATATAAATCATGTATTTCCATACCATTTCCAAAATAATATCTTAATATATAAAATAATTAATATTTATATAATAAATGATGAAAAATTCCAATAAATAATCAACTAGTGTTATCAGTTAATAATTCTCCCCATGTTAATAAAATGGATATTATGATCATAATACATTAAGATAAAAAAGGTTTGTTTTAAAAAAATACATATAAAACATTCCAATAATCATCCTTATTAGAAAAAATTATGGAACACCAACATTTTTCCCCATGTCTATAAAATGCATTACATGATGATAAACCATTCATAGAAAACATTTGTGGATGACCAAATAATTGGTAATCAACATTCATGTAATAAACTATAATTAAATAGGTATATTTATAATGATAATACTTTTCCCCATGTCAAAAAATGGATAACATGATCACAACCAGTCCAAAGAATTAACATGGCTGGTCCAAAACTAAATAGTCATCATTAGAATAATCATACATGCTGGAATAACAATATACACAATGATAACAAATTTCCCCAGGTTAATAAATGGGATAACATGAAAAAAATCTATCAAGATAAATAAGGTGGATTGTTAAAAAATAGAATTTTCAATTTCAAATAATAATAAATATTAAAAAAATAACATACAAAAATTAAAATGATTTTACCCATGTTAGTAAAATGGATAAAATGCTCATACCCCTTTTTGATGAAGATGTTGAATGGTTTAAATTGTATAAAACCCCAATTAATCAAGGAAACATTAAAGGGTGTTTACATAAATGAAAAACACCGTAAAATGAATAATTTCAGTGTTATAAAAAAAGAATGGATCAGTAAAAAAAAAAATTTATAGTGTTTCGAATATCCAAAATCATATGATGTATATATAGTAGAGGCAAAATTCTAAAACCTAAATCCATATTTGGGAAAATAATTTTAGAAATCATAAAATATCGACATAAAATATAATTTAGTAAAAAAATTTAAAATTGACATAAGATATAGATTCTCAACCCAAATTCAAGGGAATATTTTGAATAGTATGTATGAAATATTTTAAAACATTTACTTTTAAAAATAATATCTTACAATTTATCCATGAAATGACATAGTTATTGTCATGCATAAATGAGGACAAGAAGTAAAAATATGTGAATGTCAAAAGAAAAAAATAATTTTTATTAATTTCCAAATACATTTATTTAAAACTCAAATTGAAAGAAGAGTAAACAAATTCACTTTTACTAAATGTTAATTTTCCCAGTTATTATTATAAAAAAAAAATAAATTTTTATTGTGGGAGAACCCATGAATGGATGGAATATGTTAAGGAATATATGTTATAATTCAAGAAGGATACATTATATTTCAATATTAATTATTTGAAAAATTTTATAGGAGTCATAAGACATTTTAAATGTTGATTATTTAGTAAAAAGTTTTAAAATTATAGTATACCATAAAATATAATCAATGGGTGTTAAATAACCAAAATATATGTTAATATGAAAATTAATAACTCATTGAATGAAAATTGAGTTACCAAAAACTCATACAATTGAGGTAACATTTCATTAAAACAATATATGAATAGAAAATTATTTTGATAGATTTATCCAATGAATTACATGGAAAAAATTTGTAGAAAAATTAAAGGATAAAAATAAATAGAGATCATAAAAAATGAAACTGTTTTATAAAATGTTACATGTCACAATGAATCAGAATTCAGACCAATAGAAATCTTACCACTTCACTAACCTATTCACCAAAACCTCATCAGATAGATAGATTATACATGAACTTAAAATAAAATTATAAGAATATAATTAATGAAATTATTCCTCAATTATTATGTATATATCACAAAAAAATGAAAATAAGTTTATAATAAAAATAATCCATAAAGAAAGGAACTTCAGATGAAGACCCTAACCTCAATCCAGATATGTTCATCACATGAACCAAATTCTCAAAATAAATAAATAATGTTCATGAAACACATATAAAATAATTTCACATGTAACTATAAATATTTATACAAATCATTTATAATAATTATATATATTTTTAGATAAATGTGATAGTTTTTACATATTTTAAACAATATATATAAGTGGTTTTTATCGTAGTAAACTAAATTCGTAATCGAAAATTTTGTGTATATTATTTTTAAAAATAATGTCAATATTATATCATACAGTGAACTTTAATATATAATCTATGATAGTTTTTAAAACTAAAATTTCATTTCATATGATGTTGTGTTACGTACCATGAAGATGAAACTGATAGTGATCGGGAATATGAGACTCTTAACAAATACAAGGTGATTTAATAGTTAATAATATAAATATTTATTTAACCATACTACAAAAGAGAACATTATTTACATTTTTGTAACATATTATAATTGTAAATAAATTTTCGTATTAATCCATTACATAAATGTTTATATTTATCATATAGGTGATTAATCCATCATAAACATGCATCCATCTTGATTAAAATATTATTATGAGGTGGTCCAATTGTAATATAATTTTACCAGAATCAGAATAGTCAATTTTATTATTTATTAATCTGATATATAATAATTTTCATTAATTATAAATAATAATAAATTTTTATAAATTAATTAAACAGGAAGTAGAGATAACCCCCCAAGTATTCTCATTTTAAATTATTGAATAAATGATTATTCGTTGTTTATCATATCATTGATAGGTTATCAAATTTTTCATAATATAACCATACATATATAACAAATATCATATTTTCTAATTAGATTATTATTGGAAACAAAAAATGGATGGTGGTGATGTAAAAATAATTTCAATCATATTATTGATCTATAATAGACTCCACTGAACATAAATCTACATAAAGCACTATGATTAAAATTCCAGTATATAATGAAGTATCAATGTTCAATTGTTTCGTATAGAATTTACAATCACAACATATATTTTGGTAATATAATCTACCACATTATTCTTCCTCTATTTGGGATGATATATTGGTTTAGTTTAGTTACTATTTCATCCAAAAACCTAGGAATCCCCTTATGTATCACCTTTCAAATTTTAAAAAAAATGAAAAAAGAATATAGTTTCACACTTCATATTCAAAAGGAATGATTTATCAGATATATTAAATATACAAGTTATTCATGAGTACCTTATAATGATATCAATAAATTGTTCAATCTATTTATATGGAAACATTATACATTACATAGATATAACTTGTTGAATTAGAGGTTTATGTGGTGTTATAATAATGACTGAAATTTTCAATTTAGACATATAATGTCAAATATTATCTAGTTCCATTAGTGGAAGATATTAAATATATTAATTTGGATATTTTAATAATTAAATTAAAACTAGAACAAATAAAAGTTATAAATTCTAAGACCAGTAAATAATATGAACCCACACTATAGAACAGATGAAAAACATCATTTAATGAAGGTGAATATATAGAAAAAATTGGAAAAAATTGTTAAATAAAATTAAAATGTTTACTTTTTCTGTAAGGATATGATTTTATAGTTACTTATCACCACCGAGTAGATTATTTATATTAAATGAAAAAAGGTCATAGCACCAAGTGAAGATAACATAAATTGTCACCCTTTGTATTGTACCTTCAATTAGATGTTAGGTTATTATATAATGAATTTAATTACCTTCAATCACTCCATATGTTGATTTAATTAGACTGGGTCATGTTAGGATATCCCCTAAAAAATTAATATTGTTTCATTAACATATTTGGAAGAAAAAGAAAACTAGAAGGATGTAATGTGGAGATTGAAATTTTTTACATTAAAACTACAACCAAAGTCCACTATAACATATTGTATCATTCAATATGAAGTCCCCCCTAATAAATTATGAAAATAACATCCTTGAATGAATTTTATGTTTCAAAAGATATATATAAACATTATCAAAAAAAATTAGGTTTATTCTATCCAAAAAGTGTTGTTTCTAGGGGTTTTGAACACTACATAGTATAGAAATTATATAAAATATCTATAGAAAGTAAAAAATGAATGAAATTTATATGAATTGTCAACCAAATTACTCTTAATTCAATCAAATGTTGTGGTATAATATCAATGATGGTTTTTATTTATATAAATAAAAAATAATATTATTTATATAGGGCGTGTGATAATATGAAATCCTCCAAAACTATTAAACATTGATTCTTATACTTCTTTAGAAGAGTAAAGATAATGTATGTATGTAAATAAATAATCTACCAAGAAAATTTATTATTAGATACCTGAGAAGTCAATCATCCGAGTGCATAAAATACTTATAAAAAACTAAAACAACTAGTTTTGACCTATTAACCCCTTTTGGTAATAATTTTAGTAATAAATTCATCAACAACATCTAAAAGAAAACTAATTTTAATTTTTTTAATAAAAAAAATAAACATGATATCATTATGGTAATAATATTTCTCAAAATTCTCAGGTACCACTTAACTATATCAGTATAATGATTGACACTACACCGCCAAATAAATAATTAATATGATAAATAATTACAATATGAATCCTTTATGGTTATCCAGTAAAACACCATTATGAGATGAATAATACTTATATAAACTTGATTTCTTCATTCATTATCAAGGAGGGAGTTACAATGTCTAAGGATGATTAGGCTGAAATAAACAATGTTGTCTAGGGGACTTTTTCATTGAATCCTACCATGCAACAAAGTCCTAAAAATATTAACACAAAATAAAATTATAATAATATCCAGAATATTCCCAGACTCATTTGGAATCATTAATACCGATGCCGTAGTTAATGAATAGAAAATTTCATAGTAAGAAAGGCGTGGTATGATCAGTAAAATCTACCTTATGAATTTTAGGTTATCCCTTAACAATATCTAACTAATGTTATGTTTTTTTGTTGTATTTAACCTCATCTGATATGCCTAAAGTGGGGGATTAACCTCAAAAGATAAATACTATAACACATGTCCAAAATAATTACATTTTATAGTATCACAACGTCATAATAATATTAGATGCCTCAAATTCTCTAAAAAAACAAGATAATATCTTAATTAATCCCTTTGATACCCCCTCATTCATTAAGATATAATTTTCTAAGTGATACATAGAATACAGATTCTACCTCCCCCTAATGACACATCATTTTTTTTATCACCAATCATGACCGAGAAACTTCAATAATGAGTGTAAAATAAAAAATTTCACGATATTATCTATTATAATTATGTTAATGTTCTTTTTAAAATTTATTGTTACGAGAGGAAGTTTTATAATCCATGGATTGGTAGTACCATTTTAAACCAATTATTATAGGTTCCATGATTGTTATCCAATACATTGGGTTTGGAAGTTGACCTTATTACATATTAAATATTCATGAGTGACATGAAAAATATTATCGCAAGTTACCTAAATTATTTAATTCTTCATTATTTGGGTTTTTAAAAAATCATAATTTTTTTCTGGGTGTGTTGAGGATCATATGTTTAATGGAATTTATATGACACTTCTTAAGGGTCGAATGTAAACATTATGAAAAACATTTCATTGGATTTGGTGGCTTCAATGATTCCTTTATGGGTTTTATTAATTTTTAAATATTTATTATGAAAATTTTTGCAAAAATAAGTGTTTAGTAATGATGACTTTTTTAATAATAAAATATTTATTTTGATCCCAATTTTTTTTCAATATGGGTAATTTTATATGTATTCATAAACTAATGGTTTTAATTTTTTTCTTTTTCCCTTAATAACATTTATGTACCCATACTAAAATTTTAATAAAATTTTTCTTCAGAGGGTTTACGTATGGATAAGAAAAAAATAAGATATCAAGAAGATATTCATGAATTGAAGTCATGATTCATTTTAATAGTTTTATATTATGGAAAAAATGGATACTATGTAAAATTTTACACCTAATAATTTATAGATTTAAATTATAAACTAATTATACTAAAATATAAACCTAAAATATCTTTTAGAATGAAATAATGGTATTTGAAATATAAATTTACCAGAATATGTAATGTTTTATGAATTATAATTTCATTTTATATTAGAGAAATGTTTAGAAAAAATTAGAAATTTAGATATGTTCATGTAATTTTATCTTAAGAGTTATTTATACAAACACGTGTTTATGTGTTTATGGTCGAAGATAAGTTCAAATTCATAGAAATCCATTTTTATTTTTTATGATATACTTATTTAATATGATTACTATCATTTTCGGATAGAGGCAGAGGTATATGTAAACATTTTGTTCACTACTAAATTATTATTTGAGGAAGAATACTATTTTCATATGTTTAATGGTACATATAATCTTGAGGATTTATATAATATTTGATGATTATGATTATTTTCTAGGATTTTGATCATAATTAAGGAAACATTATAAAAATTAAATCAGTTTAGTTATAGAAAATTAAAAATCCCTAGAATGGGAGAAAACGTGTTGCATCATATTTGGACTTGGTGCTTGAACCCACAACTGAATGCATACACACTTGAAAGCCTACCACTGGCCTAAATGTTATCTTGTATAGTATGTTATTGTATTATACTAAAACTGAATTGATAGATACTGATTATTATTATATTTTGAACAAATCTTTTGTTATATAAAAACCCATGGTATTGAATAGTGATTTAGTTATTGGGTAATTTTCAATATTTTCATAGATGTTAACAATATTTTAGAACATTATATGTTTAAGGTAAAAATAAAATTATAGTATTTTAGATTAGGATTAAATGTTAAATAACAATTATGGAGAATATAAAATTTAAAAGAGTACCTATGTTTATTTGAGTCATTAATAGAAATTTTTATCATATATTGGACATTATATTATAATGTCATATATATCTATTTTATATTTAACATTTGGTATTACTATTTAATTACGAAGATTAATGTATTATTTTTGTTCTAAAAAGTTTTCTTCATTATTAGAATCATATTTCATAAAACTAACAACTTATTGTTTTGGTTAATATGTTATGATATAATGAAAATGATGTGATCATTTTTCAAAATTATTTGATTTATTATATTTTCATTTTTGTGACTCGGGCATACCAAATTCAATATGAATACTCTTCATTCAAGGAAATAAAATGAAATTGTGGTATAATTTGAGTAAATGATGAAAGTATACTTGTAAGGAATTATATTTTTATTTTTTATTAGTTTATATTGTAGGGGAAATAATAAAATATATTAAATGGATTTTGAAATATTTTTTTCTATTACTTTATTTTCTATGAATTGATTATTGTCTTCACAACTAATTATTTTATGTTATAATTTTTATAAAAAATATCACTATGATTCTAATTATTAGGATAAAATTTCTATAGAAATATCTATAACCATTTGGAAATTATGTTTTCCCTAATTTTTCACATTTTCACTTCCTAGTAATGTTCTCTTATTTGGATAATATTGTTTTGTGTTGTTCATGATGATTCTCATTTTACCTCATTTAAAGAGGATGTTTTTAACTAATTTTACAGTGTAATATTTAAATAAAAGAATTTTTAAATGTAAAAACTTTTATTACTATGATCGTGTTAAAATATCCTAGAAAAAAATTAGTTAGTTATTGGGATAATATAACACATTGATGTTTTTAAATAAAGAAATTATATTTTTTAGGCTATAAAACAAGCAACACAGTGTATAAACAAACGAGAAAAAATAATTATTTAAATGTTATGATGATTAGAGATCCAATGAATTGATGTGTATGAATAATATTAAACAACTTATGAAAAATATAAATAGTGGTCCAAATTAATAGAAATAAATTTTTCAATACTTATGGAATAATCAGTACATTTTCAGTAAATACAATTTACGATTTAAAAATATGTTTTCATAAAAAAAGTTTTAAAATACTTTTTATGAGGGAATATCATAATTAATTTATATAAATGTTTTAAATTTTATAAAATAGGATATTATTTTTGAAATCATCACTGAGAAATTTAATTTATGGTGAAAATTTGTTATTTTTCTAAAAAGTATTATTTTTCATCGAATATTGAAAAATACTAGCGTCTGTTGAAAATTCTATTTTCTTGTAATGTACTTATTAAGTAAAATTAAATTTTTGACTCTTTAAAAAATTAAATTAGTTCATTTTAATTAAAATTAATCTAATTAAATTCATTTTAATTGAAATTATAATTTAATTTAATAATAAAAGGTTTAACTAAAAAATTCCTTTTTTTGATAAAACTATATTTTGTCATATTTTCGAGTTTAGATTGAGACAAAAATTTACAAATTTTGTATTTTTTATTGAAAATATTATTCTATATTTGGAAATGGATGGTCCAAATTTGGTAAATATTTCCATTTTATTTCCATCATTTTGAATAGTTATCATAATAAATGTTTTCACCTTCGTATTGGTAAAATGGTTTATATAAGGGATAAAATAATCTGATGAAGACAATAATGTTACCCAAAATATGTCCATAATTTTTTGTGTTGATAAATGTTTTCATATAATCAACATAAATTATAATATATGATGTTTTCTTGATATATAATCATTGTTTTTCTCTTTATAAATTATTATCTAATGAAAATTAAAAAATCCCATTCAATTTGTTTATTTATATTTGTCTTTTTTTAAATAAGGATAAAAATAATTTATGTTTAGATATTAATATTAAATTTAAATAATAATTAATTTTAATTATCCTGGTAATTAATTTTCAAATTTTTTAGGATGAAATAATAACATTTAATGTTTATGCAACACCGATAAAATATTTCCACAATTAATAGTGTAAAATGATTTATGAATTGTTAAACTTAATACGATTAGAAAAAATAATTGTGTTCAATAATATTTATTGATATGAATGAAATATTAAAAATGTGTCAATACCTTATAATCTAATTACATTTATATATTGTATTTTTAAAAGTCAAATTAATTGAATGGGTCCAAAATTGACATTAATCATATTTTATAATAAATAATATTTCATTGAATTACTTAATACTCCAAATAATCCTATTTATTGATATTTAATTGTAATTTATTTGTAAATATCAATAATTTTCTCTTATTTTTAAATTTTAATTTTAGGTTATCTTTCGTGACCCCTAAAGTGTACAATTATTAATACTACAGTAATTGTCAAAAAGGGTTCAAAAAAGATGATAAGGGTTAAAAACATCACCTAATTTTCCCAATATTTATTTCATTGTAGTATTTAAACAAAACATCATCTTATAATTTTTTATTATAATTTTTTATACATTTTAATATAAAAAATAATTTAAATTAATTTGATACTTTACAAAAGTCCAACAGTTCCTATCCCCTCCCCTATAAAATGGAACCTCCTCTCTTCTATTATTCAAGCATTAAAAAATATTTGGTTTATACAAAACTATCCAACTACCATAATTATTTTCATCACTATATCCTAGAGGCCATGACTTTAAAATAATAATAAAAATCTATGAATACTTTTGTTTTAAACCTTAAGAGGATGTATAAGAGGAGGTGTTGTTCTTTGACAAGTGTTTTCATTCAGATTATATTTACACATCATTAAAATAGTCATCAACCATGATTAAATAATTACAATATACTCTTAAAAATACCGACATGTTATAATTTTAATGTAATATCCTATATCCATGTCCTCTTCCTTGAAATGGGAAATAATATTGTCATTCTTGTGTGTAGCGGACTACCACCTCTCAAAATAATGTATTACAGCTTCCATCACCTCTTATTATGTTTGTTTGTAATGATGTTTTGAATGTATATATTTGATATTCACAAAATAATTTTTACAATTAAAATATAATATATCATTCACATTCATACCTCTCCATTAACTACATAATGATAACGACATTCGTGGGTATGTTTGGACTACCGCCTCCAAGAAGTGATGTAGGTTGATTTCATAAAAACATCACATGGAATCTACATCAGTGAATTAAAAGATATTATATGATATTAATTACATAATCGTCATTATTGAATGATAAACTAATACATACTTTTTTTCCAAAAATTATCATTAAAAAATAGAAAATTTATTCATGTTACCGTACAATATGCCATCTCCATGATTGAGAAGAAGTTTATTTTTGATATTCATTATGCAGGATTTGTTTCAAAATTATAATTATCTAATTATTATTATTCTGGATATGAATGAATAATTACATCTTTAACCATAGGCACCCTACAGACGTCATTTTTTACTTCTCAGTTGAATATCTTCAAAACATATGATTTAAACATAATTGATTAAGTAATAAAATATAACATGATAATTAATAAATTAAAATGAATAGTAAATTTCAAAATGGTTCTTAAGAATGTATGTAATTAACCTAAGATTATAATTTGGGAAGATAATTAACTTACACGATGAGTTAGACTCATGGAACATTACATCCTTTAAAAAAGTACTCTTTTAATGTTACCATTCCAGATATTTTTATTACATTTCCATTATAGATGATATTTTCTGTCCCCATTTACCATATTTTAAATAATTAAAATATAATTTCATTACATATTTTATATGAAGTTTTATTCTGTTATTATAAGAAAAAAATAAATATTCTATTTTAACATATAGAGTGACAACAACATTTCCAACTGTAATAACCACTATTTTATATTTGAATTTCGTTATAAAATTCTATTTTTTTCATCAAATAAAAACCCTTCTTCCATATGATATGTTTAATTTTAAAAAGACTTTTAAAATGTAATTGGATATTTCAATATATTTACATGTTTTCTTATTTGTGCGATGAATATTTTTACGATTATAATTTTTAAAATTTATAGATTTTTGTGTTATGATTTTGTTATAGTTATTTATAATTGTTATAATATGGGTGGTTAATTTTTAAAAATGGTTGGGTGGTTCCAATATAAACAAAAAATTAGTGGTTTCACTATATGTAATTTAACGTTGGCTCTATGATATCCTCCTACTTAATTAAGTATAAAAGTTGACCATATTATATTTTTTAAGTGGTAGAAAAAAATTATATCAAGTTACCTACATGATTTATTAATGAAATAATGGGTTTTTTGGAAATATGTTTTAATTATAAATGTAATATTATGATCTTATATTTAATTAAATATATATGATAATTCATAAGGGTAGAAATTATAACACTCTTAAAATGTATTGATGAACTTTTCATGACATTAAAGAAAACATGATGTGTTCTATATTACTTTAAATATTTATTTTTAAATGTTTTATTAAAAAAATTAGTGAATTTTGATTCATTATGCAATAGAATGCATATTTTGAGCCCAATGATTATTTTTTGAATGGAGAATTTTATAATTATTCATGAACTCACTGGTTTCTTTAATATTCCATTTAGTCCAAATATTGATATTTTTCTTCTCAACAAATTATATTTAAATAAAATCTCATAGGGATTAGGGATGTGTTAAAATAAAGATGAAATCATGTTAAATGTAATGAATATTATACATGAAAATAAAAAATGTTTTTTTTGAAAGATGTATAATCAGGGATTAATTAATACTGAGTTTTAGTGTCATCCTCGTAATTTATGGGTTTATTTTATAAAATATTTCTCTAAAATACTAAACTAAAAGTTCATTGGGAATGGAAGAAATTTAATTATAGGATAAAATAACTATAATATTTAAATTTATGCTCAGGTACTTATATTAAGAAAAACATTACTAATAAGTTGGAAATAAAGAACTATATTTCCACACATCATGAATTTTAAAATCTATGCAACTTAGTATAAATCAATAATTTACATTTTATTGGTGAATTATACACATATTTGGAAGAAAAATATAAACCCTACGACAGTCATTATAAAATACAACATCATGATTTACATCGCATTTTGATCTCTATAGTCCACTAGGATTATTTAGTGATATTGTAAAAATAATGAAAAATATTGAGTGATTGGTTGATGATTCCTCTCTTGATTGTCCTAAGTTTGTTGGGAGTTAACAAGATATTTCCCACCTTTCAGTAGAATTCTTTGATTCTAAACCAATATACATAATCTCCAATAAGTATAAAATAAAATTATTACTTGACATCCATGTCTTCAATGAAAAATAAAATTATTTGGAACACATTTAAAATGTATGTAAATTTTCATGATATTTAAGTGAAACAATAATCATATAAAAACTATAGAAATGGAATGAATTTAAATATTTATATCATGACTCTAGATGTATCTATAAAATGTATGTGACTAACTTATAATATTGTTACACTATGAGTTTACTTTTCATAATGTTCTTCATTCATTAAATGATTCTTTTAGGGATTATGAAATATGAGAACCTCTTTAGAAAATGATAATATTCAAAAAAAAATAGAAAGTGTTATGTGAAGGCCCCACTAAGCTACATATTTGTGTTGAAATTATTTGTGTCTCATACAATAATTTTATTTGACACCTAATTCTTATAAAAAAAAATAAATAATATTTGTTTAAATTTAGTCTATTTATGAGTTTGTGAATCTAATGCCACTAGAAGAAAATATTCCCTAGTTTTGATGAATATCTAAAAGAATAACTACAAAAAAGTCGATAAAAAGAAAAAGGGTGTGTATCCATTTTTTATTTCAATTTCATTACAAATATTTTTTTTATCACAAATGAAATCCTTCACAAACTATTGATATTCCCAGAGTTGTATATCACATTGTAGTAGTGTAGTAGTAATCCTTTATAATTGAAGACCTCCCTCACTGAATGGATTTAATTCATAAAATAATTTTGGGTATCTTATAAGGCTATATATTTTATTTGTGACAATGATTAAATTTAATCTGGGTATGGTTGTAATTTATTCTATATATAAATAGTCCTATAGTGACAATGTAGACTTGAACTCCATGATATTATGCCCATAGAAAAATACTTTACAAACATTCTTTGATATAAACATTAGAATAATTTGTATATACATCCATAATTACAAAATCAATAACAATTATTGAATCTTATACATTGTATAGATCTATTCCTATTTATATATTTAGGGATCAAGGACCCATTATAAACCATTAAATCTCTTATCATTCTTAATCAATGTATATTTTTTCATATATATATATATATAAATATACCTAATTTATAATGATTTTTCAATTCCTCCAGTAAATTCTTCCCCACGGCTTATTCATCACAATAATTTATGTTTAATACATTTCTTAACAATATAAGGAATATAATCATGTGAAAGGGGTGAGATTAAATACTGAGTACGGGAAACATGTAAGTGATGAAATCTAGGAACACATGGATCTTAAATATCAGGTAATGAATAATTAAACAACATGAATCCATAATAATCATGAAATTGCGAGAATTTTATATGTAAAAGAAATCAATCAAGTCCCTTTTATAATATATTTAATTATCATCAAAACCTTTGCCAAGATGTTGTATTGAATTAGGTATGTAAACACAGGATACACAATCATTTTTTTCTCATGATAACTATAAATGCATAGATGGACTATAAAATAATGTTCCCCCTTTTATCACCTAGTTATATTAAATTAATTCACTATAATATACGTCATGTATTTCCATACCATTTCCAAAGTAGTCTCTTAATATATAAAATCATTAATATTTATATAATAAATGATGAAAAATTCCAATAAATAACCAACTAGTGTTATCAGTCAATAATTCTCCCCATGTTAATAAAAAGGATATTATGATCATAATACATTAAGATAAAAAAGGTTTGTTTTAAAAAAACACATATAAAACATACCAATAATCATTCATATTAGAAAAAAATATGGAGCACCAATATTTTTCCCCATGTCAATAAATGGATTACATGATGATAAATCATTCATAGAAAAAAATTGTGGATGACCAAATAATTGGTAATCAACATTCATGTAATAAACTATAACTGAATAGATATATTTATAATGATAATACTTTTACCCATGTCAAAAAATGGATAACATGATCACAACCAGTCCAAAGAATTAACATGGATGGTCCAAAAATAAATAGTCATCATTAGAATAATCATACATGTTGGAATAACAATATAGACAATGATAAAAAATTTCCCCATGTTAATAAATGGGATAACATGAACAAAATCTATCCAGATAAATAAGGTGGATGGTTAAAAAATTGATTTTTCAATTTCAAATAATAATACAGATTAAAAAAATAACATACAAAATGAAAATTATTTTACCCATGTTAATAAAATGGATAAAATGATCATACCCCATTTTGAGGACGATGTTGAATGGTTTCAAATGTATTAAACCCCAATGAATCAAGGAAACATTAAAGGGTGTTTACATAAATGAAAAACACCCTAAAATGAATAATTTCAGTGGTATAAAAAAAGAATAGATCAGTAATACAATTGTTTTTTATAGTGATTTGAATATCCAAAATCATATGATGTATATATAGTAGAGGAAAAATCCTTAAACTTAAATCCATGTTTGGGAAAATAATTTTTGAAATCATAAAATATAGACATAAAATATAATTTAGTAAACATTATTAACATTGACATAAGATATAGATTCTCAGCCCACATTCAAGGGAATATTTTGAATAGAAGGTATGAAATATTTTAAAAACATTTATTTTTAAAATTAATATCTTACAATTGATCCATGAAATGTCATAATTATTGTCGTGGATAAATTAGGACAAGAAGTAAAAATATGTGAATGTTAAAAAAATTATTTTTATTAATTTCAAAATACATTTATTTAAAACTCCAATTGAAAGAAGATTAAATAAATTCACTTTTATTAAATGTTAATTTTCCAAGTTATTATTATAAAATAAACGAAAATAAATTTTTATTGTTGGAGAACCTATGAATGGATGGAATATATTAAGGAATATATGTTATAACTCAAGAAGAATACATTATATTTCAATATTAATTATTTGAAAAATTTTCAAAGAGCCATAAAACATTTTAAATGTTGATTATTTGGTAAAAATTTTTACAATTATTGTATACCATAAAATATAATCAATGGGTGTTAAATAACCAAAATATATGTTAATATGAAAATTAATAACTCATTGAATGAAAATTGAGTTACTAAAAACTCTTACAATTGGGGTAACATTTCATTAAAACAATATATGAATATTAAATTATTTCTATAGATTTATCCAATGAATTACATGGAAGAAATGTGTAGAACAATTAAAGGATAAAAAATAAATAGAGGTCGTAAAAAATGAAACTGTTTTATAACATGTTATATGTCACAAAGAATTAGAATTCAGACCAATAGAAATCTTACCACATCTCTAACCTATTCACCAAAACCACATCAGATAGATAGATTATACATGAACTTAAAATAAAATTATAAGAAGATAATTAATGAAATTATTCCTCAATTATTATGTATATATAAAAAAATGAAAATATGTTTAAAATAAAAATAATCCATAAAGGAAAGAACTTCATATGAAGACCCTAACCTCAATCCGGAAGTGTTCATCACATGAACCAAATTTTCAAAATAAGTAAATAATGTTCATGAAACCCATATAAAATAATTTCACACATAGCTATAAATATTTATACTAATCATTTATAATCATTATATATATTTATAAGTATATGTTCTAGAGTTTACCTATTTTCAAAAATATATGTAAGTGGTTTATATCACAGTAAACTAAATTCATAATAGAAAATTTTGTGTATATTATTTTTAAAAATAATGTCAATATTCTATCATACAGTGAACTTTAATATATAATCTATGATAATTTTTAAAACTAAAATTTTATTTCATATGATGTTGTGTTACGTACCATGAAGATGAAATTGATAGTGATAAGGAATATGAGACTCTTGGCGAATACAAGGTGATTTAATAATTAATAAGATAAATGTTTATTTAACCATACTATAAAAGAGAACATTATTTACATGTTTGTAACATATTATACATGTAAATAAATTTCCGAATCAATCCATTATATAAATGTTTAAATTTATCTTGTAGGTGATTAATACATCCTAAAAATGAATCCATCTTGATTAAAATATTATCAGGAGGTGGTCCAATTGTAATATAATTTTACCAGAAGCATACTGTTCAAATTTATTATTTATTAGTGTGATATATAATAATTTTCATTATTTATAAATAAATAGTAAATTTTTATAAAGTAATTACGCAGGCATAGAGATAACCCCCCATAGTATTCTCATTTTAAATTATTGAATAAATGATAATCCGTTGTTTACCATATCATTGATAGGTTATCAAATTTTTCATAATATAGTCGTACATATATAAAAAATATCATATTTTCTAATTAGATTATTCTTGGAAATAGAAAATGGATGGTGGTGATGTAAAAAAATTTCAATCATATTATTGATCTATAATAGACTGCAGTGAACATTAAATCTACATAAAACCCTATGATTAAAATTTTAGAATATAATGAGGTATCAATGTTCCATTGTTTCATATAGAATATACAATCACAACAAATATTTTTTTCATATAATCTACCACATTATTCTTCCTCTATTTGGGATGATATATTGGTTTAGTTTAGTTACTATTTCCTCCAAAAACCTAGGAATCCCCTTATGTATCACCATTCAAATTTTAAAAAAATTGAAAAAGAATATAGTTTAACACTTCATATTTAAAAGGAATGATTTATCAGATATATTAAATATACAACTTATTCATGATTACCTTATAATGATATCAATAAATTGATATATCTATTTTTATAAAAACACTATACATTACATAGATATATCTTGTTGAATTATAGGTTTATGTCGTCTTACAATAATGCCCGAAATATTCAATTTATACATATAATGTGAAATATTATCTAGCTCCATTAGTGGATGATATTAAATATATTAATTTGGATATTTTAATCATTAAATTCAAACTAGAACAAATAAAAGTTATAACTTCTAAGACCACTAAATAATATGAACCTACACTATAGAATAGTTGAAAAACATCTTTTAATGGATGTGAATATATAGAAATAGTTAGAGAAAATTGTTAAATAAAAATAAAATGTTTATTTTTTCTGTAAGGATATGATTTTATAATTTTTTATCAACACCTAGTAGATCATTTATATTAAATTTAAAAAGGTCATAAAACCAGGTGAAGATAACATAAATTGTCACCATTTGTATTGTACCTTCAATTATATTTTAGGTTATAATATAATGAATTTAATTACCTTCAATCACTCCATATGATGATTTAATTAGACCAGGTCATGATGGGATATTCCCCAAAAAGGTAATATCATTTCAGTAACATATTTGGAAGAAAAAGAAAACTAGATGGATGTAATGTGGAGATTGATGTTTTTTACATTAAAACTATAACCAAAGTCCACTATAACATATTGGAACATTAAATATCAAGTCCCCCTAAAAATTATGGAAATAACATCCTAGAATGAATTTTATGATTCAAAAGATATATATAAATATTATAAAAAAAACAGGTTTATTCTATCCAAAAAGTGTTGTTTCTAGGGGTTTTTAACACTACATTGTAGAGAAATTATATAAAATATCTAGAGAAATTAAAAAGCAAATGAAATTTATATGAATTGTCAACCAAATTACTACTAATTCAATCAAATGTTGTTGTATAATATCAATGATGGTTTTTCTTTATAGAAATAAACAATAATATTATTTACATAAGGAATGTGATGATATGAAATCCTCCAAAACTATTAATCATTGATTCTTATACTTCTTTAGAAGAATAAAGATAATGTAAGTATGTAAATAAATAGTCAACCAAGATAATTTATTATTGGATACCTGAGAATTCAATCATCCGAGTGCATAAAATACTTATAAAAAACTAAAACAACTAGTTTTGACCTATTAATCCCTTTTGGTACTAATTTTGATAATAAATTCATCAAAAACATCTAAACGTAAACTAATTTTTAATTTTTCCGTAAAAATAATAAACATGATCTCATTCTGGTAATAATATTTCTCGAAATTCTCAGGTACCTCTTAACTATATCAGTAAAATGATTGACACTACACCGCCAAATATACACTTAATATAACCAATAATTACAATATGAATCCATCATGGTTATCCAATAAAACACCATTATGAGATGAAGAATACTTATATAAACTTGATTTCTCCATTCATAATCAAGGAGGGAGTTTCAATGTCTGAGGATGATTAGGCTGAAATAAACAATGATCTCTAGGGGACTTTTTCATTGATTCCCACCACACAACTATGTCCTAAGGATTTCAACACAAAATAAAATGTTAAGAATATCCAAAATATTACCAGACTCATTTGGAATCATTCATACAGATGCCCTAGTTAATAAATAGAAAATTTGATAGTAAAAAAGTCATGGTATGATTAGTAAAATCTACCTTATGAATTTTAGGTTAACCACTAACAATATCTAACTAATGTAATGTTTTGTTGTTTTATTTAACCTCATCTAATATGTCTAAAGTGGGGAAGTAACCTCATAAGATGAATACTATAACACTTGTCCGAAATAATGACATTTTATAGTATCACAACATCATAATAATATTAGATGCCTCAAATTCTCTAAAAAACCAAGATAATATCTTAATTAATCCCTATGATACCCCCTTATTCATTAAGATACAATTTTTTAGGTGATACATAGCAAACAGATTCTGACTCCCCCTAATGCCAGATCATTCTTTTTATCACCAATCATGACTGAGAAACTTCAATAATGAGTGTAAAATAAAAAATTTCATGATTTTATCTATTATGATTATGTTAATGTTCTTGTTAAAATTTATTCTTATAGGAGGATGTTTTATAATCCATGGATGGGTAGTACCATTTTAACCCAATTATTGTAGGTTCCATGATTGTTATCCAATACATTGGGTATAGATTTTGACAATATTACATATTAAATATTCAAGAGTGATATAGAAAATATTATCTCTAGTTACCTAAATTATTTAATTCTTCATTATTTGGGTTTTTAAAAAATCATAATTTTTTCAGGGTGTGTTGAGGATCATATGTTTAATGGAATTTATATGACACTTCTTAAGGGTCGAATGTAAACATTATGAAAACAATTTTATTGGATTTGGTGGCTTCAATGATTACTTTATGGGTTTTATTATTTTTTAAATATTTATTATGAAATATTTTGAAAAAATAATTGTATAGTAATGATGACTTATTCAATAAAAAAATATTTATTTTGATCCCAATTGTTTTTTCAATATAGGTAATTTTATATGTATTCATAAACTAATGGTTTTAATTTTTTTTCTTTTTCCCTTAATAAGATTTATGTACCCATAATAAAATTTTAATAAAATGTTTCTTCATTAGGTTTAAGTACGGATAATAAAAAATAAGATATCACGAAGATATTCATGAAATGAAGTCATGATTCATTTTAAAAGTTTTATATTGTAGAAGAAATGGATACTATGTAAAATTTTACATCTAATAATTTATAGATTTAAATTATAAACTAATTATAAAAAAAATATAAACCTAAAATAACTTTTAGAATGAAATAAAGGTATTTGAAATATAAATTTACCAGAATATGTAATTTTTTAGGAATTATAATTTCATTTTATATTAAAGAAATGTTAGGAAAAATTTAGAAATTTAGATATGTTCATGTAATTTTATCTTAAGAGTTATATATACTAACACATATTTATGTGTTTATGGTCAAACATAAGTTCATATTCCTAGAAAAACATTTTTATGTTTTATGATATACTAATTTAATATGATTACTATCATTTTGGGATAGATTTTATTAGGAAAGGGTATATGTAAACATTTTGTTCACTACTAAATTATTATTTGAGGAAGAATACTATTTTCATATGTTTAATGGTATATATAATCTTGAGGTTTAATATTATATTTGATGATTAAGATTATTTTTTAGGATTTTGATCATAATTAAGGAAACATTATAAAAATTATATTATTTTAGTTATTGAAAATGAAAATTCCCCAGAATGGGAGGAAACTTGTGGCATCATATATGGACATAGTGCTTGAACCCACAACTGAATGCATACACGGGTGAAATCCTACCACTGGCCTAAATGTTATCTTGTACAGTATGTTATTGTATTTTACTAAAACTGAATTTATAGATACTGATTATTATTATATTTTGAACAAATCTTTTTTCATATAAAAACCCATGGTATTGAATAGTGATTTAGTTATTGGGTAATTTTCAATATTTTCATAGAAGTTAACAATATTTTAGAACATCATATGTTTATGGTAAAAATAAAATTATATTATTTTAGATAATGATTAAATTTTGAATAATAATTATGGAGAATATAAAATTTAAAAGAGTATCTATGTTGATTTGAGTCATTTATAGAAATGTTTATCATATATTGGAGATTATATTATAATGTCATATATATCTCTTTTATATTAAACATTTGGTATTACTATTTAATTACAAAGATTAATGTATTATTTTTGTTCTAAAAAGTTTTCTTCATTATTAGTATTATAATTCTTAAAACTAACAATTTATTTTTTTGGTTAATATGTTATGATATAATGAAAATGATGTGATCATTTTTCAAAATTATTTGATATAATATATGTTCATTTTAGTGACTCGGGCATACCAAATTCAATATGAATACTCTTCATTCAAAGAAAAAAAATGAAATTGTGGTATAATTTGAGTAAATGATGAAAGTATACTTTTAAGGAATTATATTTTCATTTTTTATTATTTTATATAGTAAGGGAAATAATAAAATATATTAAATGGATTTTGAAATATTTTTTTTCTATTACTTTATTATCGATGAATTGATTATCATTTTGACAAATAATTATTTTATGGTATAATTTTTATAAACATTATCGCTGTGATTCAAATTATTTGGATAAAATTTCTATAGAAATGTCTATAACTATTTGGAAATTATGTTTTCCCTAAATTTTCACATTTTCACTTCCTAGTAATGTTCTCTTATTTGGATAATATTGTTTTGTGTTGTTCATGATGATTGTCATTTTACCTCATTTAAAGAGGATGTTTTTAACAAATTTTACAATGTCATATTTCAATAGAATAATTTTTAAATGTAAAAACGTCCATTAAATTGACCGTGTTAAAATAACCTAGAAATTTTTTTTTACGTATTGGGATAATATAACACATATATGTTTTTAAATAACGAAATTATATTCGTTAGTCTATATAACAAGCAACACAGTGCATAAAAAAACGACAAAAATAATTATTTAAATGTTATGATGATAAGAGATCCATTGAATTGATGCGTATGAATAATATTAAACACCTTATGAAAAATATAAATAGCGGTCCAAATTAATAGAAATAAATTTTTCAATACTTATGGAATAATCAGTACATTTTTAGTAAATACAATTTACAATTTAAAAATATGTTTTCATAACATAAGTTTTACAATACTTTTTATGAGGTAATATCATAATTAATTAATATAAATGTTTTAAATTTTATAAAATAGGATATTATTTTTGAAATCATCATTTAGAAATTTATTTTTTGGTGAAAATTTGATATTTTTCTAAAAAGTATTATTTTTCAACGAATACTGAAAAATACTAGCGTTTATTGAAAATTCTATTTTCTTATAAAGTAATTATTAAGTAAAATTAAAATTTTGACTCTTTAAAAAATTAAATTAGTTTATTTTAATTAAAAATAATCTAATTACAGTCTTTTTAATTGAAATTATAATTTAATTTAATAAAAAAAGATTTAATTAAAAATTTCATTTTTTTGATAAAACTATATATTGTCATATTTTTTAGTTTAGTTTGAAACAAAAATTTTCAAATTTTGTATTTTTTTATTGAAAACATTATTCTATAGTTGGAATTAGATGGTCCAAATATGGAAAATATTTCCATTTTTATTCCATCATTTTGAATAGTTATCATAATAAATGTTTTTACCTTAGTATAGGTAAAATGGGTTATGTATGGGAGAATATAATTTGATGAAGACAATAATCGTACCCAAAATATGTCCATAATTTTTTATGTTTATAAATTTTTTCATATAATCATCTAAAATTATAATATATGATGTTTTCTTGATATTTAATCAATATTTTTCTCTTTATAAATTATTATCTAAAGAAAAATAAAAAATCCCATTCTATTTGTTTATTTATATTTGTCTTTTTTTAAATAAGGATAAAAATAATTTATGTTTAGATATTAATATTAAATTTAAATAATAATTAATTTTAATTATCCTGGTAATTAATTTTCAAATTTTTTAGGATGAAATATAAACATAAAATGTTTATTCAACACTGATAAAATATTTCCACAATTAATAGTGTAAAATGATTTATGAAATGTTAAAATTAATATTATTTGAAAAAATTGTGGTGTTCCATAATATTTATAGATATGAATGAAATATTAAAAATGTGTCAATACCATATAATCTAATTATATTTATATATTGTATTTTTAAATGTCAAATTAATTGAATGGGTCCAAAATTGACATTAATCATATTTTATAATAAATAATATTTCATTGAATTACTTAAAATTCCAAATAATCATATGTATTGATTTTTAATTGGAATGTATTTGTAAATATCAATAATTTTCCTTTATTTTCCAATTTTATTTTTAGGTTAACTTTCATGACCCCTAAAGTGTACAATTATTAATACTGCATTAATTGTCAAAAAGGGTTCAAAAAATATGATAATGGTTAAAAACATCACGTAATATTCCCAATATTTATTTCATTGAAGTATTTAAACAAAAAAATCATCTTATAATTTTTTATTATAATTTTTTGTACATTTTAATATAAAAACTAATTTAAATTAATTTGATACTTTACATAAGTCCAATAGTGAATATCCCCTCCCCTATAAAATGTAACCATCTCTCTTCTATTATTCAAGCATACAAAAATATTTAGTTTTTAAAAAACTATCCAACTACCATAATTATTTTCATCACTATTCCCTAGACGCCTTGACTTTAAAATAACAATAAAAATCTATGAATACTTTTGTTGTAAACCTTAAGAGGATGTATAAGAGGAGGTGTAGTTCTTAGACAAGAATTTTCAATCAGATTATTTTTACACATCTTTAAAATAGTCTTCAACCATGATTAAATCATTACAATATACTCTTAAAAATACCTACATGTTATAATTTTAATGTAATATCTTATATCCATGTCCTCTTACATGAAATGGGAAATAATATTGTCATTATTGTGTGTAGCGGACTACCAACTCTCAAAATAATGTATTACAGTTTCCATCACCTCATATTATGTCTATTTGTAATGATGTATTGAATGTATATATTTAATATTCACGAAATAATTTTTACAATTAAAATATATTATATCAATCACTTTCATACCTTTCCATTCACTACTTAATGATAAAGGAATTCATGCGTATGTTTGGACTACCACCTCCAAGAAGTGATGCAGGTTGATTTCATAAAAACATCACATGGAATCTATATAAGCGTATTAAAAGATATTATATGATATTAATTACATAATCATCATTATTGAATGATAAAATAATAAATACGTTTTTTTTCTAAAAATGATCATTAAAAAATAGAAAATTTATTCATGTTAACGTACAATATGCCATCTCCATGATTGAGAAGAAGTTTATTTTTGATATTCATTATTCAGGATTTATTTCAAAATTTTAATTATCTAATTATTATTATTCTGGATATGACAGAATAATTAGATCTTTAACCATAGGCACCCTACAGACATCATTTTTTACTTCTGAGTTGAATATCTTCAAAACTTATGATGTAAACATAATTGATTAAGTAATTAAATATAACATGATAATTAATAAATTAAAATGAATAGTAAAATCCAAATGGTTCTTAAGAATATAAGTAATTAACCTAAGATTATAATTTGGGAAGATAATCAACTTACATGATGAGTTAGACTCATGGTACATTACATCCTTTAAAAATTACTCTTTTAATGTTACCATTCCAAATATTTTTCTTACATTTACATTATATACGATATTTTATGTCCCCATTTACCATTTTTTAAATAAATAAATTATAATTTCATTACATATTTTATATGAAGTATTTATTCTGTTATTATAAGAAAAAAATAAATATTCTATTTTAACATATAGAGTGACAACAACATTTCAAACTGTAATAACCACTATTTTATATTTGAATATCATTATAAAATTCCATTTTTTCATCAAATAAAAAACCTTCTTCCATATGATCGGTTTAATTTTAAAAAGAGTTTTAAAATGTAATTGGATATTTCAATATCTTGAAATGTTTTCTTATTTGTGTGATGAATATATTTACGATTCTAATTTTTAAAATTTATTGATTTTATGTGTTATGATTTTTTTATAGTTATTTATAATTGTTATAATATGCGTGGTTAATTCATAAAAAATGTTGGGTGGTTCCAATATAAACAAAATATGAGTGGTTTCATTATATGTAATTTAACGTTGGGTCTATGATATCCTCCTACTGAATTATGTATAGAAGTTGACCATATTATATTTTTTAAGTGGTAGAAAAAAATTATATCAAGTTACCTACATGATTTATTAATAAAATAATGGGTTTTTTGGAATTATTTTTTAGTTATAAATGGAATATTATGATCTTATATTTAATTAAATGTATATGATAATTCATAAGGGTAGAAATTATAACACTCTTAAAATGTATTGATGCACTTTTCATCACATTAAAGAAAACATGATGAGTTCTATATTACATTAAATATTTATTTTTAAATGGTTTATGAAAGAAAATAATAAATTTTGATTTATTATGCAATAAAATGCATATTTTGTGCCTAATGATTATTTTTTGATTGGAGAATTTTATAATTATTCATGAACAAACAGGTTTATTTGATATTGAATGTAGTTCAAATATTGAAAATTTTCTTCTCAGAAAATTATATTTAAATAAAATCTCATAGGGTTTAAGGATGTGTTAAAATAAATATTAAATCATGTTAAATGTCAAGAATATTATTCAAGAAAATAAAAAAAAATTATTTTAAAATATGTATAATCAGGGAGTAATTAATACTGACTTTTAGTGCCATCCTCGTAATTTATGGGTTTATGTTATAAAATATTTCTCCAAAATACTAAACTAAAAGTTCATTGGGAATGGAAGAAATTGAATTATAGGATAAAATAACTATAATATTTAATTTTATGGTCAGGTACTTATATTAAGAAAGACATTACTAATAAGTTGGAAATAATGAACAATATTTCCACACATCATGAATTTTAAAATCTATGCAACTTAGTATAAATGATTAATTTAAATTTTATTGGTAAATTATACACATATTTGGAAAAAATATAAACCCTAGGACAGTCATTATAAAATACAACATCATGATTTACATCCCATTTTGATCTCCATAGTCCACTAGCATTATTTAGTGATATTGTAATAATAATGAAAAATATTGAGTGATTGGTTGATGATTCTTATCTTGATTATCCTAACTTAGTTGGTAGTGATCAAGATATTTCCCACCTTGCAGTAGCATTCATTGATTCTAAAAAAATATACATAATCCCTGATAAGTATAAAATAAAATGATTACTTGACATCCATGTATTCAATGAAAAATAAAATTATTTGGAACACATTTAAAATGTATGTAAGTTTTCATGAAATTTAAGTTAAACAATAATCATATAAAAACTATAGAAATGGAATGAATTTAAATATTTATATCATGACTCTAGATGTTTCTATAAAATGTATGTAACTAACTTATAATATTGGTACACTACGAGTTTACTTTTCACAATGGGCTTCATTCATTAAATGATTCTTTTGGGGATTATGAAATATGAGAACCTCTTTAGAAAATGATAATATTAAAAAAATTAAAAATTGTTATGTGCGGGCCCCAATAAACTACATATTTGTGTTGAAATTATTTGTGTATCATACAATAATTTTATTTGAGAACAAATTCTTAAAAAAATTAAGAAAATTTGTTTAAATTCAGTATAATTATGTGTTTTTGAATCTAATGACACTAGAAGAAAATATTCCCTAGTTTTGATGAATATCTGAAATAATAACTACAAAAAAGTATATAAAAAGAAAAAGGGTGTGTATCCATTTTTTATTTCAATTTCATTACAAATTTTTTTTGTCACAAATGAAATTCTTCACAAACTATTGATATTCCCAGAGTTGTATATCACATTGTAGTAGTGTACTAGTAATCCTTAATAATTGAAAACCTCCCTCACTACATGTATTTAATTCATAAAATAATTTTGGGTATCTTATAAGTCTATATATTTTATTTGTGATAATGATTAAATTTAATCTCGGTATGGTGGTAATTTATTCTATATATAAATAGTCCTATAGTGACACTATAGACTTGAACGCCATGATAACATGCCCATAGACACATACTTTATGCAAATTCTTTGATATAAACATTAGAATAATTTGTATATACATCCATAATTACATAATCAATAACAATTATTGAATCTTATACATTATATGGATCTATTCCTATTTATAGATTTAGGGATCAAGGACCCATTATAAAACATTAAATCCTTTATCATTCTTAATGAATGGATATTTTTTCAAATATATATATAAAAATATACTTAATATATAATGAGTTTTCAATTCCTCCAGTAAATTCTTCTCCACGTCTTATTCATCACAATATTTTATGTTTAATACATTTCGTAATAATATAAGTAACATAATCATGTGAAAGGGGTGAGATTAAATACGGAGTAAGGGAAACATGTAACAGATGAAATCTAGGAATACATGGATCTTAAATATCAGGTAATGAATTATTAAACAACACGAATCTATAATAATCATGAAATTGGGAGAATGTGATATCGCAAAAAAAATTAATTAAAACATAGATTTCAAAAAAATATAATAATGATGGAATTAATAATTTTAGAGATCAAAAATATCTATCAAGTCCCTTTTATAATATATTTAATTATCATCAAAACCTTTGCCATGATTTTTTATTGAAATATGTATGTAAACACAAGATACACAATCATTTTTTTCTCATGATAACTATAAATGCATAGATGGACTATAAAATAATGTTCCCCCTTTTATCACCCAATTATATTAAATTACTTCACTATAATATACTTCATGTATTTCCATACCATTTCCAAAGTAATCTATTAATATATGAAATCATTAATATTGATATAATTAATGATGAAAAATTCCAATAAAAGATCAACTAGTGTTATCAGTCAATAATTCTCCCGATGTTAATAAAATGGATATTATGATCATAATACATTAAGATAAAAAAATTTGTTTTAATAAAATACATATAAAAAATAATAATAATCATCCTTATTAGAAAAAAAATATGGAACACCAATATTTTTCCCCATGACAATAAAATGGATTACATGATGATAAACCATTCAATGAAAAAAATTCTGGATGACAAAATAATTGGAAATCAACATTCATGTAAAAAACTATAATTGAATAGATATAATTATAATGATAATACTTTTACCCATGTCAAAAAATGGATAACACGATGCAACTAGTCCAAAGAATTAACATGGCTGGTCCAAAAATAAATAGTCATCATTAGAATAATCATACATGTTGGAATAACAATATACACAATGATAACAAATTTCCCCATGTTAATAAATGGGATAACATGAACATAACCTATCCAGATAAATAAGGTGGATGGTTAAAAAATTGATTTCTCAATTTCAAATAATAATACATATTAAAAAAATAACATACAAAATGAAAATGATTTTACCCATGTTAGTAAAATGGATAAAATGATCATAACCCATTTGAGTAAGATTTTGAATGGTTTCAAATGCATAAAACCCCAATGAATCAAGGAAACATTAAAGGGTGTTTACATAAATGAAAAACACCCTAAAATGAAAAATTTCAGTGGTATAAAAAAGAATGGATCAGTAATCAAATTGTTTTTTATAGTGATTCTAATATCCAAACTCATATTATGTATATATAGCAGAGGAAAAATCCTAAAACATGAATCCATATTTGGGAAAATCATTTTGGAAATCATAAAATAAAGACATAAAATATAATTTAGTAAACATTTTTAACATTGACATAAGATTTAGATTCTCAACTCACATTCAATGGAATATTTTGAATAGTATGTATGAAATATTTTAAAAACATTTACATTTAAAAATAATTTCTTAAAATTGATCGATGAAATGACATAATTATTGTCATGGATAAATGAGGAAAAGAAGTAAAAATATGTGAATGTTAAAAGAAAAAAAATAATTTTTATTAATTTACAAATACATTTATTTAAAACTCCAATTGAAAGAAGAGTAAAAAAATCACTTTTATTAAATGTTAATTTTCCCAGTTATTATTATAAAATTAAATAAAATAAATTTTTATTGTGGGAGAACCCATGAATGGATGGAATATGTTAAGGAATATATGTTATAACTCAAGAAGGATACATTATATTTTAATATTAATTATTTGAAAAATTTTCAAAGAGTCATAAAACATTTTAAATGTTGATTATTTGGTAAAAATTTATACAATTATAGTATACCATAAAATATAATCAATGGGAATTAAATAACCAAAATATATGTTAATATGAAAATTAATAACTCATTGAATGAAAATTCAGTTACCAAAAAACTCTTACAATTGGGGTAACATTTCATTAAAACAAAATATGAATAGAAAATTATTTTGATAGATTTATCCAATGAATTAAATGGAAAAAATGTGTAGAACAATTAAATAATAAAAAATAAATAGAGATCATAAAAAATGAAACTGTTTTATAACATGTTACATGTCACAAAGAATCAGAATTCAGACAAATAGAAATCTTACCACTTCACTAACCTATTCACCAAAACCACATCGAATAGATAGATTATAAATGAAATTAAAATAAAATTATATGAAGATAATTAATGATATTATTCCTCAATTATTATGTATATATCACAAAAAAATGAATATAAGTTTGTAATAAAAATAGGCCATAAAGAAAGTAATTTCAGTTGAAGACCCTAACCTTAATCCAGATGAGTTCATCACATAAACCAAATTTTCAAAATAAATAAATTATGTTCATGAAACACATATAAAGTAATTTCACACGTAACTATAAATATTTATAATAATCATTTATAATCATTATATATATTTATAAATATATGTTCTAGTTTTTACCTATTTTCAACAATATATGTAAGTAGTTTATATCGTAGTAAACTAAATTCGTAATAGAAGATTTTGTGTATTTTATTTTTAAAAATAATGTCAAAATTATATCATACAGTGAACTTTAATATATAATCTATGATATTTTTTAAAACTAAAATTTCATTTCTTATGATGTTGTGTTACGTAACATGAAGATGAAATTGATAGTGATCAGGAATATGAGACTCTTAACGAATACAAGGTTTTTAACTGATTAATAAGATAAATATTTATTTAACCATACTATAAAAGTGATCATTATTTACATGTTTGTAACATATTATACATTTAAATAAATTTCTGTATCAATCCATTACATAAATGTTTAAATTTATCATGTAGGTGATTAATCCACCCCAAACATGAATCCATGTTGATTAAAATATTATTATGAGGTTGTCCAATTGTAATATAATTTTACCAGAAGCATAATGGTCAAATATAATATTTATTAGTGTGATATATAATAATTTTCATTATTTATAAATAATAGTCAATTTTTATAATGTAATTACACAGGCATAAGAGATACCCCCCCCCCTTAGTATTCTCATTTTAAATTATTGAATAAACGATAATCCGTTGTTTATCATATCATTGATAGGTTATCAAAATTTTAATAATATAACTGTACATATATAAAAAATATCATATTTTCTAATTATATTATTCTTGGAAACAAAAAATGGCTAGTGGTGATGTAAAAATAATTTCATAGCACGTAGTTGTGGTAGTCTACATGTGAAAATGAATAAAGATTAAATTTTCTAAATTGATGATATTTATGAATAGAAAATGTTAATACAATTATTAATTTAAAATAATATATATAAATTATTCTAATATAATTCTCTTTTTATGCCTCGAATAAATATTGATAGTGAAAATTCATATAAAAAGCTCAGAATTTGAAAATATACACATAGTGTACATAAATATTCCTTATAATTATCCTTAAATATGAATTCCTTATACGAACTAATGGAAAATAGAAGAATTTGAAAGTGGTAGAAAGATTCATGAGGATAATTGAGGTACATTTTCAAGGTGAAATTAAATGAATATATAAATCATGGAGTGGAGGGATTGTAACCTTTTTATAATTATGTTGAGGGGTTCTTTTTGAAGAACCTTTAAAATTATCAAAAATGTAATCTTACTATTATATGGACAATGACCCAAAAATAAAAAATGGGGGAGGTGAAAGTGATTTTTGGTAGAAATACTCATCAAAAACTCTTATGGGGAACATTCTGTTTAGTGTTATATGGAAATTTTTGTTTATATTTTAACTTTCCCCAAAATAACTTTTACCTTGGTAATTAATTTTTTACCTTTATAATTAGAAATAAGGATGAAATTAATATTTATAAATTTACCAAAATTTAATGTAATTATTTGAAATTTTAAAGTAATTATATCTTATAAAAATTAAATATGTATAAAATGTTAATTTTATGGCTCTCAAACATACTTTTTAAGAAATGGTTTCTAAAAAATGTTTATTTAAAATAAATATTTTATTGATAAGACTTAGTGATGCATTTGTTTGATGATTTAAAATAATTTTTTAAAATTTATAATTTCATTCATTAGATTCAAATTTGATAACCAAAATGGTTTTCAATCTAATATTTCATTCTTATATAATGATACTTTTATAAAATTAACACGTTTTTTGAAACCTGTATATTCAATCAAAAACTAATATTTATTAGAAAAATCTAGAATAATTTATTGTTCCAATTTTCTTATGATGAAACAAAATATTTTTTTTCAATTTTATTAATTTTAATTTGAAAAATTAATATATTAAATATTTTAATAAAATCATCAAATAGAATAGAAACTGTTTTAAGTGTAATATAACCTCTTTCAAATATTAAATGTTATTAATATTATTTAATATCATTTACCAATGATATTAGTGTTGAACTAATAATAAAATAAAAAATATGTTTTAGTTAATCATATGATTGAAAAAAAATATAGATTCATATAACATAAAAAATAAATTTTCCAATATTTTTGTTCCAAACTATTAATTGATCTTACCAGTAATTTTATGGAAACTAATTTAATTTCATTCATATTAAAATTATACTTTATGTTTATTATATATATTTTTTAAAAAACCATTTATTAAAATTTATTCCATCTAATTCAATGTCTCGGTTTTAATGGTCATACTTAATATTTATATTTTTATTTAAATTTATCGTGGATTTGTTTCAGTTCATTATAGTGTATATAGGAATATATAAAAAAATTTACTTATTTAATGGTAATGATATATTATGATCTTTTGGTGTTATATTCTGCCGATTAAATAAATATCACTCTCATAATTTTAATTCGTACATACTAAATAATGTATAAGAATGTATTTATAACATATTTTTCATTTGGGATATAACATCTAATACGAAATCCACCTAAATATATTAGGATATATTAAGTTACTTATTTTAAAAAAACATTAATCATTCCTATAATAATTTTCTAAAGAATGTATATTCCCAAATTGTATATTCTCTATCACATAAATTTCCAAAAAAAATATTTGAATCTCCAAGAAAATAAAGCACATTGATGTTATATTTTTCTCCAAAATATAACTATTTAGTTCACCCAAAATCTGTATTAACCAATAGTTTATAAGGTCACACAATAGTAAAACTATTTTATAATCCATGTAATGTGAAAGAAATAAAAAAACAATCAACCAATTATCAATCCCAATGTAACCAATACTACCAGACCTTCTATTCTCACAATAAATCAACCCTTTATTAGTTCAACATCAAGCATATAATAAACCCATGATTTTTTACTACCATTATCATGTGTTCTAAATAGTTTACCAAAAAATATATTATTATTATAAAATCTATCTTCTAGTTTATTAATTCCAATTAATATAATTATCCATACCTTTAATGAAAATCTACTGGGGAACAATCTTGATATTTTTTACAAAATTCTATTAATAATTAAAATGTACTGGAATATCATTGACAAATATCTCTTGCTAATGAGAATATATAAGTTATATAAGATTTCATATCTATTGAAATATAAACATACCTATTATAAGTAAGACCAAAGAACTCACATTTACATCATATGAGGAATGTACTAAAATTATTAAATATTTATATATGTTCCTTTTCTGTTTTAGGTCATAGTGGTTTCTCAAAACACATCATTATTAGAGTCATCATTGTGATACTATTTAAAAACCACTAAAATGAAAATATTTTAGATGAAATTTGAAAAATATTAATATTAAAACATCTATATGAATAATTCTTCCCCTATAATGGATTTATTATTAATATATGATACATGTTGGTTGAAACTATATACCTCACTTTTTTCTATCCATGTACATCCATTGTAATTTTTCTTTTATGTCAACTTACCTAATTCATTAAAAGGATAAATTAATATATCATAATTCTTTTTAAATAAACTCTACTAAAAAAATCATATCAATAAGCTATATTAAACCATCTATATAGTGAAGAATTTTTGTTGTGTAGTAGACAACATTCAAGATACTACCAAATCTTTAATTTTCATGGGTATAAAACCAAAGTATGTATTTTTCAAATCTCAATGAAAAATTTACTATCTAGATATAGATGTAACATAAAAGATAAAATACACTCAATACATTTATAAGATATTAAAAAGAAATCCTATATTTCGGTATATTCTTATGATTTTACTTAATGTTCTGTTAGCCTAATCCCAACAAAAAATACCCATTATTTCCATAACATTACAATATATACAATCCTAAGAGTCACCTTTAACTTTTAAATTATGATAAAACCTAAAGTATCAAACCTAACATTACCCATAAAAACATTAAAATATATATTGTTTCTAATCCTTTCCTTTCATAACTCCTATAACACCCATGTTCCGAACTCCCAGATCTAGTTAACAGAGAAAATAATTTTTAAACTTCAGATGATACTAGTTATAAAATTATAGATATTACCACCCAAAATTACTAACTCAATAATAATTATTGAATATATCATATATGAAGTATATATATGGGTTTAGATATTTCTACAATTAGGAAACATCAATAATAAAGAAATCCCATGAATTTATAAACTAATTGATTTGTTTCAACTATATATAAGAAACCACTTAATCTATTACGAGTCTTCATCATATCCAATAAATTAATTCATGAATGTTGTATTTATAAACATATCTCATGCACTACTTTTATTCAAAATCTATAGAATAGATACATGAGAATGTGATGATCTGTAAAACTAAAGAAGGGAAACATATAAATGAATTTATCATTGTATAAAAATTAAATAAATATTAAGGGATAAATTGAATCCAACCTGAATTGATAATTAAATTGAAAATGGGATAATTTTAAATACATTCCTCTAAATGAAAACATATATATCAATATTGATTATCTCATACAGATGTAATTCATAGTTTCCAGAATGAAAAAAATCTTTTCATGACATTATTCAAAAACATTTAATTTTCATTGAGACCAGACTCAATATACCTTGATGAAATGTGATACCATATGAAAAATACCCATAAATTTTTAGTCTCATGTGACTGATAAATTCATTGAGGGAATATAATGTTAGTCCCCACCTGTCACAAGATTAATTATAATTTAATCACCATAAGTTCATAAAATAATTTTTATATCGTTCAATATAGATCTCATTATGGAATAAAAACACAGCTATACATATAGTTAATGATATATAATATCATAACATAATCAACTTATGTTTGGATAAAATACTTTTCCTCATGTCAAAAAACATATAATGAGATCATAACCCATCCATAAGAATAATGTGGATAGTAATACAATACAGAGAAAATGTTATAATCATCATCAATGTTGGAATGGTAGTATATATAATGTCAATATATTTACCCCTATCAATAGAAGTCATAAACAGATCATAAATAATCCAAAGGATAAAGGTCATTTGTTTAACAATATATATTGTTATTTCTAATTGTCTTACATAATGGGGTAAAATATAAGAAATTTCAATACATTTCCCTATGTTATGAAGAGGGATAGCAAGATCCTAAATCGTACAATGAAAAAATATGGATGGTAAAACAATATATAGTCAATATACCAATAAATACATATTTAAATAAAAATATAGGTTACTTAAATAATTTTCCCCTTGCAAATAAATTCAATAACATGATCATTATTCATATATTAATTGAATTTGGTTTGTCAAACAGTACATCATCAACTTGTTAATAATCACCCATATTAAAATAAACATAAAAATAAATAAAATACATTTTCATATTTAAATAAAGGGATAACATGATCATAATCCATGTAGATGAAAAATATGAACATTTTCAAAACAAAAAACCCAATTTCATCAACGAATCATATAAGTGAGTTTAAATAAATGAAAAACAACACAACAAGAAAATTTCTATGAAAAGTTTCATGAAATTAGTTATAAAAAATCATAAAATATTTTATAGTGAGTTTGGCCTAAAAAATTATATATATATATATATATATTAGAGGAATAATCTACAAACATAAACCCTATTAGGTTAGATAACTTTGAAAATGATAATATAAATGGAAATAAAAACATAAATGTTATTTTAAAAAATATTTTTATTTTTGATGTAAGATACAAATTTAAATGTCTCTTTAAATGGTATCATTTGGAAACGTGAAATGTATGATTTTTAAAAACATTACATTTACAATTAATTTCCTATATTGGAACCCTATAAATAAATATTATTTTTATTCAAGGAATTTGGAAGTGAATAAAAAATATGTAAAATGTTAAAGGATAAAAAATTGTAATTATTTTCAAAAATTCTCAATTCAAAATTCACATTATAAGAAGATTAAAAAACATTGATTTTAATAAACAAATAATTTTTTAAAAAATATAATATAAAATATAATATAATATAAAATTAGGGAGTAAGTACTAAATAATGAAAGGAAGAAGTTCACAATGAAACAATATAAGTCAAGGATGAATATTTAACTTATCAATACCCCTTTTGGGAATATATTACATTAAAATGAATTGTTTGAAAAGGTTTTTATGTGGTAAATTTGAAAAAAATGGGAGAATAAAAAATAATACAATCAAAATGGAAAATTTAAAAAATTTATATGTTCGATTGAATGATAATAACTTAATGAATAAAAATTGAGTTACAAATAGTCTTTAACCTAGGGTAGCACTTGGGTAAAAATATATTTAAATAAGAGATCATGATTTATCATATTATATCCAATGAATTAAATTAACAAAATATGTAAAATAATTATTGGATTTTAAGTCAACGGTACACTACAATAAGTAAATATGGTGCATGACATGTAACATTTCTAAACGATTAGAATTGAGACTAAGGAAATTATGGCTTCTTGAGTTGCACTATAGTCAAAACCCCTTAAAATATAGGGAATATAACTCAGCACCAAATAACATGATGGATATATAATTAATGATATGATATCTCAAATATGTAATATATACAGCACATACATGACATAGGGTTTATAATACCAACATCTCAAAAAGGTGAATCTATGATGAAGACTATTACCACATTCCTTATTCATTCTAAACATAGTCTGAATTTCCTAAATAATGAAATAAATTTTATTAAAAACATACCTATATTACTTATTCATAACTATAACCTTTTATAATATCAATATATAATGATAATATATTTATATATTCTATTTTTAACTATTTTTTACACAGGATTTTGTTAATACTTTTCACTTTGAAAAAGTTTGACCAAATTCAGGTTGGTGTCTATTTTTTCAATTTCAATAACTATTAAATAAAATATGGTGTAGAAAATATGTTCAATGATAGTTTATAAAAAAACATTATTTCATTTAAATAAATTTTACAATCTATGAAGATGAAATTAATGATGATCATGTTTCAATGATTCTTGATGAACATATGTAGTTATATTAATTATGGAGCTAAATATTTATATAACCATTCCAAAACCAATAGAAACATTTTTTTACACACACACACACAAGCATATATATATATATATATTAAACCATAAAATATGTTCTCATATCCACAAATGATATATTTATGTAGTATTGTTCAAGTAGGTGGTTAAACCAACCAAAACATCAACTTAGAATGATTAATGTATTATTATGAGGCGACTAAATTGAAATTACATTATACCGGAATCATAATTACATTAATTAATTTTTATTAGTTTGTTATTTCCAAATTAAATTATGATTAGGTTTTTTATAATTAATATATTATCAATATATATAAAAAGGTGATAATTTCCACATTAGTACTATAATTTTAAATAATATAATAAATGATAATAATTTATAATAAAATGAATAAGATGTTATCAAATTTTAAATAATATAAACCTTCTTATTTATTAATTTTAATTATTTTAATTAAACCAGTATAGTGACCATCAATCATGGGTGGTGGTTAGAAATAAATTTCATTGCTTATAGAGGGGAAGTTTGTTTGTATACAGGAACAACAATTTCATTATCGTAAAAATTGAAGGGATAGATAAATAGAAAAGGAAAATAGAAATAATATAGTATAATTAATGAATAAAAAGATATTAATATCATAATTTTAGTATAAATAAAGTAAATTTTAATAGATACAATTTTGAATAAAAGATAAGTAGTGGAAAATACTCACATCAAGTACATGAATCTTCTTTTGATTTATCCATAGAAATAAATGCCTACTTAAAAATAATGGTAAATGAATGTTTTTAATGTTTGATATGGACCAATGATGAATATTTTGATGTTTATGTTAGATAATATAATAATAGATGAGTCTTGGAGTTTAATAAGTTTTATGTTTTTATAATGGAGGAGACATGTTCTTTAAGATAAACATTTAGAATTTTCAATAATGTGATTTTACTATTACAATATCAACAAAATAAAAATATAAAAATATGCGGTGAAATGTGATTTTTTCTGAAAAATTAACTGAAGAACTAATTTTCAAGACATGTTTTGCTAATTTATGATATTGTGATTAACTTTTGATCTTTTTCCCCAATAGACTTTAACCTGTTTAATTAATTTTTTTACATCATTAACAAGTATTTATGAAAAACTTAATATTTATAATTTTATATAAATAAAACATTAGGATTAAAAAACTCAAAATCATTATTTAAAATAAAATTTATATGTTAATTTATAGTAAATTATAATATTATCACCCAAAATGCGTAAAAAATGACATTCAAAAAAGTGATTTTTTAATTTTAAATTTTTTGTGTAATTTATTGGTATTGAAAATATAAATCCATATGATAGAAATTGGTTTAATTAGATAAAATAAAATTAAAAATATTTTAATGGAAATATGTAACTGAATATCAAGTTGAAAATAAAAATTCAACAAAACACCAAAAATAAATCTTATTAATGTAACATTTTACCCTGGCTTTTAAAATGTCTCAAATTAATTTTTTAAGCTCAAAAAATATTTTAAATTTAAAAATGTTATTCTATAGATTAATAGTTTATTAAATAAATGTTTTTTAATCTTATACAGAATTATTATATAACAATTAATTATTAAAATTTACAATTTTCACAAAAACCTTATTTTTTACTAAAAAAAATGATTAATAAAATAAAAAATCTGTGTTAAATCCATTTTGATTTGAAGTATTATGAAAAGAAGTTATTTTTAATTAATTATAAGTTCCATAATTTATAAATTTGAAATTTTGAAAAAATCATAAAATATAATGAATAAATGTTTTTTATTTTAAAACGAAGATTTAATATATTTACTTTTAATATTTTTATTTCATATTACTTAAAAATGATCTGGCATAAATAAATTATTAATATATAACATAATTTTTCGTTATTCATTTTTTAAATAGAAATTCTTATCGCATAGAAAACAAATTTTCATAAAAATAGTTTTTTAGAGAATAAAATGATATTATTAGTAATTTTATTCTAACCAAATGACTTTAATTCATATTAATTGTTACTTTTATTTCCCACATATATATATTTCATAAGGAAGTTAACCCATTTTATTTAATCTGATTTAATATATAGTTTTTAATGGTTATACATAATATTTTAAAATTTATTTAAATATATCAAGGTTTCTCGTATGTTTGGAATTGAATGTGGAGAATGCTATCAAACATGTTAACTTATTTAATGAAACTAATATGTTATGATCTCATCATGTTATCCTAACACATTCCTTTAGAATAGGTGAAATTCTCATCAATTCCACAAATATAAATTATTGAACTTCATCTTTTCCAAAATGTTACCTTTTTGAGATCCCTCTATGAAAAAATTAGTAACATTAAAACATATTCTAGAGAGATATTATGAAAAGGGAACAGAAATAAATTTTAATGTAATTCCATTTCTAAAAAACTACTTCGCGGGGCCTCATGTATATGGTATTTGATTAAGGAATATAGAATAAATTCTTCACAGAGAGTTTCTAATGTAAATCATATGTGACTTGTAACATTAAATGATTCTCTATTAAGATAATACTTATAGGACACCCATGTCAATAGTTTAATGAGATTATCATTTAAACAACTTATATTAATTATTTGAACCATCCACATGGAACTCAAATCATACGAAAATATTTGTCTTTTTAATGTACATGTTTTCCACTTTCTAATGGTCCATCACAATTTTATATTTGACCCACCATAAATTGATTCATAAAGGATACCAATTTTGGATTCATGAACCCCCTTTACTTTGCCTCTTTTACCTAGGTAATCAACTTGGGGTCAAATTCATAAAAATAACCAATCTGGATTCAATTCAAAAATGTAAAAACATCAAATATCACATTTCATCAATTCATTCACCAAATCAATTTGACTTATATGATTTAATTACCATAAAAAACAATGTATTCCACAGTATTAATGTCCACCTTTGATTATTTGGATTCTATATCCCATGAAGGGTCTCCCCTAGGATTTCTACCCAAACTAATAAAAACCCCAAGTTATTTAAAATCATGTATTACATTGATATAAAGTGTCCCTATCAATATGTGAATGATGAAACATCATATGGAAAATATCACACTTTAGGTATTCCCAATTTTAGTTATGTTATTAGTATCCTTATGGTCTATGGATTCATATATCATGATCCATCAAATTAGTGTAATCCCTAACTCATTCACATTATACCATGTTACCCATGAATATAGTCTTTTTCCTTATCTAGATACCAATATAAATGTTGTGGTTTCATATCCCCTAATTTTTACCATGTCTAATACCTATATATTATACATTTAATTCTTTTATCATTATGCACAATTAATAATATAACCATGTCATCAGGCCTCCGATGCCAATCTATTCCCAACTATTCCCCACTAGTCCATATTCTATATAACTCTTCGTTACTTTCTTAAAGGTATATATTTTACCATGGATTTACCATTATTTGGTTGGGTTATTTTTTTGGAAATATCAGGATTATTAATAGAAATTAGGATCTATTGGGGTTGTGCATATTCATTGTAATGCTAGGGATAACCATGCAGTATAGGCTATGAAACTGTGTGGATAATAATGGTTTACTAGAAGGGGATTCTGTGTTTTTCCAATTTTTATGGCTAACTCTCCAAACAATAAACCCCTTGGAAGAGGGATTATACATTATTTGTTTATATTTAAGAAACTATGTGGTGGAAATATGCACCCCTAATAGAATCTATGTATAAAGAGAACATTTAAGGTACACAATTACTCCTAACCATGCCACCTCTCAATCAAACCATGCACACATATTTTAAATAATCTTATTTTAAAATTTTAAATCCTATAGACCATAGTCAATCCTAAAATTACCCCATAACCTCATATTATCTCATCCTAATCTTTTCCCAGCTCTCAATTGGAATTTTCATTTGGATTCTAGTCAGAATTCTGAAGATTTTGAAAGATCAACTCAAGGAATAAGACATTTTTATTTGGTAATTTGTTTTATTATTATATCTTCATTGAATCTATTAGCCTATAGTCTTTTGGAACCCATTTTTATTTTATATGTAGAATATATGTGTTTTCATAGAGTATTCATGTGTTTTTATGGATTTTCTATAATGAGGACTTGATCTAAACATACTTATTCTCTATTTTCTAAGTAGATTGGTCCAACCATTGTTCACGATGAAGTTGTTTCTATAGAGATGGATTACTGTATGAATTTATTATTTTTATTTTAAATTACATTTGGTTATTCATATAATATAATTTATTTTTGATTAAAGTGTATTTTTTTGGAAAGTAAAAATGTTTCAAAGTGGTTTTATTTTAAAAATATTTTTGCAGAACAATTTTTTGATAAAATTCATGAATGGAGGTTTTGTTTAGTATTTTTTTTAAGTCATTGAAGTTGATTGGATTTTATTTTGATTTGATTTATAAATTGTAAAAATGGTTTTTTAATTTTTTGGAAAAACTAATCACATTAGGAAACCTTTGGTCTTTTAGGAATAGACAGGAAACTCATAGTTTCTATAATTCAACTTGTAGATTTTTTTCAAATTAGTGGATGTAATGAAACTAGAGTTTATTCTAGATATATCAACCATAGTCCTATATTAGGGAATTTTTTTATATTTAGTACATATACCCATGGGATAGATCCCAAATGGTATGATTTGTCATTTTTTCACATGATATAACATTATGGATTGGTCAACTTTATTTTCTCACATGTTATCACATGATGGATTGGAAATGGTTATTTTCTAACATGATGTATTTTTCACTATTATTTTCTCAAGTGATTTCACATAATGGATTGGTCATGGTTATATTACATACATTCTTATCTTATATTTTACACAAGGATTTTATTTATTATTATTTCATGATTATCATGTGTACTTATTATATTTAATGTATGTATAATATTAATGGATTTTATGAAAAACCATGAGATGATTTTATAATTTATTTTATTTCTAAAAATTCTTGGTAAAATTTTATTTTTTTTAAAGTTGGAATAATTTTATTCTTGATATTCTAAATTATATAGATTTTATGGTAGGATCCTGTTGGGATTTCTTACACACTATGTTTACCATTGGGTGGATATAGATATTATTTCTCAGTTCCCATGTAATGGTAAGGGTATCTTGTAGCATTTCTAATTAAGTTTTCACCATTTCATTCATTTTAGGATGGTTTGGAGGTGATAGTTGGTTAAATATCAGTCATTTCTTAGCATAAATTTTTATTTAGAAAGTTGGAATTGTATTTTATGGATATTATATGAACTTATTTATTCTAATTTATACTCTAGATGTATATATTGTTTTGGAATATATTGTCCTTGATTTCATTATCTTATTTCACCTCACCATAGTGATGGGTCAGATCTAATGGATTTTCTATTTGATTTGGGTTCTTTCATTATAGAATTGTATTAGAAAGATTCTCATCTAGATGTGTGCTAAATATTATTTAGTATTGTTATTATCCTTGGGTAGATAGGAGATAGGACCATTAAGATCTATGTAGTAACTATGGGAGGGTTCCTGGACAGCTCAGTACCATGCATAAACTCGATTTAAAATTGAATTTTGACATTTTTTCAAGGGTTGAGACATGAAGATTGAGGTCATTTGAATGAACTATTTGGGGTGTTTTTATATATTGAACCATCCCTTATTATAGATAAATTATCATTAGTATAATTCAGTTTTCTTTAAATTCTCATTATTATAATTAATTGACATGAATTTTTGATGTCGTTCAAATGAATTTGGAATTTTCTACAAAATATGATTCCTAATATTATTGTTTTTATACGATTCTTCCTAGAAGATATCTTTTGAATCTATGTGAGAATGTTGAAAAAACATCGGAAGGAAAATACTTTGTTGGGTCCTTATTTTGAATCTGATTTAATTTGTACAATTCAGAATATGTCTGAAGAGGGTGTAAAAAACACAGGACATTGAGTATATCATGGATTGAAATTAATTATGATGCATCCACATAGATTTGAGGGTGACAATGGACCCACATAATCATAGGTTTTCCTTGAGATGATTGAGAGGGACATGAATATTTTTATGGCTCTCGTGAACTCTAGGTTATGTTTTCCCACATACATTATCAACAGACTGTGAATGATATGATGGGCGTCTATCATGAAAGTTGTGTTTCACATGAATTATATCATGAAATATTTCATGAAAATATTCAATCATTAGTTTTATCCTAATATTTTTTATGAAACAATGATCATGGAGTTTGTAACCTTTGAGAAATGGGGGAGTACTATATTAGATTATTCAAATGATTTTTCTATATTGGTTAATCATCCCCCAAATCAAGTCAATAAAAACTACCTATAGTATCAGATTTATGAGTTTGGAATGAGTCATAATACTTGGACAATATTTATTCTAATGTGACTTATAACTTTCATAGAGGTAGTGGATAAAGTAGGTCTCATAAAAATTGTCATATCTAGAAATTATGGTTTGTGCGTAGCTTTAGTAGGTGTAATTCTTCGCTAGGGTCTGTATTACGGCCATAAAAAGAAAAAAACTGTAAAAATTTATTGTAAGGAAAAGTTTTAGTTGCTTCTTCATGAAAGAATCATTTTTTCTTCCAATGTGGATGGTTTGCCCTTAATAATACTAATGGTATGGAGACTCCTAATAGTTTTCAACATTTCTGAAAATAGGCTTGTATAAGGAATTTTGTGAAATGATATCACATGTTAGAGAGTCTAGAAATAGTCTCAGCTATGGTTCATAGGACTGTATCTACGATTCAATGTGTGTTGGGTCTAATCCATAGCCCAATGGGGATGGTTTTATGGCTATGATCATATTTATTTATTTATTAGAGCTTTAGACCTTCATAGGTTACTTTGTGTCCTTATTTTCTTCTCTTCAATAAAATTCAATTTGGATGGATGGATGGATGGATGAATGGATGGATGTAGTAGAGTCTGTCATAAAGGAATGTCATGCAGGCCACATTAAGGTTATAGGTACAACATCTATTTCATATTCTATGGTTTTAGATATTTTAGATATAGGTTCTACTCATTATTTTGTATCATCAATGTTATTTAACATGTTGTGATTAATTTCATAACATATGTTGTTATTTCTGAAACATTCCATGACATTGGGAAATAGGTGTGAAAAAGGATTAATTGTCTTGTTTGTTGGTTGATGATTTCAGACTATATGGTGATATGGTAATATTTAGGTCATGATATTTATATATATATCATGATAATGGTAATTTATTATATGGTAAGGGTTAAGGGAAATATATAATTTTATAATCGTTGCATTCTTCTTTTATCTTCTGATGGGGGCAGTCATGTAATTTAGGGTGACATGGACTCTAGATCAGGAAGGGTGGGTCCTATTTTTTCTTATACTGTGTAATTTTTTCCCTTTTTCTAGAGATGTTACTTAAAAATATTGACCATTTTCTTGGATAAATTCTTGATTTAGTGGTCTATGTATTCCCAATGTATTTTTATATTAATTAAATATTTTCAATCACCTAGATAGGCCATGTTTCATATTAACCTATGCCATGGAAGGATGTAACCACTAATCCCTTATGTCATCACATACACCTCTCCTTAATATGGCTCTCATGTCCTCTCCCACCAGGTACGACTAGTATACCAATAGACACATGGTCCCTTACATGGGGCCCACCAATATTCCTGAACAAGTCATCTATGTAAAGACTTTCCCCATATGAAAAAACATTTTCATTCTATTATTCTTTGTCCTAACTATTATACAAACTTAGAAATCCTAATATGGTCACCCATATCAATAAGTACCCCAGGTAAAACGTGCTTAATTGTTGAGTTCTAATCCGGTAGGATCCCAAAAATAAATTTTTACCTTGTCAACATTAGTCATATCATATATTCATTTAACCCTATATCATTTTTGGGTGTCACATTTACCCCTCCTTTAGTGAACAACATCCTCATTGTGGACCCAACATCTCAAGATAGGTAGTGCACTACACCTAAGACTACGATCCTCCTCTAAAACCATTGTTAAAAATAGGTCATATTGATAGAATAAACACCTATCATTAACAAAGTCTTTTGGTAATGGCCTCCTAGGTACCACCAGTTTCCACACATACACAAGGTCCCCTACTTTGAGCCCAACCACATTCCAGAATGGTTTATCTGAATAGCGGATATCCCCATATGCCAAAACATGTTCTTTATAGTGTGATTTTACTCACACGTTAGGAATATTATCAAAAGGATAACTATATAGATCATAGAATAAGTCCATGCATGCTTAACAATGGACCTCTAACCAGGTTGACTCTTGAAAAGAAAGGTGCTCCTTATTGACCGGAGTCGTATGATTTATTCACTAAACAATTTACCATCCTAGGGTGTTACAGATGAATCCTAATTCTATGACAACATATCAATTAGAATTTTTTGAGTTATTGGAACATAAATTCCATCTTGATGACCTTTGGGCTATGGGATTTATTCGTCCTATCATGCCACCCTAGGCTTATCTTGTCCTCTTTTCTGAGAAGTCAAACGCGATACTTGGACTTTGTATAGATTTTTGAATGATTAATTGGGTGGATATTAAGAATAAAAATCCAATTATTGGGATTGTTTATCTCTTTAACTATATTATGGGGGAACACTTGTTTTCATAGATTATCCTTATGTTAAGGTAACACATGTTGAGATTTTGAGAAGAGTGTATACCTAAGAAAAAATTTATGATTTGGTATGGTCTTTTTGGGTTTATGGTTATTCCATTATGTCTCAATAATAATCCTATTTTATTTTTGGATTTGATAAAATGAATATTTCCTTATTTCATGGAATCTCTTTTTTGTTCATGGATAATATTTTGGTGTACTCCAAGTGAGAGGATGATCATATATACCATTTCAATATCATTCTTCAATCCTTTAGGGAACATCATCTATTTGGTGTACATTAAAAATGTTAGTTTTGGATCTAAGAAGTGATATCTCTAGGTTATAATATATCTAAGAGGTGAATCATAGTGTATCCTAATAAAATTTAGGCTGTTATGTCTTAGGACTATCCAAGAAATGGGTTTCCGATGCAGATCATATTGGGTTTGGTTGGTTACTATAGATGGTTTCTATAATATTTCTACAAGATCTTGTATTCTAATATATCTTTAACTTATAGGGGTGTAGTGTTTTAATGGTATTAAAAATTTCATAGATATTTTGAGTTGATAAAGTTACTGTTTACCTCAACACAAGTTTTTAATCTTTTGGAATAGGGTTTGAGTTATGTTGTTTTCTAATATGTTCCTGGTACGCGTTTGGGATGCATCTTGATGAAACATAAATAGGTGGGGCCTATTACTATTAAAAGTTATTCTATCATGGGAAGAACTACCCTATTCATGATCTATTATTGTAATAAGTCATGAAGGGACTCAAAACAAAGTGTCACTATATCATTGTGGAATAGTTTATATTTTATTGTAACAACAAAATCATGAAAACAATTTACCCAGAGGGATATAAACATGGAAAATTGATGTTTGGTAGTGTATCATTAAACTTTTTCTTTTGATATTGAATAAAATCCTTATAAAAATAATGTCGTACTAATGTATTGAGAAAACATTTCAGACAGAATCCAAGAAGGAATCATTTGACGAGTTTTCCCTGATGAGAATGTTAGTGAAGATGATCTTGGGATGGAAGAGTTTAGGGGATTATTGTTCATGGAATTTATGAAATATTACACATCATAGGATGATAAATTCTACATCCATTATGTGGAATAATGTTAGCTCCAACACATAGGTAAATGTTTTTATAATGTGGAGACATTTAGTGAGTGGTCTCGGTTTTCTAGTGGATCATTGTTCTTTTATAACATGTAGGTTGTTCCGATTTTCTATGGTACGAGTTGATGGAAATTTGATACTGGTCATGTTGGTTTATACACCTTATGAATACCAAAGTGTATCATGACATGAGATGTTTATATTACTGTATAGGGATTTGGTATTCATGTGTAGATTTTTTGTCATTGTGTCTCATTCTTCTGAAAATTAACATGTAATAAAAAACAACTTTATGTTTTTTATATCCCTTACCATTTACTGTATAGTCATGGGGTAAGATTTCAATGGATTTTATCATTGGTTTTCCAAATAATACAATATGGGAGGCCAAAATTTGGGTGACCATTTATTGAATTATGAAATAAAAACATTTATTTCGGATCATAGAGTTAAAATATTAGAAGATCTCATAGGATTGTACATCTAAGATATTGGGATACATTATTGGGTTACCACTGTGATTGTTACTGATAGGTATCTAATGTTCAAATATATATATTTTTGAATATTTTTTAAGCACTAATGGGTCCCCATTTTATATTTTTTATGACTTATCAACCATAGATGGATTTATAGAGAGATTGATCTATCCAGGTTCATGATAATTTTCATCAAGATTATATGCTTTATTTTACTGGATATCGAGAGAATAATATTCTTTTGGTTAAATTTTCATGTAAAATTAAGTAACAAGATTCGATAAAAATTTTAATATTGACATGTTGTTTGGGAATACCAGTAGGTTTCCCTTGAGATTAGAAGAGTTGCGAGGGTGGTCATTTCTACGGTTAAGTCTCACCCAGGAGAAAACATAAAATGTAATGTTGATATGTAAGTCATTCTACATAGTATATTTCTATCAAAAAAATATGTGGACCTTCATCATCGTCCTCTAGAGTTTTAGGATAGTGGTATTTTTTTCTGATTGTTTCAACATGCCTTGGGAATCATCAGATAGTCAAGTAGGGTAAACTGCAATAATGGTTTGTTAGTCCCATTGATAACATGGAGAAATATAAAAAGGTAGAATATCTATTATAGTTTTCTTCTCACATGAAATTGATTCATTGTTTAATTTATGATTATTAGTTGAAAATATATATAATAGATCTTACCATTTTTATTGGATGAGAATATATTTATCTTAATCTAGATACCACCATTGTTGAGCATACAAAATAGATATAAGATCTCTAGGATAAGGTAATGTAGAATAAGATGATTCCCTTACTCTGGGTATTATGTTAGGGAAGATGGGATGACAATGATTCCTGGCATAGATAACCATTGGTGAAGTAGCATTGGATTTGTATTTATTCAATCAATAATATTTTGTATTTTCTTGGAAAAAGCATTAATAGTGGGTGATTATAACACTTTTTTACATTTATATAGGTACTTATTGACACATGTTTTCACAAGAATTGGTTGGGTATATATTTCGGGTCATTTTCAGTGTTTTTGGAAAATTCTAGGAGCCATTAGGGTTGTTTATGGTGGAACACTAATTGATAAAACCATGTGATTTGACCTAGTAAAATCTATAGTCGAGAATTGTATATTGGATGGGGTGAACGATGTGTCCAAACCATGTGTCCAACTGTCAAAATTGTGCCCACTTAGGCAGGGATATTATGAATAGTATTTGCATAGTTAAATTAATCATGAATCCAAATTATGAACCCCAAATATAATCACTATATAAGAAACCCAGTTATGTCAAATGAGTAATCATAACTATGTGGCTTCTCTATAAAACCATGCACATGAGTTATAAATGACACAATTTTATAATTAAAAACACCTAAGACCCCAATTAAACCCATAATGACTCCTTAACATAAAGTTATCTTGTCCTAATCTTCTCACTATGAGTATTTGGATTCTTCCTTTGTAATATAGGTGGATTTTATTTGTTCATAACAAATAAACACAATGTCTGATGTTTTTTATGTTATTTTTATTTATCTTCTCAGATCCTCTTTAGTTATCTTCTCTTATCATTATATAGAACCTAAAGTGGATTTTTATATGCGATCTAAGGGTTTCAATAGTGTATTCATGTGTTTATAATGGATCTAGAATCATGAGGACCTAATATACTCTTCCATATTCTTCGATTTTAGGAGATTAGTTTAAAATATGTTCTTGATGTTGGTGTTTCAATGAAATGGATTAATTCTTTGAATTTATTGTTGTTCTGGTAAATATCTTTGGTTTATTTATTTAATTGAATTTATCTATGATATATTTTTTCAAAATGAATAATCTTTTTGAAGTGTTTCTTCTTTGAGAACATTTTCTTCACACAAAGTGTTTTATAAAATGTAAGAATGCATGTTTTTTGTTTAAAAATGGAATTTCAAGTGTCGAAAAATATTTTTATTGATTATATTTTTCTTTATAAATTAATATCATGGATTTTAAATGGTTTTTTCTAGTCATAGAATACTGGGTAAATATTTGTGCACCTAGAATAAAAATTTTACTTATAGTGCGTGTAACACCACTTGAGGTATTCTTTCACATTAATTGGTCTAATTCCACTATATTCTATTCATAATTGATACACTTTAGACCAAATTTAGTGTTTTATATTTATTTTTATTATTTATAACCATATGGTAGAGCCTAAATGGTGTTATTTTTCATTTTTATCACATTTTATCACATTATGGATTGTTAATGGCTATTTTATCACATGTTATCACATGATGGATTGTCCATGTTTATTTTGTCACATGTAATCACATGATTTATTGGTCATGGTTATTTTCTCACATGCTTTCACATGATGGGTTGGTCATTGTTATTTTATTTACAAGGTAATCTTATATTATACCCAGCTATCATGTTGAGTATTATTTCAATCATATCACATGTACAATTAATATTACTTATTTTGAGAATATTAAAGGATTGAATTAAAACCAAATATATATTTTAAAAAAAATTGATTTCTGAAAATTATTTGTAAAAAATTATTTGTAAAAAAGTATTTTTTTAAGGGTGGAACAATTTCATTCTTGATATTAATATTTTTAGAGATTATGTGGGGGGAATCCAACATGGATTTGTGCTTATACTGTACTTTTACTCTTTAGGATGTTGTATAGATTATTTTTCCAAACCCATTTAAAGGGAAAGTATTTTTATAGCATTTCATATTCTATTTCTATTGTTTCCTCTATATCGGGATGACTGGAAGTGAAATTTTGTTACATGGGGACTTTTTTCCTTATCTTGATATAAATTATAGTTTTTCTTGTTTTACATGGATTGTATAGATGTTTTATGTATATCATTCCTTATGTTTCTACCCTGGATATATGTTTTTTCTATATAGGAGATTTTTTTATGTTATCTTTCTACACCTCACCACCTTGATGGGTTATCTTAGGTGGCTTATAGAGTGGACTAAGGTTGGTTCATTTCATTCTACAGTGGTCTAGTATTCCTTCTATATAAATATTATTACAAATAATTGTTATTTGCATATCCAAACATAATATTTGTATAGATTCTATCCATACCATTTCATTTCCAGTTACTAATTGAAATGATGCACCACAATGGATTGTTCATGCATATGTCTCACACCAACCATTTCTAGGAAACCCTTACCTTTTAGTCCTATCAGTAAGACATTAAACTACCTAAAATATATACCATTATTTGTGATAGTAAAATTATATTAATAGGTCATATTCATATGACCATAAATTAAAATAAATAATTTCCCTGGTTGATCAACCAAAAATTACCATGGTCATTACAATATAACAATAAACGAAAACTAATTTTTCATTGTCAAAAAATATTGAAATGTATGATTTTTTCAATTATGATGTGCTGAAATACATAATATATGATTCCCATCACATGGATATATAGGAATCCATTCTAATAATTTTTATCACATAGTTATAAAACCTAAAACCTCAACAGATAATGATAATTTCCATTGTTGCTGGGTTTGATGATTAAAAAAATAATATAAATGATGAGTAAGTGAATGAAGTAGAATATATAATAAATATTGACATTAAAATCAATTTATGGTAATGATTGATCTCTCTCTAGACTATGTTATGTAATAATTTTTTTGGAATACTAGTTTTTTTACTTATAAGGATTTTATGAATTTTCCCTAAATCAATAAGAGAGTATAGAAATATGCAACCATACCAAATAAAATATTAATTTTCCACCCACTACATTGATCATTGTGTGGCATAATGTATCATTTAAATTTCATAGTAACCCATTAATTTGGAATAAATGAATTCATATGACACTAAATTATCAGGGGCATAAAGCATGTCTAGAATGGAATATAAAAAATATAATCAACTAAAACCTATATATCCATTAACATAAATCAATATAAATAATTTAATTAATTACTATAAATTGATAAATAGATTGAATTCTTTTTTTCATATATTTTATGAAATTACACTGGTATACATTACTGAATTTATCAGAAAGAGATGGGGTTCGTCCTTCCTCAATGAATATCCTATAAAGACACGCATAGTTAACATTAAAATTGAATCGAAAAATATAAAAGGAATCATTTTGTTTAGTGGAATGGATTTAGGATATCATTCAATCACTTTTGAAATCTATGTAACAATGGTATTTATGTAAATTTTCTCAATATACAATGGCTAACATATTTTCCTACCATTATAACATTTCTTAATTAAGGATGAATTCATAGAACATCATATTATTTATATAACTCCTAGAATAAAATGATTTTGAACAATTTATCTAAATTTTATTAAAATTATTCCAACTATCTAAAAACATTAGTAAAAAGTAGATTAATATCAATGATGAATTTCAAAATTCTTCTCCAATATAACATTAAATGAGATAAGGGGTTATTTCAAGACTAGTAAAGAATTATTAGTCAATGTTAATATCATCTATCGGTGGTTGAAATTTCACAATATTCATTAAAAACCCATCATGTTGGAAATCATGTCCAGTGTTTTTATATAATATATGTGGCATGTCAATCATGATTCCTGAGAAAATAATTTTTTTAAAAAATACACAATTCAAATATAAACACAATTCATGGGTTATAAATGCTCATTTGGATATCTAATATTCCATAAATATAGATGAAAAATATTTAATACATGATATAAAACTATTATTCCACTTTCCAACGTTTAGTGGTACCCAAATAAACCTTACTAAACCATTTTAATTCATCTTAACTGATTTTTGGGTCACACCCACCGTTGTACCAATGATCAAAGTAGAATTATTCATTAAAATACTTATAAACCATTTTTAATAAAATAAATCACCTTAAATTGATTATATATAGATAATTTACTTGTATTAATTAGTAAATTTGTATATAAGATATTAAAATTATAGAAAAAATGGTAATCCATAAAAATAGAATTCTAGAAAAAATGCAAAAAAAGAACATGTGGAAACCAATATTATAGTGGAAGCATATAAATTTCTATTTATCTATGATATTTCAAATATTTAAGATAATATAAATTGAAGAAAAATGATGTTGGAATATTATGTATAGGGATATATAGGATTGGTTCATTTATCATGGGCTATGTCAAAACAAACCACAATGAGTAACATTCTTGGAATTGAAGTGGAAATGTGAGTGACCCTTAATGTCTGTATCTAATAGGCCATGAGATGATGAGTGGAACCATGTGTATAAAATCACTAAAATATAATTAATTACCCTTATAATCCATGGAATATAAATTAAAACCACTAATTCATATTATATTATAAAATAAAACCAATCATAAAATTCATGTAAATGTCTAAAATAACCAAATGTAAATATTATAATTTAAAAAATCCACCTCTCTTTTTAGCCATGAAAATATGTATTAAAAATTATATGATATTAGGATCTCAAACATGGGGACCCACTCCCTTATTTTAAACATAATAATATATATATATGTTGAGAATACAAATATACACATCAGGGTCCTCAAAAAAGTCAATCAAAAAAATAAGGAAGAGAGAAACAAATTTCTTATAGAGTAAACAGTTCAACCAAATCATCACCTATTCCATGAATACTATCACCAATCCTCACCAAGTATCATTAACCAAATAATGCATCCATGAATAGTATAATATTATTTATATAATATATCACGAATATATTATGATGACTTAAAATTTATGGGACCATTAAATTTCGGGAATTAGGTATTGGAGGATCTGAGAGGGATATTGGAGGGAAAATGGGATGTGTTATTCTAAAATGTATATTGTATAGTTTTTTAATATGTGGAGTATTATTATGATCTTAAGAGGGGGGGGGGGGTTTCTTGTTAGGAATCTAGTAATGTTATGTGGAGGTCTGTTAATGGTTATATTGGTAGTGTAGAGGGGTTAGATATAGTGTTGGTTCCTGGGATGTGGAGTTATAGAGGTTCTATATATTTTTCAATGTTTTTCATGGATTCATGGTTGTATCATGGGAACCCAATGGAGGAACTACTTTTCTTATGTTTGTTTTATGTTCATTACTCCATAATACTAGGCTATTACGTGATCTTCTTATTTATATTTGAATTATTTAGTGTGGTGTATATTTTGTGATGTGATCCTTAGTCTACATTATATTATATGTGGTGTGGAACATGAATTTATTTTATGAAAGGGTTTTGAATTTATCTATTGTCTCATGGTACCTTCCTATGTACTGTAATTTTTTCCAACACTATCCATATTTGTTCATGATGTAGTGTGTTATTACATGGTAATTTTTTTCTAGTATGGCCTAAAAATTCATGATAATTTATATAACATTTTTTATATTCATAGGAGACCCATGTTAATCCCTTATGTTCATTCATACCCCTTTCATGTAATTTCACCACTAGTCATGGTAGAATAATCCAAATATATTATAGTTGATTTCAAAAAAAAATTCAACATTTTTTCTTCTCATTGTTCATATAGATTGGGATTATATTGAGGTAAATATTTTTAGTGATTATATTTAAAATTATATTTGATTGTATGTTATTTTATTTTGAAATATATTTGGTTTTATTTTGGCCTTTTTGGAAACTATTCTTTACATAGGCATTGTGTAGTAGGTTTTAAAATGCATAACCTTGAAGGGGGAACGTGTTTTCCCTTTTTTCATATGTGATATTTTAATTATTTTGTTTCCTTTTGGGTGTATAATAAGATTTTACCTAATGATGAAAATTAATCATAAATAATAATATTTAAATGGTAATTGGAGATATCGCATTTTCTTTACAGTGTTTCAGGAAGTTTATCTTCCAATAATTTGTGTCGGCTATTATTTACTATGAAGTGTGTTTTCTTCTATAAAATTACTACTTATTGTTGAAATTTATTTTTCCAAATCACACTACATAAAAATTTGAAATCCACTAAATATGTTAATGAATTGGGTTTATTTAATTACTAACTTCAGTTGTTTACCCTTTTTTGCGATGTAGAAATGATGTGGTAGCTTTTTTGATTAGTGGTTCAAAAAGTTTGGTTGTTTTTTTAGTTTTGTTTTTTGGTATTATTTTTAATTTGAGATGTATAAATTATGGGTTTACACATGGGTAGTTGATATTGTAAACAATTTCTTAGTAGTGGTCCAGTAGTTATAGACTGGTTGGAATGGAAATTTTTTTGTAAATGACCATGGATTGGATTAAATGGTTTTGGTCTTGAAATAAATTAATAATTGATAAAAAATGGATTATGATTCATAAATTGGATGTGAATGGATGGGAATAAACATAACTGATTTTGTAAATTATTGGATTTAAATGATGTTAAATGAGGAATATTTAACATGTGTCATTATGTGCTGGTTCATGGGATAGGATGGCAGGTTAATACTATAACAATGATTCTAATGTGTGATAGTGTTGTTGTAGAGGTAGTTCTATAAGGGTGGTTTTTTTTGTGTGATCCCATAGGCCGAGCATGTGTGTATCAATTATAAATTGCATGTTCACTATTATTTCAATATGCTCCCTACCCCAGTGGTTCGCTTACATTGATTCATAAATGTTTTGGGTTTTAGTTTTATCCCTAAGCTTTTAGGTTGGCGATAGAGGATAACTAGTTACAATCCCTACCATTCTCTCCCTTTCGTGAATGTTTATTATGCATCTGATACAATGGATTGGGGATATAGTTAACTAATGAAGATTATTGATGAGAGTATGTGGTGGTTCATATTGGGGTCATGCATGATAGTAAGAGGGAATGAGGGTAATGTCATTCATGATCATGATACGTGACTATTCTAGATATGTAGAAGAGGTAATGATATGAGTATTTGATGGATGTGGAACTTTGTTTGATTATAATGAGGATTTTATATAGTGATTGGAATAACATTAAATATAGGTATTACATATTAATATTAGGTTTTTTATGATATGATATTGATTGATATAGATGGAATGGTAGAAGCAAGGGGTACGAAATTGATGAATGATATTGGAAAACTATTAGGTATGTGGTAGGGGAACATTTTTAGATATGTTTATTCTTAAACTATTATAAGTGGGTGTATTATTTAGTGAGTGAGCCTTGGTGATAATGGGAACTATTTAAACTGGTTGGTGCTTATTGATTAGGATATTTTTTCATTGTTTAATTAATATGTACTTATTAAATATTAATGAAAATCATTGGCTAATATCCTATAATGATTAAAATTTATTCTCACACAAATGTTTATAATTTTTTTTGGTTATCAGGATGGAGTCAGAAATTATGATAAACCATTTTTTCTAGGATCCTAGATTTTTTTGAGAGATACCATAGAATTATATGGGTATGGATAATTTATAATTTTATTCAAATGATATTATATGGATTATGGGATATTAGTTGGGGTTTCCATGTTATATGATATAAGTGGTTTTGTTGTTTTTTATGATCATTGAGATTATGAGTGAAATTAATCCCATATTTTTTATACCATTTATTATTATCATCAATATAGGTTTTATGAGAGGTGGGCGTCAAGGTGTATTGAAGTCTATGATAATATCTTTAGTGGTTTTCTAGTCATTATGATTTCTCACATCGTCACGTGTTGTGAAATTCAAGGGAATGGTTTTTATCAAAATATTTCAGGTTAAACTTGTGATTTCTCCTATGAGATGAATTTTATAATAGTTTTGACATAATATTTGGTGTTTTAAATGGGTTCTTACACTATTATATGAGTTTTTGGGAAATACGAGCCATTCAAAATTTTGGGGAATATTTTGTACTTAAATCATTAAATATTAATTTATTTTCTCTTGATCAATTGGTAATATATTTTAAAAAGAGAATAATATATATATTAATTCATTAATTATGATTCCAAAATGGTTGGTTTTTCAAAACCATGTCATAATCCGAACATGAGAACAATGCCAAAGACTGAGCCCTCTATTCTTTTCTTTTTTGTTTTTTGTTTTTACATGTTTTCCATTTCTTTTCAATACAAACATAGGTATTTATGAATTAATATAGGAATAAAACCATTTTTAGAATTCATTTAATGTATAGATAGGGAGATAATAGGTTCATGGAATAGTAGTCATAGCCTGAGATTCCACTATAGATCTAGACAGGGAATTAGTGCATGTGTCTCTCCAATCTGGCACCAGATCTTCGATGTTCATTTCGAAGAAGTAGGCCTACTATTATTTTATTCTTTAAAATACATGTATTATAGTTTTTTAAGGTTTCAATTATTTTTTTAAACTTCTAGGGCCCATGTGGATGTATATATATGACCTTTGTTTTAGAAATTAGTGGTGTCAGGACGTTTTGTGGTTTTTGGTTTGTGAAAACCAGTGTACACTGCTTGTAGGTCTATGAACACAAACATTGTGTTTTTACTATTTAATGAAGACTTTTTGGATGAAAATTCAATGTACCTTAATTAATCCCCATGTAATTTTATAGGTCAATTTCCCCAAGTAATGTTGTAGAAATGACCTTTAAGGGGTGCAATATCATCTAGAAGTATATAAGAAGACCCTATGCATGTCATAGAAATGTTGTAGCACACAAGCATAAAGTATGTAAGACCTGGATTAGAAATAGTATATGACTGCACAATTAATGTTCCATGTATATGTAAAATTATATTTCCACTTTCACTAGAGATAGTATACATCGTGTACCAGAAATTGCACACCACATTCCAATTCCTTGTTGTGGTATTTGGGTTTTGTACTTTGTATTCAAAATTGGACTTTTGAGTAGTCAATTCTAAATGTTTTTCAATTTATATCATTATAATAGACTCTTATTAATATTTTTTGGTTTTATAGAAGGTTTTTTAGACTAAGAGATTTCAATTTGTTGATTTCAATGAACATTGGATTCAGAATCCTCTAATGGGATGGGTTGTGAGCTTCAAGGCCCTGGTGAGAGATGTGAGGTTGGTGATCAAACTGGATCAAGTATATAGAATAAATATAGTTTGTATTTATTCATATAGATCCTATATGGATGGTTTTATAAGAATCTATTAGTATATCTTAGACTCCCATGGGTATGGGGACAATTTTCTCAAGGTTAGAGTAGTTGAGGTATTGGTCATGTGTTTGAAAAAAAGAGATGTTCAAGCTTTCAAGTTAGGTTTACACCATGGTATTAAGACTACCACCAGGTTCTATTATAATGATGTGATGTATTTGAATGATTTATTCTAATGAACTTATAGGATGGATACTAATGAAATGATTAGTGGATTTCATAGGAGATTATTGATAATGCCTTTTTTAGTGTTTAATTGAATTCCCTTAGGGGTGAATTAACACTGAGTATTGGTTTTTTTCTAGGTAAGTCAAATATTATTTGAAAACATGGAATTTTACTAAATATGTTTTTTATTATACGGAATCATTATATAGTTTTTTTTAAATTTGTTTATGGTGGCGACTTAGAACACCCTTTTATAAGATCATTTCTTTTAGATTCCATATTTGGTGCATTGTTGATTAAGGAACTGTTGGATGCCCAAAAATATATTTTTGGGATGATTATGCATTAGGAATGTACCACGCATTAGATATGATAGAGGAACCCTAAAATTATTTTCTTTTATTTCTAGGCATTTTGGTAATTTTTTTTATATTTTTACATGCATGGTGTGAGATCATAGGTACAGAAGTGGAGTACCAAGTTGGTCATATCTTTATGATGTATCCACCAGGACTGTGGGATCCCCATGATTTGGTTTTTCATTAAATATGTTCATGGAGAGCTTTTAGTGGATATTTTTTGGACCCGTATATCATGGGGATAGAGAGATCCCACTATATTGAAGGCTGATAGATGGTGGAACTATCAGTTCAGTTGTTTTGATGGTTGATTCATGATTTTGGGCAACATATATTCTATTTTCCAGTCAAAATGACTTTTAGGGCCATTTATTTTTATGTAAATATTTTATGGGAGAGACCCTTGGGAAATATTCTGCAAGGTGTTGGCTGAGTATGATTTTTTTATATCCTCTATTGGCCAACTCTGGTTAGATTGGATTAGGGAGATAATGGAATATCTGGAAGAGTTTACACCCTTTAGTTGACTATATGCAATGGATAGAGAGTATTTATCTTCCATGTATACTGATTCAATCTTGGAATCATGAAGGATCTGATATGATAGTGCAACAATAAGGTAAATCAGGATAGATCCCATATGGTGGTGTATCTATAATGTCCATATAGTAGACTGATTTTTATGTAGAACACTTGTGACCTGATAGTTTCTCAGAGATGTGGAGGGGTATATGTCAGCAGTTCGAATCATGAAATTAGATTCCTTGGGCTTTTGGTTACTTATTGTTGTGTTGACTCCTATGATTACACTATATAGTTATATCATTCATAACTTTTCATCTAGGGATCTTAGATATCCATTAAATATCTGGGAGATGATCCAGATGTCATGTTATGGGGTTATCTAAATACTTTAAAGCCTATGGAATGGGATAGATTAATGGTAGATTTACCTTGGGTGTTAGTCCGAAACCCATGGATGGATGTTTTCTTTATTTTCGCTCTTTTTGATTATTCAGTTCTTTTTTAGGCATGTTGTTATTAGTTTTCAACTGGGATTCACAAATCATGTGTCCGTTCACCTATTATGAAATATCATTATAGGCTCACTATTAGGGTTGGAATACTGAGTTTTATTTCTCTCTACTTATAACTTCACATTTATTTGCAAGAAAATATTATGTATGATTTCATGTTGGATCGCATAATTCATAGTTTATTGGGAAGAGCCTTCATATTTCTTGATCGAGTGGTGAAAATAACGTGCAACCTAATGTTCTTGTTGGTAAAATTTAATATTCTTGTAGATCAGGTAAGTGGAAATTCTCATAGTTGGTGGTAGATCTGGTGGTATTTCTTTTGTTTCTTTAATTTATATATTTGGTTGATCTAGTGGGTGAATATTTTTTTATTTCATATTTATTGAGTTTTTATGAGTAAATATTGTATTTATTTTACTAAATAAGGAATTTTTATTCATAATCTCATGTTTATCCTTGTGGGTGTTTTTGTTATTTTTACATATTATTTCACTTTAACCACAAGGTACAATCTCCCCACAAAATCATTCATAGTATTTGTACTATTCAATATCCTCTCACATATAGTGAGTTGGACTTGAGTTCTTGTGGTATGAAAAATTGGGTGACATGTCATGTCCACATGATATGGTTCACTTCAAAATTGTATAAAAGGTGTCTGGTTTTATTATTTGGGTATAGGTAAACTAGTGGTCTTGGAATGTTTCTCGGCTTATGATGGATATCAGACTGGTCTATAATTAAAAATATCTAATAGGAAGTATATATTTTGAGGGCATAAAACTTCTCCTTTCAGATTTTATTTTCACCATTTCATGATTTCTAGGAGTATTGTGCACATTGGATAGGGTATTTAAGGATTATTATTATTTTTTCTCTTTTCATGTGTGATGGATGTCAGTGATCATGCATCATTCTAGTAACATATGACACATGTGACATATTAATTCCTATGGTCTCTTCCCTATTGATATAGGTTCAATTGATTAATTTGTCTCCAATTTCGTATATGATATATCAAAAATAGATTCTTTGTGGAATTCTACATAGATAAGAAAACCAATAAATATTTTTTTGATGAAAGGGGATTTAAATCTTATGGAGAATGGTTTTCATGCGAAAGTGGTGTTTCTTATTTTTTGAAGGATTTTTGGAGGGCCCTATGGATTTATGTTCACTATGAGGTCCTTGTTGGAATCTCTATGAAGGGATATACCCCTCAAAGATGATTGAAATGAGATAAAGTTTCACTAAGGTTGTGTTTACCCCAATGACAATGGTTTATGTTCCCTAGGAGTGAGATATTATTTACATGTTTTTCTTGACGGGTCCTACTGTGGGGACTATGTGTCTACTTTCATAGATTGCTTTTTTGGGTCTGAAAATGCATCCCTAGTAGTTCCATTAAGGTATTCATTCACTAGGGTATGGTAAGGTTTGATATTTCCCAGTTTTTGATAGGTTTATTTCTCCTCTTGGTCTAATGTTTTTCTTAAGAGAGCAAGTTTGGTTTGATTCCTTTCCCTAATATTTTGTTGGATGTATATTGAGTATCACATAGGGAGCATGGTTGGACACCTATGTCTTTGGATCAATTCATGAGTTGATAGTTGTAATTTGTTTGATCATCACTTGAGAGAGATTCCTTGATTAGGAAGATAATGATAGAGGGTGCTTCGATTTATTAGTACTGATCTACAAGAGGATCGTGGTCGGTGGTTTTAGGTCTTTTATCATAGTTTTATTAGGACATGACCAATATAGATGGGAGTTATATTATGCATTCATGATTGGTTTATGAAAATCATTATGATTGGTTTTGAACCATAGGTGGTTGAAGGTACTAAAAATTATGTTATGTTTTTTGTCGAGGATGGTTGTTTTAGTTGTTTGTAATCTAAGAAGGATTGTTGGCTTTTTTGAGTTTTCTTGATAGTTTTAAGGAATTAGTTGTTTATACATTACTATACATTTTAATTTATGATTTATGTATAATTTTACATCTAGTATTCCATGTTCTAATTAGAATGATGAAAAGGACACTCATGTGGTGGGGAGTATCAAGTAACACGCGGTGGAATGTATATCTTGTTGAGAGAGAGTTTTAGATATTGTTACACTATTAGTTGGATTGACATGATAGAATCGGCTTCCCTAGTTATTGTGTAATATCATGGCTATTGGATGACCACCATGCCTTTTTGAGGTTAAGAAGTGTTTGGGGTGGGGAGTTTGTGATGCCTCTTATTGCAATGAGTTCTAAAAATATGATGAAATATTAAATTTTTGTAGCCTAAAAAAATTATAAAGAAAATTTAAATGTATCCTATGAGATTATCTTAGATTTGTTTTATGAAAAAAAATCTATTTTACCAAGAATGGTTTTTTTACCCTATGATAGGATTTTTTTCTGAAGCCAAGTCATTCATATTTTTGGTAGAATATTTAATATTAAATTATTTTAATAGTAATCTATTATTTTTTGATCATTTATTGATATATTTAAGATTGGGCATCATATTGAGATTGAGCTTCAGTGATTGAGTTTGAACTGGGGTTTTTCTTTAGCAATGCATAATCCCATCCAAGGTGCTACGATTGGGTCGTATCTTCCTTTTATTTTCTTTTATAGTTTTCCCTATTTTATTTTTTATTGTTTTACTTTTACCATCCTTTTCTCCATTTTCTTATAAACGAATCCCATGGGGCTATAAATATGACACTGTGATTCACGGTTTCATTTTAATCCTTACACCACTATGAAAAAACTAGTTTTGTATTAAAATTCATAAAAATAATAACAAATTTCATTTCATGTTTGATTAAATTTTTTATTTTTTATTTCTATTGAAAAATTAAATGTTTCTTTTTGGATAATTTAATTGAAGGTGGAGGTGATATTGAGTGCCCTTAATGAAGTTCATGAGAAATTGTCCAAGCTGTGTAGGATCCAAGCACACCGGTTTACTAAACCGAACACTTATACTGCACTGTACATCCAAATGGGCTCTAATTTTTTGTCTAGGTCCAAAATTCATTGGGATACATTTCATCTGAAGGAATCCAATCACAATTTGTAATTTGTCTGAAATTATATGTAAATTTTATTTATTTCTGTGGATTTATTCTTTGACCACACGCTTATGATAACACGTGATTCCATGTCCCGATGAGCCTGGAATAAAATTTTGAACTTTTTTCAAGTAAGCTTAATTAAATGTGCGAGTTGGTTTTTTCTAAATTTTGAACCTGTGATCAGATCGAAAATATAAGGGAACCGTTGATTTTAGAATGCCGAGGTTCAACTTGAAAGGAATTAACTTCGACCGGCTAGGGCCTAACAGAAAAGTTAATTTTCATAATTTTAGAAATAATAAAAGATATTTTTAAAAAGTTATTCTATTTTATTTTCTTGTCTGTTGAGTGTCAGAAGATGATGTTGTGGTGTAGTGACAACGTTCTTTGATGAGGATCATTAATGGCTCGTTAAATCATAGTGTAATGACGATTTAATGACGGATGAGAATGATGTGACTTAATAAATGAAACAACATAATGGTGTGATGTTGCATCATAACAGAAATTGTGTGGCATGTTTTACTTTTATTTAGGTTAATTCATTGGCGGAAAAAGTAATTAAACTTTGTGGATTATTTGAAGAACCTCCAAATAACATCCTTTCCAATGAAGAATGACAAACGCTGATGAATTTCAAACATTTTCGACGCACCTCAAAGAACGAATTCAGAAGAGACGAACGACATTGACGTATTAAAATCTTGAGGTCATAACATCACAGAAACAAACATAAAATACTTTGGGGTTATTTTATTTTAATTTATTCCTAATTCATTTCTAGAAAAGATGAATGTGGATCAACCCACGAATATGTTGATCCAAGAATCATGCGTAAATGCGGGATGGTGACTTTTCTATTGGAGTTGATATCTAGGATTAGTTTATTTCTAGTTCGATTGAGACACAATCCCTATGCATCCCCATGTTTATAAACTTCTAACAAAGAGTTTTTAGGCTAACAAAAACATGGCCTGAGACCCTCCTCATGGGCGTTATTTAGGAATATATTGTCCAAGTCAAAGGTAAGGAATGTTTGAGACCGTCTCAGGGAAGAGAATGCTTACTGAAGGCCATAAGCCTAAAAAAATCAGAACACGGACCACTTGATAAATTCTGGTGTCCCACCATAGCACCTCGGCTGATTGGATGTGGTGGAAGAATGGCATGGCGCATGTCGGGTGTCACATGGATAGGTTTCCCATTTCTGGACTGCCCGTGTGGCTAGTGAGCCGCAGTTGCCCGACCATGGTTGGAAGAGCCACGTGCGTCCACAGGGTTGGTGGGAAACCAAACACTTCTGGCTACCTCATCCGAGGAACACCCCCATTGGCCCCCATGTCGTCGGTCTTTCGGTTGGCGGGCCATGCCCCCAGCCAGCGGGCTGTAACCCTAGCCATCCAGTCGCACCCCCAGCCAGTGGACCGTGCCCCCAACTAGCGGACCACACCCCCAGCCTGTAGGTCGCACCCCAAGACAGTGGGCCACACCCCTAGATAGTGTGTTGTTTCTACATTTAGTGGGCCATTCCCCCAACCACCGTGCTCGTCCAGTCACACGTCGGCGGGTTGGACCTATGCCGGCGGGCCAGAGCCACGCATTTTTGGCTGGGCTAGGCCCGACGAGGCCTATTGGGCCTGGCCTGCAAGCTAGGCCGAACAAGACCGATCGAGAACAAAACTGGGTTAGGTCAAGTCTATGGAATCTAAACGAGGGTATATTGTTCCCTCGGGATGGGTTGGTCAGGTCGTTCCGACTGGGTCATACAAGACCAAGATGCAAGCGGCCCCTGTTAACTAAAATGTTAATAAGTTATAAACTGAGTGTTCGATTGATGAGATATTATGGCATTGTGACCCTATAAATGTGGAAGATATTTTTCATTCCCTAATGAGGCTTTCAAGAATGTTGAGATGTGACGAATGGATTGAGAAGCGGTTCTCCCTAGAATGCTATGTACGGAACCTAATGGATGGCTGAGACCTAAAGTCTACATACTTTCAACTATGTTCGACTAAACTGTGGCACAGTGGGAAGCACATCTCGATGAAATTTAAGGCCCAAATGGGGAATCTATTCTCTGTGACTTTTCATTCCCATGGTAAGTGATGAGGAGGAGAACCACAGTTTTCCAGAAATAGTGGTAAGAACTTCTGTGTGACTTTTCAGGCCCACAATACATGATGATGTGGTGTACCTAATCAGTCTAAGGTTAGTGGGAAGCACTTCTATGTGACTTGGTAGACCCACTATACTTGATAGAGGAGGAGTTATCCAGCATCTCAGGTGTTCGATGATGTGACTGGTTATTCTTATATCACTAACCTAAATGTATACCTGGTGTGAGTTGACTTGTTCTTTTCAATTTAATTTAAGGATTGTTGTATGGCCTTTATTTTGTTTTGGGATCTCTACTGAGTATTTTTTTACTCACCCAAACAAAAGGCTTGCCCGCGAATGTATTTCTTCAGTGCAGATGATCGACATTTCAACTAGGACTTTGGTGGATTATGACCCATAAGTGCTCAGGGATATGGGATTAAAGAATTCTATCACGGTGGAAATTGTGTCCTAGGACTAGGCGGGGCCCTGTAGGATTGGAAGGGTATGACTTTCTACTGCAACTTCTAGATTCTACACTACTCTCACAATTAGGTCGGGTTTTCAACCAATGGCCATCAGAGTTTCCTTCTTGTATGTTGATGTTTTTAGATCTGTTGCTGGGTTTGTATTCAAGCCTTATTATATTAGTTGTACTTGAACTCAAATTTGTTTTAGTTATAATTTGGTCACATTCATTAGGTGGACTTGGTTGGGCATGTTTATGCGTACATGTACTTAGAAAAATTCCTCCCACATGAAGGTTAATTCATTCGATGCTAGTCTACATCCCTTGTCCATCGGGAGGTAGGCTTGTGGTAGTCACAACATGGGCCCTGGGGGACGGGTCATGAAAATGTGGAATAAAAGGATAGTCAGTCCTACTAAAAATGCCTGGAGTCTATTTTATGATTTGGGGAAACAATGTTAAGTGATGTGAGTATGAATTATATATTCGGGGAGTTTAGTTTTGCTGCGGCGACCGACGTATCCATACACCAGGACCTTGAATTCTTTTTTTCAGCTCTATTCATGAAAAAACTGGTTTCAAAAGTGTCTCCTTATGTTATTTTGAATAAACATCGGCTCACTAGGTATAACCATCTGACCCTGGTACATCTTGATCCAGATTCATCCACATGGATTAATTTCCAGGATCCTGATATGAGGATGTAAGGATAGTCTGCCTAGCAACGATGTGTCCATTCAGGGAAAAGTTATAGAGATGTCCCAACCAGGTGGTGAACCGGTGCTACCACCACTCAATGGTCAGCATTTACTGCCAGATGTTCTAGAAGAGGACGTGTGAACACTCAGTGCCATCCACAAGTTTTAGAGAGAGAGACCTCCCATGTTCATGGGAAAGATAGATCCTCTGGTCGCTGAGGACTGGTTGGAGGCAGTGATATGGGTCTTCCACATAGTGAGGGCACCACCAAATCATATAGATATATTAGCATCAAGAATTATGTAGGGCTTGATTGGGAGATGGTGGATCATGACCACCCAGATTGTAACACCCCAAGATTTTATGAAAAATAATTTTCTTTAATTTCATTGATGACTTCTATTATACAGCACACCAAGTTTAGCTTTTACTATACACAACACCGTATTAGCTTACAGTATACGCAACACTATTCTTGGCTCGTGTCAAACACAATTTCAAGTTTATTTGATAGAAGTTATTCTACACAACATTGAGTATATATATATATATATATATTCAATGTATAAATAAAATATGGTTTGATTCTATTATACGCAACAACAATGAAGTCTTTCACTACACGCAACCCTAACTTGGCTTTCATTACACGCAATCACGACCTTCTTCGATAGCGTGTGTTATACGTAATATCGGGTTTCACTAAACAATGATATATGGTTATAATATTATTATGAACTAGATGTTATAAATAGTATATACTAAATTTATAATTTTATAACATTTTTATTAATCTTACATATTTTCTATAACATGGTATGTGAACAAAATAATTTTTTTGGGTAAAATACGTATTTTTTTAAAAATGCAGTTTTGCCGACTTTTGATGGCGCACCAACATTAAATCTATTTTTTGACATTATTATAAGTTCGATTTGACAAAATAAAATTCTTATTTGGAATCAGGATATAAAAATTTACTTCGGATAAAATTTTTATATTATTCTGATAACTTTCATATTTTAATGAATAGTAAAAACACGTTATATTTTAATTAAAAACAAATTTTTTCATCATAATAATTTATATGGTTAAATTATAATATTTAATGGTTTTAAAGTATAAATAGAATATATTTTTACCTTTTAATATAATGCATGTCATTAGAATTTATTTTACATTGAAGTTGTAGTTTAAATCAATTCAATCTTTTTTAATGTTTTAAACAAAACCCATTCTCATTCGACAACGAGATTAATTTTAATTTAATTTCTCTAACTTTTCTATATTGAATTTGAAAAAATGGATTCCATATTTGGATTCAGTGGGTCCAAATTATGTTAATAGGTTACTTTTATTTTTTTGATATTGTGAATAGTAACTACGATAATTTTCTATTTACTAAAGTTAAAGGTAAATCAGGTAATTAAGGGTAAAAATAAGATTATAAAATTACCATAACACTAGGAAAATCCTATTGGATGAATAAAGGACGACCCATATCACCTAAAGCTCGGAATAGATTCATTTCATGGAATTTTGACAATGAAATAATTTAATTATTATTAAAACCAAAGAAAGTGAAAACATGTAACATTCTTAAATCTTATAAGTATATTAATTTTAATCTAGTGATAAATTTCATGAAACTTCAAACATGAATAGTCTCCAGAAATATAATAAAATTATCTACATAAAATAAATTTATTTATAATTTTTATGGATTAAATAATTATCATTAATTGTGAGATAATAGTGATGCAGAAATTGTTTATCTAGTAAAAAATAAAGAATATAGTTTTTATTAAACTAATTGTGACCATAAAAGGCACAAAACCCTGATCAAAACTTAATTTCAGGTAAATATAAACCATAATCATCCAATGGTTGAATAGTTTACCTTTTAGAGCCTCATAAAAGGGATAATGACACTTATATTATTTAATTTTAAATGATGCCAAAGTTGTCACCTTCATAATTTAATAAAAATAACAAGTTACATATTGTGATTTTAAGATGATAAATTCGAGTAAAAGTATTCTTGTGAAAATTAATATATTTATCTGCATCATAGGATTTCATTTTTAATTTTTATGCAACAAATAAGTATATTAAATAATTATAAAAAAATGTTGTAGAAATTCTTTTATTAAGAGATATACCAAATAAATGGTTTTAAAAATATTAAAATAAATATTATATGAACAATTTAATGAGATCCATGAATTTTATAAATAAATATAAACTGTTAAGAATCAATTAAATATTTTAGTTTGAATATATCCTCTATGTAGATGTTATTTAAGTTCAATTAAATGAATAATGTCAAAATTGACACTATTGTTATTTTATAAAAATAACATATTATTAAATTGTTTAAAAATCATGAAAATATTTAAAAAGTATAAATTGAAATTTATATAGTCTCCAGTTTCATAAAGTATCAAATTATGGAAAATTAACACCACATAAGTGATTATTTATAACCATTTAAAATTTAGAATTTTATTACCACAAATAACCTTAAATAGATTAAATAAGGATAAATCAAAATGATAAGGTTTAAAATAAGATCAAAACATGTCTAAATTTTATTGGTTTATGAGATTACAACCCTATATCATTTAATCTTCTAATTGAGTCATTTTTTGAGGTTTTTATGTGGGGTTTGAATTTATATTAAACTAATATTTTTTAGGATTCCAAAGGTGCCCCTCTCCTCCCTTATAAAAGGGCACCACATACCTCTCTTCCTCACACTATTTTGAGACTCGAATCATAGCCAAACTAGGACCATTTCACTTCCCCACTTCCCTATAAACCTTATAGAGGTACCGTTCTTCTCAAAAGACCAACCCTAGTGCCCTAAGTAGAATATTAAATGAGGTGCGTCGAAGAAGAGGTAATCTCTTCAACCGATTCTTTCAAGCTTCTTTCTTCTTCAACCTCTTCTTCATTAGTTGTATCATTATAAATTAATAACATCAGTATCACTAATATAATGATATGTTATTATAAATATGAAACAACCCCATTTCACCTTCTATCCATCCTATAGAAAATGAAATCACCGCACGTGCGTAAGTATGGAATACCGTCTCCACGCCGTGGTGTAATCTATTTTTCCAACTCCACCTTACTCGGATGGGTATAATGGTGGAAAGAATAACTATACATAGTTATTATAACATCATACTGATTCTGATATATTATACCATCCAATCCAATTCTATTCAATAATTATGGGAATGATATCATCGCTCGTGCGTACGTACGGACTACCGTCTCCACGACGCGATGAGATTCATTCTCCATGTTAACCATTCTTTAATGATTTTAAAGTATATATAAAAATTACTCATGTAATATAATACATAATAATGATACTGGATTTATTTATATATATATGTATGTCATCTACTTAATTCCATTCAATTCAATAAGGAAACAAAAACAGCGTTCATGCGTACGTACGACCTACCATCTCCATGAACGGTGTATTTCATTCCATTTATCGATCTATAATATATATGTATATGATGAATATATATTATATATAAATCATGTTTAATATTCGGGAATTATGTAAATCAGGATATAAGTAATAATATCCAGAACGACAAATCGAAACACATACGAAAAATGAAATGATTTTACCCAAAACGCTACTTTAACACGGAATATACAAAAGAACGGGTAATATCAAGTCATAAGTGAAACATATATGATATCATAACAATCAATATGATTATTTAATAAGTCAATGACATTATTTAAATCATTATAAAGGAGGTTCGAATCCATACGAAGCATATCAGACCTAAGGTAAGGGATAATTTTGCAAATCTCATTTTTATCCGAGATTGCATATACGTAAGTATTTACTGGGGTTTTTGTTATCATCCATGTACATGTTTTCTAAAAGTGTTATTATGTATATTTAAAGTCCCTTTTACCCATTTTGACTTTTACTACATGATATTTAAGGAATCTTTCTTTTGTTTACATTACGAGGTACTTTTTTGACATTTCTGGCAAAAGTACGAGAAGAATGTTTTTTTTAAACTTATACGGCATGAAAGGATTTTTATGGTTTTTATGAAGCCTTATTTTAATGAATATTCCTCCAAAATATTTCATGACATTTTTTGGAAAGATATTGATTTTGAAGAAGAATGGATATTTTCCCCAATAATTCATTTCAAGTGTTTTATCAAAACCATTTTTCATCTAAGATGACATTATTTCATTTGTGTATGTTTCAAGTATCATGTATCTATGATTTAAATGGTTTCACTTTTCTTATTATGAAATTATATCCATTTCTTTTTTATGGATTATTTGATGATGGGACGATGTTTATGAAACCCATTTTATTTATTGGGTTTTTATGAATGATGTATGTTGATTTTGTGGCACAAGTAAGAATGATTTCATTATGATATGTGTGGGACCTATATCTCCCTCAAATGCATTGGGTAAAGATTTATATCTCATCAGATAGACAAGGATAGAATGGTAATTTAATCTGGTTCAATGTTACAGGACTGAAATGAGGAGTGAACTCGATTCAGAAAGGGACTTTGTCCACTAAGATGGTCTTGGCAGCAATGCCTTGGCTACTATGGAAATCATAACATGTGCTGAATGGTTTCAACAATTACATGTTTTATTCCCAATATATTTTATCATGTTTGATGTTCCATTATGATATATTCCTTACATACTTCCATGATTTATGTCTTTGCTCAAGATTTTGATGTTTAAATTTCTTGTTCAAGTTTTTGCTTCCAAATGTTTGTGGATTGTTTTATGTTATCTATTTTTGCCCTAACTGAGCATTTGAGCTCACCCTTTATATGTTTTATTTTCCCTAGGAAAGAAAAAAAGGTCTTAGGTAGGGAAACAAAAATGGGAAGATCTTTATGGGAGTTGTTGACGAAATTTCAACATGATTAGAAGTTTATATTCCGAGTTTCAAAAGACATTAAACTATTACAATCCTTGTGTGTCTGTTTTTGGTATTTATTAAGTATTCCACAAAAGTAATGTAATGTCCATGTACGTCAAGATTTGGGTCTCTAAATTTGGTATTAGTGGAAAGTATTAGTCAACCTTTGGAAACTAGGATGCAAAAACGTTAGTGAGATCCCTAGAGATATTTCTATGGTATGTCTAGGGATGTCCCTAAGGATAAGTATACGTATAGGATATAGTCCTAGAACTACGGTAACGATCTTAGAATTTAACCTAAGATGTCAGATATTGAGGGTACTCACCCTTTACTATGTTTTTTCCTAAGCATGATTTTTTCCTCTCACACTATTCTTTTTGGGTTTTAGAAAATGGATAGAAATAAGAAGATTCACGATAATGGAGGATATGATGGAAAATGGAATGATATTCTTCATAAGAAACCAAATGAAATTTGATATGGAGGTCCACATATATGCCTAATCAGGAATCTCATAATATGATCAATAATCAAATCTTTGGTAATTTCCCTGACTCAGCTAATAAGAGAAAGATGGAGTTTCATGATGATCATAGAGGAAAGAAAGTTCAATTCCCCTCATGTAAATCATGTTGGAAGAGGCATCAGGGATAATGTTTCAAAGGAACTAGAAGGTGCTTTGGGTGTGGAAAAGAAGGATACAAAGCTAGTAATTGCAAAGGAAAAGGTTTAGTTAACACCATGTACAAGGATAATGGTATTTCTAGGATATCGACAATGGTTAAATGTTTTAAATGTGGAATGTATGGGCATTATGAAAACCAATTCCCTAAGGGAAAATCTCATAAAGAGAATAAGCATGGTCATATGAGTAGTATTTATGTGGATGATGATGAAGAGACTACAAATGAAATATGAGATGAAAGAAATGATGAATCTCAATCATTGGTTTAAGAAGTTAGTGGAATGATTGTATGTTTATAAAGAATAATGTATTGTACTATGGAATAAAGAATCATCTAAGGATTGTTACAGTATTGTTTTTCCTAAAGTATTTGAAAGTATATGTTGAATAGTACTGGTAACCATTGAAGTTTATTCATATATTTTGGAAAGTAGATGATATGTGCATAATGAAGGGATAAGAAGATAATGAGATGTTTGATTGTATTCATGAGCTCATGAATGATAAAAGGACTAAGTGATATTATGGTTTGATTATATAGATTTTTAGGGATTTTGGTATGTGGAAGGAGTTACCTTTGGAGAATATTCATTTTTTCACTAAGGTTATATTGTAATTTATGTTTCAAGAGAATGTATGACCAAGGTATTCATGTGTTTGGAATGTAACCAACAAGATATATCTTATGATATATGTGAGATAAATGCTTATATTCACATTCATGGTAGATAACCTTTCAAGTAATCATTTTCATTATACTATGAGCTTGGACCGAAATATTTTATATAAGCCTAATGATTGGAATGTATTATGTTGGACATAAGTTAGTATTGTTTAAGGATATAACTTATTTCGATATTATTGATGGGAGGTTATAGTAATGTAGTTTCAGAAAAATGACAACCTACAGGACGGGCGACAACCCATCGCATCGGAGAAGGCTGTAGGAATCAAACCCACAACCTAAGTGCGACAGGCCTTTATCACCAACCACTGGCCTACAAGAATTCCTTGTTTAGTAGAAACCAGTTTTATTATATTAAGTAGTATGATATATGAAGTATATGTCCATTTTAGGAACCATATATGATTAATTTCACTATAGACGGACTTATGTATTTTTTATAACTCTTTCTAACCTTTTGATTGAGGCAGATGGAATGACCCATCATTATATCACATGATATTCTAACACTTAATGAATGACAAATTCAACTTCATTTCTTTAAGATATGAAGTGGAAATTGTCCAAGGAACAACCAACAGTGAGACTATACCAAAATCAAGAAAGTATTTCTTCTAATTCCAAGTTCTTCAACTGTAGGGAAATAATATTGAAAACCAAAAATGTTGCCCTTGTGCCCTTATATCCAATGAATCATATTGTACCTTAGATCATCGCAAATCTATGGCTTTGTGATTGTTGGATTTTTTATAGCCATGTTCTCTACCACTCTCTATCAGAACATGATGGTAAGATTTCTCTTCCATATCCATATTTTCACCTATGTGGAAACCCAGTGACTAGTTTATTTTGGTAAACATTATGTTTCATACTTTAGTTTTTAAATTTAAGTTTTGGTATTTCATTTTATGATGTGGCTTTCAATTATAGAAACTTTTAAGTAGAAAACCATGTATAACCCCGATGAATTTCAATGGAAAAAATTCATTTTAAGGGGGGTAGAATGTAACACCCCGAGATTTTATAAACAATATTCTTATAATTTCATTGATGTCTTCTATTATACACCACACCAAGTTTATCTTGTACTATATGCAACACTGTATTAGCTTGCAGTATACGCAACACTATTCTTGGCTCGTGTTACACACAATTTCATGTACGTTTGATAGAAGTTATTCTACGCAGCATTGAATGTATATATATATATATATATTCAATGTATAAATAAAATATGGTTGGATTCTGTTATACAAAACAATAATGGAGTCTTTCACTACACACAACCCTAACTTGGCTTGCATTACACGCAATCGTGACCTTCTTTGATAGCGTCTGTTGTACGCAATATCGGGTTTTACTAAACAATGATATATGGTTATAATATTATTATCAACATGCCTTTATGAATAGTATTAACTAAATTCTGAATTTTATAACATTATTATTCATCTTACATATTTTCTAGAACATGGTATGAGAACAATATTAATTTTTCAAGTAAAATAAGTATTTTTCAAAAAATGTAGTTTTGCCGCCTTTTGATGGCGCACCCAATTTAAATCTAGTTTTTGATATGTTTATAAGTAAAATTTGACAAAATAAAATTCTTCTTTTGAATCAGGATATATAAATTTACTTTGGATAAATTTTTCATATTATACTAATAACTTTCATATTTTAATGGATAGTAAAAACACCCAATATTTTAATTAAAAACAAATTTTTTAACGTAATAATTTATATGGTTAAATTATAATATTGAATGGTTTTAAAGTATAAATAGAATATATTATAACCAATTAATATAATTTATGTCCTTAGCATCTATTTTACATTGAATTCGTAGGTTAAATCAGTTCAATCTTTTGCAATGTTTTAAATAAAAACATGTTTTCATTCGACAACGGGATTAATTTTAATTTAATTTTTGCAACATCTGTGTATTGAATTTGAAAAAATTTATTCCATATTTGGATTAAGTGGGTCCAAATTTTTTTAATAGGTTACTTTTATTTTTGTGATATTATGAATAGTAAGTACAGTAATTTTTTATTTACTACAGTTAAAGGTAAATCGGGTAAGTAAGGGTAAAAATAAGATTAAAAAATTACCCAAACACATTGAAAAATCATATTAGATGAATAAAAGTCGACCCATATCATCTAAGAGTTGTACTAGATTCATTTCATGTAATTTTTACCATGAAATAATATAATTATTATTAAAACCAAAGAAAGTGACAACATGTCACATTCTTAAATCTTATAAGTATATTAATATTAATCTAGTGATAAACTTCATGAAAAATCAAATATTAATAGTCTATATAAAGATAATAAAATTATATACATCATATGAATTTATTTATAATTTTTAGGGATTAAATAATTATCATTAATTGTGACACAATAGTGATGCAGAAATTGTTTATCTAGTGAAAAATCGAAAATATAGTTTTTATTAAAATAATAGTGACCATAAAAGGCACAAAACCCTGACCAAAACATATTTTTCAGGTGAATGTAAACCATAATCATCCAATGGTCTAATATTTGACCATATGGAGCCTTATAAAAGCGAGTATTACACTTATATTATTTTATTTTCAATGATGCAAAAGATGTCACCTTTATAATTTAATAAATAAAACAATCTAAATATTGTTATTTTAATATGATAAATTTGAGTAAAAGTATTATTGTGAAAGGTAATAAATTTATCGGCATCATAGGATTTTATTTGTAATTTTTATACAACAAATAATTATATTAAATAATTATACAAAAACGTTGTTGAAATTATTTTATTAAGAGATATAACAAATAAATGTTTTTAAATGTATTAAAATAAATAATATATGAACTATTTAATGTTATCCATGAATTTTATAGAAAAACGTGACTTGTTAGAAATCTATTTAATATTTTAGTTTGAATATATACTCTGTGTAGATTTTATTTAAATTAAAATAATTGAATAGTTTCCAAATTGACACTATTGTTATTTTATAAAAATAACATATTATTATATTGTTTCAAAATCACAATCATTTTAAAAAATTATAATTGAAATTTATATATTCGAAAATTTCATAAAGTATCCAATAATGGAAAATTAACAACACATAAGTGATTATTTATAACCATTTAAAATTTAAAATTTTATTACCACAAATAAACTTAAATAGATTAAATAAGGATAAATCAAAATGATAAGGTTTAAAATAAGATCCAAACATGTATAAATTTTATTGGTTGATGATATTACAACCCTATCTCATCTAATCTTCTAATTGAGTCATTTTTGGAGTTTTTTTATTCGGGGGTTGAATTTATATTAAACTAATATTTTTTAGGATTCCAAAGGTGCCCCTCTCCTCCCATATAAAAGGGAACCTCCTCCCTCTCTTCCTCACACCATTTTGACCATTGAAGCTCGGAAAACCTCTTCCCATTTCACTTCCCACTCTTTTACAAACCTTATTGAGGTACTATTCTTCTCAAAAGACTAACCCTAGTGCCCTAAGAAGAAGATTAAATGAGGTGCGTCAAAGAAGAGGTAATCTCTTATACCGATTCGTTCAAGATTCTTTCTAATTCAAACTATTCTTCTTTATTTGTTTCATTATAAAGTAATAACATAATTATCAATAATATACTTATATGTTATTATAAATATGAAACCACCCCATTTCACCTTCAATCCATCCTATGGAAAATGAAATCACCACGCGTGCGTACGTATGGAATACCATCTCCATGCTGTGGTGTACTATGTTTTTCCAACACCCCCTTACTTGGATGGGTATAATGGTGTAAATAATAACTATAAATAGTTATTATAACATCATACTGATTATGATATATTATACCATCTACTCCAATTCTATTCAATAATTATGGGAACGATATCATCGCTTGTGCGTACGTATGGTCTACCGTCTCCACAACGTGATGAGATTCATTCTCCATGTTAACCATTAATTAATGATTATAATGAATATATAATAATTAATCAAGAAATATTTAAAATTATAATGATACTGGATTTATATATATATATATATATATATATATGTCATCTACATAATTCCATTCAATTCAATAAAGAAACAAAAACAGCGTTCATGCGTACGTATGACCTACAGTTTCCATGAACGGTGTATTTCATTCCTTTTATCGATATATAATATATATGTATATGATGAATATATATTATATATAAATCAAGTTTTAAATTATGTAATTATGAAAATCAGGATATAAGTAATAATATCAAGAACGATAAGTCGAAACACATATGATATATGAAATGATTTTACCCAAAATGCTGCTTTAACATGGAATTTACAAAAGAATGGGTAATATAAATTCATAAGTGAAACATATATGATATCATAATAATGAATATGAATATGTAATATGTAAATGACATTATTTAAATCATTATACAGTAGGTTCGGATCCATACTAAGCATATCAGACCTCAGGTAATGTGTAATTTTGCAAATCTCATTTTTATCCGAGATTGCTTATACGTAAGTATTTACTGGGGTTATTGTTATCATCCCTATCCATGTTTTATAGAAGTGTTTTTATGTATTTTTAAGGACCATTTTTACCCATTTTTACTTTTACTACATGTTATGTAAGGAATCTTTCTTTTATTTACATTACGAGGTACTTTTTAACTTTTCTGGAAAAAGTATGAGAAGAATGATTTTTTTTAAAACTTATACGGCATGAAAGGATTTTTACAGTTTTTATAACGCCTTACTATCATGAAGATTCCTCCAAAATATTTCATGACTATTTTCAACTAAATCTTTTTCTTTTAAAATAGCATGAAATTTTGTGGAAAGAGAATGATTTTGAAGAAAAAGGGATATTTTCCTCAAGATTTCATTTCAAGTGTTTTATCAAAACCATTTTTCATCTAAGATGAAATAATTTTATATGTGTATGTTTCTATTATCATTTCTCTATGATTAACATGGTTTCATTTTTTGTATTATGAAATGATATCCATTTATTTTATATGAATTATGTGATGAAGGGATGATGTTTATGAAACCCATTTTATTTATTGGGTTATTATGAATGATGAATGTTTATTTTGTGGAACAAGTAAGAGTGATTTCATTATGAGATGAGTGGGACCTATATCTCCCTGCAATGCATTGGGTAATGATTTATATCTCATGAGATAGACATGGCTGGAACAGTAAGTTAGTCTGGTTCAGTGTTAGAGGACTGAAATGAGGAGTGAACTCGATTCAGAAAGGGACTTTGTCCACTAAGATTGTTTTGGATGCAATGCCTTGGATTCTATGGAAATCATAACATGTGATGAATGGTTTCCAAAATTACATGATTTATTCCCATTATATTTTATCATTTTTGATATTCCATTATATATATGCCTTACGTACTTCCACAATTTATGTCTTTGCTCAATATATTGATGTTTAAATTTCATGTTCATGTTTTTGCTTCCAAATGTTTATGGATTGTTTTATGTTATCTATGTTTTCCCTTAGTGAGCATTTTAGCTCACACTTTTTATGTTTTATTTTCCCTAGTAAATAATGAAAGGTTTTAGGTATGGAAACAAAAAGGGGAAGATCATTATGGGAGTTGTTGAAAATATTTCAACATGATTAGAAGTTTATATTCCTAGTTTCCAAAGACACTAAACTATTACGATCCTTGTGTTTCTGTTTTTGTTATGTATTAATAATTCCAAAAAGGTAATGTAATGTCCATCTACGTCAAGCTTTGGGTCTCTACACAGATACATGATGAGGCCACCCACACCTGGGTAGTTTTTGAGCAACTTTTCTGGGAGGAGTTTTTTTCCTGTGACCTTGCACTCTAGGAGAATTTAGGAGCTACTTCACCTATAGTTGGGAAGCATGACGGTAGAAGAGTACTCAGCGAGGTTTGCTGAGCTTCCTTTATACTCAATAAATATGGTACGAGATCATTTTTCAAGGCTCGAGCCTTCGAAAAGGGACTCAAGTGGGAGATCAGGGCATCAGTGTGGTCTCTTTTCTTCCGTAATCTAGCTGGGGTACTAGAGTGATCCCTTATAGTAGATAAATTCTTGGAAGAGAAAGTGCCCACAATTTGAGATACTATAATACCCTAGATGGTAGAGTATTTGGTAGGTTGTAGTTAGTAGATGTGAGTGCCCAGGTCGTCTATGTCTTTGACAGGACGACCCTAGGACTCAAGGTCGGTAGTGCAAGGCTCCCCGACAAGAGGGAGTCAACCATTAACCAAGCTTTGCTTCTTGTGTGGAGGGTAGAGACACATGGCCAGTGACTGATTGACCTATTGTACAGATGACCAACTGACGGTTGAGGGGCTTATGAGGAAAATCCTTCAATTCAAGTGAGGAGGCCCATAGGGCGGTGGACATAGTAGGGGAGTTGGCCGATTAACATGTGGTGGGATAAGGGTTGAGGTTTTACCACCACCACAACAAGGTGGTCCACCCTGACCTCAATGAGAAGGAATATAGGGGTGAGTATAGCTTTAGGAATTTTTAGATTATGAGATGGATTCTATAGTTATGATCCAAGGTATGATTTGTGTCTTCTACCCCCAAGCTACAGTTCTTATATACAGAAGTTATAGTCACCCATTCCATTCCACAACTCTCGTTCTGAGCTTAGAGATTATGGTGGAGCAGTTGGGTTGATCTGTATGGCTAGAGACTCCAATAATAGGGGATTAGATGATTACACATTGGTTCTCGCTTTGTAATCCTTTACTAGGAGGTGAGATCTTTGGCTAGGATCTCCTAGTAGTGGTATCGAGGCCTTATGACGTCATATTGGGTATAGAATGGTTATCTGCAGTCCATGCTAAGATCATATATTTTAGGCATACAATATGTTCTGTCTATGAATATGGGACTAGGTATTCCTTCACCATCATGAATGAAACCCTTGCTTCATAGGAGATACTTTCACGATGATGGGTGTAGCTGATCACTCACCAGTTTGCTAGAATCACCCCCATTTTAGTGGGTTAGAGGAGTTCACATTATCCTGTAGTGTTGGATGAGTATGAGGATATTTTCCCTAAGGATGTTCTGATACTACATCCTCATAGGTAGGTAGACTTATGAATTTACCTTTACACTAGAATAGCACCAATATCCACACCGGCATATCAGATGGCTATCGTGGAGCTTCACGGGATAAGGGTACAACTAGAGGACTTCATGATAAGGGGTTTATAATGCCCAACATTCCACCATTGGAATCCCCAGTGATTTTTTCCATGAAGGAAGAATCCATTTTGAGGTTGTATGGGGACATATAGTTATTGAAACAAGAGACCGTAAAGAACAAGTAAACACTACCAAGAATTGATGATATCTTAAACCAAATGATGGGGGTTTAGTGGTTCACAATGATAGACCTCAGATCAGGTTGTCACCAACATTGGGTACGGGACTAGTATGTACCCAAGAAATCCTTCAAGTGCTTGATTGACCACTATGAGTTCCTGGTGATGCCTTTCGTAGTGACCAATGCCCAAAAGGTTTTCATGGGGCTCATGAACATGATATTCCAGCCTCACCTAAATCAGTTTTTTGTGGTCATCAATAATGACATATTTGAGTACTCAGCATTATAGTAGGATCACGCTACAATCTATAGATAGTTTTGAATACACTCTGAGAGCACCATCATTTAGGAAATCTCGTGAAGTGTTAGTTTTCAATTTAGGAGTTCCACTTTCTGGGACACGTTATCTCAAAGGAGGAGTAGCAGTGGATCCAAAGAAGATAGAGGCACTTCTTTCTTGGAAGCCACCCTAGAGTGCGACTCAGGTGCAGAGCTTCTTGGGGATGGATCGTTATTATCGGAGGCTTGTTCCTGACCTTTCCAGAGTATAATTTCCCTTATTGTATTTGAATCATAAGAGAAAACCCTTTTTGTAGATGGAGAAATGTCAGCATAATTTCCAGGTGCTGAGGTGGACACTAACTAGTTCCCCCATCTTGAGATGACTGGAAGCGGGAGTTGGGTATCTAGTTTACTATGACACAACAGGGACTGTACTAGGTTGTGTCCTAATGTAGGATCGAGCAGTTATCGCCTAAGGCTCCTGACAGTTTAGACAACATGATTATAACTATGCGACCCATGACCTAGAGTTAACAGTTGCAGAATTTTTCATGAAGATGTGGTGGAAATACATGATGGGTGAATGATTTATTGTTTACTCTGACCACTAGAGTATCAGGTATATCTTCTACCAGAAGGACCTAAACCTGAGATAGTAGTTATGGCTAGAGTTCTTCCCGGAATATGACTTTGAGATAGTCTATACTCTTGGAATAGGTAATGCAGTGGCAGGGGCGCTCAATAGGAGGACTAGTTTGTAGCTGCTAAGTGAGGTGAAAAGGTAGTTGGATACGATACAGATATCCTTCATGGATGATGGTGGAGCTTATTACCTCTAGTTTATGACTATTTTTCCCCCACTCTTACAACAATTTAGGGAGGTACAACTGGTGGATATTAACTACGAGGATCGATGTGCCCAGTTATCTTCATTTTAGGATTGAAATAATGATTTAGATTCTCAATACACAAGAGGGGGTGATTTGTATACATTAAAAATTCCCTTTGTAACTTTTAAAGATGGTAATGTTTAACAATGTTAAACAAGATAAATTCACAAGACCTCTTAGTTCTACAAACATGCTTGATTCTGGAAATATGGTTCTGGAAATGAAACAAAAGAAAAGTTTAAAAGGACAATTATTCTACCTCAAAGCGTATAGAATCTTACTAATAAGAGTACAAGTATATGAAATTATAGATAGTTATAATTTCCTTATCAATCAAAATGGAGGAGAAAATAAACTTGAAACAATTCAACTAACAAGTATGAATTCTTTTTAAGCCAAAGAGTAGGGTTTCCAACAAACTTGGTTAAAGGTCCCTTGATTTATACTTTCACGAAAGTCTATCTTACCCACACATGGGTAATCCCACGATACGAATATCGTAAACTGTCTTGTTATACCCGCAAGCCCATGAACATCATGGTAGTCAGCACCTCTGTCTTTCTATTCCCAGAAGCCCTTGAATGTACTCAACAACATTCAAAGTCGCACGAAGCAATTTTAAACAAGATATTTAGTACACACAAAGCATTAATGTATATCTCTCTAGAAATCACTTTAGCGGCATGTAATATCTAGATTCATCAATATATGTAGTTATTTGGAGCTTTTTAAAATTATCTACTATTTATAGGTGCATTTATAATGGTCGGATCCCACATCCAGCAGTCATATTTTTCATTGAATTTAGGAGGGACCTGTACAGGTGTCACTAAAACAACGGTTGGTTAGAAATAGAATACATGACACTGTTTTTTGAAAATAATAAGTGTAAAAATATGTTTGCTCTATGAAATCTATTTTTCTGGAGTCTTTGGAAAATAATGTTTAGATTATAAGATTATTCAGATTCTATATTATATGGATATTCAGATTCTGTTAATCAAGGAATTCTGAATCATAATTCCATAGACTTCAGAGCCGGAATTCTGAGGAATTGGGAGTCTGAATTCTAAGGAATTCGGAGTCCGAATTCTATGGAATTCGGTGTCTGAATTATTTGGAATTCAGAGTCGTAATTCTATTTAATTCGGATTTGGAATTCTAAAGAATTCGTAACATAAATTTCATAGAATTTAGAGTGTAAATTTTAGAGAATTCGAAGTCTGAATTTTAGAGAATTCAGAGTCTGAATTTCAGAGAATATGGAACCTGCATTCAGATCCTAAAAATAGAATACTCTGTATCTAATTATTAAAATAATTCTACAGTTTTTGATATGAAACTGAATTTAACACATAGGAGTAAAAAGAGTTATACTAAAATATGAACAATGAAAAATAGGTAAGGATAAATTTCCTTGGGGAAGGAAAATTTTCCTCATTAAGAGTAAATCTTAGGGAAAATGATATTTGCCTTAAGATAGCGTGTTTGTGATTTTAAAAACATAAAGGAATGTAAAATTCATAAGGAAACCATATTGACTCAACAATATCCTTCTTTTTGGAAAGCACAAACATCCTTCCAAAAAGAAATATAAGGACTTATAAATATTTATTGTCTTGTAAATAAAATCGTATCTCCCATTACATATGGATCAAAGTCAATACAACTAACTCCCCCTAAGGATTTGGAACACTGGGGATCATATTCTGAATTTCCTAAATTAGATTTTTCATTTTCTTGAATACAAAAATCTTCATGATGAAAACTCCCACATAGATGAACTCCCCCTTACATATGGAAATTTCTTTTTTTACTAAGTATTGTTTTTTGAAATTCCATTTCCCCCTTTGTGATTTTCAAAAAGAAAAATAGGGAATGGAAATGAAATTTGGTAACTAAAATGTTAGTACTAAACAAAAAAAGTGAAACAATAATTTCATTAGGATTGATGGAATTTGTACAATAGGAAAATACAACAAAATATCAGATTTGGATAAAATTATCCTTCCTTAACCTTCAACATCATCTTCTTCATTATGGTTTTCAACATCTTGAACTCCTTTTTATCCTCTTGTTCATGCTTGAGCCACTGATCCTGATCTTCTGTTTTCTTCTCTAAGACTTTAATTTTATCTTCCTAATCCTTAATAGATTCTTCCTGGGCCTTTATAACTTCATCCTGCATAACATGGTTATCTTCTATCTCAATTCTGATATCCATTTCTCTCTTCCAACTCTATGCAACTGAATTTAGCTTCCCATTCAGATCCTTAACTTATGGCATCCGAGAAGTCTATTCCAGAGTTAACCTTTCTTCAAAACTATTAGTGAGATCCTTGATATTCACATATTTGGTGTCGAAAGAATCCTTGACACTTTCTTGAAATTCCAAAAAGATTCTCATATATTATATTGTCTTACTTGACCAACTTGTCATCTTTTTTCATGATCTTTTATGAGCCTCGTAGCTAATGATAAAATTCTTGAAGTCTGACTCAAGTTTGACACACTTATCAATCACTATGGATACTGAATGTGATTTTTTATTTAATGACTACTAAAGAATCTGGGATCTTGAGTCTATACTAGGAAATATTGGAATAGTCCCAACAAGATTTTTCAAATACTGAACTACAAAATCATGTTGAAGAGAGGAAGATTCTAAATCTGAGACTTTGGTTGGTGAGGATTCCTTTCCTAATTCAACATCCATCCTCTTTGATGAAGCACCAACTTCTTTCTTCTTTACCAACCATTTTCTAGGTTTATCGACTATCACCAGTTTTCCCTTATCATCCTTTGGAATGAATTCTTCTTGATCAGGAGATTCATGTTCACTATCTGATAGCTGAATAATTTTTTCTTTATCAACTTCTTTATTCTCGACTCCTACCTCAACATCCTCTCGGTGAATGGAATCATGATTGCTATTATAATTTTTAGACAACATAATCATTTCTTCCTCACCCTTCCCCTCTACTGTAGGGGTAGAAAGTATTGAAGACTCGGATTTAGAAGTTCAGATAGATAATTTCTCAGAGGGACTATCCTTCACATGATAATATTCTACTTGCTTTATGATATCTTCAGTATCAACACTCCCTTATTCCTCTTATTCTTATACTTATTCTTCTTTCACTATTACTTTGACATGATCTTTTTCTTGAATAACAAACTTCTTTCCCAGAGTCCATGGTAATGGTTCTAATAAAAATGATTTTGTTACTGGAATATTCTTGGAGGCTTTCTCAGTAGCCTTTAGAAGGGATTGAACTATCTCAGCATCAGAAAACATCCTCCTTTTCATATTTTATATTTCTTACTTTTCTATATTGCCAGAAGTATTTTCCTTCAATGATTTTGCCTCAGTGGGGTCTAGGCCAAACATAGGATCCCCTTCCTTCATGTTCTTCTTATCTTCTTTCCACTTAGCCACTACTTCATCAGAATATGCTTTTTTTTATTCTTTGCCTTTGGAGGTACGAATTGAGTTTCCTTAACCACTGGGTTTTTTGCCTTCTCTTCTAGTTCCTTCACCTTCCTCTTTCTTCCACCCTTCTGAGATGTTTCAGTCACTTCCGGCATCTTTGATTGAGCTTCAACTTCTACATCAGACAAATCATGAAATTCTCTAGATTAAGTATTAAAGTTAATCTTCATCCTCCTTAGAGTGTCATCACTCAAAAGCATCACCTTACAATTTATCGTCTTCGAACTACAAGGAATATAGAAAGACTAAGGACAAATGACATTGATCATTGAAACAATGGTTGGGTATATGATGATATCAGACTTCCAACTTCACATATTTATATTCTCAGGCGTAACCAAGATATGCTTAAGCAGGTTTATCTTTCTTAGGTTCACTAGGAAATCCAAAATATAAATATCACTTTTCATTGGGGTATCCTTGTCCCCTTTTCTCTTAATTAGAAAACCTTGAACCAACAACTGAAGAATTCGAATATCTGTAGATAGATGAATAATTTTTAGAGTCTTCACTTCCTCAAGACCAAGACAATCTAGAGACTTTTTCATATCAAAGGATCCTATAACATCACGTATCTTGTGATAGAAAAACTCAGCATCTCCCTTATAGGGAATTCCTATCATATTTTATGCCATGTTATAAGAAATAGAATAAGTCTTTCCACAGCTCATGAATGAAAATTTATCTCTTTGTATTTCATAGAAAAATAAAATTGTACCATATAATTCAACCAGCAATTTCGGATACATCAGATCCTTTTCTCTTGGTTTCGATACACAAACACTCTCCCAACTATTCAATTTGATATTATTAGACACAATAGAATAATACTTGGTATAAAACATCAGATCGACTAACCTTTCATGGTAGATCTTCCACTCAGATATTTCTTTAACACATGACATCCCTTTCTGAGAAAAGGCTTCAAGAGACATTCAGAAGTAAGGAAACATTGAAGATCTATAACAGATTTTAAAAATAGACACGGAGCTTCATCACTTGAAGGATTGAATTTCGATGTGGGACAACTATTAGGTGGTCCATTATATAGGCATTCGAAGTGATGGTTTAGATTCCCCAATTGATTCAATGGTTGAAAGAATCGTGAGAAGAACTGATAGTTGATATGATAGATGAAGAAGGATTTTGATAGATTCTGATCTTTTGAGGTTTTTATGATAAAACATTCAAATTTTAGGAAAAGAGAATCCTAAAAATTTTAAAAAAAGGAAAATACCAATAAGAAGAAAAAATGATTTCGAAGACTTAGGAAGGAAAACATACCTTTCGGATTACTAGGAAGATTATTAATAATGAGGGAAATTTTTCTCAGAGAACATTAAATTCCAAAATTTTGATTACAGAAAAATTTTAACTATGAAAATGCTGACTACAAAAATTTTATCTATGAAAATTTTAACTACGGAAATTTTGACTATGAAAATTTTAACTACAAAAAAACATTTATCTAACATGAAAATTGTAACCCCCCTATGAAAAGTAGTTTCTTAATGTAAGGAGATAGGTTTCAACAAGAAGATAACAAGGGAGATTAAATTATAGTTATCATTTCTATCTTCGGTTTTATGTATTCAAATCTATCAGATGGTAAATATTTTGTGAAAATATCAGCAAGTTGACATTGCAATCCGATAAATTAAAGAATGATTTATCCTTTTTGTGTGTGATTTCTATGAAAGTGTTGCCTAATATCTATGTGTTTTGAATGAGAGTGATGTGCATGGTTTTTACTTAAGGCAATTCCACCAGTATTATCAAAAAATATTATTGTTTTGGTAAAACTCATACAATAGTTTGTGAGTGTGTGTTGCATCCACAACACTTGAGCACAAAAACTTCCAGCTGCTACATATAATGCTTCAGTAGTGGAAAGTGCTACTGAGTGTTTCTTTTTACATGACCAAGAAACTAATAAATCTCATATGAAATGACATGATCCATATGTAATTTTCATGTCCATTCTATATCAACTATAGTTAGTATCTGAATAACATTTTTAAAACAATCATTTACAGATGAAAAAAGGAGTCCAAGATCCATGGTTCCCTTTAAGCAGTGTAAAATTATTATCCCTGCCTTTAAATGAGATTCTTTAGGATTGGATTGATATCATTTACATAAGAATACTAAAAAAATTATCTCTATATGACTAGCTTTCAAGTAAAGTAGAATTTTTATCGTACCTCTAAAAGATTTTTGAACATCCTGTTTCCTAGCTTCATCCAGATCAGGTGAATTTCAGGTACCAATGGGAGTAATTATACACTTAGTGTTGTCATTTCTATATTTTTTAAGAATATATTTAATATACTTATGTTGGGACATATAGATTCTTTTTTTTTTGAAAAATTTAAAAACTAAGGAAAAAGGTTAACTTGCCCATCATACTCATTTCGAACTCAAACTTCATTAGATACATAAAAGAATCAGTTAATGATTGCTGAGTTGAATCAAATATAATTTCAGCAACATAAATTTGAACAATCAAAACATTTTAATATATTTTGTTATAAACATGGTTGGATCATCATTTCTCTAAAAATAATTTTTTTGAATAAAAAACCATGTATGTCTATCATACCAAGCTCTAGGGGCCTGCTTGAGTCCATACAAAGCTTTGGTAAATTTGAAAACATGTTCAAGGCGTTTTTTATCATCCAACCCAGGAGGTTGTTTAACAAAAACATCTTCTTGAACATAACTATTAAATGAACATTTAACATACATTTGAAAAAGTATGAAATTAATGAATGCTGCAAAAGTATGTAAAATACGAATAGATTCAAGTCTAGCTACAGGATTATAGGTATCTTCAAAGTCTATTACTTCTTGTTGATTATAGCCTTTAGCAACTAATCTATATTTATTTCTTAAAATGATTCCATTTTCTTCACATTTATCTCTAAAGACCCATTTTACTCCTATAACAGAAGATTCCATAGGACTTTCAACCAAGGTCCGGACATCACCAATGATACGATCACTAGGATGATTATTTAGAAACAATTAATTTGGGTATTGTAAAACCTGTTCATCAACACATATTAGGATTTCTTCGGGAGTAAAAGCTTCAGAAACATTTTCTTAGATATTTTCCTTATCAAAAGGATCTTTTATCAATGGTTGATAATTAGTTTTTGAAAACACATATGAGGTTGTAGTTTGAGATTGTTTAAAATCAAAATTATTAGTTTCATCAAACTTGACATATACTGTTTCTTGTATAGTAAAAGTATTTTTATTGAAAACTATATAAGACATAGAAGTTGTGGAGTATCCTTAGAAAATTCCTTCTTCAGATGTTGGTCCGAAGCGGTGTAGATTTTCTTTAGTACTCAGAATGAATACCTTACAACCCAAAACCATGAAGTATAAAAGTCTAGATTTTCTACCATTCCATAACTCATAAGGATTTTTATTATGAAAAGGTCTAATCAAAACACGATTTATAGTATAGCAAGAATTAATTACAAATTTAGCCCAAAAATGTTTGACTACCAAATATTCAGTCAACATGGTTCTTGTTATCTCTTGAATAATTATATTTCTTCTTTCAAGAACACCATTATGTTGAGGTGTTCTGGGTGGTGAGAAGTTATGAGTAATGACTTTTCTACTATAAAATCTTTGAATATCCAAATTTTGAAATTCTTCTCCATGATCACTATGGATAGTTATCAAAGGAAGGTTTTTATAATTTTTAACTTGGGATCTAAAACATTTTAAATAAGAAATAGCTTATGATTTCATTACTAGAATATAGTCCCATGTAAATATAGTGTAATCATCAACTAAGACAAATACATAATATTTTCCTCCAATGCTTCTAGTTTGTGTTAGACCAAAAAGATCCATATGAACCAACTATTATTCATCGGTAGTTGAGACTTCACTGATTGATTTAAAACTAGATTGATGTTGATTTCCATACTGACAAGGATCACAAACTTTTGAAGTGTCAAATCTAAGATCAGATAGATCCTTAAATATTCTTTTCAAAAATATTTTGCATAGGTTATTAAGGTTATAGTGTTCTTAAATTCTATTCCATAACCAAGAATGATCTCTCATTGAACTAAGAAAAGGTCGATCTTGGCTTCTAAGGTCTTCTGTGTTTAGTGTGTATATATTCTCTTGCCTATTTGGCAGAAAGAATAAACTATTCCTTGGAATTGTGTATGAAGAACATTCCATTCCTAAAATTAACAAGGTAAACTTTATCACATAACTATCATATGATAATGAGGTTGTATTTAAGACCCTTAACAAATAAAACATTTGAAATCAATGTTATTTCCAGAAAACCAATGTTACCTACACCAATACATTTTCCCTTAGCATTATCTCTAAAAGTTACTTTTCATTCTTTCATCTTGATAATATTTTCAAAGATATTTTTGTTACCAGTCATGTACCGGGAACATCCATTATCCATGTATCATGTATTTCTATTTGTACTATCATTTTTTCTTAAAAATAAGAGTGTTAGAATTTCAAAACCCAATCATTGTTCGATCCGAAAACATCAGAAAGAAAAATTTTCAGAATCTACATTTTCATAGAAAAATAAGATTTATGAAAACCTAAAGACTATGTTCTTTTTAAGGAATAATTTTTTTCCAATGCCCACCACACTGAAACTTAGTGCAAAATGGAGGAATTTGAGGAAGAAAATAATTGTTAGTAAAATTCGGTTTTGAACTAGTATAACCAAAACCAGAATTATTCCTTTGAGGTAGAATTTGGGAATACATTTTATAAAAAAATTCTTACCTAAGTTAAATTTTGAAAAACACTTCCTCAAGGAAAATATTTCTGATTTCAGTCTAATAACTATGTTTTTATCCTCAAAAGAATCATTTTTATCACTACAGATAATCTCTAAAAAAAATTCCTAGAAATTACAATTTCTAGATCCTTAGAAAGGATATCCTTCTCAGAATTATCTTTCTAAAAGGTTTTTGAAATATTTTCAAAGTCATAAATTTTCATATCAAGACTATTAGAATGATCTAATATTTCCTTAGTAAGAATAGAAATCTAAGAGTTTTTTTTATCAGGATTTTTCTTGACTTTAGAATTTTAATTCTCAAGGAGCATAGAAAACCTAAACACTTCTTCATAAGTTGTTAAAGTATTATATTCATAAGAAGAAGATTCTTCATCTAAAGATTCATAATATTTACTATCACAATAATTATCATTCAAGGATACATTGGTTATAGATTCATCATTGTTCACCTTCTCAATTAAAAAATTATTTTCAATAGTTAACTTATCAAGTAAACTAGGATTCTTCTAACCAGAAGATTCATACTATGGGGATTCCTCAGAAGAGTCACCACCACCTACACACAAGGTGTCATTGTATTTCAAAACATTCTTTACCTTAGCCTTATAGTATTTGTTTCTATTCCTCTCAGAATGAATTTCCTTTCTATCTTTTTTTCTTAAGAATTAGACAATCTGGACTTATATGCGCTGCTCTGTTGCATTCATAAAAAGTTACTTCATAATAATTATTGTCCTTTATTTATTTGTTCTTATATCTACACTAAAGGTATTTCTTCACAACTATCTTGTTCATCCTTTAAGAAATATTAACTAGTTCTTTCTCAAAATGTTCACTTTCAATTGATTCAGATAAAATTGTGACCTTATTATATATAGATCTTGTAACTCTCTCAAGAGTATGGGATTTCATATGATTAGAGGTAGTTGTAAAATCCACACATACATTCCCATTTTTCTTCTTAACATTTTCATTATCTCTTTTAATTCTAGTCTCATGTTGAAGAAGAGTTCCAAAAATCTCATTAAGAGTAATCTGTGAGACTTTCCAATTTTCATTAGTAGTTGTTATCTTTGATTCCCACTCATTAGGAATGATGTATATAATCTTGTCCACAAGTTCCTCATCATCTAAACCTTTTTCATGTAAAGACCTGACCCCAGTTACCCAAATCCGGTCAATTATTTTAATACATTGGCATTATTACAAGGAATCAAGTCCCAAATGACTGATCAGTTTAGCAATCTTGGAAAATATATTACATACATTAATGTTACATTACACTTTATAACATACAACACAAAATAAATAATCATTTATGAATGCCATTATTCCATTTTCTTAACCCTGTATATCAATCACAATACACTTCATGGAATCTTGGGAAAATTAAAACATAGAAAGTGGTGATCTCAAACCCTTGGTAAGGGTAAGCCATACAGTGGAAGAAAACATAAATATTAAGCATGGTGAATAATTGAAACCACATGGCTTTACCTATAATAAAATGAATACTTTTATGGAAGGAATATGAGATGAGTAAATAATGACATAATAAAACAAAATCATGGGTATTCTACTAGTCGAATGACCACATGAACAATCAATATTATTTTCAAATTGAGGGAATGTATAGTTCCCAACATTCTGAAAACTTTTTTCAAATCCTTGGCCAAGACATCTAGAAATTATTAAGGCCTCGACCAAAACCATATATCAAATTGGGAAAGGCCTCGTCCTATTAAATGTCTAGTTGTCTCATGAGACCTAATGATTCATCGAGGAGCTATAGAAGGCTCCACCTGTCACTTACTAAGTCCAATACATTCCTCATATGATGAGGTTGAAATATAACATAAGCATTATTTTTAAAACTACCATGAAAAATGTCAATATTTTAACCATAAACCATGAATGGTATAAACATAGCACATACACAACCAAACATATCATAATACCTTAAATTAAAATATGGATGTTTTGTACCATAATAAATCATCTTCAAACAAGATTAAAATCCGTCAAAGGATGTTGACATAGATGAAATTAATTTTTAAAAAACTTTGAGAGTAATATATATTATTCATGAAAACATTTAAGTGTCACAAAATTTTAAAAGGATAACATTTAAAGACATTTTTGAATCAAGGTGTCCCAATCCACTTTGAAACTTTTCAATGGAATTATCATTTTAATAAAATTCATTTCCATATAAATAATTCCAAAAACCCAATTTTGAAAACATGGACATTGATGAGAATGATTTAGAAGAATAAATATTTAAAATATTTTAAATGATATTTTAGTAAATAAGAAACTTAAAATGAATCCCTTTGAAAAATATTTTATGAAACATGTATATGGATAATAAATATGTACTAGTTGATACTTACGTAAAAACAACCTTAGATAATAAAGAGATTATGAGATTAACCCTTACCTCGTTATAATAAGTTGAGTCATACAAAAAATAGTCAATAACCACCTAATAAATCAAATAATACCATTAATTTAAAGAGAATCATGATAATATATATCAAATGGTAGTACACAATACACGACATGAAATAAATAATTGGTGAACAATGGAAATCTCACGGAAATAAAAATGAGATAAGAAACACCTTACCTCGTGTCCGACTTGACCCGTTTGTTCTTTGATATCCTAAAAAATAAACAAAAGTTAATTTATACTTGTTTAAGAACCTTTTTCATGTTTTTTATTCCTTTTATATAACTTATTACCATGTTATAATCATTACGTAATTATTTAAGTTAATAACATTCATTTTGTCGATATTTGACACTTGAGTCAAAAATGAACAACTTATAGTTATAAGTTGTTCACATGGTAAAAAGTTAATTATATCCAGAATGATATTCATGATTTAGATATCATATATATCATATATATCCTGTATACACATGTATTTAAAACAGTACATATCATTTTGGGGTAAGAAATGAAATACACCGTTCATGGAGACGGTAAGCAGTACGTACGCATGAATGCTACTTTAATTTCTATTTCTTACATTAATTGAATTAAAACATAATGATACATAGGTATATTATAATTCCAGTATAATATCATATATAATATCATTAACTCCATCCTTTATACATCTCACATATAGTATTAACGAGTAATATCACTCTGAGGGGGCGGTAGTCCGCACTTCCTCAAATAAAATTATTGTGTTTACCCACAATGGAAACCATTAAGGTATGCTATAAAATAGAAATATAGAAGAATGAAGAATACATAAACATAATATATATCATATATAAATACAGTTTCATCTTAATGGCCTCCATGAGAGGTGGTAGGCAGTAATTGAACAATCATTGTTTTGTGGGGCGTTAGTTTTCCATCCACAGAAACATTATGTTCTTCACCCATTAGCTGGAGGTGTCTGTAGGTGTAGTTCAAATAATTATCATAAAAACATCATGGTATATTGATTATACTATTATTATTATGAAATAAAGGAATAAAAATAGTTTAGGGTTTGAAGAAGTAAAATAAAAGAAAACAAGTTGAGAGAAAATGTTTCATTTAATTTGGGTAACTTCCTTTGGTTTTAACCAAAATAACTTCTTGAAGTGCCTTTTGCCTAAGGTAATGCTTCTAAGATGAGTAGAGGTATGTAGGTAGATTAATTTGGTAGATTATGGACGAGATTAGAGGCTTGATATGTGTGAGGAATTTTTCAGAAGTGGTCTCTTTTTATAAGGTGGAGGATGGGATCTTTACGAAAGTGTGATAATATTATTTTATTATATAATTATATTCGGTTTCTAAAGGTCAAATGAACAATTAGGGTCGAAGATAAGATGAATAATGGTTGAAATCAAATCATCCAATAAGAATTGGACATGTTTTGGATATTATTTTAATATTTATAATATAATTTATTTATATCATTTACTAATGAGGTAAATACTGCATCGTTATTCTTATATAAATATTGTAATTTATTAGATGTATAAAAATTATAAAAAATACCCTGATGTAGGAAATTTTTTCATATTTCCTATTAATATTTATACTCAAAATTATTACTTAGATAACACCATATATAAAGTTATTAATAAAAGATTTTTGTTTATGTCAATTTTGCCTTTACTTTAAATTAATTAATCTAAAGTGTCATATTCACTAATAAGGGGCTCCATGGGGTCCCAAAATCGACCCATGGATGCCCATGGTCGGCCATTACTCATAAAATAATATTAGGACATGTTTTAAGGTAATTTTGAATTATTATAGTATTTGTTTACCTTGAATTACCCTATTTACCTTTAACCGCGGAAAATAAAAGTCACAAGTTACTATTCACCAAAAATTATTTTCATCTTATTGAACCACATTTTACTTACTAACAACAACCATGTATGTTGGATTTTCAAAATTCAATTTACTGAAGTGGTAAATTTTCATTTAAATGAAAAAGTCAGTTTTTTAACTACTTATAAGTGGTTTCACTATTCATCAAAAATTGTAGTTTTTTAGAAAAATACCAAAAATTTAGCCTAAGCTATACTTGATATTTCAAATTCAAAAACGATTTCTATTTTTCTAAATTCAAAAAATATAAGTTTCATTAATTAATTTAAAATGAATTCTCGTTGTTCAAACAAATAGCATGTTTTTAAGAAATAATAACTATCAAAAGATTGATACTTGTTTATGTCCAATTTTAAAGTGAAATTAATTCCAATAAACAACATTGGATTAAATGGTAAAAATATATTCTAATTACACATTAAGACTAATTACAAAGACAATATAACCATATAAATAAATTAGATTAAAAGGCGCTTTTGAATTAAAATACAATATTTTTCACTATTCATTAAAAATGAACTTTATCAGAAAAATTCCAAAAATTTACACAAAGTAAATTTCAATTTCCCCATTCTAAAGAATAAATTTATTTAGTGAAATTGAATATATATAAGTTTCAAATATTGGATTTAAAAAAGGGTTCTCCATTAAAAGGCCATAAAATTGCATTTTTTTAATTATATTTCTTTTATCTAAAAAGATGAATTTATTCATACATTATGTCTAAGAAACTCATAATATGTATTCTAAAATTATAAGGATTATATAAAGTTCAATATTCATTTAATACTATTGATAACCTCCTTTTAATGGCTAGTTTGGTATGTCATGGTGCTCTTGAACTCAGTGTTGCGTGTAGTGCAAGTTATTGAATTACTTTGAAAAATAACATGCTATGAAATATTGGGATGTTACATTTTCTCCTCATTCAATAAATTGCGTCCTCGCAATTCGAAATTGTTCTTGGAAGAAAAATATTGAAAATAGAAAATACATTTGTCGGAAAACCCATATTGGAAATTGGGTTAATAATATTTAGTCCTAATTAGAGGAAATGAGGAATTAAAAAGTCACCACAAAATTATGCTCTAGATTAGAACAAATTTCTGGAAATTAGAGACACATAATTGGAGGAAAAACCTAAATATTTATAGGGAGAGATTGAGGTCATCATTCACAAAAATTTTAGAATTGAGGGCCTCAAAGCAATCAATATATAATGATTTAAAATATCATCGGTTCAACAAAACCTAAGGTATTAGGATAACAAATTTTTTGTTTTAATATCCCCACCTAATGTTTAGGAATTAATTTTCTCATAGTATAAGAGATGATTAAATATACTTTAAAAGTATAGTACCATCCTTTAACTAATTGCTACCACAAACTCTTCTTTCACTCTAAAAGATAGTAGAACTAAATTTTTTTTCAATTTATCTTATTCATATAATGTTCCAAAAAAATGAATTTATAATTCCCATATAAGAACCTTAAAAAAGAAACTAAATTATAAAATCTAGGGACTTCACGTAGTCCAGTGGTAGGCGATAAATCCCAATCGCACTACGGTTGTGGGTTCGATTCCCGAGGATTTGTCCGATATGATGGGCTGTCACACGAACTTCTTGTTGTCCTTTTTATAAAAATCAAAAAATAACCATGAAAATAGTATCCAATTTCAATCATAATCCATACCAACATTTAATATTTTCCAAAATACTTTTTTCTAAACTCACAGTCCAAAATTTATAAATAAGGTAAACACAATGAAGATCCTTTTTTCCACGTAATAACATGTGAACACCTTCATCATGTATTCTTTTAAAACACTGCAACATCCATAATTACCCTAAAACCTTATTGATTACATTCATGATCCCTTATTCCTTATATAATACTAGATATACTCTTTCTATACAAAAATTTTGTAAACTCCAACAATGATGGAATATACAAATCATTAATCAGTTTCAAGGTTGTCTAGAATATCCAGTATAATTTATCCAAATCAACCATCTCTTATTCCAAAATCACTAACTAATTATCAGGACCAAATTAAGGATTAAATTTCCTTCAATCATGTATTTTTCCAAAAAGTATATCTTACTATTAAGTCACATTTCTTATAACCATAAAATCTCAAATCCTCAATAAAATATTATCACAGTACAATCCTTATTTATCTCCATAATTCATATAACCAGTATATTACTGATACAAAACTCAAATGAAATAATTCTATAATAACAACATAAGAACACTAGTCGTTCCTCTTCATCTGAGGTAGTATCCTAACATGATTATTATCGAATAGCCTCATTTGCGGTATACTATGATGACTGGGACATTGATTCGCGTAGTGTCCCAATTCAATGTAGATGAAGAATTTTACATTTGAAACCTTTTTTACCCTTTCAATCACTTACATGGTGTCCTTTATCTCCACACTTATAACAAACATGCATTCCCTTCAACTATTTACCATTGTAATTCTTTCCATAGTTATCACATATGGGAAAATCCTGATTTTCCCTCTTCCCTTTATCCCTCTTTCTCTCTTCCATCCTTTTCTTCTCCTGCTTCCCTTAAAAGCCATAGAACTCAAAGCATTCTTTACGTATCTTATTAACACATGATATTATTTCTTTATATGTTGAGAATACATGGGAGACTATTTCCCTTCTAAATGTTGGATTAACACCATGAAATATAGAATCCTTCTTACTATTTTGATTATGCGTATTGCTGGAGTACACATTCCTTCTACTAGGTTCCATTTCTAAACAATGGCATACTCTAGGTCTGTTTATGTATTGTGATGAATAACTACAAACTTTCAAAATACCTAGTGTAAATTGAATAGTTTATGGATATAATCCATAATCATAAAAATATTTTTATTGAAGATGTATATAATCTTAAATCCTTTATAATGATTTGTAATGAAAATAGGAATTATCCTAAGCATATCCCCATGGAGTGTCATAACCAAGAGTTCAGCAAGGCCAATTGTTGTGCACCAGTTTTCGTTTGATTCTATCTCAAACTGGTGTTTTTAGGTTTTACCCTTAGGTACATCTGTGCCAGAGTCGCCTCTGCCTGCTCGTATCTAGACATGGATGTATTTCTTGGAAAACTCACTAAATCTCCACAATAACAAAATTCAAGGATGTTCTTATATACTAATCCTCAAAGTATATCTTAGGGTAATGTGCTCTAATTAGAGTCTATCTAAATCTAGTTTCCACGGATATTTCTAAACATACTCTGATATCAACTGTAAAGTACCGACCCCAGTTACACAGAGTCAGTGCATTATTTTAATACATTGGCATGATTATAAAGAATCAAGTCCCGAAGGACCGATCAGTTTAGCAATCTTGGAAAATAGATTACATACATTAATGTTACATTGCACTTTGTAACAAACAATACAACATAAATAATCCTTTATGAACAACATTATTCCCTTAGCATAACCCTGCATATCAATCACAATACACTTCTCGGAATCCTGGGAAAAATAAAACATAAAAAGGGGTGAGCTCAAACAATGAGTAAGGGCAAGCAATACAGCAGAAGATAACAGTAATATTAAGCATGGAGAATAATTGAAACCACATGACTTTACCAATAATAAACATGAATACTTTTAGGGTTGGAATATGATCTGAGTAAATAATGCCATAATAAAACCAAATCATGGGTATTCTAATAGTCGAATAACCACATGAACCATAAATATTATTTTCAAAATGAGGGAATGTATAATGCCAGATATTCTGAAGCGTTTTTTCATGGCCTCGGCCAAGATGCCTAAAAATGATTAAGGCCTCAGCCAAAACCATATATCAAATTGGGAAAGGCCTTGGCCAATTCCATGTCTAGTTGTCTCATCAGACCTATAGATGCGTCGAGGAGCTATTGCAGGCTCACCAATCACTTACTAAGTCTAACACATTCATGATAACAATATTTTGAAAGATAACATAAACATTCGTATTAAAACTAGCTTACGAAATGTCAATACTTTAACCATAAACCATGAATGGTATAAAAATAGCACATCCATAGTCAAACATTTTACAAAACCTTCAATACAATATGGTTGTTTTGTATCATAAAAAATAATCTTCAAACAAGTTTATAATTCATCAATGGATGTTGGCATAGATGAAATTGATTTGTAAAACTCTTTGAGAGAAATATCCCTTTTTCATGAAAACATTTAAAAGTCGCATAATTTAAAAAGGAAGACATTTAAAGAAATTTCTGAATCAAAGTGTCCCATACCACTTTGAAACTTTTCAAACGAATTAAAATTTTAAAAACATTCATGTCCAAATAAATAAATCCATAAAACCCATTTTGAAAATATAGTCATTAATGAGATCGATTTAAAAGAATAAATATTTAAAACATTTAAAATGATGTTTTAGTAAAAAATTACATTAAAAGAATCCCTTTGAAAACTCTTTTATGAAACACGTACATGGATAATAAATATTTCCCTGTAAATACATACGTAAAAACAACCTCAGATAATAAAGAGATTGTGAAATTAACCCTTAACTCGATGTAATCAATCGATTCATATGAACAATAGTCAATAACCACCAAATGAATCAAAGAATATCATGAATATAAATAGAATAATTATAATATATATCAAATTTCATTAAAAAATACACCACATGCAATAAATTTGTGGTGAACAATGGAAATATCACATAATAAAAAGTGAGATAAGAATCCCCTAACCTCGTGTTCGAAATGACCCGTTCGTTCATTAATATCTTGAATAATACACAAAATTTAATTTATACTTTCTTAAGAACCTTTTTTAAGTTTATTATTCCTTTTATATCACTTATTACCATGTTATAAACATTAAGTAATCATTTATATTAATAACATTCGTTTTGTCGATATTTGGAACTTGAGTAAAAAATGAACACCTTATAGTTACAAGTTGATCACATGGTAAAAATTTCATTATATCCAGAATTATATTAATGATTTATATACCATATATATCATATATATCCAGTATGTACATGTATTTATATGAGTACATATCATTTTGGGATAAAAATGAAATGCATCGTTCATGGAGATGGTAAGATGTACGTACGCATGAATGCTACTTTCATTTATTTCTCTTATTTTAATGGAATTAAAACATAATGATAAATAGGAATATTATAATTAAAGTATAATATTATATATAATATCATTAATTCCATCCTTTATAAATCCCAAATATTGTATTAACAAGTCATATCACTTTGAGGGGGCGGTATTACGCACTTCTGAAAATGAAATTATCGCATTTACCCATAATGGAAACCATTAAGGTATGATATAAAAGAAAATTACAGTATCATGAAAACACATAAAAATATTATATATCATATATAAATATAGTTCCATCATAATGTCCACCATGAGAGGTGGTAAGAGGTAATTGAAAAATCATCATTTCTTGGGGAATTAGTTTTCCATCCACATGAGCATTATGTTTTTCACCCATTAGATGGAGGTGTGTGTAAGTGTAATTAGAATAATTCTCAGAAAAATCCTAGTATTTTTATGATACTAGCGTTTTTATAAAATAATGAATTAAAAAGTGTTTAGGGGTTGGAGAATTAAAATAAAATAAATGAAGTTTAGAAAAATTGTTACCTTTAATTTGGGTAACTTCCTTTGGTTTGAACCAAAAGGACATCATGAAGTGCCTTATTTCTAAGATAAGGCTTCTATGAGGAGGATGGGGATATAGTGAGATTTATTTGAAAGAGTTTGGAAGATTCTAAAGGCTTTATATGTGTTATTAATTGGTTATAAGTGGTCTCATTTTATAAGGGGGAGGAGGGGCACTTTATGAAGGTGTGAAAATATTATTTTATTATATAATGATATTCGGTTTCTAAAGGTCCAATAATCATTATGGTTGAAGATAAGATGAATCATGGTCCAAATAAAATCATCCAATAATAATTGGAAATTTTTTGGATATTATTGTATTTTTTATAATCTAATCTATTTAAATCATTTATTAATGAGGTAAATACTACATCATTATTATGTTAAAAATAATTTAATTTATGAAATTTCTAAAGATAATAAAAAATACCATGATGTAGGAAATCGTTTTATCTTTCCAATTAATATTTATAGTCAAAACTATTATTTACATAACACCATTTAAAAATTAATTACTAAAAGATTTTTTTATGTCAATTTTTCCTTTACTTTAAACTAATTAATCTAAAGTGTCATATTCATTCATAAGGGGCTCCATGGGGACCCCAAATCGACCCAAGGATTACCATGGTTGTAAATGAATCATAAAATTAGATATGACTTGTGTTAAGGTAATATGTAATGATTACAATATTCTTTTTACCTTTAATTACCCTATTTACCTTTAACTGCGGTAAATAAAAGTCCAAAGTTACTATTCGCCATAAATTATTTTTATCTTCTTGAACCAAATTTTACTTAGTAACAATAACCATGTATGTATTATTTTTAAAATTAAGTTCACAGAAGTGGTAAAATTTCATTTAAATGAAAAAGGCTAGTTTTTTTAACTACTACTAAGTGGTATCACTATTCATCAAAAATTGAAGTTTTTAAGAAAAAACAAAAAATTCAGCCTAAGATATATTTGATATTCCAAATTCAAAAATTCTGTCTATTTTTATAAATTCAAAACATAGAATTGGCATTAATTTATTTAAAATTAATTCTCGTTGTTAAAATAGATAGCGTATTTTTTAGAAACAATAACTATCAAAATATTTATACTTGTTTATGTCCAATTTCAAAGTGAAATTAAGTCAAATAAACAACATTGGGTTAAATGGTAAAAATATATTATATTACACTTTAAAACCAATTAAAAAGAAAATCTATCCATTTAAAAAATTAGATTAAAAGTAACTTTTGAATAAAAATACAATATTTTTCCCTATTCATTAAAAAATGAACTTTATCAGAAAAATTCCAAAAAATTTACAAAATGTAAATATTGTTGGCCCCATTCTATAGAATAAATTTATTTCGTCAAACTGAATATATATGAGTTTCAAATATTGGATTTAAAAGATGTTCCCCCTTAAAAGGTCGTAAAATTGCAATTTTTAAACAAATACTTCTTTTATCTGAAAAAATGAATTTGTTCTTAAATTATGCCTAAGTAACTCATAATATGGATTCTAAAATTATAAGGATTATATAAAGATCAATATTCACTTAATAATGTTCATAACTGCTTTTGAATGGCTAGTTTGGTAAGTCATGGTGCGTTTGAACTCGGTGTTGCGTGTAGTGCATGTTATTGAATTACTTTGAAAAATAACATACTATGAAATCATGGGGTGTTACATTCCACCCATGTATTGTAAGATGTTTACAATAGTCATGAATCTCTAGTGTACCTTACATATAGGTTATTTATAAGGAATGAAAAAACCACGATACTCAGCTCTAAGCATAGCTCTTCTAGATTAAATAACCTTGGATGTACCAAAATGAGTATCTTAAAGATTTTTTCAAATAAAATTTGTAGATCCACAAGAATAAATATATCTATATATATTTTTTGTCATGGAACACAACAATGTATTGTATACCTTGTAGTTTAGTTGATATTCTGACTTTTCATTATTAGTAAATGTTCTGACTTCCTTATCATGAATCTTGTAATCTCAAGTCAACATGAAAATGTTTTCCACTCCAGTGTTAATAAAAAAATTCTTCATATGATCTCTCTAGTATTCAAAATCATTTCCATCAAATATAGGAGGTCTAGTAGGATTAAGATTGTTAGTTGAACCAACATTCATTCCTTCCATCTCAAAGAAAAAAAATCATTCCACAAAAACATGTTAGTAATAAAAGTTCATAAAAAGGAAAAAAAATATCCTGAGTAAGGAAAATATAGAACAAGGAAAACCATGATCAAGGAAACTTATATTTGAATAATGTTATTTCAGAGACCTCCTCTTATTCCAATTATAAGATCGAAATGATGAATGCTGATGCTCAATATACACGGGGGTGAATTGTATAGTTTAAAAATTCATTTGGAACATTTAAAGGTGGTATACACCTTTATATTGTTTAAAAACATTAATCAACTTAAATTCACAAGACCTCTTAGTTCTACACACTTTCTAGATTCTAGAAATATGGTTCCAAAAATAACTTTTAAGAAAATTTTACAAGGAAAATGATTCTACTTCAAAGTGTCTAGAATTTTATTATTCAGATTACAAGTATAAGAAAGTATAGGATAGTTATACGTTCCTTATCAATAAAAATGAAGTGGAAAACAATCTTGAAACAATACAAGTCACAATTATGAAATCTTTTTAACCCAAAGAGTAGGGTATCCAACAACCATGGACAAAAGTCCCATTATTTATACATTGAAGAAAGTCTGTCTTACCCACACCAGGGTAAGCCCTGGATATGAATATCGGATTCCGTCTTGCTATCACCGCAATACCTCTGAAATTTATGGGAAAATATGACCGTTGGAGGAGGGATTTGGCCGTTTGAAATTATCCTATAAATAGGATCTCATTTGAACAAGCTCTCAAAAACTACATACTTGATCAATCTAGAGATTAAATGCTGCTGAAGTGATTTATATAGAGAGAGACTTTAATTCATTGTATGTACTGAACATCTTGTTCAGAATTGCTTCATGAGACACTGAATGTTTCTATGTACATTCGAGGTCTTACGGGGATAGGATGACTGGGTTGCTAAATACATTGAATTTCGAGGGCTTGCAGGGATAACAAGATAGAGTCTGATATTCAAATTGAGGTCTTACCCTTGTGTGGGAAAGACAAACTTTCTTGGAAGTATAAATCAAGGTACATATATCCATGTTTGTTGGTTACCGTACTTTTTAGTTTGAAAATATTCCATACTTGTTACTTGTATTGTTTCATGTTTGTTTTCTGCTGCATTTTTAATGATAACAAAAGTATAACTATCCTATACTTTCATATACTTGTACTATGATTCGTAAGATTATATACGTTTTGAGGTAGAATCTTTGTCCTTGTAAATGCTTCTTAATTTTCATTTCCATAACCATATTTCAAGAATCTCGCATGTGTGTAGAACTAAGAGGACTTGTTAATTTACATTACTTAGTATTTTTAAACAAATGGAAGGTTTATACCACCTTCAAAACTTCCAAAAGAATTTTTAAAGTATACAATTTACCCCTCCCCCTCTCTTATATATTGAACATCTATATTCATCATTTCGATCCTACATTCAGGACCGGATCCTATTGGATATTTGATATGTGGGGAGAACACCGTGTTTTTTTGAGGGCATGGCATAGTTCCAGTGATGATATGGGAGGAGGTGTTGAAGGAGTTCCATACACCCCATTGGTGGTACATCCTAGAGTGAAAAATATGTAATTGAACTTATGACATCATTAATAGTGGATGGGGATAAAGAAAGTAGTGGCAGTGTTTGTTTTGTGATGCCTCACTTGTTAGGAAGTGAATGTCGAGCATCAGGTTCCAGCAGGCTTGGCCCAGCCACTCAAGGTACCAGAGTGGAAAAGAGACAATTTCTCAATGGACTTTGTGACGAGGTTACAATGAAAATATAGGGGCCATGACTCTATCTTGATGACCATTGACTGACTCACCAAATCGGCTCACTTCCTACCCATTTGGGAGCAGGGACCGTTAGATGGTTTGGGACACCTCTATGTCCAGGAGATTTTGTGGATTCAGGGGGTTCCTTTGACGATTGTCTTAGATCATGATTCTCGCTTTACAACCCGACTGTAGAGGGAATTACGGGAGGCGTACAGGAAGCAGTTTCACTTGAGGATAGATTTTAATCCCTGAAGGTATGGTCAGACAGGGTGGTCTACACAAAGATTGGAGGATATGCTACATGCTTGCGTCCTGGATTTTGGTCGTAGTTAGGAGGACCACCTTCCACTGGTGGAGATTGAATACAACAACTTCTATCACTCCACCAATGGCATAACACCATTTGAGGCTTTGTACGAGAAGCCTTTCAGATCTCTCCAATGTTGGACAGCCCTAGGTGAGTCAGCACTCAAGGGTACAAAGATGAAATATGATTCAACCGAGAAGGTACAAATCATCCCCGAGCAGACGCGGACTGCATAGAGTAAGAAGAAGTCTTATGAGAATAGGAGATGGAGACCCTTGGAGTTTGAGGAGGGTGATTTTATTAATATTTTCAAGACTTATTATATACTTACATTACTAATTTTATATGTAATGTGCATAATGTTTGTGAAATATTAATATTTTAATACTAAGTATAATTTTTGAGCATTTTTATAAGTAGTCCAATTGAGTTAGTTTGCTATTCTTTTATACCACTCACCCTACTGATCCGAATTGTGTGGTTACTATTTTTTAGGATTCCTAATTCAATATAAAACATTTTAATAGAAAGTATCATGGGAAAATTCTTCCATTTCAAGGCCCATATGGACCACACAAGGAGGCCTAGAGAATCTGTGAAGAAAATGGACCATCCATGAATATTTAATTTCTGGGATCAATCAGGATGTCAAATTTTTTTTATTCTCCTCCCTGTTTCGGGATATAATTAAAGGAGTATTGGATAAAAATTTCAGGTCCCAACTCTAAGAAAAAGGGGCCCAAATGAAGCATTTAATTCCATCCCACCAATCTGGACAAGAATTAAAATCAGTATAGTATTAATGACATATCTCTTGATCTATGATTCAAATCGAGCTGTAGATTTTCAATGTCAAAGAGGATATATAAGTAGATGAATTTGGTGAAGAAATCATTCGGCTTTGATGGCATATTTCTATTCCAAAATCCATTCACATTTTTTCCATCGAAAAAGCGTGGATTGAAATGGACAGTTTAACTTTGTTTAATCAACCGACCATAACTTTGGCTCTGTAAGTCCAAATGACTCCAATGTTGTGAGAGGTCTGTCAACATTAATAACTGAATCTTTAAAGAATGATATTTATTGATATTTAGCTATCTGAATAGCGAACATGGCGATGCAAGTGGAGGGACAGATTGGGAATGCAAATAGTCTACTCCATGGGCTATAAATACTCTCCCCTTCTATCCTTTAGAGGGTTTGGAATTTCATAAGAGAGGAGAACATATTGGAACGACAAATGCCTTTCCAAAGTCTTGGGAGGACCTTCCATACTCAGGTTTTCATTTGAGTGACCTTTCCTCCTCTCTTTTTTTACATACTTTCGTGTTCTTAGAAACATTCTTTCCAGCTTCTCATACTGCTTCTATCCAAAAAGAAATAAGTGGTATACGTCAATTCCCAAGTGAATAACTCCATGAGTACTGGGAGAGGTTCAAAAAGCGTGTGGTAACCAGTCCACACCATCAAATACCTAACCAACTCTTGATCCAATACTTCTATGAGGGGTTATTGGCTATGGAGAGAACTCTCATAGATGCCGCAAGTGGCAGTGCTCTTGTTGATAAAACTCTTGCAGTAGCAAGAGATCTCATATGTAACATGGTTGAAAACACACAACAATTCCATACATGAGCACATGCTCAATTCAAACAAGCCCAAGATAATCAATCAATTGAGAAGAAGAACATGAATGAGTGGATGAGTGAACTTACAGGTCTTGTGCGACAACTATCTGTCGCATCCAAAGCCCCAACCTCATATTCTTCACAATCAATGTTTACTGGACCTGTCAAAAACTGTGGATTCTGCAACTCTCCAACTCATCCAACATACACATGTCCACAACATCAAGAGGACCAATCTGATTTATTTGGACCAATGGAGCTCAATGCAGCATATGCTCAGCAGAATACTAACCCTCAACAATCAGGTCAGTTCATTAGAAAATTCAACCAACCTCACTTTGAGCCCTTCTATTCTTCCTATAACCAAGGACATAGGTATGGTAATCCCATATCTCATCCATTTCAATTCCCTCCTCAAAACCTAAACCAATTTCAATATGGTCAATGTGTTGGTAATTTCCAACAACCTTATCCTTTTCTTCCTCAACCTCAAAGTAACAATCCTCCTCCTAGATTCCATTATCCTGGTGAGCATTACCAATTCCAAAATCAATACAATCGCTTTCCCCAAAATCAAAATCAAGGTAATCCCAATTCTGGACGAGCCTATTCTTATAAGAAACCATGGGAATGTGCAGTGGAATACCTTTCCTCCTTCACCCATTTTGGTCTCAAAAACATTGAAAGCCAAATTGGTCAACTTGCATCCCAACTTAATTAGCAGAAATTATCCAATTCATCCCAACTCCCACCTCAACCATTACCCAACTCCAAGGGTAATGTAATTACAATTGCACTTAGATTGGGAAAGAAAATTTTTATGCCTCAAGATATTTCGTCCAACCCTCCTTTAAATTTTGACCAAGAAAATGAAAATAAAATGAAACTTGAAATGGAATTTTAATCCATTCCCTCACCTCCTTCTATTATACATAAGAAAACTATTCCTTTTCTTCAAGATGTTTCTAAGCCAAAGAAGTCTTTAGACCTGATCCTAAAATGCTCGACATGTTTAGACGTGTCCAAGTAAACATTCCTCTCTTAGATTCCATCAAACAAATTCCTAAGTATGCCAACTTTCGTAAGGAATTGTGCACCCAAAAGAGGCAACTTAGGACCTTTGAAAATGTTTCCACCTAGTAGTCTATTCCCATAATGTGCAAAGATCCAGGGACCTTTACAGTTCCATGTAAAATTAGAAGTTCCAACATTGATGATGCACTCATAGACCTAGGAGACTCAATTAATGTCATGCCCAAATCCATATTCTCCAACCTTGGTCTAGTTCCCTTACATCCAATGGGTGTTGTTATTCAATTAGCCAATCGAAGCACACCCAGTCCTGAGAGAATAATTGAGGATGTCCTTGTCTAAGTCAATGATCTTATCTTCCATACTGATTTATATGTCCTTGACATGGAAGGTGATACAAAATCTTCTCGGTCTCCCCTAATTCTAGGAAGACCATTGCTCATGACTGCGAGAGCCAAGATTGATGTCCATTCAGGCATCTTCTCCATGGAATTAAGTGGCCAACTGTTCATGTTCAAAATTTTCCACGCCATGCGATACCCATATGAGGATCACATTGCATTATCAATCCATGCTTCCAAGGACACATTTAAGAGTCAATTGAACCCCATTCCTTCTTTTCATTCTTGTTCTACTGATAGGGGAGATCATGAATATTGCTTCCTCATTAAGCATGTCATAAATCAAGAAGTTGATGTTGACATTACAAATGAAAACTCTATTGATTTAACGGATCTTGAAAAATACTTAGGATCTCATCTTGCCTCTGACATCCACTTCTTCATCTTGGATGATAATGAGGAAAATGAACTAGAATTATCATTTTTTGATTCATATCAGTTTATCAAACCTTAAACATTTTCTATCCGTGATTCTAAAAATTCTGTTATATGTGAGGTTATCCCTAAAAAAATGTGATTATCTTGTTCCAATGAGGGTGAAGGTTGTGTGATTTATTCTGTAATTAATAAATTGATCACTGGTGACGTTGAAATTGACCATTGTTTGGCGAGAAACATTGAAATAAAAGATATTGAAAATTTTATTTAGTCTTATGACTCCACCGATCGCTATTACTCTACATCGGTATGTGATGAAATAAATGAGTCAAAAACAATTGGGATCTCATACTGTGGATTTGTGTTATCTGATCCTTACATAAATGAACCATCATAATTGAGCCATCTTCTTGAATTTCCAAGCATTAAAAACCAGCACTTTGTAGATAACATCATTCCTCGGGTTGAAGACCAAAGCGAGGATAGAAATATTCACTTTTCCACACCCATTGAAATGTAAGAAAACCAACAAGGATGGGTAGAAATTATGCAATGAATCATCAGGCCTCCCAAATAAAAAGTTTTTATGGAAGCACAACAGATTTGAGAAAATATTATGGCCACTGTCAGACTATGGGTATTCCACTAAAACTGTCTAGATGAAGACAAATAAATGCATCACTTCTTGGGAGAAATACCATATTTTCTTTTACTTTTATGATAATTTAATTTATTTTCAGTTTTTCATTAGATAAATAATGAATTTTCTTTTTCAGGTTAATTCTCACGGTCCTGGAACCACCACAACTTCCATCGGATCCCCAACTTCAATAGTTCACCCACCACTAGATGGAGATGGGAACCCACCAAATCTAAAACAGGGGGAACCTCTAACCCTTTAACTATCTCTCTTTCTCTTAATCTATCTACCTCTTTCTTATTCTTCCTCTCTCTTTCATTTTTTACCACTTTGTTTTTCAAACCATTATTTTTCTCATTCCCTTTTGTGTGTGTGTGTCTTTATTAAATACTAAAAAAACAAACAAAAAATAATCATAACAAAATAATAATAAAAATAATAAACAAGAGTCATTCTTACTCACCATTGAGTTTTGAAAAAATTTCCAACCTTTTTGGGGAGTCAATAGGCATGTTTTCATCTCAAAAAGTTTATATTTTCACTGTGACATTGGATAAAGAATATTGTGTCAAAACCAGAAAATTTGGAATACTCAAATTTTGATTTGGAAAATGATTTTCCTCAACCATGAGAACCAACATTTTCTTTAATTCCAAGGCCACCTATGGCCATATTTTCAAAATATGTGTTTTCACCATCATGTTTGATTCTTGAGTTTGTGGACCTTTGATCTGAATTTCCTACATTAGTGTGAATTAATATGATAGAGGTATTTTCCAGAACCACATGAGAATTATAATATCCAAATAGAATCCCATTAAACATACATTACTCCTCCTTTTGAAATCCCCTACGAGCCTATGAAAACCTTTTCCTTGATAGCCACATTACAAGACCAATACCTTTTACCACCCAATATCATCATGGATTTTCATTTCATAATTTTTTAAATTTAACTTTGGGGGAATGGATCTCATTGTTTGGGTACCCTATTATTGATTTTCAATGAGTTATCAACTGCTTGAGGGCAATAATCCATTTCAGTGTGGGGTAGATGTTGTCATTTAGTGTGTTTTAGTGTGTCCACATTTTCCATTTATAAATTTGATCTAGAAAAAATGAATTATATTTGAAATATTGTTTGTATAACAACTTGTGGTGGAATTCAAAATGGATGAGTGAAATAGTCTAAACCTCCCCTCATTGGAGAAAAAAATATTAATATTTGTTGGTGAGTGAAAATGATTTTGTCATGTCTTTATATTTGTTGCACATGAGGAAATGAACAAAACAAGGTGCGGGATAGTTGATGTTATTAATATTTTGATGACTTATTATATACTCCCTTTACTTATTTTATATGAAATGTGCATAATGTCTGTGAAATATTAATATTTTAATACTAAGTATAATTTTTGAGCATTTTTAGAAGTAGTCCAATTAATTCATCATAAATTTTTTTTATAACTCTCCCCCTACCATTCCAAAATGTGTGGTTATTAATTTTTATGAATTGTAATTCATTATACAACATTTCATTAGAAGTGATCATGGGCTAATTTTTCCATTTCAAGGACCAAATAGACCACACAAGGAGGCCTATAGAATCTGTGAAGAAACTGGACCCGCCATGAAGATTAACTTTTTTGGCCCAATCAGGAAGTCCAAATTCTTTTATTCTCTTCCAAAGTTCTAGGGATAATTAAAGGCGTGTTGGATAAAAATTTCGAGGCCCAACTCTACGAAAAAGGGCCCAAATAAAGCATTGATTTCTAGTGCACCAATCTGGATAGGAATTAAAAACAGTATAGTATAAATGACATATCTTTTGATGTAATCATAAAATCAAGCTAAGATTTTTCATTGTGATAGAAGAGATATATGTGGTTGACTTGGTTGAATAAATCATTCAGCTTTGAAGGCATCTTACTATTCCAAAATCCATTCACCTTTTGGCCATCAAAAAATCATGGTTTGAAATGGATGTTTTATCTTTGTTTAATAAACTGGCCATATCTTTGGATCCTTAAGTCCAAATGACCTCCAAATTTTAAGAGAGGTCTAACAAAATCATTAAATAAATCATTGTAGAGGGATATTTCTCTATATTCGGCAGTCTGAATAGCCAACATGGCTATGAAAGTGGAGAGACAGATTAGGAAAGCAAACAGTCCACTCCTTGGCCTATAAATACCCTCCCCTTCTCTCCATGAGAGGTGATGAAATATCAGAAGAGTGGAGAACATTGTGGAATGACCAAAGCCATTACAAAGGATTGGGAGGACCTTCCATACTCTTGTTTTCACGTGAGAGACCTTCCCTCCGCTCGTTGTTTTCACTTACATTCGTGTTCTTCGTTTTTGTAATCTTGTAAGTCCCTTTCTTTGTAATTCTGTTTTAATTAAAGTTACTTCTGTAAATACCTCTTATTCTTGTATACATTATATAGTTTCATATTAATATTCTTAAAATAGTTTAAATGTAGTTAAATCCCCTTCCCTTTTTTTCTTCCTCATTCAATCGAGAATCCATTTTTAATTATCATCATTGTTCGTGTGTCGGTGTTCAACGAACCACTCTTTTCTAATCCATTTCTTTTTCTTCTATTAATAATTTATCATCATAATCATAATAACGAGAATTTTAAACACTAAAATGGCTGAGTAAATATCTCATTGGGGTGAGTCAAAATTTAGGTATGTTAAGTGATTGAGAGTATTTTCCCGATGAGTATTCGTTAATTTAACATTGTCTATGTTCGACTTCATATGTCATGGATTAATGTCATATTTTGTTTAAAATGCAGTTTCCATGGATTATTTGAACCATAAATACACTACTATAAACAAGTACTGATTGAGATTAGAATCCTAGTTAAGTTAAGGCTTGGATTAAAGCTTTAACACTTAGGAATTCTAATCGATGTCAACTGGGGAAGTGGGTGTTAATTTAATTACAATATAATGCAAAACTTAAGGATATCACAAGATTAACTCCCTAATAATGAACTCACCCCAATCTTTATCTATTTTTTAAATCAATAATAGTAAATCAATCATTTAAATTAAGCTTTGAAAACAAACCTCCCTAATAAAAATATAATCAACTAATAACAAACGACTATTACAAAGTATCATCGCTGAGGATTCGACCAAAGTGCTGTTATACACATTAACAGAGCACTGGAACTTTGAACGGTCGATAGGCGACAATCAACTGTTCATTTCAGAGGGAGGTCATTTATTCCTTAGGGTCTCACAATGATGATGATTTAGATTATTTAGATGGGGCGAAAATCTATCATCGATGATCATTGGACCTTTTCATATCCTGAGTAGAGTTGGTGAGATGGAGTACTGCCTAGCTATTCCACATATTTGCTCCAGGTGCATGATGTTTTCCATGATTTGCAGCTGAGAAGGTATGTGCATGATCCATCACACATTATCAACTATGTTGAGCTAAAAATATACAAATTGTTGAATTTTCGGAGTTCCCAGTGTAAATAAGGGATCGATAAAAGAGGGTCTTATGTGGGAGGTCGATTCCTCTTGTGCGAGTTCGGTAGCAGTACGTTAATCAAGATGAGAGAAAATGGGAGAGGGAGGCTCAGAATCGTGCTCAATACCCCCATATGTTTAAATAGTTTTGTTTTGGATTTTGGAAACATAAAGATCTATGGTGGGGTGAATTTAATGTCTCGTAAATTCCGTGTATTTTTTTTAAAAAATATATGAAATTATTTTGAGACCACACGTTTTGACTACACGTGATTTTGAGAACCGGTGAGCTCGGAATAAAATTTTGAACATTTTTATGTACAAATAAGTAAATGTGTGAGAAGGTTTTTGTAACTTTTTAAATAGTGATTATATTGAAATTTTGAGGGCACCGTTGAATTCAGAATGCCATGATTCACCTTGTATGTATTTAACTTCAGATGATAAGGGCGGAACAAAAATGTTAATTTTAAGACCTTTCATAAAATAATAAAATAACTTTTAAAAGTTATTTTATTTTATATTCTCAACCATTTAGAGAAATACAGTGATTCTATGATGTAGTGATGTGGTACGTTAATGAGGCTCATTAATGGATCGTTAACTCACAGTGTAATGACACATTAATGATCTGTAACAACGAGGCTGCTTCATAAAAGAAACATCATAACGACATGATGTCGCAGCATAACAAAAATGATGTGATGTGTTTTCCCATTATTTTGGTTGAAACATTGGTGGAACGAGGAATTAAACTATGAGGATTCTCTGAAAACCCCCCGGAGAACTTCCTCTCTAACAAAGAATGAAAAATGTCGAAGAACGTCTAACACCTTCGACACACCTCGAAGAATGAAATCATAAGCAATGAACGAAGTGGACATATTGAAAACTCGGGGTCATAACTTTGTGGAAATGAATATCAAATAGTTATGGGTTTTTTATATAATGTTCATCCATATAAATTTATAGAAACGATGACTGCAGATCAACCCACGAACATGTTTATTTGCAAAAAGTGTTTTTATGCGGGAGGGTTACTTTTTGTTGGGGGTTATTATCTAAGATTAGTTAATCTAAAGTTTGATTGGGCCACAATGCATGATCCTTTCCATGATTATAATCTTCTAACATGGAGATAACATACCCACACAAATAAGTCCCATGAACCTCTACATGTGTGCTCTTTATGAATAGATTTTCCAAATCAACAACAAGGAGGGTTTGAGACCTTCGGCCTAAAGATGACCCTCCCTGGTGACCATAGGACTAGACAGATCAGAAAACAAACCACTAGAGCAATTATGATGTCCAAAGAAGGAACTTACATGGCACTGGCACGGGTGGCAGTGGCCCGTAGTGGATTGTGATGGTGGCCGCTAGCAGAGTACAACAGTGTGACAGTCTGTGTACCACTGCGGTAGGAGGCTTCGGCTGGCAGGCCATGGTAGTGTGATCACGCAGTGCCAAGCATGCACCGAGTGGAGGGTTTTTCACTCCCATGCCACCCGTGTGATTGGCGAGCTATGGTTGCCTGACTATAGCTAGAGGAGCCCTAACGTCCATGGGGCAGGTGGGAAACTAAATGTGGTTGGCTGATACATCCCAAAAGCACCACACTGGCATCCCATGCGGCCAGTCTTTGGGTTGGAAGGCTGCACCCAAAGCCACCGGGAAGTGCCAGTCCAATTCCTAGTGGGTCGGACCGATGCCGATAGGCTAATAACACACCTTTTGGGTTGGGCTAGACTAGACCGAGTCACCGGGTGACCAGGTAGGCTTGACCATTGCCCAAACTGGGCTAAGTGGAGTGAGGCCCATTGGGCCTAGCCCACTACCGAGACAGGACCGATGTAGACCCGAATAGGGTCAGGTTGAGTCAGTCAAATATAAACCGGGGAATGTGGGACCCCTCGAGCCGGGTTGGTTGGGAAGATCTGATCGGGTCTATCCAGACTCATACGCATCCATCCCCTAATTAGTAATACACTAAAAACATGCAAACAGGGTGCCCGGTTAATGAGTTGTTTGCAGTGTTGGGACCCTCTCGATGAGTCAGATCTTTTGGAATGCCATGAAAAGGCTTTCATGTATGTTGAGATGTGAATAATGGACTGAGGATTGGTTCTCCTAGGCACGCTATATAGGAACCCTATGATTGGTTGAGACCAGAAGACTGTTGAATTTCATCTCTATGTGACTCGACTACGGCCTAGCGGGATGCACTTCTGTGTGAATTTTCATTCCCACTATGGGAAGAACATATGTGTGACACTTTAGGCCCATGGTACGTGATAAGGTGGAGTATCTCTGTTGGCCATGATTTGTGGGAAGCACTTTTGTTTGACATTGCAGGCCCACAGTATGAGATGAGGAGCTATACCTAAATAGTCCATGGTTAGTGGGAAGCACTTCATGTGTGACTTGGCTGACCCACTATACTCGATAGAGGTGGAGTTCTCCAGTAGCTTAAGTTCTTGATGATGTGCTTAAGGATTCTTCTATTATTACCCTTGATGTATACATGGTGTGAGGTGTCTTGTGCTTTACTCTTAGGATTTTTGTGGGGTCTTTCCTTTAGTTTTGGGGTCCCTGTTGAGTATTTTGTTACTCACCCCTGCCAGGGCTTCGACCGCACGTGTTGTGTCTAGTGAAGATGATAGACGTTTTGAACTAGATTTTGGTGGACCATAACATAGGGGTGCCTGGGGATATGGGACCGACAGATGCTATGATGGTGGACTCTTTGGCCTAGGACTAGGCAAAGCCTGTATGATTGGGTGGACATGACGTTCTACTTTGGCTTCCATTAGCAACACTACTCCCATGATGAGGTGGGTTTTTGTTAGATGGAAATCGTAGTTTTGTTTTTGTACTTTTCTATTTTAACTTCTTTTTATGGGATTTTATTCTGTCCCACTTATATTATTTGTACATGTACTCATATGTTTTTAGTGATACATGTATCCTTTTCGGTGTGTGGGACTTGGTTGTGCGTGTGTGTGCATAAAGTACTAAGGAAATGTCCCCCACATGTAGGTTTATGACTTCAATGATAGTTTTCATCCTATGGACTTCAAGAGATGAGCTTGGTTTACTCATGGAACAATCCCCAAGGGACGTTCCATGACATCATTCATCCATCTTTTGTACCAACAGACCTGATCTATCTAGCACACCAAATCTACACGATGATAAAAGTTGTGTGTTTTGATCAATCCATATCTCAATTTTTAGGTGTCCAAATGAAGCCAAAACTTCATTGGTGAATGTTAGGAGGTTGGGATATAGGTTTTTAATTTTTTCTTAAGCAAGATAAGGTTGTCTGGAGGTCAAAAACCATGTGACAATTGGTTTTTAAAAATCTGGGTAATCAAAACCACCTTCCAATTTTCCAATAAAATAGAACCTTGCGATCTCCATTTGGAAGTTTGAACAAGGAGACAAGATCTTCCACTTTGGATTCCTGGTGGTGTCTCCTCATCATCCTAGATGTTTTGGTGGCCCTTGTCCTTATAGGGGAAACACAGATGAAGAAGGAGTTCCGCTTAGCTTTCCTCCTCCTCTCAATGTTGGGATAATCGGTGGGTGTTCATTGTGCGGGAGCTACACATCTTGTAAAGGGAGTTACATAACATGTACTACTACATGTTTGATTTTTTTTGGGTTTAAAAAAATTTCATTCATATGTATCTTAATTTGATTTAACTGAGTGAAAGTTTCATTAATTTTAACCGATCGAAGTGAGGATTGAGTGCATGACTCGAGTTGTTCTGATCAAAAAGAACAAGAATCCTTTTATTCACCAATTATTTGAGATTTCAATCACATTTGGACGTTATTATTCCATTCAATAGATCTGGTTCATAGCTATATGATTTTTATTCTATGGTTTGTCATAACATGATTTTATATAAAATCTTGAAAATTAATTGGGATTCCATTTAAATTCACCAAATACTTACATCAATCCCAAATTAATTATCTTGAAAAATGAACTTTAAATGGGTGTAGTGAACTCATAACAGACCCTTTATTTCATATTTTATAAATAAACATGGTATTTCAACTTTATAACTCATTAAATTAAGTTAATTTCTTGAAACATTTTTCAAACCCACCCCTATTTTAGTATTTTTTATTAAAATTACACACTCAATGCCTATCAACATTCTTCGAGAGATAACCTAGGTTATTCCCATGACTACAAAATCCTATGTATATCACTATAAAGAATGTCATGATAGCATGGACAAATTTCGGTGCTATTGTCAGGGAGCGCCTCAGTTTTTTTTGAGTGTTTTATAAGATTCTAGTAAATATTGTGAATATTTATTTGTATTATCTTATACCATTACCTATATTTTTTTTCTTATTTATCTTAATTGTATATTTTATATATTACATGTTTCACTCAGGGATACATACCACCATTCGAACCCGAACTGTAGAGGATCCTACATCAGCGACACCGAGCCGCATAAGAGAACATTCAAAGGAGGACACACAAAACATTGACACCCTTCTTGATCTTTCATCTTCTTCATCAAAAACTAGTATCAAAATTTTAATAAACATTCAAAATATGGATGAGAACAACTAAACATTAAACTAACTAACATCACCTGATGTTGATATCAAGACCACCAATATTCAAATGGAAGGTGAGGCACCCAATTTTGAACTGAAACATGTTTTAATTAATTTATTACTAATATTTCATGGACTCAGGGGAGAATATCCACATGTGAAATTAAAATTATTTCCTATTGTGTGTTCTGATTTAAAACCTACTAATGTGGGTGAATAACATGTAAATATTAGATCATTATTCTTTTCATTAGAAGACACAATGAACGATTGGTTGTATTATGTTAATTCACCAATTAGAGGATGGGCATACATGAAACACCTTTTTTCTTGAAACTTATTTCCCAACCTCTCAAAATAAAACTCTAAGGAAAGAAATATGTGGTATAAGTAAATCACAAGGGGAAGTATTACATGAATATTGGTAACTCTTTAAATGTTTATGTTCAAAAATTCCACACGACAAAATAAGTTATCAACTTTTAATTCATTATTTTTATAAACATTTAATTCCTTTTTAATGAAATTTGATTGATGCTGCTATAGTTGAAGTGCTAGTTTATAAGACGCCAATTGATGCAAGAACCCTAATTGAGAACAAAACACACAATAATAAATTTTTTTTTTACATGGTCCAGTTTACCCATTCAAGGTGTCCATGAGGTGAAAAGTACTGAATTTGAGAATAATCCAGACATGATGTTCGAAGAGGTAGGTACCCTTCATTGATAACTTTCTCTTTCCCAAGGTAAATTATGATATCCTCCTCCCATCCATTCTGTTATATGTTCTTCTGACCCCCACTACTATGATCAATTCCCCCAACTAAGAGAAACATCTGAGAGTAGTTAGGTAATATTTCCAAGCCTCTACTAAAACCACCCCTTTAGGCAAGAACCCTATTATACATTCCAAACATGGGTGGAGGAAAACCATGACTATAAGAAAATGGGTTTTAAAACAAACCTCAACAAAAATTGAACCAACTAGGATAGAGTAGTCATCCACAACCACCCATAAATCCTCAACTATAATAATGTCCTTTCCATTAAACCCCTCCAAAACTGGAGCCTATCCTTGATTACATGTTGAAACAAATGGTTGTTAATAATCTAAAATTCCGACAAACCACCAAATCTAACATAAAAGTCCTAAAAACCCAATTAGGCCACCTTACCAACTCAGTGGAAGAAATCTAAAGACACCGGTAAAGTATACGACCTTCTCAACCAGTAGTTAACCCCATGTATATGGGAAATGTTAGTTTTGTCACCATTTATGGTGAATAAAAATTAAAATCCAAATTACCCCTCTACTAGATTCATCCCCTACTATGGAATACAAAATCACAACTATTGAAATTAGTTTAATTGATGAACAACCTTCTCTAGAGAGAAGCCCGTCCAAAGGAAAGAGTGTTTCTATTGATGAGTCACCTAGCCCAAAAATTCCAATTCTATTCCCCCAAAGGGAATACCAACCATGAAAACAAAAGGAAAATGAACATAATAAGGAAATATTGGAAACTTTAAAAAACAAATAGGTTAACATCCCCTTGATTGATGCCATGAATCAAATTCAACGATATGCCAAGTTTATAAAGGAGATTTTGACACACCTAATGAAACATTATATAGATGAAAAGGTGAGCTTGGGGTGGAACATATCATCCTTAATAGATTCATCACATTCCACCAATTGAATCAATCGTGGGACATTCTTGATTATATGCACCATAGGGGATTATTAATTTTCCACTGCTACGATTGATTTAGGTACCTCTATAAATGTGATGACACACTCCATTTACTCTACATTGTAGGTCGGGGAACTATAGCCCACTGAAATTGTTGTTTAACTGGCCATCCGGAGTACTTCACACCCCTCTGGTGTGTTAGGGGATATTCTTGTGAGGGTGAAAATTTTAATTTTTCTTACTGATTTTTATGTGCTTTAAATAGAAGATGATAGGATGAATGGACATGCACCGATTATATTGGGGTGGACCTTCATGAAAAACTCCAAAACCATAATTAATGTTCTCAATGGTAAATTATCTATGGATTTTGGTTGTGAAATTTTCCACTTAAAAATCCTAGATACCATGAACCACCCCTCAAAATAAAATTCATATCTCTCTCTGTTAATTCAATTTATGTACTCCCTTCCCCTGAAAACACATCTTCTCATTCCCCCGATCCCATTTCTGAGATTTTATCATTGATTGAAATGTTAGGTAATGAATTCTGCATTGAATTTAGTACCAATCTACAAAAATGTCTTCTGTGTTTGTTAATTGACTATTTCATGAACACTGAGGATCACATGAACATCGATGATTCTGCTAAACATGTAAAAATTTCATTCCTCATATGAGGATGATACCATTGTGCAGTTAGATGAGATTAGTGACCTCTCAATTTCACACACTCCAATAAATCAAATATCCACCTGAATTAGAGATAAAACTAATGCCTCAAGATTTAATATATTTATATCTTGAGAATGGAAATATGTTTCATGTCATCATTGCTAGTTTAATCCCTCATGAGCACGAATTGCAATTTCTTGATCTTTTGAGGGAGTATACCCAAGCATTGAGATAGAAACTTGAAAACATTCCAAGTATTATATCATCAATTTTAAAACATCCTATATTATTAAATTATGAGGTTAAACTAGTGAGGCAGTCACAAAGTCGATTGAACCCAAACCTCCAAGATGATTTAAAAAAGGAGGTAATAAAATAATGGTTTTTGGAATCATTTACCCCATCTCTAATAACCAATGGGTCATTCCAGAATAAGTGGTTTCTAAAAAACTAGTCGTACTGTAATAAAAAATGAAAAAAATTAATTGGTTTCTACTCGTGTGTAGAATAGATTGTGTGTTTTATAGACTATCATTGACAAAATCAACACACTATGAAGTACCATTTCACATTTCCCTTAATTGACTAAATGATTGAGAGGATAATTCATAAGTACCATTACTATTTTCTTGAGGGGCATTATAGATATTTTCAAGTCCATATTTCCCCCTAGGATTAAGAAATGACAGCCTTCAGTTTCCCCTTAAACACATTCTCATATAGATGGATGCCATTTTGTATGTGAAATTCTCTGAGTATATTCCAAAGAATCATGGCTAGTGTTTTTTCGGATTACCAAGAGTGTTGCATGGAAATATTCATGGATGATTTTTCGGTTTATGTCTCCTCTATTAATTACTAATTTAGTAGGGTTTGTTTTGTTCTACATCACTATATTGAAATGAATCTTGTATTACATTATGAGAAATTCTATTTAATGGTGAGAAAATTTATTGTTTTGGGACATGTCATTTTTGGGGATGGTATTCAAGTAGATAAATCAAATGTGGATTTCATTTCTTCCTAACCATTCCTTAAAAATGTGAAGCATATGCGGTATTTCCTAGGAAATCATATATTTTACTGTCATTTCATTCGTGAATTTGGTATTATTGCACTCCCACTCTCTTAGTTACTCCACAAAGAAAAAGAATTTGTTTTTTATAAAGAATATGAACATGATTTTCATAATTGAAAATGGTGTCTCACATCACCCATGGTAATCTGACAACCTCAGTGGGATTTTCCATTTGAGATCATGTGTGGAACCTCTAACTATGTAGTTGGGGAAGTCTTACCACAAAGGGTCAATAGAGATCCACATGTCATTGTATATGCATCATGTACACTGGACCATGCCCAAGGAAACAAGACCATAACTGAAAATGAATTTCATTCTATTATGATTTCCTAAAATAAATTTAGGTCATATGTTTTAGGGTAAAATGTCATTGTGTTATCAGACCATGTAGACCTCTAGTATCTCTTTATGAAAACAGAAGCCAAACCACATCACATTTTCTGGATGATCATCCTGGAAGAATTAAATATTCTAATTGGAGATAAAAAAAGAAGATGTGAATGTGGGGGATGACCATATCATTTGGATTCCCCCACCCCAGGAATTTACTCGTCCCCCCTGTATTCCCATAAAATACATGTTTCCTCATGATCAATTGTACCAAGTGAATGATGTTGTTCCATGGTTTGATAAAAATGTAAATTAATTGGTAGTAACTTTCGTTCCTACTGATTTAAATAAAAATTAGGACAACCATCAAAAAAATGACTCTTGTTGGTACATTTGGGACATACCCTAACTTTTTCTCACATGTAGTGATAAACTATTCCGGATTTGTGTCCCCGATAGTGTGTTTTATTCCATCTGTAGGGTTTTCCACACTCTTTCTTGTGGGGGCCACTATGTTCCCCCATGGTCTGCTGATAAGGTCCTCGATTTTGGTCCCTTTTGGACCACATTGTTTTTGGATTCCAATGGTTTATATAAATCTTGCCCTCCCTCCCAATGGAAGGGTAATGTCTCTAACCGAAATGAGATTCCACAAAAACCCTTTCCATTCCAGTAATTTTTTGTCATATGGGGTATCAACTTTATGGGACCATTCCCCAATTATGTTGGGAACCTATACATTCTTTTGGAAGTTGATTATGTTTCAAAATTGGTAGAGGTATGAGCTACAAGGAATGATGATTCTATGTTATCTGTGAAATTTTGGAGAACCCAAATATTTTATAGGCATGGATTACCTGGGTTCGTCATTAGTGATTAGGGTTATCATTTCTAAAACCAATCAATGCAATCTTTTTTGGGTTGGTATGGGGTTGGGCATTGAGTGTCTACTTCTTATCACCAACAAACCAATTATCAAGCCAAGGTGTCCAATAGGGAGGTAAAACATATTTCTGAAAAATGGTTCAACATAATAGAAAAGAATGGATTCTTAGACTCGATGATTTTTATGTGATTACCATACTACTTTTAAAAAACCCATGGGCATGTCACCATATTGACTTGTGATTGGAAAGAGTTGTCACGTCCCTTTCGAGATTGAGAACTGGGATTACTGGGCTATCAAAAAATGTAATTCTAATATTTTTGTTACAGGTTCTAAAAGGATGTTTTAGATTCAGAGGATGGCTGAAATGAGAAGAGATTTATATGAGAATTCCATGATTTATAAGGAGAAAACCAAGCCTGAACATGGCCTTATCATCCTTCATCGTTAGTTCAAAATTGGGCAGATGGTCCTCCTCTACAATAAAAGGTTGAAGTTGCATCCAGATAATATTTTTTCCCATTGGATTGGACCATACACTATTACTAATATCTCTCCATTTTGTCTTTTCCATATTCATAATGAAGAAATCAAGAAAACCTTCACTGTTTATTTTTGCAATGGATGATGCACTTCTATAAATCCATTCTGGATTCCCTGTTGGTGGAACTCTATCAAATGAAGAAATATTTGAATCAAATTAGTACGTTTTATAATTCCATATCACATTCTCTATTATTATAGTGAGGAAAGTGTACACATTAGATGTGGGGGGATATATATATTCCCATGGCCTTAAAGTATTTAAGCCTCATTTTTTCATCTAGTGGCCCAACCAACCTGATCTATACAACACACCAAATTCTGCATGAAGTCAAAAGTGGTGTGCTTTGATTTTTCCATATCTTGACCTTTAGGTGACCAAATGGAGACTATATTTCAGTGGATATATTAAGGTGGTGGGAAATAACTTTATAATTTCCTCCATGATAGATATGGCTTTTTGGAGGTCCACAACCATGTAACAAGTAGTTTTAGGAAATATGCGTGCTCAAAACTACCTTCCAATTTTCCTATAAAATGGACCCTTGGGATCCCGATTTTGAAGTTCGAACTAGGACTCAGTATATACTATTTTGGAGCCCTAGAGGAGTCTACATATCATACAATAAGTTCTAGAGGCCTCTATCCTCATAGGGGGATCAAATATGAAGAAGGAGTGCCACCCAAATTTCCTCCTCTTGAAGTTAGGATAATCGGTGGGTGTGCATTGGGAGGGTTCTAAACATCTTGTAAATCGAGTTCCAGAACATGTACTTCAATTGGATTGATGTATTTTGGGTTACAATAATTTTTTTTTCAGATGTATATTACATTGATTTATCTTTTTTTGATTTAACTGAATGAATTTCTCTTTACTTTTAACTGATTAGTGTGAGGATTGAGTGCATGAATTGAGTCGTTACAATTGGACAACATAAGAATCCATTTCTTCCACACATATTTGAGATTTCAATTTTATTTAGAAGTTATTAAACCATGCATGAGATATGGAGCTTATCTATATTATTGTTATTTTATATTTTGGAACAATGTGTTTTGATAAAAATGCTTGGTAAGTAATCAATATGATGAATAATATCTACCAAATACATCCATAAAACCCTAATTAATATCCAATAACAATGAAATTGAGATTTGTGTAGTGAACTCACAATGAACTCTATCTCATATTTTTTAAAATCCACTAGGTATTTCAATATTATAACTCTTTAAATTAAGTCACATACATGAAAACATTTTCAAAACCACCCCCTCTTTTATTTAATTTTTATTAAAAATACACACTCAAAACCTATCAACGCTCATTAAGAGACGAACCAGAGTTTTCCCTAGACTACAAAATGCTATTTAAATCACTAAACATTTGGTATCTTAGGACATTTGAGCCAAATCCCAATATGGGGTTTTTATGAGAGACATGTAAAAGGATAAATGATGGAGAGGGGAGGTTGTCCCATATAAGGAGATAATATGAAGCAAGATAGGGAATCAGTATTTTTATCTCCTAAATATAGCACTAAGGAATCAGCATGTTACTCTCATAGGTCAGTACTATTTTATATATTTGAATAAAATAACTGTTTTAGGTTTTAATGCTTTTTCTGAGTTGGTGGGTTCCCAATGGGGGTCAATATATGGATTTTGGGTAGAAATTTGCGGTATCAGTCCTTTTGGGATTTCATGGTTGGGAATACCCTTGTATAAGGCCTATTGTTTTAGGAATAAATGACATGTTTTCTTTAGGTTTTTTTTAATATTATTTTTAGAAATTAAATTCAATGTACATTTGGTTCACATCATGTTGTCCTACAAGGCCTTGTGGCCTTGTAATTACATAGATACCCCATGAATTGGGTTCATGGATATTTAGTAGTATATATGTAGACCCCATGTTTACATTGGCCATGTAGTAGTACATGAGTATAGACAATTTATTTATTGTTAGTGTACTAGTACATGGCTATACCTAGCGTGTTCCTTGTATATGAATAATAACATGACCATGTTCAACTATGAGTGTACATGTAATTTATTTTTCCATTTTGGGGGTTTTTCTTGTTTTTCTCCCTCGAGTTAGAATTGGATATTTGAGTTCCCTTTCTGAGTATTTTTTACTATTGATCAGGATGGTGAAATAATTTTAGAATTTAGATGGAATATGGATGTTATGGGGAATGAGATATTTTACTGTGATGATTTCATCACAGTTTGGATTTAAAATCCTCGTGGTGGTTTTGTTGAGAACTATAAGGTCAGGGTGCGGGATCTGGGATTAGAGATCATCTTGGCTTGAGTGTGTCACATATCTCTATTTGATGGTCATTTATATAGATACAAAAAGAATGATCATGTAATATCCATGAAGATATAATGGATTGTACTTATATAGGGGGACTAGTTTCTCTAGGTTAGATTAGTGGAGGTGCAGGTCCTATGGTTGAGCATTTTATTGATTTGAGCCTTTGGTTAGGGTTCATTCCATGCTATAGTATTTATAACTGGGTGCTATTGTGATGATGATATTTTTTTTAGAGAGACCCCTTTGTATTCCTTGTGTATTTGTTACTAATCAACTAACCATTGTATTCCATAACATACTTTAGATAATTCCCTTCATGATTGGTTCTTCTTAGGTTAAACTTTTGGATGATTTATAATGGGAATGAATTTTTTTGGAAGGTTCTTTGAAGATTTATTGCATGTGATTTTACTTGAGGATTAATTGGTGGTGAGGATACCTTATGGTATTTCTTTATTTTTATGAGGTCATAAGGACCACTGAGAATTCCCCAATAGTCATGGTTTACTTTTGGATTACCCTTTGGGAGAGGTTTTTTTCAAGAATAAGAATGAATACATTGAAATCCATTATAGATATTTTCCCACCAGGAAATTACCATGCTTTGGATGATCTAGAGGAACCCCTAATTCGATGTCTTTCTCTTATTGTGTATTTTGAGATAGTTTAGGATCTTTTGATGGGTCTGGAAAGATGGTGTGTAGCTGGGGAGTCCCCTATTGGATGTTTCTTTATGTTTTCACCCCAAGGACTATATGATCAATGAGTATTTTATCCATATAGAGGCTCATGGAGAGCCTATGGTGAATATTTTCAAGATGATGATCTCTATGGGATTGAAAGAGACTCATTTTATGTCGGTTGAAAGTTAATCAGAACTTTTAGTTCATCTATTTGGATGGTGAGTTCGTGATTTGGACCAACCCATGTTTTATTGGCCTTTTCCCATCATGTTTAATGCACTTTATCATCTCAAATTTTGTTCGGCGAGGAGATCGTTGGATATCATGAACCATGTGTTAGACCTATGTGATAAATGGTTCATTCCTCCTTTGGTGGACATGGTTCGATGATATTAGGGAGATAATTGATTATCAGGAAGACTTGACCCACTATATTTTAATATTCTACCATTATAAAGGGGTTATATCTTTCATAGATACAGTTGTGGTCCTTATTTTGTGTTTGGATCCCATATGATTGTGAATACTTCTAGTCATTATGTATGGATCCCATAGAGAGGTCTATCTGTTTGGTCCATGTTGGTGAAAGATTTATTATTTAGAACTCTTAAGAAATAATAATTTCTTAGAAATGTTCATGGGATAATTTTCATTAGTTTATATCATTTTGTTGGAGTCCTAGAGCTCTGTAGCTTTTTAATTACCTATATATGCCTATGGATACTCCTAGGGGTATGAAATTCATTCCATTATGTTTATAAATCTTGAAAATATTGTGTTGATCTGGAATACATTCCTATTGTGATGTAGTTTGGTAAGACACATGATATAAAATCCTCGAGCATGGCCAACGAAGGCTTTTGTTTACCTTCGATGTTTGGGTAGAATCGATAATTGCACTACCACAAAATAGGGAAAGGGAATCTCTTCCCTTTATCAATGCTAAACAGAAAGCACTGATAATGGGGTGTTCCTTTACTAGTGCTTGATAAAATTTTTGATTAAGGTAACCTTTATGAGTGATAAAACAAGCACTAATAAATCTAACCTTTATCATTTCCAAAACAAGAATTGATAAAGGTGTACCCGTTATCATTGCATTCTTTAGCACTGACAAAGGGTGCATTTAACCACAGTGTTATTATGGCTGATAAATTTTTTTATTATTAATTGTATAAAAATAATATATTTCTATTAAAAAATAATTTTTTTGTAAACATTAACAATTATATACCAATATTTATTAATATATACTATTTATAGTTATATTTATTAATAAATATATATATATTTATCTTATGTATCATTTTAAAGAAATAAATACGAATATAAATAAATTAATAAAATTTTACATTTATAAAATATGTATTTATGAGCGCTATAATTTTAACGCTAATAAATAGATGTTTTATCAATGATTTTTTTGCACTGATAAAGATAGACCTTCATCAACACTCAAAAAACATAGATAAAACACCTATTTATCAGCGCAAAAATTATAGCACTGATAAATAGTTCCTTTATCAGTGCTTTTTTAGCGCTGATAAAGGTCTGTATTTATTAGTGATAAAAATCATTTATAAAGGTATGTTTTATCAGTGCTTTTATTTTAGCATTGATAAAACATACCTTTATCAATGCTTTTAACTAGCGTTGATAAATGCTCTAGTAGTTTTTATAAAAGAACACTAATACACCCCTCCTATATCTCATGCATTCTAGCCTTCACGGAGGATGAACCAGACCCCTCGTCCTCTGTGACCCCTCCACCTCCTCCTCATCCACCTCCTTAGTCGCCACTGCCTTTTCCTCCTCCGCCACCACGACCATCCTCCTCCTCTGCCTCCGCCAGTACCTCTGCTGCCGCTGCCTCTGCCACCAATGCCTCCATCGCCGTTGCCTCACCGCCGCTGCCTCACCATCGCTGCCTCCCCCCAATGACTCCACCGCTACTGTCTCCAATGCCTCTCCCTCTTCCACCACTTCCTCCACCAAAAATGTATATTATTTGAGTGTTTTGGAAATTATGGATAAGATTAAATGAGTTTTATGAAGGTAAAATATGTTAGGGGTTAGCCTAGGATTGTGAAATCTTCAAAAACATGAAGAAAATGTATTTTCTTTGATTTGTGATTAGCATAAGTGGTGTCATACAAAGTATGGGAAATAGGCATGGTGATGCATTAGACATGGGGAATGTGGAATGTATGGGTAATTTACATGACTTGAGATTGTATAGGAATTGGGATTCAATGGAATATTTTTGATAAGGGCACCTTGAGTGTTGATGTTTTTTGTATCAAGGATTGTTTTGAGGGTAAGATTAGTGTGATTCCTAGCCCTGGGTTTTTTCGATGTGTTTATTAGTGGAGTAGCTATTAGATTATGGATGGAAACATGTTTTTTTGTGATCATACCGGTTGAAATGCAATAATGTAGTTTTCATGCAAATTTTAAAAATATTAATCTTGTTGGAAAGTTGCATGAAGGTTCTTTTTTTGATGATTGACATACTATCGAGAATGATCATGGGTTTAGGAATGTGAGCCTAATATAGATGAAATATGACTCAGGTTAGTCCAAGTCGGGTGATAATTCAGGGTATCACAGATATTTACACCTATCTAGACATGCATTATTTCGATAACGTGGGTTGGATATCACTGTTATGGAGACTGGATCGTGCGGTTGAATGGGGTGTACATCGGTATGTTTATAGATAAGGTTAAATAGAGTATCTCATTGAGATGGTATTTTAGTATAAAAAATTGTGTTCAACTTGTGGGATCATGAGTCATGTAATTTGATTAGGTGGTACAATATTGTACAACCGTTATATTGGATGAGGTGAGAATGGTACACCACGGTTATGTGTGGTACCCATTTAAATTTTATTTTAGTGAGATGTAAAGTGTGATTTAAGGACCAATGGATTTGAATAAATTATTTTAGACTCAATTTCATGGGGTTTTAGATGGAATAGAAAATACCAATCTATGGTGGAGGATACGTCACAAATGAATCAAATATAGTGTCCTGTTTGATCCGAGAGTTAATACTTGACAGGTGATTCTTTGGATAAATGATCATGGATCAAGAGAAGCAGAACAAAATTTGTGATAGAAGATGTTGAGATGATTCTTGATATGTGGTATAAGTTAAAAATGTAGTGGGGTGTGAACCAATGGTTGTTGAGGGTGAGACTTTAATTTTAGATGAATTCCAATGGGTGATGTGTATAATATTCCAGTTATCAGGGAATATTATGCACTAGATATTTCATATTAGATATTGGTTATGATAAATATGATGACATATATAAAATATCTATGAAAATAGATGGGTCATTCACTATGGATGTATGACCCTCATGTTACAAGGGTCTTCAGTATAATGGGACTGGTTATTGGGTGGTTGATATGGCATTTGTATGTCGTTGAGTTAGTAAATCTGATTAATCTGGTCCCACACAAATAACCTGTTTTGATTTTAAATGTTGTACTAGATAAATTTTATTTTTTTAAAGAATGAACATGATAATCTTGATGTGATCCAAATGCGATTCATGAGGAAAATCAGGATTCATTATGTGATTTTGGGGGTAAAACCCATTCATCGCATTATTTAGGGGGTAGACCTCTTTCTTCAAATGATTCTAGGATTGAATCATGTAATGAAATGTATTGGTAGTGTCTTCCATGATATTAGATTTTGTAGACTATATAGGGAAATGGTTACCTTCTATTGGGTATGACAGGTTAATTTTGAGGAATGACTGGGTCTTTTTGATGGAATGTTAGCCTGTTAGGGCCTTGTTCATAAGTAGTAGAGACTTTTTTATTCTCTTTTGAATAAAATTTGCCAACTAGTACTAAATTTATGGAGGGTTCATTTGTGTATTTGTTTGGTTAGTTGTAATCCACAACAAGTGGATTTTTGTACTACTGGATTATGTGTTACAATAGAAGTTTATGATGGTGCACAGCACTTTGAATCTAGATCGTGGTGGGTATCAACATGAACCTAATGATGTGCTTAGTGAAACATTTGTTCCCTTGAATGGATGGGTTACATGGATCATCATATATATGTTTCAATAATGTTTAAAAAGATAGTCCCTTTTTTTAAATCTCATTGGACATATTTTACAAAGATATGACATATGAGTTCTCATTTTATGCTTTCTTTTCAGTTTGAAATATCTTTTGTTGTGCGTCTCGCCTCTGCCGCGAACGCACCTCTACTGAGCACTGAACGACACCTTCACGATGAGTTTTCCCCTATTACTAATTGGTTTCATATTGTTCTCAAGTTATTTTTGCTTTATATTGATGGTTATAATGTGAAATTTATGGGCTAAACGCCCCGTTGAAAATCGTGGCCGTTGGTGGACCTTATTTGTGCACTAAATGAATTTCATGATGGTTAGTTCATGTTAAAAATTTAAATATAAAAATTAGTTATTTATGTATACTTTACTTATGAATGAACACCCTAGGATGATAAAACATTTGTGCAACCTCTGAAATAATAAACAATATTGAATAAGGGATGCTTCGTAAAATCTCAAATTATGATTGTTTGGTTTTTATGGTGTTGTGATTGTGAGCATGATTGTGTGTTTGCATGGTGTTTGAGTTGTTGGAATGAGTGGTATTCCATTTTTTTCCATGTTTTAGTTCTTCCACTATTTAATATCAGTCCAATCATTACCCATTTCATTGTCACTAACACTTTTTTACATGTGTAATTCCACTAAATCCATGAAAACCACTTCACAAGAGGACTCTATGAGACAATTTATAGACTACCTAGTGACATAACAATAACAATTCATGTAATTAATCCTCCCATCCACAAGCACTCTATTGAAAATCATACCATCTCTTATTAGTTTAGTACCATAGTTCCTGACTAGAAGTATTATGTTTCTAGAGAAAAGCTAAAAAACCGGTTTACAACAATATATATAGATGACTTGTGGGATACTAAAACTTCCAGTGCAAGGGAATCTCAGAGCATGTTGAACATCTTTTGTGTAATTATTTTGTAATATATTAATATTACCTTATCAAATAGGATGAATATGAATAAAGAATGTATGAATTCCAACCAGTTGACAAAAGAGTAAGAAGATGGCATGAAAGAGTTTATGAAGTTTTCGAAAGATCATGCATGTGACCCTTATCAAATCCTTTGTCCGCGATTACACTATTTTTATTCAAGAAAAAATATTCAATAGGAGTTAAAGGAACACCTTATCTATTTCGAAATGGATCGAAGTTATACATGTTGGAATAAACATGGGGAAAAGGAATGTTGGTAGTGGCTTGGATAATGCGTCATTTTATGGATCATCTAATATGATTACAAGCATGAACAATGAAGGTGATCATATGGAAAAATTGATTACAGATGTAAATTATGATGAAGATCATATTGAGGAAATTACAAGGACAGTTGAAGAAAAACATCGTTATTTCCCAAAATTGTTTGAGAATTTAAAGAGTTTTTAAAAAAAGCCATTGTATGCTGGTTGCACTAAATATACTACATTGTCATCCATACTAAAGATATATAATTTGAAAGCAGGAAACGAGTGGAGTGATGCTAGTTTTACGGAACTACTTGCTCTCTTGAATGACATGATCCTAGATGGTAATGAGCTCCCAAGCCAAACATACGATGCCAAACGAATGCTACGCTCGATGGGTATGATATCTGAAAGAATACATGCATTCCCAAATGACTATATATTGTTTCGCAAGGACCAAAAATAACTTAATGAATTTCCAAATTTTGGTGATTCTCGATTCAAGAAAGATGATTCTATTCCTATGAAAGTTGTATGGAACTTTACAATTAGTCCAAGGTTTAAGTGCCTATATGGAAGTTAGGATACTATAGGACAATTAACATGGCATGTAGATACAAAAATTAAAGATTGGAAACTACATCACCTGGAAGACTCTCCTCAGTGTAAGTGAATTGATACTGAGATTCCTGATTTGGAAATGATCCGAGAAACCTTCGTCTTTCATTATCTATAGATGGGGTGAGTCCTCTTGGTTTTCAATGCCAGAATCACAGTTCAAGGCCAGTTATGTTGGTAAATTTAAACTTACCACCACAGTTATGCATGAAATGAAAATACATAATGTTTTCTATGCTTATATATATCCCAAAACAACCAGGTAATGATATTGATGTTTATTGGGCTCTATTGATCGAAGATTGGAAATTATTGTGGGATTTAGGTGTTGCGTTGTATGATGATTACAACAATGATGATTTCACATTGAAATCCGTGTTGTATGGTATGATAAATTAGATTCCTTTTTATGAAAATTTTTCATGATATAACATTAAAGTAACTCAAGGGTTTCCTCTTTGGGAACTCGGTAAACAATCAATTTGGTTGAAACATTCATCGAAAACTGTGTTTCTATGACATCACAGATTTCTACCCCGACGTCATATGTACCAATCTTGGATTACCTCATTCGATGGATGTTTAGAAGAACATACAGCACCATCTCTACTAACATGTGATAAATGGATTTAGAAAGTAAAAGATGTGGACACTACTTTTGGTAAACCATTTTCGAAAAATTTTATAAAAACCGGTTGAAAAAAGGGATCAATTTTTTTGGTTTACCATACATGAATTGTCTATAAGTCATAAATTTTCTTGATGTTATGCATGTTGAAAAAGATGTATCTTATATTGTCATAGGTATGTTTCTAAATGAACCTGGAAAAACAAACGATTGAAGTAAGGCTAAATTAGACATGGTTGATATGGGAATATGAGGAGAGTTGGCACCAATGTAGGGTAAAGAATGAACATTTATTCCTCCTGCTTCTTACACTCTTTCAAGGTATGAGACATATCAGTTTGTCAACTTGATGAATGACATACATGTTCTAGAGGGTTATTCATCTAATATCAATAACATCATGTCAAGGAGAGATTTCAAATTAAAGGGTCTGGAATTACATGACTGCCATGTTTGGATGTAAAATCTAATTCTTATAGATTTACGTTGCATTTTTCCCTTCAATGTCCACAATACATTAATGAATATCTATTTCTTCTTCAAATCTATATGCATAAAAGTTATAGACCTGGTGAAATTTCCAACTATGGTTACAGAAATTGTCATTATATTATTTGAATAGGAAATTTTCTTCCCACTGACATTTTTGGATATGATGGTTCATTTGATGGTTCATTTAGTAAGAGAGATTCAACAATGTGGTCCTGTACATTATAGATTGATGTAACCATTGAATGATATATTGAGATTTTGAATGGTTATGTCAAAAATTGAAGGCAGCTAGAGGGTTGTATTGCCGAAAAATATATTGTTGAGGAAGCCATTGAATTCATTACCGAATACCTATCTGGTGTGGAAAACAATGGCCTATCTAAATCTCATCACACTGGGTAGCATGAGGGTGGAGGAGTTTCTAGAAGAGAGGTTGTCACAATCAATATTATAGATCTGGAGTAGGCCCACCCTTACATTTTTCAAAAGATTTTAGATGTTGACCCATATGTTCAAATCCACAAAAAAATTCTTAGGCTTTTGAATCCATATAGGGATAAAAATGGATATCAAATACACATAATTGACAGTTTATAGGATGGTTTTTAGGCCATATTTTTAAGATGCTAGATGAAAATCGAGACTCAATTTCAGAATGACTTCGATGGCTAGCCGGAGGATCAAGTGTGTATATATTATCTACAATTCTTATGCAGTTAATGGTTATACATTCTATACTAATTAACATGATAAATATTGTACCATGAAGAATAGTTGGGTTACAATTGTTGCTAAACCTATGCATATTTCCAGTGCTAAGGGAAGAGATCCAATTTATGTGAATATGTCATACTTTGGCATCATCAACCAAATATGGGAGTTGTATTATATGAAATTCCATGTGCCAATTTTTTTATGAAAATGGTTTGATAATAGGAGTTCGGTTAAAATAAGTGATTTTGGATTTGTGAAAGTTGATTTCAGTAAGGAATGAGAGAAAGACGAACCATTTTTAATGAAATCACAGAAAATAAAAGTATTTTATGTTCCATACTCCACAAAATGAAACTGGTCAACTATTTAGATATTGACTAAAACAACTAAAAGATCGTATGAAAGTTCAATGGATGATAACACTTTCATAGGTATTTCACAATCATTTCCCTATTGTCCCATTGTAGTTGGCATTTTTTATGTCAGAGGATACCACAATGAAGGTACTTACATAGTAGATAGAGGGGTCAAGTCTCTTCAGTCTTAAAAAAAGAGAGTTCAATAATCAGGTTATTTATTTATTATAATATACACTGTGTTACGTTATGTCAACAAAAACAACAAAAAAATTTATTTAATGAAAATGTGAGATCAAGGTTAGAGAGAAAAAAATAGCAAGACTTCTGAAAGCAAGGGAACTAGGGAGGTCTGAAATAGTGCATACCAAGAGAATCCGCCCAAAAAAGATCTACACATTCTGAAGGAAGACTTCCTATATTAGAGAAAATAATCCTAGGATCATTTTTATCATGATTGGAGGCTAAAGAATCTGCCACTTTATTGCCTTCACACCATGTATGTTGGATAGACACACCATTAGGAATGTATCAGATACACCTTAGAATGTAATAATCAATAGACCATGGGGTATTTATCTTGAACTGTATAAAATTATATATCACCGTAGAGTCTGTTTCAATCAAAGACAGAAATAAATTGAAGCCCCAACATATTTCCAGCCCCTCAAGAAAAGCCTTATCATCCACTTTGATAGAGTCTCCTTGACTGAAGAACCTATTGAAAGTAGTGATAACAGAACCGTTGTTATCTCGGACGACTCCCCCTCCACGCATCACACCAAGAGAACACAATCCATCAACATTTATCTTATATCCACTGGTAGGTGGGTTACAACTTAGCCATTTTCCATGATTCTTTCTACCATGAACTTCCTGAGTAGAAGAAGATCTTCTAGAAGTAGTGCTAAACATTGTCTGGATTTTACATTTGTTCCCTTTCATTATCAATGATCCCAAACCCACTACCATACATTTGAACCAAACCTCCATGGAAATCAAGGAGCTCCGATTACCTTCGTGGAAGTATTTATTCCTAGTTCTCCATAAATTGCAGTATCCCGCAACCATTATCACAGACCAGGCCTTTCGCTCATGCTCAGTCATGCAAACACTGAGAGAGTCATTAAGAAGGAAATCGAAACCAACTACATTATTAATATCAATACCTATGATTCTACCCAAGAAGAACCACTCTATAGTAGCCCATTCACCTGTAAAAAATAAATGCCTTACCAGTTCAGAACTTGCGGACCTAGAACAACAACATTTCGACACAATCTAAACACCCCTCCTACAGACCAGGTCATCCATCGGAATACATGTGTTATAAATCCACCACAGAAGGAAATTGTATTTGACAGGAAACTATATGAACCAATACAGATTCATAATGATGTTTCCACCATTTAATGTAGTCCGCCTCATTTTGTAACTCTCAGCCGAAAAGACCCCCATGGGAGAGTTTGTAAAAAACAGATGATCAGCACTTAAAGTGTGGTCGAGGATGTCAAAAATTTATTATTGCTACTTATTTAGAATGGAATGAATGAAATCTGGGTAAATAATTTCTTGGCAAAAAGTCATATTAGGTGTTGGATAAGCATGAAATCTGATGATCGAACTAGACCAATTACGATAACAAAAATTGATATAACCACTTTCCACAATCCAAAGGGAATGAAGACTGAGAGTCGGAATGTGCTCACGAAGCGTCCTCAATATCCAAGATATATTAACACTAGGAAAATCTAGTTTTTTCCCATTTTCCATTCTAATAAAATTACTCCACAAGGTATCACCTTCAAGGACTTCCCATACCAACTTATCTTGAAGAAAATATATAGAGCGTTCCACACTGTGGAGATTAATACCCCCATTATTCACCAGCCGAACCATTTTTTTCAAGATTCCCAGTGTTATCGTCCTTCCTGATGAGAATCCCAAATAAAAGATGTCAATATCCCTTAAATATATCTCAAAACCGCATTAAGAACTTTGAGAACTGAAATAATGTGCACAGGGACTGATGATATAACACAATTAACTAAGGAAATACGACCACCAAAAGACAGAAAACAGTTCATCCAATTGTTGATCTTACTGATAATTTTATTAACAATCCCTTCACAGTGTCTAATTATCAATATGTAGATAATGACTTCTGCACCTGCTGATGCACCCAATTATGAGTCAGAACAGGTCTCTCAACCTACTGCTGCTGGTCCCAGTGCAAAGGAACAAAACGTTTCTCAACCAGTTGTTGTTGGTCAAAGTGTTGAGGTACAACAAGTTTCTCAACCTATTGCTACTGGTCCCAGTGCCGTTGATAGCACTTCGGAGAAAAATAATGAAGATTCTTCTGAGGAAATGGAAGGAAATGAAACCTTGATGGTGCCAACAAAACAATATCTCTATAGTTTGACAATGTTACCCAAAATACATAAGGCAAAAGAAAAAAGTATCCAATTTGAGGTGGGATGGAATAAGAGAGGCCAATATGTTAACCCCAACAAGGCCATCGTTAGTTGGTACGATGGAATAATCACTCGATAATGCATATCAATGGACTTACAGCCATGGAACCATTTTGTCATTGGGCTTAAGACAGTAATGTGGGAAGATTATATAATACCATAGTGACATAATTTTTTTAATTTATTAAAATAAAATAAAAAACTAAAACATTGACCTACTATTTGTCATCCATTGTAGAGTGAATTTATAGTAGATTCCCCACACAAGGAATTTGTATTAAGAGTTTACAGAAGGATTCATAGAGGATTCCACACAATTTTAATGATGATTAAGGGAAAATCAAGCAGCAACCACCTCCTCTTTATGCACACAAGATGTCCCAAGGAGCTTGGGATGTGTTTAGCAACTGTCGTGGGGAGTATACTTTTCGGCTACATTTTGTTTGGAAGTATTTTGTTTGACATTTCTTGTATTCATCACTTTGATTTAATGTTTTGTATTTATGAAATAGCAAACGAGTGGTAAAAATAAATAATTTTCAATAAAACCAATGTACCCCTACCGTAAAGCAAGGATGGGGTACACTTTAATTTAGAAAAAACAGTTACATCTTTTAAATCTACCATACTACATTTATGTGACATAAAACAACACTATAACCATGTTTCTATATTTCTATGAATATTAATGAATCGAAATCGAAGGCCATATCCATCCCACACCATGTTCTGTGGAAGGAGGCTCGTGTAAATAAAGAGGGGATACTGATAGATGAAAACACAAAAAATTATAGGAAACATGTGTATATATGACATAATATAAATTTTACTTGCTTTAAATTTCTATTACATAACAATGACTATTTACATTCCTATATATTTTATATGACATAGTCACATGAATCAACAACACCTGTAAAAGATGCAGACATTCATTCAGCGACCTTGAAGTAGATAGAACAGTATGGCCACATTAGAGGTGTGGGTTTTGGGGTGACACCCTAAAAATTCTTTCCAAAAAAAAATAATAGGAGGATCAAATTGAGGAAATGAAAAAGATTCAATAAAAATATTTTAATTTTTTAAGAAGAATTACAATTCCAGAGAGAGATGATAGCATGTTGTACGGGGGAGAGGCAAAGGAAAGAAGCAACTCAACAAAACACCCGTGCGTGAAGATCCCACCCCACCCCTAACAGCTTTAGGTGATACTCTCCCCTAAAAACCTGACTTAGATATGGTAATAAATGTTGTAATAATTTTTTCTGTTAAATGTGAATCACCTAGTCATTAATACCTATCCTTTACTTATATTCTACTTGGTGAAAATGACTGTGATTTATTTCTATCAACTCCCGCATATCACTTCGTAGCGAGGGCTACAATGTTCAATAAGCAGAACGACATGCTACACAACAAACAACATCCAACTGATAATTTCAAAGTGTCAATTAACATAGCTAATGAGCCGAGATCCAAGCTACCTATTTCAAATAATGATGATTAAATTTATATAGTTGAACATGCTGTTGTAACATTCATCTCATGGCCTTCAATTGTTGTAAAAAAACTTTTCAACAAGGAGGTATCCATTTCCATTTTATTTTTAATGATGGACCTTTAACATTGAATGAAAAATGGTCTGAACCGATGAATATTATTATAGAATGAAAAATAGAAGGGGGTTAAATAAAATATCATCTGAAAAATATCTCAAGGATCAACCAACCAAATGAAATGGTCTAACAAGAGAACCGTCACCCTATTGGTACTATATCAATAGTAAATATCGTTGGAGGCTCATGTGGATACAATTTTGATAGATGAAAATAAACACTAATTTGATTTTGGAAAAATTTTGTACGGAGGGGAATAATCAGATTTCATTAGTACTGAAAATTTAAATGAAATCCCCATGTATGAATGGCTATGCACCTTAGTTATAAACGTATACATGAGGTATGTTTTCATGATTGGATTTTACAATAGTTAATATACTTTGATAATTATGACTAAATACAATTCATATTTTTCACAGGCAAATATGTGAAAAAAAATTGAAGGGATTTCACAATGAATAAAAATTTGGACTCGTTAGTCCTCACATCACCTTTTCAAATGAAAAAAATCGATTCTAATAAAGATGTTGCAATAATGTCATCTCTTCTCAAATCATTTAAAAAAATTACAGATGATAGACTCATTTTGATACCAATGATGCAGGGGTAAAACTCTACAATTTAATAATATCTACTACAATTTAATTTCCTTCACTACTTATTCCTTTTTGTGTTTTTAGGAAGCATTGGATATAGATTGAAATTAGTTTGGGTACGAAAATGATTTATTTTAGGGATTCAGTGCATGGATATGCAAAAAACTGACCATGAATAAAGGTGTTTGTTAATTTGTAATACACTAGATCCAATATTTTAGAACTAAAAATCATGTTATATAATTTATATTATATTCTAATGAGAATTTTATTATTATAGGGCAGTGAATCAATGTCGTCTACTTCATGGAATGAATCCAAGGACTAAGGACAAGAATGCCTAAATGATCTACAACGAGAAAAGTATCCCAGTATATATAATAATTTTTCACTATCCAAATACATCTAAAAAAAATTACTTATTTTTCTCAATGTTTTTGCAGTGTCAAATACAAAAAAAGGAAAAGACTATGGTTATTATGTTTTCTAAATTTATGAAGGAGATCATATTTCATCAACAAACTAGCATCCTTAAAGAGGTATTTTTGAAAATTATTACGAGTTAACTTAAAATATTTATTAATCCTTTGTGTATTTGTATTTTCTCAATACTACCATGAATTTTGTAAAATCACATATTCACAAGTTGATATGGATGTGTTTAGAAATGAATGGGTAACATACCTGATGGATGATTGTACACAAATAGGATTAAGTTGAATATCTTCAACTTATGATATCCTTATATGATCATTTATATCTCCCTTATTTACACTTCTTAAGCATATATGATCACCTATTATTATGTTTTAAATACATAGGTTATGAAGAATGGTTTTAAAAATTATTTTTATTTCTAGAATTGCATAACATAATGAGAGATTCTTATGAACTAGTTCTTTATGTTTATATGTTTCAAAAATCGCTAGGCATTAACTATCATGGCATGGATCATTTATATTTTTTATTTTCGTCATTTATTCATCTATTTCTACTGATTTTTTGTGTTGGAAGAATATTGGTTTTGCAACACTCACAAATTTAATAACAAAAATAAGGATACTTCAATATAGTTGGTTAACTTCCGCTTAGATTAATATCAGATCGGAACTTCCAATTCGACATCCCCATTCAGATTCGATGCGATGGTAAGTGGTAGTAAACCAACATTAGTAAAGTTCACAAGGAACCACTGGTTTTGTTATTAGCTTATATCAGGACCAAATAAACCATTTGGAAAGATGTAAAGGTAATGTTACGATATTTTATGTTTATTTTAATGAAAAATTATATAATGAAAATTGATTTGATTTTCAATATTCATTACATGGTTATATTATTTTAGAAGATTTTTGTCCATGTGACATACCTTTGCAGGAAGAGCAACTACGCTGTGTCTTCTCAATCCCAGAGGTAATGAGAAACTTGCTTCACTAAGGACTCAATATTTCATAGATCTACGAGAACTCTTAGGTTTTTCCTCTACGTCATGTAATCCTCTTCATGTGATCGTGTCACATAATCTCTATTGTATTAATTCTTCATGTGAATAGATTATATGATCTTGTCACATGATCAAATCACATAAACAAATCACATAATAAATTAATGCAATTCAATTGAACCATAATTCGTGTATTCTGGTATTATTTACATGATAGAATAAAGCTTCAAGCTTTGTGTAGTTATATAAATATCCCATGTTCATTTGATCACGCGATCCTATTATGGTCATGTGATCACATGACATTGAACAATTCATGCACTTAATAAGATATTTCTAATTATTCATTTGCCCATTTCTTTCCCAAGTCCATTTTATAACCCAAAATCTAAATTTTTATAATTAATCAAAATTTTCTCTTTCATATGATACAAATGAATTCAAAAATTGATGTCGAGGAGGATATAGTTCATTGAACTAAAAAGGTCGATAGTGTAGAAAGTTGACCAATGCATAGTCATTCAGTCAGCTCACGAGCATCTTTAAAGCTTGATGGGAACCAATATTCTTGATTTTCAATTTTCTAATTAGTTTCCCTTATATGTGTGTGGGGGTATCTAGGAGGGAGGGGTGTCCAAGAGTGGGGGGTGTCCACGAGGGGATGGAGGTGTCTAAGAGGGAGGGAGGGGGTATCTATGTGGGAGGGTGGGTGGGGGTGTCCTGGAAGTAGGGGGTGTTTATGAGGGAGGGGGTTTCCATTAGTGGGGTGTCCAGGAGGGGAGGGATGTGGTGTTTCCAGAAGGTAGGGGGTGTCCAGAATGGAGGGGCTATCCATGTGTGAGTGTGGGTAGGGGGTTTCTAGGAGTGGTGGGGTGGGGTGGGGGTCTAAGAGGGGAAGGAGGGGTCCAAGAGGGATGGGTGTACATGAGGGATGTGTTCACCAGGTGGGTGGGGGTGTCCAGGATGGAGGGGGTGTCCTGGATGGAGGGGGTGTCTAGGGGGTGTCTAGGAGTGGGGGGTGTCCAAAAAGGAGGGGGTTTCTAGGAGCAGAGGGAGGGGGTGCATCCAGAAGGGATGGGGTGTCTATGTAGATATGCATTAAATTCCATTTAATACTAATAATATAATATGGACAGATCACTTCTAGAGTATCCTGAAGTGGGTCTATAGTGAGGCATCAAAAGATTGATCCAACCATAGGAATTCCAAGACAACATAATGTCCCAATAATTATATCTCAGTTCAATTTGAGGACCAATATATCTTATTTAATGTTACAAAGACCCAAAATATGCATCATTTACCTTTCTCACATTAGATTTCTAAGAAACACACTTTTTATTTACACCAACATTATTGTAGAATACATCTAAAAGAAAATTTAATAATGATATATTATTTTTATAGATGGAATAATTTCTGATCTAGAAGAGTGGTTAGGACACTCTCAACTAAATAAATAATTACCCTTAATCATGGAATGTGGATGAAATATAATGAATGATATGTTTTTTACTAGAAACTGAATTCTAGAAGACGTATCCACTCTATATATATATATATATATATACCTTCCGCCACTTTCCATAGGATTGGCATCCACCAGTTGTGTCAAAAGAGCTCTAGGTTTCTACTTTATGTATTGGTAAATTATATTTTTGTTAATTATATGTGATCTTTTGTTCCTATTCCATCAATATATTATTTGTTTGGTGTTTTCCCATGATTTTTTTGAAATGTATCTCTTCAAAAATCACGAAATTGGTGTACTATTCCATGTTCATGAATTCCCAAGGGAGGACACTAAGTACTCCAATCACATTTTCTAATTTGGAATATCTTATTCATTTGAGAGGAGGCAACAATGTTTATTCATGTTTGGATTGGAGAACAATAAATTTATCTAATGATCTTAATGTCTCTTTATAACCTCACAAAATCCATTATCTACCCCTGGTTCTAGGTCTTGTTATACCCAAGGTGATGTAAGAAGTTAGGTACATGAAAAAATATGATGGAGTTGGTTGGAGTTTAATTTTTTTCTTTGATTATGGACGGATCAATATTCAAAACCGTATAGGATTTGAAATTTAGTACACATAATATATTTCTAAAATGATATATTATTTCATAATTAATATTATTGAATGAGGTTTTCTGAATAATACATATTTTATTATCAAATATATGATGAAAATATAGTTGGATAATGAAATTTATTAATGGGTATTCACTGGAATCATCCATTTTGTAATGACATTGTAACACCCCGAGATTTTCTGAGAAATAATTTTTTAAATTTAATTTCTTTGATGTCTTGTGTTTTATGCTACACTAAGATTATCTTGGGCTATATTCAACCCTGTATTAGCTTGTAGTATACACAAACACTATTCTTGGCAATTTTTCATGCAAAAGCGACCTTCCTCGATAGCGTGTGTTTTACGAAATACCGAGTTTCACTAAAAAATGATATATGGTTATGAACTAGCCATTATGAATACATTTAACTACATTTTTAATTTTATTACATAATAATTCATCTTACACATATTCAAGAACATTGTATAAGAACAAATAATATTTTTCGGGTAAAATAAGTATTTTTCAAAAAATGTTTTTTTTTCCGCCTTTTGATGGCGCACCCACATTAAATCAAGTTGATGACATGTTTATAAGTTCAATTTAAATAAAAATTATTAATTTCAATAATTATATGAAAATTATCATTGTATAATTTTTTAATATTTTTTTCCTAACTTTCCTATTTTGATGAATAGTAAAACTACGCTAAAATTTAATTAAAAAAAACTTTTTTTCATCAAGATAATTTATATGGATAAATTATAATATTTAATGGTTTTAAAGTATAAATAGAATATATATTTTCTATTTAATATTATGTATGTCATTATCATTAATTTTATATTGAATTCATAGGTAAAAATATTTCAATCTTTTGCAATGTTTTAACTTTTAAAACCCGTTTTCTTAACAACGTGGTTAATTTTAAATTAATTACTACAAATTCTTTATTATGAATTTTGAAAAATGTATTTCATATTTTAATTCAGTGGGTCCAAATTATATTAATAGGTTACTTTTAGTTTTTTGATATTATGAATAGTAACTACGGAAATTTTTATTTACTACAGTTAAAGGTAAATATGGTAATTAAGGGTAAAAATAAGATTATAAAATTACCATAACACTTGCCAAAATTTTATTGGATGAATAAAAGTTGACCCATATCACCTAAGGGTCAGGATATATTCATTTCATGGACTTTGGACCATTAAAATGATGTAATTATTATTAAAACCAAAGAAAGTGACAAAATGTCACTCTCTTATATCTTATAAGTGTATTAATTTTAATTTAGTGATAAAATTCATAAATCTATGAAAACAAATAGTCAACAGAAATCTAATAAACGTATTTACATCATATGAATTTATATATAATTTTTAGAGAGTATATAACTATCCTTAATGGTGGTACAATAATGATGTATAAGTTATTTTATTCATTGAAATATCAAATAAATGGTTTTTAAAATATAAAAATAAATATTATATAAACTATTTGTTGTGATCCACAAATTTTCTAGACAAATATGACATGTTATTAATATATTAAATATTTTTTTTCGAAAATATACACTGTGTGGATTTTATTTAAATTCAAATAAATGGATAGTGTCAAAATGGACACTTGTTATTTTATAAAAATAACATATTATTAATTTGTTTAAAAAAAAAATTAAAAATTAAAAATTGAAATTTATATGACATAAAATTTTATAAAGTATCCAACTATGGACAATTCATCACAAATAAGTAATTATTTATAATAATTTAAAATTGAGAATATTATTACCACAAATAAAACTGAATAGATTAAATAATGATAAAGCAAGTTGATAAGGATTAAAATAAATTCCAACATGTCTAAATTTTATTGGATGATGTGATTACAACCCTATCTCATCTCAAAATCAAATTTGAGTCATTTTTGATTTTTTTTATGTGGGGTTTGGGTTTATTATAAATTAATATTTTAGAGGTTTCCAAAAGTGCACCTCTCATCTCTTATAAAAGGGAACCTCCTCCTTCTCATATTCAGAACATTTTGAGCCTTCAAGATCACCAAAAACCAGTACATTACTCTTACCCACTTTACTAGAAACATACTAGAGGTCTTGGTCTTCTTCAAAGGCCAAATTTAGTGCCCTAAGAGGATGTTTAGAAGCGGTGCGTCGAAGAAGAGGTAATATCATTTACCGATTCTTTCAATGTTATTTCTTCTTCTACTTCCACTTCATTATTTATTTCATTATATAGTGACAACATCAGAATCAATCATATAATGATATGTTATTATAAATATGAATCAACCTCATTTCACCTTCTATCCATCCTACTGAAAATGAAACCACCGCACGTGCATACGTATGGAATACCGTCTCCACACCGTGGTGTAATATGTCTTCCACCACCACATTACATGGATTGGTATAATGGTTTAGAGAATAACTATAAATTATTATTATAACATGATATTATTTCTGAGATATTTTATCATCCACACCAATTCCATTAAAAAATTATGGGAAAGATATCACCGCTCGTGTATACGTACGGTTTACCGTCTCTACGATTTGATGAGATTCATTATCCATGTAAACCATTCAAGAATGAATATAATGAATATAATGTATATAAAATAAGTAATCATGAAAAATATGAAATAATAATGATACTGTATTTGGGAATATATATATGTCAATTACTTCCATCCAATTTAATAAGGAAACGAAAACATCATTCATGCGTACATACGACCTACCTTCTCCATGAACGGTGTATTTCATTCCATTTATCGAACTATTATATATATTTATATGCTGAATATATATTATATATAAATAATTTTTTACATTCTGGATGTAAGTAATAATTGTCTATGTAATCAAATGAATAATTACAAGTCAAAACATGGACGATAAATGAAACGATTTTACCAAAAATTATACTTTAACCTGGAATTGACAAATGAACGGGTAATATAAAGTCGTAAGTGAATAATATATGATATCATAAATATTATTATGGTTCTGTTACCAGTTAGTAATATGTTTAGACCGAATATACAAAATTCTCAGACACATATGGATGAAATTGGACATAATGTTAAGGATAATTATTCCAATCTTGTTCTTAACTGAGATTTTTTATTCGTATATATTTACTAGGGTTATATTTATCATCCATTTCCATGTTTTCTAAGAAAATTTCTTGTCTGTTTAATGTCATTTTTACCCATATTGACATTTACTACATGTTATGTAAGGAATATTTATTTTGTTTACCATATGAGGAACTTTATGACTTTTCCAGAAAACTACGAGAATAATGTTTTTTTAACTTATACGGCATGAACTGATTCTTACAGTTTCATAATTCCTTACATTCATGAAGATTCCTGTACAAGATTTCATGATTATTTTCAAGGAAATTTTTTTCTATTAAAATTACACGGAATTTTGAGAAAAGAAAATGATTTTTAAGAATAAAGGATATTTTCCTCAAGAATATATTTCATGTGTTTTATCAAAAAAAATTTCCATTGAATATGATATTATTTAGTATGATTATGTTTCAAGTATACTGTCTATAATATTTACATGCTGTTATTTTTCATATGATATCCATTTGTTTTATCAAGATTATGTTGTGATGGGATGATGTTTATGGAACACATTTTATTCTTTGGGTTATGATGAATAGTTTATGTTTATTTTTTGGCAGACGTAAGAATGATTTCATTATGAGATGGGTGGGACCTATATCTACCTCCAATAAATTGGATAATGATTTATATCTCATGATATAGAAATATTTGGAACAGAAAGTGAACCGGGTTCCGTAATACAGGGTAGGAACGACAAGTAAACCTGGTTTAGTAATGGAATTTGTCAACTATGATGGTCTTGGCAGCAATGCATTGACTACTATGGAAATCACATAATTTGATTAATAGTTTTCCATGGTTAAAAGTTTTATTCCAATGATATATTATCATGATTAATGTTCGTTTATGATATATTCCTTATGTACTGCCATGATTTATGTCATTACTCATGATTTTTATGTTTTATGTTCATGTTTTTATGGTCAAATAATTATGGGTTGTTTTATATTCTCCATGTTTTCCCCTACTGAGAATTTCCGCTCAACCTTTTTATGTTTTTGTTTTCCCAGGATATAAAGAATGGTTTTAGGTATGAAAACAAAAGGGGATGATCTTTATGGTACATGTGGAATATCTTTCACCATGATTAGAAGATTATGTTCTGAGTTTCCAAAGACACTAAACTATAAGGGTAATTGGGTGTTAGTTTTTTCATGTATTTAGCATTTCTCCAAAGTAATGTTATGTCTTTGTACATAATGCTTTGGGTCTCCACAGTTGGTATCAGTGTGAAGGATTAGTCAACCTTTTGAAACTAGGGTTCAAAAACGTTAGTGAGATCCCTAGAGATATTTCTAAGGTATGTCTAGGGATGTCCCTAACTGTAAGTAGATGTATAGGTTATATTCCTAGAACCACGGTAACGATCTTAGAATTAAAACTAAGATTCCATATATTAAAGGTACACCCCCTTAATTATTTTGTTTTCCTAGCATGATTTTTTCCTCTCACACTATTATTTTTGGGTTTTAGACGATGGATGGAAACCGAAGTAACCATGGTGATCAATGTAATGGAAAATGCAATGATTGTCCTCCTGAAAAACCAAATGTTATGGGAGGTGGAGTGAAAATTCTTATTTTTATACTTAAACAATCTATTAATTATTTTGGGCTTCCAAATGAGTAGATAAGGGAACAATATTCTACTGAGTCCCTCATGAGGCATCGTCCTCCTTCTTTCAGTGGGTCTTCTGATCAAATTGTTTCTGAAAAATGGATTAGTAACATTGAAAAGATATTTTCCATACTTCACTATTTAGAGCATGAAAAATAATTTTGTTTGTTTACCATTTAGAAGCTAAAGTAGACTAGTGGTGGAATCTAATTATGAATGCAAGGCCCCAAGATGAAATTGATTCCATGGAATGGGAAGATATCAAGAACATGTTTTTCAATACATACTTCCCTCAAATTATTTGAAAAAATATTGAAATGAGATCCTTTATCCTATGAAAAAGGATGATTAATCTATTGGTATATACAAGGAAAATTTTAAAAGGCTTTCAAGAGATGCATATGGCTTTATCATCCAACATAAAAGTGAATTTGATTGATTATTTTGTTTCTTAAGACCAAGTATTCAAATGGAATTATCTATAAGAGACTTCAGTAGCTATGAAGAAATTGTGCATAATGCAATCAAGGTATAACTAGATGTTGGTATCACATATCCATATCATGGTTTTGACAAGAAATGAAAGATGGAGTTGAAGGGAAAATCTCAGAAAAATGGTGAAAATAAGACAAATGTTTCGTTATGCTCAAAGTGTGGAAAGAAGAATGGTATAGATTGTCTTAAAGGGACTAGAAAATGTTTTAAGTATGGAAAAGATGGTCATCGAGTAGCTGAGTTTCGAAGTAATGGGAAAATGTATCTAATGATGTGAATAGAGAAAAGACTACATAGAATGCACACACACATTAATGATACAAGTGCATGGAAATGGGGAATTATGCTAACCAATGCCCTAATCCAAGGGTAAATGATGAATGACATCAACAACATCTTAATGAAAAGGACCAAGGGAAGTCACATGGGATCACTTTTGGCGATGTTGAGTATGACAACGATGTGGTGGAAAGATTAAGTGTATATATAATGGGATTCCAAAATAGTGTTCTGGAATCTCATTTATAGTATTATGGAATATTGGAATATCTATGTATTGGTTTTCAATAATTATATGGTACCAGTAACCATGAAAATTGATTGAAATATTTTTGGAAAGTTGATGATATGCTTATAATAAATGGATATGGAGAAAATAATACGTTTGATAGTATTCAAGAGATCATGAATAATATAAGGACAAAGTGATATCATGGTTTGAATATATAGAAATTTTTGGATTTTGGTATGTGAAAAGAGATAACTATTGATAGAATTCATGCTTTCACTAAGGTTCTATGGTAATTCATGTTTCAAGAGAATAAACGATTAAGGTATTCACATGTTTTGAATGTGAACAAAAAGATACATCTTATGATATATGGGGGATAAATGATGGCATTGACATACTTTTTATATGACCATTCTTGAAATTGTTTTCTTTATACTATGAGTTTGGACAGAAGTAATTTGGATACGCCTAAAGATTAGAATGAATTAAGTTAGACATCACATAATACTATTTAAGGAAAAAACTTTTTGATATCGTTTCTGAAATTTTATAATAGTATAGTTTTAGAAAAAGGACAACATATAGGATGGAGACAACCCATCGCGTCAGAAAAGGCTTTGGGAATCGAACCAACAACCAAAGTGAGATATGCCTTTATCACCTACCACTGGCCTACATGAAGTCCCTGCTTTGTAGAAATTAGTTTTATTTTATTAAGTGGTATGATATATGAAGTATAAGTCCATTGTTTGAGCCATATACGATTAATATCACCATATATGGACTTATGTATATTTAATAACTTTTGCTAACCTTTTGTTTGTGAGAGATGGAATGACCCATCATTATATCACATGATCTGCTAACACTTCATGAATGACAAATTCAACTTCATTTCTTTAAGATAGGAATTGGAAATTTTTCAAGGAACCTTCAACAGTGAGATTTTACTAAAATCATGTACGTATTTCTTCTAATTCATATTCTTCAACTTTAGGGAAATGATCTTCAAAAACCAAAAATGTTGTCCAAGTGTCCTCATATCCGATGAATCATATGTTACCTTAGATCATCACAAATTAATTACTATGTTATTGTTGGATTTTTCATATCAATGTTCTTTACCACTCTTCATTAGATTATGATTGTTATAATTCTCTTCCATATCTATATTTTCACATATACTCTCCTATGTGGAGACCCAGTGCTGAGTTACATTGTGTGACCATTATGTTTATAACATTCCTTTTTAAAATAAAGCTTTAGTATTCCTTTTTATGATGTGGGTTTCTATGAAAGAAACATTCATGTAGTAAATGATTTATAACTCCGACAAATTTCGCGGGCAAAATTCATTTTAAGGGGGGTGGAATGTAACACCCCAATATTTTATGAGATATATTTTTTTTAATTTCATTGATATATTTTGTTTTAATCTATTCCAAGACTATCTTGGGCTCTATGCAACACCATTTTATCTTGTATTATATGCAAACACTATTCTTGGCTTGTGTTACACGTAAGAGCAACCTTCCTCGATATCGTGTGTTGTACGCAACACTGAGTTTCACTAAACAACTATATTTTTTGTATGAAATAGCTGTTATGAATAGCATTAACTACATTTTTAATTTTATTACAAAATAATTCATCATACACATATTCTAGAACATGGTATGAGAACACAATAAAGTTTTCGGGTAAAATAAGCAGTTTTAAAAGAATGTAGTTTTGTCACCTTTTGATGGCGCACCCAAATTAAATCTAGTTTTTGGAATGTTTATAAGTTCAATTTGACAAAATAAACATATTAATTTCCATAAGGATATAAAAATTAACTTTGGATAAATTTTTAATATTTTTTTGTTAACTTTCATATTTTGATGTATAGTAAAAACACATTAAATTTTAAATAAAAATAACATTTTTTCCTCAAGAACAATTATATGGTTAAACTATAATATAGATTGAATTTAAAGTATAAATAGAATATATTTTTACCAATTAATATTGTGTGTGTCATTATCATTAATTTTATATTGAATTCATAGGTAAAAAGATTTCAATCTTTTGCAGTGTTTTAACTTTTAACACTTGTTTTCATAAAAACGAGATTAATTTTAAACTAATTACTGAAACTTATGTGTTTTGAATTCTGAAAAATGGATTTCATATTTGAATTCAGTGGGTCTAAATTATGTTAATAGGATATTTTTTTGATATTATGAATAATAACTATGGTACTTTTTATTATCTACACTTAAAGGTAAATCTGGTAATTAAGGGTAAAATTATGATTATAAAATTACCATAACCTTAAAAAAATTATATTGGATGAATACAAGTATACCCATATCACCAAATTGTAGGTATTGTTTCATTTCATGGACTTTTGACCATGAAAATGATGTAATTGTTATTAAAACCAAAGAAAGTGAAAACATGTCACTCTCTTATATATTATAGGTGTAATAATTTTAAATTAGGGATACACTTCATAAAACATTGAAAATAAATAGACACCAGAAATATAATAAAACTATATACATCATGTGATTTTATTTATAATTTTTAGGGATTAAATAACTTTCATTAATGGTGACACAATAGTGATGTAGAAATTATTTTATTGATGGAAATATCAAATAAATTCTTTTAAAAATATTAAAATAAATATTTTATGAACTATTTAATGTGATAGAAGAATTTTATAGATAAATATGACATGTTATGAATATATTAAATATTTTTTTTCTAATATATCCTCTATTTGTATTTTATTTAAATTCAAATAAATGAATACTGTCAAAATTGACACTACTATTATTTTATAAAAATAACATATTATTAAATTGTTTAAAAATCACAAAAATATTTAAAAAATTTAAATTGTAATTTATATGGTTTAAAATTTAATAATGTATCTAATTATAGACAATTCACAACACATAAGTAATTATGTATATCAAATTAAGATTTAGAATATTATTACCACAAATAAAATAAAATAGATTAAATAAGGATAAATCAAGTTGATACGGTTTAAAATAAATTCCCAACATGTCTAAATATTATTGTATGAAAATATTACAACCCTATATCATATCCTATACGAATTTGAGTCATTTGGGAAGTTTTCAAGTGGGTTTTGGGTTTATTATAAATTAATATTTTGGAGGTTTCCAAAAGTGCCCCTCTCCTCTCTTATAAAAGGGAACCTCCCACCTATCCTCTTCACAACATTTTGAGCCTCCAAGATAGTCCAAAAACTATCCATTTATCTTCTCCACTTCCCAAGAAACATACTAGAGTTTATGGTCTTCTTCAAACACCATCATTAGTGCCTTAAGAGGAGGTTTAGAAGAGGCACGTCGAAGAAGAGGTAATATCCTTTACCGATTATTTCAATGTTATTTCTTTTTCTACTTCCTCTTATTAATTTGTTTCATTTTAAAGTAATAACATAAGTATCAATAATATACTTATATGTTATTATAAATATGAAACAACCACATTTCACCTTCTATCCATCCTACGGAAAACGAAATCACCGCGCGTGCATATGTATGTAATACCGGCTACACACCATGGTGTAATATGTTTTCCACCACCACCTTACTTGGATGGGTATAATGGTGTAATGAATAAATTATATGATTATTATAACACAATACTATTTCTGAGATATGCTATTATCCACTCTAATTCCATTCAGTAATTATGGGACGATATCATCCCTCGTGCGTACGTACAGATTACCGTCTCCACGATGCGATGAGATTCAATCTCCATGTTAATCATTAAAGAATGATTATAAAGTATATATAATAAAAAATCATGAAAAATATGACATAATAATTCTACAGGATATATATATATATATTTCATTTAATTCCATTCAATTTAATAAGGAAACAGAAACAAAGTTCATTCGTACGTAAGACCTACCGTCTCCATGAACGGTGTATTTCATTCCATTTATCGATCTGTTATATATATTTATATGATGAATATATATTATATATAAATATTGTTTACATTTTGGACGTAATTAATCAGGATCTATTTAATCATATGAAGCATTACAAGTCAAAACACGGACGATAAATGAAACGATTTTACCAAAAACACTGATATAACATGGAATTGTCAAATGAACGGGTAATATAAGGTCATAAGTGAATCATATATAATATCATAAATATTATTATGGTTCTGTTAAAAATTAATAATATGTTTAAACCCACTATATAGGAGTCTCAGACACAAACCGATGTAATTGGACATAAGGTAAGGGATAATTATTCCAATCTCATTCTTAACCAAGATTGTTTATTAATAAGTATTTACTGGGGTTATATTTAACATCCATGTCCATGTTTTCTGAAAAATATTCATGTAGGTTTAATGTAATTTTAACAATTTTTTTTTTAAATTTTAAGATATGGAATGTAAGGAATTGTAATTTTTTTACCATACGAGGAACTTTTAGACTTTTTTTGTAAAAGTACGAGAAAAATGTTTTTTTAACTTATACGGCATGAACAAATATTTACAGTTTCAAAACGCCTTATTTTTATGAAGCCTCATATACAATATTCTGTGATTATTTTCAATGAAATTCTTTTCTTTTAAAATTCATCGGCATTTTCATAAATGAAAATGATTTCGAAGAGGAAAGGATATTTTCATCAAGAATTCATTTCAAGTGTTTTATCAAAACTATTTTCCATCTAAGATGACATTATTTATTATGTTTATGTTTCAAGTATATTGTATCTATTATTTACATGCTTTTATTCTTCTTATTATATCCATTTGTTATATATGTATTATGTTATGATTGAATGATGTTTATGAAACCCATTTGTTTCTTTGGGGTACGATGAATGGTTTATGTTTATTTTGTGGCACACGTAAGAATGATTTCATTATGGGATCGTTGGGACCTATATCTCTCTCTAATGCATTGGTTAATGATTTATATCTCATGATATAGACATTTCTATAATTGAAAGTGAATATGATTCAGTAACACAGGGCTGGAACGATAATTAAACTCGGTTCAGTAATGGACTTTGTCCACTATGATGGTCTTGGAAGTAATGCCTTGGCTACTTTAGAAATCATATCATGTGCTTAATGGTTTTCCATGATTGCATGTTGTATTCCCATGATATTTTATCATGATTAATGTTACTTTATCATCTATGCCTAATGTAATGCCATGATTTAAGTCATTACTCAAGATTTTGATGTTTTATGTTTATGTTTTTACGTTCAAATGTTTATGGGTTGTTTTATGTTTTCCATGTTTTCCCTTAATGATCATTTTAGCTCACCCTTTTTTTGTTTTATTTTTCGTAGGATATAAAGAAAATTTTTATGTATGAAAACAAAATGAAAAGATCATTATGGGAGGTGTTGAAGATCATTCACCATGATTAGAAGATTATGTTCCTAGTTTCCAAAGACACTAAACTAATACGGTCTTTGGGCGCCTTTTTTTCATGTATTTAGAATTATGCAAAGTAATGCAATTTATATGTACGTAATGCTTTGGGTATCTACCAAAATCAATTTAGGATTGTCTGATAATTTATTTTCATTGAGAGATACTTTACTTTTAGGGTGGGAGGGTGGCTACAGGTGGAGTGGTGGGGGCGGTGTTGTCCAGGGGAAGGGATGGGGTTTTCCATAGGGAGATGTCTTTGGGTGGTTAAGGAGGGGGGTCTGGCTAATCAGAATAAATAACTAAGAGTGTGGGGTGTTTATGAGGGATGAGTGTCCAGTTGGGAGGGTTGGTGGGGGTGTCTAGGAAGGATGGGGTGTCCAGGAGGGAGGGGGTGTCTTGGAGTGGGGGGTGTCCAGGAGGGGAATGGGGGGTATCTAGGGGGTGGGAAGGGGTCTGTCCAACGAGTGGGAAGTGGGATGTCTTGGGAAAGGGAGGGGGCTGCAGAGGAGGGAAGGTGTTGTCCAGAAGGAGGGATGGGGCCTCAAGTAGAGTAGTGGTGGTGGAGGGTTGGGTTTTCCATGGTAGGGAGGGGGTTGTCCAGGGGTAGGGGGTATCCCGGAGTGGGGGTGTCTAGGGGGGGGTTGTCCAGGGGGTGGGAAGGGGGTTGTCCAAGGTGTGTGAAGGAGGATGTATATGGAAATATAGGGGGATAAATGGGGTTTCCATGAGGAGGGAGGGGATTCAGGTGGAGTGGTGGGGGGTGTTGTCCAACTTTATCGAGTGGGCTATCCAGGGGTAGGGAGGGGGATGTCCAGTGGTAGGTGTTGTCTCGGAGGGTAGGGTGATATCTATGGGTTGGGAATGAGTTTTTCCAAGGGGTGAAAAGGGATATGTCTAGGAAAAGGGAGGGAGTTGCAGGTGGAGGGAGGGCTAGCCTTGAGGAGGGAGTTGGCTGCAGGTGGGGTAGTGGGGGGTGTCCAAGGGTAGGGAGGGTTTGTCCAGGGGTATGGGGTTTTCAGGGGGGCTGTATTAGGGAGGGGAGGGAGGGGGGTTTATCTAATCACACTAAAGAACTAGGAGATCAAGAGAAGAGTGAGCCGGTATGATCATGGCCTCTCTAATTGTGTATGTTCTCATTAGGACCTATCTAAAACGAAGAAATACATTCCTTCTATACTGATAAATACATTCCTTCCTTAAAAAAACTATCTACATTGGGACCACTGTGAAATGATTATGAAGTCCCTATGAAAGGGTCATCCTTCATTGAACTTTCATCCGACCCTTCTATTTTTTGGTCGATAACAGAACTAATGACCAGTTTTAGTTTGGGGGTCTGGAACATAAAATACTTGTATATCCTTTGATTCCATTATAAATGGTTCATATTTCCCTATTTTATTACTAAAATAAACTATCAAAAATCCTAATTCATCTATTTCAACATCACTCATGTTATCAACCCACTTTAATTGAAAAATCGGCACTTGAAATTTCGTATAATTAATATCCAATATTTGTTTTATGATGCCAAAGTATGACATATTCACATAAATTGTATTTTTTCCTTAGCACCATAAATATTCACGAATACATCCATAAGTGTTACCCCACTATTCTTCATGGTAATATCTTCATCATGATAATTAGTATAGAATATATAACCATTAACTGTATAAGTATTGTTAGATAATACATACTCACTTTCTCCTTCAGTTTTCCATCGTAGTCGTTCTGAAATTGAGTCTGGATTTTCATCTAACATATTAAAAATACAGTCCTAAAACCATCCTATAAACTAACGATTATGTGTATTTGATATCCAGTTGTCGGCCCTAGATTGAATCAAATTCCTATGAATTTTGTTGTACATTTGAACATATGGGTCAACGTTGAAACTATTATGAAAAATGTAAAGGTGGGCCTACTCCTGATCTGTAATATTGATTGTGCTGACCTCTCTTCAAGAAATTCACACACCCTCAAGCTTCCCAGTTTGTTGATATTTCAGTAGGCCAACGTTTTCCACATAGACAGGTATTTGGTATAGAATTAAATGACTCCCTCAACAATATATTTCTCCTCAATACAACCCTCTAGCTGACATGGATTTCTGACATACCCTTTCAAAATGATCCTATATTGATCAAAGGGGTACAACCATCTATAATGTAATGGACCACATATTCACATCACTCTCACTAAATGAATCATCGAATGAAACATCATACCTAAAAATGTCAGCGGGAAGAACATTTCCAATTCATATAATTAAATGAAAATTTCTATTTCCATAGTTGGCAATTTTGATGTGTTTGTAACTTTACATCATATAGATTTGAAAAAAAAAACATATCTTCATTTATGTATGGAGGAAATTCTTGATCAAAATGAAATGTAAATATATAGGAATTAGATCTTGCATCAAAACATGGTAGTCATATGATTTCAAACACTTTAATTTTAAATTTCTCATTGATACAATGTTCATGACCTTTGATGAATACCCCTCTAGAACCTTTACATCATTCAAGAAGTTAAAAAACTATTATCTCTCCTTCTTGGAAAGAGTGTAAGTAGTAGGAGGAAGAAATGTTCATTTTTCACCCTACACTGGTGCCATGTCTTTTTGTATTCTCATCTCAACCATGTCTAATCTAGCGTTAATTGTATCCTTTGTTTTGCATCTTGCATTTAGAAACTCTCCAATGACACTATCAAATACAATTTTTTCAACATTCATAACATCACGAAAATGAAATACATACAGAAAATTACAGTATGGTAATTAAAAAATACTGATCTCTTTTTCCTACCAATTTTTGTAAGGTTTCTCAAAAATGGTTTATCAAAAGTATTGTCCACATCTTTTACTTTCTCAAAAAATTGATCACCTGTTAGTGGATATGGTGCCTCCAATATCATTACTTATTCCATCGGGGTATAAATCTGCAATGTCCTAGAAACATATTTTTTGATGAATGTTTCAACCTAATTGACTGTGTACCTTATTCACAAATGGGACACCCTTGAGTTCCTTTAATGAAATATCCATACAAATTTCCATAAGTAGGAATGTTATTTAACACCTGTACAACATGGCTTTTAATGTGAAATATTCATTATGGTATGAAACATTCTACATTACACATGAATCCCCCAGTAATTTGAATTCTTCAATCAATGGAACCAAATAAATATCAATATCATTACCCAGTTGTTTTAGTCCTGATATAAGAATTGATAACATTATGTATTTTCGTTTCATGCATAACCACAATGGTAAGGTATAATTTACCAAAATAACCAGCCATGTACTTTGACCGCTCCTTTGAAAACCAAAAGGGTTCAACCAATATATTGATAACACAACACAAATGCTTCTTGGATCATTTCCAAATTCAGGATACTCATGATCAAATATATACCACTGAGGAGAGTCTTCTAGTCACATAGTTTCCCATCTTAAATTCTTGTATCTTCATTCCATGTCAATTGTCATGTAGTCTCCTCACTTCCATATAGGCGCCAAAACCATGGAATGATTGAAAAGTAGAATAAAACGTTTTTTAGGACTAGAATCATCTTTCGTTTATCGAAAATAACAACACTTTGTGAATTCTTTATGTGATTTGTGGTCTTTGTGAAGCAATATACATTCATTCGAGAAGGAATGTATTCTTTCAGAGACCATACCAATCAAAGATAGCATTCATTTGGCATCATATGTTTGGCTTGGGAGCTCATTATCATCTGGTAGCATGTCATTCAAGAGAGAATGTAGTTCCATAAAACTGATTTCACTCCCCGTGTTTCCTACTTTAAAATTATACAGCTTCAGTATGGATGACAATGCTATATATTTAGTGCAACTAGTGTACAATGGTATTTGCGTACCACTCTTTTACTTCTAAAACAATTTTAAGCAATAAAAATGTTCATTTTCAACTGTCATTGTCATTTCCTTAATATGATCTTCATCATCATTCATATCTATATTCACATCTTCCATATGATCGTTTTCATTGTTCGCACTTGTAATCATATCAGATGATCCATAAAACGCTGTGTTATCCGAGCCACTTCCTACATTCATTTTCCCCATGTTTATTCCAACATGTATAACTTATGTCTATTCCATGACATATCAGGTGTTCTTACAACTCCTCTAGATCAATTTGACTTGAATAACAACAACATAAACATAGAAAAAGTATTTGAGAAGGGTCGCATTCATGATCTTTTGCTAAATTGATAAACTCTTCCACACCATCTTCATACTCATTTGTCAACCGATTAGAATTCATCCATTATTTATTCATATTTGTCCTATTTATTATTGTAATATTAATATATAACAAAATAATTACTCAAAATATGTTTAACAGAGAATCCCTTTCACTAGAATGTTTTAGTATCCCACATGTGATCTATATACATTGTTGTAAACTGGTTTTTTAGTGTTTCTCAAGAAATATAATGTCTATATTCACGAACTATGGTACTAAACTAATAATTGATGATATGATTTTCAATATAGTTCCTTTGGGTGGATGGATTCATTACATGTGTTTTAATGGATATTTAACTAGAGTGTCCATAAAGTGTCTCATAGGGTCCTCGAGTGAAGTGATTTTCTAGGATTCAGTGGAATTGCACTAGTAACAAAGTGGTCGGGCCATTGAAATGGGTAAAGTTAGGATTAATATTCAATGGTGGAAGAACTATATCATGGAAAACAAATGTCATAACAATCATCCCAACAACTGAAACACCATAAAAACACACACCATGCTCACAATTGCAACACCATATAAACCAAATAATCACAATTTCAGATTTTACAAAGCATCACGTAATCAATTTTTTTGTTAATTCAGGGATTAACACATATGTTTTATCATCCTTGGGTGTTCTTTCATAATTTATGTATATGTAAAATAAATGTTTTTATATTCAAACATTCAACAGGAACCAACCAAGATACAATTAATTTAGTGCGCAAACAAGGACCACCAATGTCCATGATTTTCAGTGTGGTGTTTAGCCCATATATTTCACATTAAAACAATCAATATAAAAAAACAATAACCTGAGAACAAGAGGAATACAATGATTAATAGGAGAAAACTCGCAGAAAAGGAGTCGTTCAGAATGTGGTAGAGGTGCATTCGTGGTTGAGGAGAGATGCGTAGCAGAGGATATTTCCAAATGAAAAGAAAACATAAAATGAGAACTCATATGTTATAAATATCAGAAATAGGTCCAACCAGATTTAGGAATTGAAAATTTCCGATTAAACGTCATTATAACCTATATATTATGATCCATGAAACCCAACCATTCAATGGCACAATTTTATCACTAAACACATCATCAGGTTCATGGTCATACCCAGCACGATCCTAATCCAAAGTGCTCCCTACCATCATAAATTCCTATTGTGACACATCATCCAGTAGTCCAGCAACCTACTTGGTGTGGTTTACCACTAACCATACCAAAACACATATGAAAAAACCCTCCAAAATTGAGTATTAGTTGTCATATTTTATTCCAAATAAAATCAAACAAGTCTCTACTAATTATGAACAAGCCCCTAACACAATGACTTTCCCTTAAAAAGTATCAGTCATACCTCAAAATGAACGTATCATACAAAATATGAAGTAACCATTTTTCTCTATTGACTAAAGCATCTAATCTCACGGAAAACACTACCACTATATTTTTTCACATGATTAAATCCTTCAATCATGTGAATAAATATTCCACCCCCTAAATAATGCGATGAATGGGTTGCACCCCCAATATCATATGATGAATCAGAATTTACCTCATTAATAACATTTGGATCACATAAATATTATCCTGATCATTATTTAAACATATAAAATGAATATAGTACATATTTCAAAATCTAAATACGTTATTTATGTGGGACGAGATAAATCATATTAACCAACTCAACGACATACAAATGCCATATCAACCATTCAATAACTAGTCCCATTGTACTAAAGATGCCTGTAATGTGAGGTTTATACCTCCATAGTGAATGTTGCATATATTATCATAGATATTTAATATATGTGATTATATTTATCATACCTAATCTCTAACATGAAATATCAGCTGCCACATATTCCCCAATCATTGATATATTATACCCATCACCCATTGAAATTCACATGAAATTAATGTCTCACCCTCAACAACCATAGGTTCACTCCCCACTACTTTTTTACCTAATAAAACATATCAAGCATCACCTCAACAAGTTCTATCACAAAATGTGTGTTTCTTCTCCTGATCCTTGATCATTTATCCAAAGAAACAACTGTTTGGGATTATGCCTCGGATCAAACATGACACTATATTAGATCCATTTGAGATGTATCATCCACAGTATATTTAAATTTTATATTTCATAAAAAACTCCCAGAAACTGAGTCTAAAGTAATTTCTTTAACTCCATTAGTCCTCAGCTCACACATTAATTATTACCGACCTAAAATGTAAATGTGTACCACACATAAAGACGTGTACCATTATCACCTAATCCAATATAATGGGTGTGCAATATTGTACCACCTTATCAAATTATATGACTCACGATCCCACAATTCGAACACGATTTTGTTATACTAAAATACCCTCTCCATGATACCCTCTTATTAACCTAATCTATAAACTTACTGATGTACAACCCATGAAATCGCACGATCCAGTCTCCAGAATAGTGATCAACAACCCTAATTATCAAAATAATGCATGTCTAGATAGGTGTAAATATATATGATACCATAAATTATCACCCGACATGGAATAACCTGAGTCCAATCTCATCAATATTATGCTCACATGTATAAAACCATGACTATTCTCTATGGTATGTCATTCATAAGAACAAATAACCTCCATGATACTTTCTAATAGATTAATATTCTTAAGATTTTCATGAAAACTACACTAATGCATTTCAACTGGTATCATACCAAAATCACATGTGTCCATTCATAATCTAATAGAAAATCTACTAAGAAACACATTAAAAAATACAGGTCCAGAAATCACACTAATCATACCCTAAAAAACCATGATACCAAAAACATCGACACTCAAGGCACACTTCTCAAAAGTATTCAATGGAATATCAATGCCTATACAATATCAAGTCAAGTAAATTACCCATAAATTCCCCATTTCCAATGTATAAGGCATAACCATGCATATATCTCATAATTGGTGTGACACAACTTATGATAATCACAACTCAAAGCATATACCTTTGCTTCATGTTTCTATATAATTCACAAGCCTAGGCTAACCCCTAACATATTTTACGTTTATAAAATTCATTTAATTTCATCCATAATACACAAAACACTCAAGGCATATGGCTTTGCAGTAGAGATAGCGGTGGAAAAGGTGGCGGTGGTGGAAAGGCAGCATCATCAAGAGAGCGGTGACAGAGGCAATGGCGGCAAGGCCAGCAGTGGTGGAGGCAGTAGCAGAGGCAGTGGCGGTGGAGGAGAAGCAGAAAGAGGGGTTGGGTTTAGCTTCATAAAAGGCTTGAAAGTGTGTGAGAGATGATGTGCCTATTTGGGGGGGGGGTTTAAAATACGAGAACCTTTATTAGCACCTTTTGAGCACTGATAAAATTCTATCTTTATCAATGGTAAAAAAGAACTAAGAAAAAAACTATTTATCAATACTAAAGTTATAGCACTGATAAATACTTATTTCAAAATATTATAATTTTATTAATTTATTTATATTCATATATATTTATTTAAAATGATATATATGATAAATATATATCTACTTATTAATATTTATAACTATAAATTTTATATATTTATAAATATTAGTATATAATTGTTAATTTATACAAAAAAAATTATGTTTGAATATAAATATAATAATTTTATATAAATTAATAATAAAAACTTTTATCAGTGCTAATAATAGCGTTGATAAATGTACCCTTTATTAGTGAAAAAAAAAAGCAATGATAAAGGGTACACCTTTATCATCACTTTTAGCTACTGCTGATATAGGCACACCCCTTTATCAGTGATTTCTGTTTAGTGCTGATAAAGGGAAGCACTTCCCTATCCCTATTTTGTGGTAGTGATAGAGGTATAAAATAGGTATGAGCTTCTCTCTCTTCAAAAGGGGAGAAAGACTATGTGAGGGAATGGAATCATGTTTAAGGACCATTTAAATTTCACCCCTTATCTTTTTACCATTAAGAATTACCCTATGTAGAATATTTGGGATTTGATCTTCCAATTTATCCCTTATATTGTTACTCAATTTATATTTTTGAAGTATTTGTAGGTGTAGATTATATACAATCTTCTTGAATTCACATAATCAAGAGGTGGGATATCATCAGTGGAGAGTCCATTGGGTTTGTAAAGGAGATATGTTATTATAGGGAGATCTGATTTTCTAAGGTATTAGAGGTTCTAATCAGTGGGGTGTCAACCACAATTTTTTTTGAAGGCTAGAAGCTCATGTTCCTTTTTAAAGGATATTGACCATTAAGATATATCTGTGAGGGAATTGGGATTTTCTAGATTCAGTGACTTTTTTCACGTTGATAGTAATATTGTGGTATTAATGTTTACCATTATCCTCAATTTCAGGGGTAGTAGGAATATGCTTTATCGAGAGGACATGTTGAAGGAAGGGACTGTCCTCAGGATATTCCCTATCTTCAAGGACCCTAGAATGAGCAAGTTCATAGATGTGGTCAATAGTAGGATGGAAAAGGAGATGAGTTTGGATAGTGGAATTCTATGGATATTATAGTAGTATGGGTATACCAAACATATTGATGAAACTATAAATATTTTTTTAATATCAGTTACACAGTTATAATCATTATAAAAATATAATGTGATTATTAAAATAAAAAGAAAATAGTTTCCACTATTCTATTTTCCTATATGAATTTATTTAAATATTTAAATTTCAAAATTTAGAAGATTAATTTTATTAAATTTATATCATATTATAAATAATAATTAAAACAAATTAATATAGACCGATATTTATTGATTTTTCCTAAATAATGAATTTTCAGTGAAAGGTGAAAAATACTTATATTTGTGTAAAAATATAACTTCTATTTACTAAAAAAATAATTTAAAATACCCATTATTTTTTTAACAATATTTTTATGTAACATAATTAAAAATTATTTATATATATTCCACATAATTTATTTTTAAACAACACCAAATTGGATTTTAGTGTGTGTGTTTATTTTTTATTTAAATACTATTTTAAAACGATTTTAAACTGCATAATATTTCTCCATTTTAATTAATTAATACAAAATATAATGGGGAATTAATTGAATTAAATTTTTGTATTATATATCTATAAATATTAATTTTTATTTATATAATTATTATTAAAAGACATTGAGTTAATTTAAGGCCGCATTTTAAAAGAAAAATATACATCTTCAAAACCTGTTTTTATCACACATACTAATTTAATTTCTAAATTAAACTATTCTAATTTTGTGAATTTACAATGGTAAAATAGATTGATAATTTTAAATAATATTAAATAATATTATCTTATAATTTTCTCTTCTTTTTTTACCTTAATCAATTGTGGAATTATTATTTATTAATTAGTGCGGTTAATGTAAAAACATATTTACCATGAGAAAAAATAACTTTTTAAGTTTAAAAATGACATATTTTTTTTTTTGAAATCTATTTTATGGAAATATTTTTACCTATTAATTTCTATATATTGGGAATGATCCATTTTGGAGCCTTTAAATATTTGAAAAAAAAGGTTACGCTTTATCGATTCATATATTATAGGTCTTCTACTCACCTCACTCTCCCCTCTTTTCCACACAATAAATAACCATTTAGTTATACAAGAACCCAAAAAATATATTTTATACTTCCACCCTCAAATCCAAGAATATTTTTCTTAACATAAATCCATCCAATGAAAAATTTTGTGTCTAAACTGATGATGTTATCCGAAGAAGAAGTATCTTGGTTAGCTGAGTGTTTTTATTTATTTTATTCTTATACCTCTTTCAAATATTCATTAATTAATTTATATAATGAATAAATTATATATGATATAAATATATGTTATTATGTTATCATAGTAACCTAAACTCATATCTTCTTCCATCAAATGTCAGATGAAATTAACATTCGTGTGTATGATGGACTACCTCCTCGCGAACCGATGTCATTAATTTTCCTTCATAATATCTCATCGATTATTATAATGATGGGTTTAGAGTATATATATATATATATATGATATTTTCATTACATTTATAGATATATTATTACTATATAATAAAAAAACATCTTAATTTCTATTCCATGGTAGATACGATAATGTCACTCGTGTGTATGAAGGACGACAACCTCGTGAAGCTATTTGACTAATTTTTCACAAACACATTACATTGAAGGTAATGCAAACAAGGTGAATAAATATATGTAATATGGATAATATTTTTATGATTTTAATGACATATTTAACATTATTGATAATATAATATATTATTTTCCTTCTTATACTAAAAAATGACGATGTTGTTCCCATGTACATGTGACCTACCACCTCCACAAAATGATGTGATTCTTTTTTCATCACCAAAAAACATGGTTGATACATATAAGTATAATTAATAAATTAATATGGTACTTATGATATTGTTAACATTCTATAATTATTATATATTTCTTTCTAGGGAGCCTTTAAAACGTCTGTCTTCTTCCTATTCTTGATCCAAGGGTTTCAATCCCCTATTGTTCGTATTAGGGTTTCAATCCCATGTATGTTTTAGGGCTTTAATCCTGTTTTTTATTTTTTCCATTCCTTGATCTATGATGGTTTTGGGTTGAAATACGGTTTTTTGGGAGTTTCAATGGGGTTTTAGTCTCTATTTTTGAACTGAAGGTTCGTCGTTGATGATTTATGGTGAATCTGATTGTGCTGGCCAGGCATCGGCTGGCTATTGACGTCCTACCTGCTCGTACTCATCACTGGCCTCCAGATCCACTTGTTTCTTCCAGGTCGGTTGAGTGATTTGGTTTCTAAGATGTTTTGGGTTGCGTTGTGCATTTCATTGGGGGGGGGGTTCTAGGCGGCCTAGCCAGTGTTCAGGCGTCGACAAGGTTTCATTTTGGTTGAGCAGTGTTAACAAAGAACATGATTCACTGTGAAGGCTCCATGCTTCTCCTACTCTGCTCTAGCATCAGGAACCACCTTTACTCCTCGGATCGGTCTGGCAAGGTGGATATCACACAAGCTCTGGGAGGTGTTGTTCAAGTGGTCATAGGTGTTCCAGGAGGCTTGAACGTCGTTCGGTTGATGCAATGTCTTTTTGGGCGGGTTTGTGTTATGGTGATAGTGGATGAGGACTTCATGCTGTTGATGGGTTTTTATGTTCTGTTGTGGTGTTTAATCGGCGATGCCAATGGAGGTGGTGGATTGAAGTTGGGTGTAGGTGGTGGACTTCGGATGAGGTCGACAGTGAAGACGAAGAAGTCCATGACTATGGTGATGTGATGACGTGATGACGATTACGGTACTCTGATGCTAGGATAGCGATTAATGATGTGGTTAGGTCTTCCTTGATGCTGGGTTTCTCGGGCGGCACGCTTTTCCCGTGATTGAAATTTTCGAATTGGAACTTTAAATTTTGAATGTGGCTTTTTGGGATTAGGTTTGTGGGGAATGTTGTTTAATGTGTGTGATGTTTTGAAATTGATATTTGGTTTTTTGTAAGGTTCTCACTTAGCCAAAATGTGATATTTTTTAGAAAATGAAAAAAAAATATTTTAGGATAATGAATTTATATATAATAATCATATTTAATATTATTTTAATTTTATACATTCCTCAGACTTATTATTCAAAATTTCCAATGAGCCAAAAAAATTTTATATAAAAAACCTATTTTAGAGATTTCCTTCAAACTATCTTTCTCTTCAATTTAAATGTTTTTAAAATTATATAATTAATTTCATTATATATGGAAGGGTGTTTTAAAAATGATTTTTTATTTTAATTTTATAAAAAATTAATCTTTGTATGGATTGTTTGAATTTCATTAAAAATGTCAAAAGGAATGTTTTATTTTAACATATACATCCCAAAAACAATTTCCACCATTGTACCCTTTTTTTAAAGATTGGATTATTTTACTAGATTTCAAATTTAATTTAAAGGAAACTAATTTTTCCTTTTTCTTGTTATTTTTGTTATATTTATTTTAAAATTAAATTTTATTTTAGAATTATTGTTGGGGTTTTAGAAGAAAATGGTATTTTGATATCTAAAATTGATATTAATTTGATATTTAATGAGGTTTAAAAAAATTGGTGATGAAATGAAATAATGTTTATTTATTGAAATGGTACATAATCATAATAAATATGAAATGGGTATGATAAAATTAAATTGGTGAGCCCGGTATAGATTATATGATAGGTGAACATAGATAATACCAATTAAGGCCAATATAGATAAAATTATGGGTATGCCAAGATATTTCTCTAGGTAAATGGGTAATGGTACTTATCATAATAGAAAAATAATGAGTTACCATAGGTTTTCCTCTATTGATTCATATGGGCTCTATTTATTTTTTAAAAAAGATCAAAAAATGTTATTAATGTGATGCTCAACATTTGAAACATTGTTTTCTATTTACTTTTAATGAGTTATAATGATTTTCTTTGATAAAAAAGAGTTTTTTATATTTTAATGATTTGTTTCAATTTATAAGTTGCTGTTAATATAAAATTAATAAATTCAGGGGTTATCATGTTTTTCACCAGACTGTCAATTTTATTTCTTTTTAAAACCCTTTACAAGGAAATTTTATTGTCCCTATGATTTTAAAAAAAAATTCATAGTATTTAAGGATAGTTAAGGGGAAGGAAGAAGCCATGTAGATTTTCATAGATAATTTTCATGAAATGAAATCTTTTTTAGCTTAAATGTTTTATATAATGGGAAAATTGTTGCTTATTCAAGTTTTCTACTGTGTATTTTAATTTTTTTATTTATTAGTTACGACATAATTATTTTAAAAAAAACATAGAAGACCATAAAATGTATATAATGAATTCATTACTTAAAACTCAATATTGTGTAATATTAACGGTTGGGTCCCTATAGATTGAATCATAGGAATTTTTTTATAATTTTATTTCTTAGGATAATGTTAATGAGAATTACATGAATTATTTTACCTTATGGGTAAGTAAAAAAGACGTAGAAATTATAGATTATAATGTTTCAAGTACTGAATAACATTTCTTCAGAAATGATTTTCATCGATAAAATGAGGAAGCTTTATTGGAAATGAACCAAGTAGAAAATATTCATCTGAATTAGTATCATAAGATGGATGGAATTGGAATATAATAGATTATTTTAGTGATTTATTAGTTCAAAGAAGTCATACGTTGTTGTATAATCCTTGTTAAAAGCTAACCAAATTATTCACAAAAATCATGCCAACAGTTTGGAATATCATGAGAAAAACCATCTGACATTCTGTTGAACCTCATAGAATCTTCTAGTTGATAAATTAATAAATACCATGGAAATGATATTTTAATTCATGGGATGTTTAGAACATAAAAATTTAACTCTTTATATTGTTCATTTTGAAGGTAAAACTGATGGATTTTGGCCTCTAGTTAAGAATACTAGATAGAAATAAAATCATGATTTAATGGAATGGGAAATATTATAGGATCATTTAATTGAAAAGTATTTCTCTATGTTTGATTTACTATAGATGGGTAAAATATTCCAAGAATTTAGGAAAAAACATAATGATTTTATAGTCACATATGAAGTCTATTTTACATGATATACCATCAATGGACTAGATTTTATAGACAATATTAATAGAAAAATTACAAAATTTTATATATGATTAAAAATATTGGTATGAATATATTTGGAAACTTCTGGATTTAAAACAGTTTAGATAGTTTTTCATTATGCTGAAAATGTTGATATGGAGTTTTCTAACAATTATGTGCCTCATGATTATGTATGTAGGAATATTACAAGATTGAAGTTGACTAGGAAACATATGGAAAAGAAAATAAGAGGTAAGAAAATGAATTTTCAATCATATGTTAAGTGTGGTATGAATAACCCTAGATGATGTCTTATAAAATCAGGTAAGTGTTAATGATGTGGAATGTTTGGTTATATGGTTCATGATTGTAAGGAAAATAATCTGAAAGAATCCAAAAAGGGTAACATATAGCTATGTAATGGTGGGATGTTTTAATTTCTATGAGATGTGTAAAAAATATAATGTTTTCCCAGTCTTTTTAACTCATGATGGGGATCATCATGATCAGAGATAAAGGGCGAGGCAATTTCATTTTCAACAATAATGGTTGATGTTTGGATATTAAATGTAGTGGTCAAAAGTATGTTATTAATGTATTCAAATTATATTGATTCCCTATTTGAATCTAGTTTTTTTCATTCATTGATATTTGGAAAATTAGAAATTGAAATGGTAACATCAATCCATAGATGTATTTTAGAAATTTTATGGAAAAATCATGGTGAATTTATTAAAGAAACTATTATTTAATGCAATCTTATTATTGTCATTTGTGAGTTGGTCATTCTTATAATTCTTATTGAACTTCTTATAATATAATTTCATATCATTTTGTTTATGTATTGACTTACATTTTATCATGATAAGATATATTATAGAGCCAATTTTGTTTTATTCAATGATTTCATACCATTGATAACCTAGCATAATGCTAATAAATTGACTAGATATAGTGGTGAAGGTAACACCCTAATATGTTGTGAATTTTTTCCAAATGAATTTATTCATTTTGATATTTTTAATTACATGAAACACTGAGTTTTTATTTCATTACATTAAACAATGGGTTTATATATCATTAATCAAAACACTAATTTTATCTTTCATTATATGAAACACTATTTTTGTCTTATGTATCATAGAATACCATGATTATCTTGTGTTACATGAAGCAGCACTTTAAAAAAAAATTAATAATATAAAAATGGGTTTTCTTTGGTGAGTGTAAACTAAAAATTAATGGATAAAAATAACAAAAAACATGTCCAACACACATTTTATGGACATATTTTGACCTTAACCCTTCTATTATTGAAAATGTACCATTATTTGAGCCTTGAGCCATGAAAAACTGTGCGAGAAATTCTTTCTTTCAAAAAAGTAAAAGTGTTGAACTCACCTCACTTATAAAATACCACCCCTTATACTCTCTTATTAACACCTTAAACCCATTTTCCATCAGCCAATACCTTCCAAAACCACTTAACAACATCATTTTTATCATCCTAGAAGCCTTTTTTTGGATACAAATCCTACCTAGGGTATATTTTTGTGGTACCCTAAATAGCATACCCTAAGAATAAGTTACATTCATCAACAATCATTTTTCATTTCTTCCTTCACCCCCAAAAATTATTATTATGCCATTATGATATAATAAAATAATTATGTTAAATTTAAATGCATGTTTTTATTTTATGGGACTGTCCTACAACTATATTTACTTCCATCAGATAGTTTACGAAATCATTGTTCATGTCTATGGAAAATTACCACCTCGCGAAATGATGTCATTTATTTTTCCATTACATCCTCTCAAGGTTGGACATAATTATGAGTTAATTTTTCGTATATTATATGGCACAACCAAACCCATGATAGGGATTGAATTACAACTTCCCTAATCTCATCTCCATAGGCCATGGGATGGCCACTAGCACCAAAGGAATAACTAACATGGGGAGGTAATTGTTTATGTATCTATACACACACCCACAACCAACTCGATGAAAACGTGCAGAGGAAAAGCGTAAAATATTAAATAAAAATTATTATTAATCCATGAATGTATATCATATATGTTTTATAAGGTCCAAATTACCAGGTATCCCTATGCTTTTCTAAATTCACGCTAAAATGTATTTCATTTGAATAAGATACGTCAGACATGGGAAAATCCCATACAGGTGTGAGTATATACATACCTAGTAATATTCCCCGAAAGCTAACAGGAGTGCAGTAAGAGTTACAACTAGAATAGAAAGATAGTAGATGCAATATATAGTGAAACATAACATTTAAAAGAAAACCACAAGTGAATGTAATCTTATATAAGAACACGAGTCTTGAAATGGTGAGTAGAATAAATATTTGTTGAGTCTTCACCCATGATAGTAGGAGAGTAGACTCATACAACCATGAGAATCTAAACAAAAAATGAACATAGAATACCCCACAAGCCTTAACCTCTCATGTAAATAAATTCTGAAACCCCATATTGTGGACACAAAAGAATATATATATATATATATATATATATTTCTGTGTGTGTGTGTGTATTCATATGTAAAATAGGCATAAGAGATAGAGTATTAGTACCTCCATCTCATAGGTCATGCCAGGAAGAAGAGTCACAAACAATTCCAAAAATTCTATAATGATGCGCAACATCTTAGGCATCGACCCAAATGTAACCATCAAAGTATAGCCAAGCATCTTCACTATGTCACATAGTATAAGGGACAAAAACACTTGGAAGGGAGCCCATGAACTCATAAAATAGGAGGACCCCACTATAATATTCATCAAGGAACTCCACTTTCAAGACCTATTGGAGGGTTCCTCTAAGAATGTATCTATAGTGGACCTATACCCATGATGATGGGTGTCCCGTTTATGTAATTTTTTAAGACTACACTAACCTGCTTTATAAGAGGGTCAACTCAGTTCTCATCAGGGAACTCCACTACCCATATTTTTGAGAGGGTACCAAATGGAATTGTCACCGAGTAACTCCATTCCCAAGCCCTGCTTAATTGTACCAATCAGAATTATCATTGGGGAAATCCACTACCCAAACTTGCTGGAGGGTACCGCTTGAAAAGGTCATCGATGTACTCCACTACCTATCCCTATTAGAGGGAACCACTTGAACGTTCCCAAAGGTACTCCACTTCCCATCTCTACTGAATGGTTCCTCTTAGAATGGTCATCGAGTCACTCCAATGACCAAGCCTATTGGAGGGTACCACTCAAAAAAGACATCGTGGAACTCCACTTCCCAACCTTACTGGAGGGTTTTACTTGAAAATGTCCCAGTGAACCTTCATGATCAATTACATTATCATGTTTTTCCTAACAAGGCATCGATCTCAAAAAAATTTACATAACATATCCAAATCCATAAATGTAACTTTCATGTTATATGAAAAAAAACACTCAGGTTAGAGTAAATGTGGACCAAAATCCACGTCCAAATGAAGGAGATACAAACGATTGATGTTTACTAGAATGACTTTAAGGGCTACACTGAATGTGAGGGAATCCAAAAAACATGTTGTTCCACTCCACCACATATTCATGTCCCTTGAAGTCACATGCATCCCATTCAATATAGTAGTATACACTATGTTAGTGGACTACATAAAATTTCTTGGTGACTCGGGATCAGTCCATGTCTTATTGACCGTGTGCATGTACAAAACCTCATTTCTGGGTACTGAACGCTATGTCTGTATAATTGGGTACATATACATGTACATCCACATTTTCAACCTTGTGTGTTTCTCCACATAGTTTTCCCAACTAGTGAAGGGGTACACAACATCTAAGAGAGCTATAGGCCATGTCATCCTTCAGGTTTCCAAGAAACTAACCATCACCACTAAGCGGAAAAATTACCCATGTGTTCATACATGAAGAATTATTGTTGATTGTATTTTTCTAGAAATCCCATATCAAATTATCACACATGAATCTAATCTTTTTTTCATATTTTTTTCATATAATCTGCACAAATCATACAGATCTAGCCATGGATCACATATTTCAGTTGTCGCTCATCGGAAATTATCTCTCCTTGTTCATCATAGTTTTATCACAAAATCTATTTTCCACCATTCATTTCTCCCATTACTTATTAATTCCAAAAACTCAAAAATGTTATCCTCACCTCAAAGAAACAAAGATATATTGTTTTTTTAGTTCATTATCATAGGGGATTCAATCATGGTTCTGTGAGTCTGATTGTGCTTTAAACTAACAAAAAAAGTCAACCTAATAGTACAAGGTCCTATTAGTGAAGAATAAAATAAAATATAGAGACAAAAGCACTATACCAAAGGTATAAACATCACTGAACAAGATCTGATTTCCAACTATCAATAACGAACATCAATGTGTAGAAAACAATTGAATATAATTAATTTTATATACTCGAGCACATACATTTGGGCACAATTGGCGCAGACCCAAGAACTAGGTAGGATCTACCTAATAATTTTGTTTTGAAAGGTAGTAAATCACCAAATTATGAGTCTTACATAGATTTTGGATAATTAACTAATGAAGAACTTCCCACCAATGAACAAGAGAAGTGGTTACATTCATTGTGTCCTGATTAGATCTGATATGGTATTTGGTCTCCTTATGATGTGATTTAATAATTGAGGAAGAATGTAGATCTCTATAGTTCTCCGAAGGTTAAGGTGGATATCCATGGAGAATTTTCCATTGGAGTATTATAATATAATATATTATACTTTGAAAAAAAATTAATTAATTAATTAATTATTTATTTATATGAATGTACCACTAATGAATGAGGAGTATAAACTCCATGCACCGACCCTATTTAGGTTAATTCTATGGTAAATGGTGCCATAAAAAATAAGCTATTTTCTCATATTTCTACTATGATATTTTCTTATGAATTATCCAGAATTAATTGAGAATATCTATGCTCATAATAAAAAATATGTATAATATATTATAAAAATAATTATGGATGCATCGGTCCTTAGAATCAGACTCTATCTCAATACCTACTTATGAAATATATATAGACATATTTAAAAGTATTAAAGGGTAAAACACATCTCTACCACATCCCGGCATAATTATTTTCTTCCCTAAAATAAAAAACTAAGAATAAACACAATGTATATGGATCCCAAATTGGTCTCTCCCGCTCTAAGGAACAATCCTACATGTTCCTGGGCTTCCACAACATTTGGACTGAGGGGAAAGTTCGTCCATTTAGGATCCTCTTTTTTCGATCCTTGACCACCACTAAGTGGTCATAAAAGGTGGATCCATCCTTCATTTATAACCCACCTTAGTCGATAATGTGCATGGGTTTATGAACATCTCTCTTCAACAATGACACAAGGAATACGTCATTCACCTGGTCTAGTTATAGGGACAGGGAAAGAAGGTAATCATCCTTGTCAACCCTCTGGATAGTCTTAAATGGTATGATGAACACTATGGATAGTTTTCCGCTCTAATTAATCCTCTAAAATCCTTGTAATGGTTAGACTCATTGGGGAAAAATGTCTCCCTTCTCAAAATCCAAGGCCCTATGAAGATGATCTGGGTACGATTTTTTTCATGGGGCTTTCCTCATCCGCCAAAAAATTACATGGACCTTCTCTATTAGCACCTACCATATCTCTGGACCCACAAGAGATGTCTCGTTGATATCTTTCCAGTACAGGGGTGACCTATTGAGTCTCCCATACATATCCTCAAAAGTTTCCATGTCGATAGTAGAGTGTTAGATTTTTTTTATGCAAACTATACCATGGGTAGATGATCCTCACAGCTTTATCCTAAGATTAACACATAAGCCCCCAACATATCCTCCAAGACATGGATAGGTTTACTTGATCATTCCATATTTATAGGGGTGAATGGAAATACTCTCCCTTATTTGGGTACCTAATGACACCTTCATTCCTCAACACAATCATGACGTAAAAATCATATCATAGTTGGAAATAATCACTGAGGGAAACTCATTAATGAGAATAATCTCCCATTAATATTAATTCATTAAAATATCCCCTTATATATGATCTTTGAAAGCACAGAATTCTACAAGATTCATGAGTCCTTCTACTATCTCCCATATGGAATCATTCATTCGTTGTGCACAAAATAACATCCAAAATGTTCAATGATTTAATGTCCCACTTCCTCTTTTGGATATCAAGGGGTAGTAAAAAAACCTTCTGGAACATGGTTCTCAACCTTCACATAATGACAGGTGAGGCATTGAAAGACAAACTCCATTACACATCATCTCATTCTAGACCACTAAAAATACCTTTTAAAGTCTCTATATATATTTCCCAAACTGGGATAGAATGATATTGGAGAAGTGTGGAACTCTCGCATCAACTCCTCTTGGATCATGTTTGGGACCAAAATTTACCCCTAAAAAGGATGATATGGTTCCCTCATTTTGAGTATCCATATGTTGAGTTATCCAAGGATCACAGTTGGGATCCCCCTAAGGGTAATATATCACATTCTCTAGAAGTGGAGGAGTTAACACCATCAACAACAGGAAGGTTGTACCCTTCTTCACCACAGGGGTGAGGTGTAGGGAAGATAACTACTATGAAGACTCCAACACCAAGAAATCATAGGAATTCATATTATGGGAATCTGCTACTATTTTTACCATCCATGCAGTATAGACTATCTGGAGTACATAGTCCTTCACAAACATCAACTAGTGACACTATCTTAGGTTCAAGTCTCTCTACATGAAGACGTACATGGGACCCTAATTGTACGAGTAAACTAAAATGTTCTCCCCCAAAAGTTAAAGACACCACATCTTTAGGTAAATGGATACCACTTCCATATCTAGGATGGGAGTCACATAGTTATGCATGTGATGTCTGAACTACCTCAACCTGTATATGATAACAACCTTTTACTACATTAACATTTGGTCGAGCCCGGATCCTAAGAAATATCAACAAACTAGGAACTACAAGCCATAATGTAGTATTATAAACCCTAGATAACTCATCAACCACATCCACAACTGTAGAAAGGGACATTGGAACTACTCAGACTATATAAAAGACATACCTTTTCATTCATGGGTGGTCAAATGAGATTCAATTATAGAGAAGACTTCCATAAAACTCTTATAGTACTCGGACAAACCAAGAAATCCTTGAACCTCTGACATACACTTGGGTGGATCCCAGGAAATCATTACATTGATACTCATTGGTTCCATGGATAATCCATGAACAGAAATTACATTTCCCTGAATATGAACCTCATGTATCCAAAACTAGAACTTTGAGAGATTCCAATAATTCTGGTTATCTCAAAGAAAATATATATTCATCTTAATGTGCTCTATATGTTTGTCATCTCATGGAGAGTATATTTCACTGCCTTCTATGCAGAAAATAAAAAACCAGTCCATGTATGGCTAGATGACCTAGTTCATCCAATCCACAATCTTGGTGGGGTCATTCATCCCACCAAATGAAATCACTAGGAACTCAAAGTTGTTCTTATAAACTTCAAAATTCTATTATTTGGAAGTTGTCCTAAAAAACCCTCAACAGGGGTTAGTAGTACCTAATATCAATTTATAGAACCATCTCATTCCTCACATCTAGTTAAAGACATCTTAAATTAAAGTGACCCTTCCTTTTCAAAACATTGACTTTATATAACTGTTACAAAATACTTAATCATTATAAAAATAGGCTCCCAAAGACCATAATTGGTATAGTTCCTTTGGAATTGTGGATACATAACACTGGTACAGAAATGAACCACATAATCTCCCACTTGTATATTCTTGACTAGCACCCTTCTTAGATACATGAAAAATAGTACATATCATCATAAACTATAGGAAATAAACATAAAAGGGGTGAGATCAGATGATCAGTAATGGTAAAAAGGGAGACATATAAGCATTACCATGAGTATAAGGCTTTGTGAGAAATACAATGAAAAATAGAAGATGATACCCTTCATATCAAATATTATAATAGAAATCATCTAATAAATATTAACAGTTCATAGGGAATAATTCATAATTAAATAGTGATAATAATCCAGGAAAACATATCATTGGAGTAATGCATAGAATTGTGGAAAAAAATAAGCATATATTGTTTTCTATATTAGCCCATGGCATCACATCAAAGCACATATTAGTAGTATGGGTTCATCCCCCATACCATATTAGTAGCATGATTTCTCTCCTCATACCATCTTTGTATTCATCGTTCACTCTGATGGCCAACTTAGTAGTCAAGGATCACTAGCAAGACCATATTAGTTTATCTCACAAGATAAGAATAATTACCCAAAACATTTGAAAAATATATAGGTCCCTACCATATCATAAATAAATCATTCTTACATGATCCACAAATCATAAACAATATTCATAAACATAACCAAAAGGGAATTGAATGGGTTTCTTAATCATTATTCCATAAAAATATAATCCAAAAAAATGGATTTCATAAATTTAATTCCACCATAAACATAATCAAATATAACGATGACATGGATTGTATACTTGAAACATATCATTAATCTTATATGGAAAATAATTTTGATAAAACACTTGAAATTAGTTCTTGAGTAAAATATCCTTTCTTCTTAAAAAAACATTTTATTTTATTAATACAACATTCCATTTTGAGAGAAATTAATTTCTTTGAAAATAACATTGAAATTTTAAAATATCAAATTCATGGGATAAGGCATTATGAAAGCATAAAAATATATTCATTCCATATAAGTTAAAAAACATTATTATCATACTTTTTTCAGAAAAGTGAAAAAATACATCATAAGGAAAATTAAAGAAAGATTCCTTCATAAACATGTAGTAAAATGTAAAAAATTGAAAATATTTTATTTAAACATATATAAAATAATAATAAAAAGTTTATGAAATCATTTTAATAAAACATGGTCATGGGTGATAAAAAACCCTAGTAAATGCAAATGTAAAAATAATCTCGAATAATAATGAGATTGTATTATTATCCCTTATCTCATGTCTTGACTCTTTTTATAATAGCATAGGATTCCATATAATAAATATAATTTTATAATAAATCATATAAGAAAGAATATATTTATACATAATACCATATATGGTTTCATTATGACCATATGTTAGTCGCTCGTTGACGATACTATATTAAGGATTTATTTGGGTAATATTCACATTGTTCTTATCATGTTTCTTAATTTGTTATATAGATTCTAATTATACTTATATCATCATTCAAGAATTTATATCCATTAAATTTATTTTATAATAATATATAACATACATGAGTACAAAATGGAATACACTGTTCATGGAGTCAAGAAGTCATACATACACATGAACACAATTTCTTTTTTTAATTGTCATGTTGAAAGAAGGTATGTAAATTAAATGTGTAAATATATATATATATATATCATTTTCCCAATATCATGATTATATCATATATTTCACAATTACTAATAATATATATTTTTATAATCATTCCAGAATGGTGTATATGGAAGATGAATCCCATCGTGTCATGGAGACGGTAAGTCATACATACACACGAGTGACGACATAATTTTGTATTGATAAATGGGATGTGAATTGGATGGAATATGAATTATAGAGAAAAAATATTATTTTATATTTATTATTTACATCCTTTATATTCATCTTTATACCCAAATAAATAAATTATACAAGAAAAATAGTTTACACCAAGGGTGGGGATGGTAAGCTGTACATAAGCACGCATGGTGATATTGTTTCTTAAACGATGAGTAAAATGAAAAAATATGGTTTCCCAATAATAATAATAAATCACAGAAATTATTATTTTCTTGAGTTATTACTTTTTTATGTAAACAAAAAACAAAGAGGAAGTAGATGAAAAAAAGAACTTTGAAAGAGGTGATAATAAAATTTTCTCCTTTTCAACTGTATCTTTTTAATTCTCATAAAATGAATCCTTAGGATGGATTTCCTCCCAATTTATGACCTCTAGGATGTTTTGATGGATGTGGGGAGAGGAAATGTTCAGGGTTTGGCTGATGCAAATGGTTTTGGAGGTGTGAATTAATGATAAGAAGAAGTTCAGTATGAGAACTTTAGGAATCTCCAAAACTATTAATTTATCATAAACTAATTTTTGATTTAAAATAACTCCAAAGTGAGTTATTTAGAAGTTTATATGTGTATGGGTCTAAATTCTCCAAAAAATTAATTTTACACTTTTTTAGGTCATATAATAAACCTTATCATTTGTCTTTAACCATTAGTAATACAATTTAACTCCTACCGTGAATACTGGTCTTTTTTGTAACAGCCCAAGATTTTATGAAAAATATTCTTTTTAATTTCACTAATGTCTTGTGTTGTACGCTACACCAAAAGGAGCTTGCACAACACGCATCCTTGACTTGCTTTTCATTACACGCAATCACGACCTTCTTCGATAGCGTGTGTAGTACGCAATAACGAGTTTCACTAAACAACAATATGCTAGCCGTTATGAATAGTAATAACCACTTTTTGAAATTTTGTAAATTTTATTTTTCAAAATGGAATTCAATTTTGGATTCGTAGTATCGAATTTAGCCTAAGGTGAAATTTTGGTACTTTTCGGATAACTTTCATATTCTGATGAATAGTGAAAATTACTAGATTATAATTAAAAACAACTTTTTTAATCGAAATAATTAATAGTGATAAATCATTAAATTGAGTGGTTTTAAAGTACATTTAGAATATATTTTTACAATTTAATACGATGTTGGTCATTTGATGTAATTTCACATTTAAACTAGACATAATCAAGTGTCAATCTTTTGGTAGATATTGTTTCTTAAAAACACGCTATTTGTTTTAACAGCGGGATTTAATTATAAAATAAATTAATGCAACTTCTATGTTATGAATTTGGTAAAATAGACTTCATTTTTGAATGCAGAATATGAAATATAGCTTAGGATGAAATTTTGGTATTTTTCTGAAAACTTTCAATTTTTGATGAATAGTGAAACCACTAAGTGGTAGGTTAAAAACTGAATTTTTCATAAAACATAATTTTACCGCTTCTGTGAATGGAATTTTGAAAATCCAACAGACACGGTTAATATCAAGGACTAAAATGTGGTTCAATGAGATTAAAATTATTTTTGGTGAATAGTAACTTTTTACTTTTTTTACCACGGTTAATAGTAAATAGGGTAACTAAGGGTAAATATGATATTACTATTACCCTAACACATGTCCTAATTCTGTTGGATAAGTGTAATTCGACCAAAAACAACCTTATGAATATAATATGACCATTTAGGTCCACTTGGATTAGATTATGACATTTAATATTATTTTATTTAATGAATAGTTAAAATAGTTAAAATCAAAGTTTAATAACTAAAACATTTTTAATATGGGGTTATACATAAGATAAATTCGACTATAAATATTCATTAGAAAGATAAAACGATTGCCTACATAATGATATTTTATTTATAATTTTTAGACTTTAAATAAATTAATTTATTTATGACACAACGATGATGAAGTAATTACCCTTTTAAGGAAATATTAACATAATTGATGTTATAAATGCTCAAATGAATGTAATTTGAGACTTTTTATGAATTCCACTAATTTTCTAGGATACTATGATATATTAGTGTTGATTTAATCAACTTGGTGCGAACATATAATTCTGTTATGACTTTCACAAAAATCACATATCAAATAGTGTCAAAATTGACACAAAATAGTTTTTAAATCAAATATTATATTATTAATTGTTATTTTATTCCTAAAAATCTAAGGTTCGGCCAAATGACTTAGATAAGGATATATGTATTAATAATAAACAATTTGGGGTTCGTTTTGCATGTTATAGTAAGTGTATTAACCATATAGTGAAAGAAAACAAAAAGACACGGTAAAAGTTAAATTATTTAACTTAGAGTTAAATCTAATTGATAAGGTTAAAATAATATCCTAAACTTGTCTAAATCTTATTGGTTGATAGGATTTCGACCCAACCCCACTTTAGCTTCGAAATAAGACCCTTTGGAACCATTATAATCCGATTTTGACATTAATATAAAATAATATTTTGAGGTATTCCTAAGGTGCCCCTCTCCTCCCTTATAAAAGGACACCTCCTCCCCCTCCTCCTCACACCAATTTGAGCACTCAAGATCGTCCAACCCCTGCCAAAATCTCTTCTCCACTTCCCTAGAAACATCCTAGAGGTTCTGGTCTTCCTCAAAGACCAATTTTAGTGCCCTAAGAGGAGGTCTCAAAGAGGCGCTTCAAAGAAGAGGTAATTACCGTTACCAATTCTTTCATCTTTATTTCTTCTTCCACTTCTTCTTCTTAGGTTGTTTCATTATGAAGTAATAACATCAGTATCACTAATATACTGATATGTTATTATAAGTATTAAACAACCCTATTTTACCATCTATCCATCCTACGGAAAAAGAAATCACCGCGCGTGCGTACGTACGGAATACCGTCTCCACACCGTGGTGTAATCTATTTTCCACCACCACCTTACATGGATGGGTATAATGGTGTAAAGAATAACTATACATAGTTATTAAAACATCATATTGATTCTGATATATTGTATAATCCACTCCAATTCAATTCAATATTTATGGAAATGATATCATCGCTCGTGCGTACGTACGGACTACCGTCTCCACGACGCGATGAGATTCATTCTCCATGTTAACCATTTAAGAATGATTATAAAGTATATATAAGAAATAATAATGAAACATATGACATTATAAAGCTACTGGATTTATGTATATATATATATATATGTATGTCATCTACTTACTTCCATTACAATAAAGGAAAACAGCGTTCTTGCGTACGTACGGACTACCGTCTCCATGAACGGTGTTTTTCATTTTATTTATATATCTATTATATATATATATATATACTGAATATATATGATATATAAATCATATTTTATATTATGGAAGTAAGTAAATCATGATATAATTAATAATGATGTCAAGAACAACAAGTCAAAACACCTACGATAAATGAAACGATTTTACCCAAAACGCTTCTTTAACATGGAATTTACAAAAGAACGGGTAATATAATGTCATAAGTGAACCATATATGATATAATAACAATGAATATGATTCTGTAATAAGTCAATGACATTATTTAAATCATTATACAGGAGTTTCAGACACATACGAAGCAAATCAGACCTAAGGTAAGGGAAATATCACAATCTCACTCTTATCCGAGATTGTTTATACTTTGGCATTTACTGGGGTGTATTTTATCATCCATGTCCATGTTCCCTCAAAATGTAATATTTTTTCCATCCACTTACAATAGTTTAAATCCAATTTTACCCTTCGGTGAGTTTTTAGTAAAGAATATGAAAGGAATCTTTTGTCGTTTTTTCGTACGAGGTACTTTTTGACTTTTCCGACAAAAGTACGAAGAATGTTTTTTTAACTTATACGGAACGAACGGATTTTTACGGTTTTATAAAGCCTTATTTTCATGAACCTTCCTCCAAAATATTTCATGACTATTTTCAATAAAATATCTTTCTTTTAAAATTTCATGATGTTTTGTTAAAAGGAATTGATTTTGAAGAAGAAAGGATATTTTCCTCAAGAATTCATTTCAAGTGTTTTATCAAAATTATTTTCCATCTAAGATAATAAAGGGTTCTGTTTCTATCCATATTTTTACATTGATTTGACTATGTTGTGATGGAATTATGTTTATGAATTCCTTTATCTTATATGAATGGTTTTATGATGTCATGTTGTTTAAGAATCCCATTTTTATTACATGGGTTATGCTATGATGTATGGTTTATGATTTTGTGGCACACATAAGAATGGTATCATTATGAGATGGGTGGGACCTATATCTCCCTCCAATGCATTGGGTAAAGATTTTATATCTCATGAGATAGACATGGCTGAAATGGTAGGTTATACCGGTTCAGTGAAACAGGACTGAAATGAGGGTTACTCGATTCAGAAAGGGACTTTGTCCACTAAGATAGTCTTGGCAATGAGTCTTGACTAACAAGAAATTATTCTCTATGATTATGTGTGTACGCCACAAAGCTTCAGGTTTTATGTTATGATTATTGGGATTTCATTTCACTACTATGATTTATCCCATGTTATGAAATTATGCTCTCTTTTGCAGGTTAAGATTTCCAAAAGTTATGTTCTTATGAATATGATGTGATTGCTTTTTCTTTTGTATACCCTTACTGAGCATTTGAGCTCACCCTTTTATGTTTTCTTTTCCCCAGGATATAAAGAAAGGTTTTAGGTAAAAAAAGGGAAGATCTTTATGGGATATATTGAAGATCTTTCACCACGATTAGAAGATTACGTTCCGAGTTTCCAAAGACACTAAACTATTACGATCCTTGTGTGTGTGTTTTTGTTATGTACTAAGTATTCCGCAAATGAAATGTAATGTCCATGTACGTCAAGATATGGGTCTTTACATTTTTACTCTATTTGGTTAGTATAGTTACTATAAAATAAAAAAACTCCAATTGGATAATTTATAAAAAATATTAGAAATTATTAAAGTTAGTTGGAAGAAACATAGATTTTTATGATGTTTTTATAATTTAATAAAATATTTTTTATTTTAAATTATAATTTCTATCATTTATGACACCATTCAATATTTTCATTTTAGAAAATATCAAACCTACATGATAACTTCAAAAAAATATTCAAAATATATTAGTAACATGTCAAATTTATCTATAAAATTCATGGATATAATAAATTATGTCAAATTATATTTTATTAAATATGTTTAATACCATTAATTTTGAAATCTCAATTAATTAGAAAATTACTGCCTCATTATTGTACAAGACAATAATTTAGATTTTTATTCTCTAAAAAATAAATATAAATTTTAATAATGAAGATATATATATTTTTTAAAAAATGAATAATTATAGTAGACTTTATCTTTTGTATAACTCTACATATAAATTATTTAGTAAGTAAATTATGACTACAACACTTTTAACCCTTCTTTAAATAAAATACAATAAATGTCTTACTCTAACATAAGTGGCTTAAAGAGAATCATATTTTTTTGTAAGGTTTATTTAGGTATAAGAACACATATCCAATTATATTTGGAGTATTTTTAGTGTAATATTATAATATTATAGTATTATTTTTACATTTAATTACCTTATTTACCTTTAATTATGGTAAATAAAATGTAAAAGTTATTATTCACCAAAAAAATATTTTGATTCTATTGGATCAAAATTTTATTCACTATTAAAACCATATATGTAGGATTCTAGAAATTCAATTCACTAATGTGGAAAAATTAAGTTTACTTTTAATCATGAAAATATGGCTAGAAGGTGGGTAAGAGAGACATTGGAAAGTTCAGCAATTTTTTATATCTAATTATATACTAAAAATAATACAATGACCTAAATTGGATTAATATATGTATTATTTTTCTATTAGGAATATAAAAACAGTTTTACATAAACATAGTTTTTAAAATGAAAATATCGGTTTTTTAACAATAATGCAGCGTTTTATACTATTCATCAAAAAATTAAAGTGTTCAGAAAATATCAAATATTCACCCTACGAAAATTTCAAAATTATGAAATAAAAAATGGTTATTATTTTACCAAAATCAATTTCCACGTGTTAGAAAAATTACCTTTATTAAAAGGACATTAAAAGAGGTTTATTCAATAAAACTGTATTTTTAAACATAGGAATTTATACCATGTATCATATATTTTATTATCAATATTGGAAAATTAATTATTATTATTCCTATATATATGTTTAATGGCTTGGTTATAATTATCTCATTTAGATAATAATAATAAAAAGAGATGGTTCATAGAAACTTAGAGTTTTATGTATCGTATGCCAGATCAGTGTTGCGTGCAACTTATGCCATGTTGGTTCCATGTGAAAAGAATGTTTCAATTAGAGAAATTAAATACATAAATAAAAGTATTAATTTATTTGAAGAAAGGTCCAAAAAACACCAGGGTGTTACATTCTACTGCCCTTGAAATGAATTTATTCCTCAGAATTCATCACTCGAGTAAATAAATGAGGATAGTTCTGCTTCATCATGTCCTCATGTTCTCATATAGCATCCTCTAACTGGTGATTTATCTACAAAACATTAACAAGACAAGTGGTACTGTTTCATAGAATGTTCTCTGATCAATGAATAATTTTAATAGATTTCTCCTCGTAAGAAAGATCATGTTCTGGCAGTATGACTTATGAGTTTAGTACATGTTAAGGGTTAGGCATGTACTTCCTCAGGAGAGTTACATGAAACATATTATGAAATTTAGAGATATTTGGAGTAATTTCCCAGTGATAAGATATTATCCTAATACAATAAATAATCTAAAAGGGACCACTATAACATGGGCTTAGTTTCCCTTTATTCTTGAATCTCATAACATTCATTAAGGATGAGTTTTTTATAAAAACATTTTCACAAAATTAAAATTTTATATCATGTTGTTGATTATCCGTTTAATTATTCTTCTAATTTTGAGTTGTCTTGACTTGTTATTTAATAGTCCTAACCTTCTCAACCATTTGTTTAGTAATCTCAGGTTTGAATAGATTTATTTCTTGAATATCTTCCCAACCTATTGTAGCTTTCCATTTCATCCCAGAGAGTTCTTTATACGTAGCCATCAGAATGGTTCAGTGAAAGATATTGTTGTAATAAAACACAACTAGAGAAAGGTGCTGATCCCAACCGCCTTTAATATTTAGAGAACAAGATGTCAACCTATCTTCTAGGTTCTGAATTTTTTTTTGCAGATAGAGTATCTAAGGATGATAAGTTGTGATGAAACTCAATTATGTATCATGATTTTTGTGAATACTTCACTATTACATTTAGGTAAACCCCAGATCTTGATATGATACAATGGAATGTGGTACTCCATGAAACCTTACCAGCTCCATGACGTATATCCTATCTTGTTTATCTAGAGAAAATATTCTATGCTAACAATGAAGATTTCTGACTTAGTAAGGCCATCGACTGTCACCCATATAGCATTAAACCCTTCATAGGATTAGGGTATTTCGATGAAAAAATCCATAGTTATATTTTCCCATTCCTTTTATGGTATAGTTAATGGATTCTTTATCCCTTTACACTTTTGTCGTTCAGCATTAACTTGCAGGAATACCAAACAACGAGATACAGACTCTATGATATCTCTCTTCATGCCATCCCACCAGATGTATTATTCATAATACCTTTACAAAATCATATGTATAGGATGAATAGAGAATTATGTACTATGAGATTAATCTAACAACACCTTCTTAAAATTTGGTATGGAAGGAACACATACTCTGTTCCTAAACCTCATCATTTCATCCTGATCAAGGTTAAACTCTAGAATATTAATGACATTCTTTTTAAGCTCTTCATCTTTATTCTATGCCTCAGTAATCCTCAAAAAGATAGAGGGTTGAACATTTACTAGAGAAAGATAATAATTTTCCCCTTCAATTAGTATTTCCAGATCAATCCTTTGGAAATCAAAGAATATTGGATCCTTTGTAATCTTTATATTGGAAAATCTAGAATTCCATTTTTAACTCAAATCATTGGACACCTTGTTATCAGTCTTAGGGTGGTAATGTATTATGAATCTGTAATCCTTTATCAACTCTAACCATCATTTATGGTTATGTTCAACTCCTTTGGTGTGAATATATATTTTAGAATTTTGTGATCAGTAAATATATCACACTTTTATCCATAAAGATAATGTTTCCATATAATTAGTGAAAAAATTACCAATCCTAACTCCAAATAATCAGTTCAGTAATTTTTCTGATGAATCGTCAATTTCTTTGAGGCATAGGCTATAACCATGTTATTCTTGATAAAAACACATCCCAATTCCTTCATGGATGCATCTATATTGATTACAAACCCTTCTCCAATACATGGTAATGTAAGAATAGGTGTACTGAACAAACTTCTCTTCAGTTCCTTGAAATTTTCGTCATATTCATATATCCAGAGGGACTTGACACTCTTCTGAGTTAACTTGGTCACAATATTAGATAGTCATGAGAAATATTCCACAAACCGTCAATAATATCTACCTAAACTAAGAAATCTATGGATCTTAGTAATTGTGGTTCATCAATGCCAGCTTTCAACAGCTTCCTTCTTTAATGGATATAATGATATACCATCTCTTTAGATTATGTGACCTAAATGTGATACTTTATTGCAACCAAAATTCAAACATTGTGAATTTTTCATCTAAAATCTATTTTCTAATGGTCTAAAGTATAATTATCAAGTGATATTCAAGATATTATTTTATATTTTAATAAATAATAATATTATAAATAAAGGCTACAACAAACATATCAAGGTAATCACTAAATTCATTGTTCATTAAATCAATGCATATAATAAGGGAATTAGTAAGACCAAAATACATCACTATATATTCATAAAGTCCTTACATTGTATGGAATTCCATATTTGGTATATCTTCTTTCATGACCCTAAATTGATGATATCCAGATTAGATTTTGATCTTGGATAAGTATTGAGCACACAATGTTGATCAAACAAGTCATCAATATAGGGTATATGATACCTTTTCTTGATTGCGATCTTGTTCAACTCTCAATAATCATTTCAGAGTCACATTGATCCAACTATCCTTTTCAAAAAAAGAACTTTTCATCCCTAAGGTGACACACTTGGATAATTAAATCCCTTATCATGGTTTTCTTGGAGTTTCTTCTTCAATTAATTCAACTCAATAGGGCTAATTCAATAAGGAAACTTTGAAATTGTTGTGAAACTAAGTATGAGTTCTATTGGGAATTCAACTTCATATTTTGGTGGAAGACTAGAAAACTATTCTGGAAAGACATCCATAAAATCTAGAAAAACATGCATATCATATATGTCAATATTTTCCTAAACCATTTGATATAAATAACCATTTGGAATGCGAATTAAGAGAAATACACTAGACTTAATCTCAATAGGAAGTTAATACTTATCATCACATTGATGGATAATCATAGGAGGATTTAGAATATCAAATGTAACTTCTATTCCTTGAAAATTGATTTGGTATTTTTATAGAGAAATGCCATCCATGCCTAAGATAACGTCGAATTCAACCAAAGGAATAATGATAAGATTTTTAGGAAGAAAATTCCCACAATCTTCAATTAGAGAGGAATCATAGACTTGAGATGAAATCATCAAACCATTAGGGGTTTGAGCTGGTAATTCCATATCAAATTATTTTGGTGGAATCTTAAAACCCATAGAAATTTCATTAGATATTAAAGTGTGGGTTGATCAAAAATTAAATATGACATTAGTAGTTCTATAGTGGATGGTAAGTATACCCTTCATCATATCTTTATCTCTCCCCTCATTAGAAATAATGATCAAATGAGATTTCTTATTGTCCCATTACTTCAGAGGTCACTAACATAGATCATCATCACTATCCCTTGGGTTTGTAAAGTTGTAAAATCCTTGTTAAATAATTAAAAAATACAATTCAATTTTAATTAATATTTTCTTAATTAAATAATAATTTTAATTTAAATGGGTTTCTATGTTTGATGGCATACCCGATATGGAACAACAAGTTTTTTGAAATCTTACATTACACAATAATAATATAGTATTATTTTTTTAAATGGTAGTTAATGCCTTGACATTGCATTGGCGGGAATGAATAGAAATTACTACAATATAATTATACTTGTTTGATAAATGTTTTTACATTTACCCAATAAATGTTAGAGGCTTAAAATGTGAATGAATCTAATTTTAAGCATAATTTGCTTTAAAAGGATGATTTATCGCATTTTGATGGAGAAACCTCGTTAAATTGATTTTTGGTTACTTTATTATGTTATACTTGACAAAATAAAATTCATCATTAGAATTGTGACATCAAAATTTACTTTCAAAAAATGTTTTGTATTTTTCTGATAAAATTAATTTTCTGATGAATAGTGAAAAATATTGTATTTCAATTCAAAACTACCTTTTTATCTAATTTATTTTTATAGATAGATTTTTTTAATTTGTTTTAAACTGTAATTAGATTATTTTTTTACCATTTAATCCAATTTTGGTCAGTATAATTAATTTCACTTTGAAATTTGACATAAATAAGTGTCAATCTTTTGATAGTTATTATTTCTTAAAAATACGCTTTTTTATTTCGACAACTGGAATTACTTTTAAATTAATTTATTCCACTTCCATGTTTCGAATTTGTAAAAATGGATTTTATATTTCGAATCAAGAAGTCCAAATTTTGTAAATATTTGAAATTTATTTTAAGATAATATGAATATTTACTTCAATAAAAATTTAATTTACCAAGGAAAATGGGTTAATCTGGAAAATAAGGGAAACATAATATTATTATAATAATATAAAATTACCCAACCATGTGTCCAAATCTTATTGTTTAATAAATTTCTGATCATGGTCATCCTGGGGTCAATTTTGGGACCGCATGGAGCCACTTAATAGTGATAATGAAACTTAATATTAATTTATTTAATGTAAAGACAAAAATGACATAAACATGTATCTTTTAGTAAATAATTTTTTACATGGGGTTATATAAGTCATATTTTCGACTATAAATATTCTTTGAAATTTTTATATAATGTCCTACATTATGGTATTTTCTTTTATAATTTTTATACATCAAATAAATTAAATTATTTATGACACAATAATGATGCAGTGTTTACCTCATTAATAAATGATTTAAATAAATAAGATTATAAATATTAAAATAATATCAAAAACCTATCAAATTCATATTGGATGATTTTATTTAGACCATGTGTCATCTTGTCTTCGACTTTAATGAGTTTTTGATCTTTAGAAACCGAAAATCATTATATAATAATATATGATTTTCACACTTCTCTAAAGATCCCCTCCTTCCCCTTATATAATGGCACCAGCTCTAACCCATTCGTCACTTATCTCAAGCCCTTTGGATCATCCAAAAAATCCTAAAATAAGCTCTGAAGATCCATATATTCTACCTAGAAGTCTTACCTTGGGATGAAGGCACTTCAAGTAAACCGTTTTGTTCAATCTAAAGGGAGATACCCAATATAAAGGTAATGTCTTCTCTTAAGCCGTTTTGTTTTATTTTACTTCTCTAACCCACTAAACACTTTTTATTGCTTTATTTTATAACAAAAAAAGTATCCTAAATATAATTGGTTTTTTTATGAGATGTTTCTAGAATAAACATACACACACCTCTATCTAATGGGTAAAGAACATACTATTTCTATAGATTACGAACTACTGCCTCACAAAATGATGATTGTTCAAATATCTCTTACTACCTCTCATGGTGGATATTAAGATGAAACTTTATTTATATGTGATATTTATTATATTAATATTCTTTATATGCCACTTTATTTTTCATTTATTGAATATATTTATGGTTTACATTATTAGTAAACACGATAATTTCAATTGAGGATATAAGGCCCCATCCATAACCCTTACTTAATCTTGAGTTATTACAAGATTACACATTGAGGATCTTTTCAGGTTTACAGTTTTAGAGAATTAGATCATAAAACATGCATTACATTCCACATATAAACATAGTTGTTACATAAAGATAGTATCCTTCATTCCCATCAATTGAAACATATTTAAAATAAAACATGGATTCTTTCTTGTCACTTTCTTTGACACTATCATCATATCATGTACCTTTCCCTTAACATGTGAAAAACAATTCAAAAAACTTGGGATGAGTATAAAAAGCTCAGTAAGGGATATAAAAATATGGAAAGGAAACATGGGTACATATATACATAAGAATGATATCATACTTTACCCATAAAACATAAGCACTCTAACATATCTCATCAAATCATGAGTAAATCATAGAAATCATAAGACATAAAGGTAACTTGAGGCATTCATAACATTCTTACGTAGGGAGTAACCCTCTTAATTACGTTTGGAATACCCATCACAATATATTCCCTAAATCTCTTCGGAGAAACCTTAACGTTTCACTCCTTCACGTTACCCAATTCATTGGAGAGCTATATCGGGCTCACATGCCCTTAGTTTATCACGGAACCACCCGTCTTCATAATAATTCCCATGAACCTCAACATAATCGTATCACATAAAACATGTATAAAGGAAACATAACATTCCCACCTTTCAATCACAAGATATGAATACAACACATTGATATAAAAACATTATGAAATCCATTTTCAATACCAAAATAAAAGAAAAGTAAAACTTGGTATTTATTTTTCTTTTAAAAAGAAGGTATGGCTTGTAGAGGAAGCCGAAACCCAAATAATGGTCACGGCGGCGGAGAAGTCGTTGTCACCGCATACGTACGACAAAAACATTCCCTTTTGTCATTTAGTAAAATGCTTAGTATAAAAAAGATTCCTTTTGGATAAACGTAAAAGTCAAAGGGGTTCATACACCGTATAAAAGAAAGTTGTGTATAAAATAAAATATGCCTCAATGAAAGTAGATTGAGACGAAGTCCCATACCTCGGGTCCGACATGACTCGATCGTTCTTTAATGTCCTGAATAATAAACTTGAGTTAATTTATGCTTTCTTAAGAACCTTTTTCAAGTTCATTATTCCTTTTATATCACTTATTGTCATGTCATGAACACTATGTAATTATTTAAGTTAATAACGGTCGTTTTAACGATCATTAGTACTTGAGTCAAAATAAACCCTTTATAATTACAAGTTGTTCATGTATCCATTATATCTAGAATTATAATCATGATGTATATATCATATATATCATATATATCCAGTATATACATGCATTTATAATATTACATAATCATTTAGAGGTAATAAATGAAATGCACCGTTCTTGGAGACAGTAAGCCGTACGTACGCATGAACGCTACTTTTATTTCTATTTCGTATTTTTTATGGAATGGAAACATAATTATATAAAGATATATTATAATTACAGTATAATATAATATATAATACCATTAATTAAATCCTTTATACGTCCCACATATGGCATTAACGAAATCAAATCACTTTGAGGGGCGGTTGTCCGCACTTCCCAAAATGAAGATATCGCGTTTACCCATAATGGAAACCATAAAGGTACACCCAAAATGAAAAATACAGAAGCTTAAGGAAAACATAAGCATATTATATATCATATATAAATATAGTGACATCATAATGTCCACATTTGGAGGTGTTAAAGGAATGTTGAACAATCATCGTTTTGGGAGGCATAAATTCACCATCCACGGAAACATTATGTTCTTTAACCATTAGATGTAGGTGTGTGTAAGTGTAGCTTGAATAATTATTATAACAACATCCTAGTATATTTAAGATACTGGATTTTTTACAAATGAAATAAATAAATAGACTTTAGGGGGGTGGAGAAGCAAAATAAAACAAAAGGACTCAAGTGAAGACATTACCTTAAAATCAGGTAACTCCCTTTGGATTGAGCTCAAAGGCTTCCTTGGGAAGACTTCTGCCCAAAGTGGGGCTTAAAGGAGTAAGAGAGGGAAGTGTAGAGACAAAATGGGCAGGGTTTGGCCGAGGAAAAGGCTTTGGGAGTGTGGGTAAGGAGGTAGAGGTGGGGGCCTTTTATAAGGGGAGAGGAGGGGCACTCTTGGAAAGTAAAGAAATATCACTTTATTTGAAAATGAGTTTTGGATTTAAAAGGTCGCACATTGATATAATTATAGTATAAGGTGATAAGGGTTCGAAATCAACCCATAAAATAGGTTTTGGACATCTGTTGGTCATAGATTTTGCATTATCATTTCTTATTATTTAAATCCTTTATTAATGAGGTAGTCGCTGCATCATCATGATGTCATAAATACAGTACATTATTTAAAATCTAAAAATTAAAAAAAATACTATGATGTAGGAAATAATTTTATCTTTCCAATGAATATATATAGTAAAAAATCTGACTTGTATAACCCCATTTAAAAATTGTTTTCATAAAACATATTATGTTTGTGCCATTTTTACTTTTTCCTTAAATAAAAAGTTATTTATGTCATTTCCCAACCAAAGTGGCTCCATGGGGTCCCCAAGTTGACCCATGGATCGTCTTGGTCGACCATGACACATCCAATGAGGTTAGGACATGTTTAATGCTCATATAATACTATTAAAACATTATTTTTACCTTAAACTACACTAATTACCACTAATCGCGATTAAAAACATAAAAGATACTATTCACCAAAAAATTATTTTAATCTCATTGAACCAAATTTAACTTCTTAATGACAACCATGTATGTCGGATTTTTGAAAATCAAATCACAGTGGTGGTAAAATTTCATTTAAATGAAAAATCAGTTTCTTTAACTACCACTTAGTGATTTCACTATTCATCAAAAAATTGAAGTTTTTCAGAAAGATACCAAAACATCACCCTAAGCTATATTTAATATTCTGATTTCAAAAATGATGTATATTTTACAAAATTAAAATCATATAAGTTACATTAATCAATTTAATAATTAATTCCCGCTGTCATGACAAATAGCGTGTTTTTATGAAACAATAAGTATCAAAAGATTGACACCAGTTTAAGTCCAATTTCAAAGTGAAATTGATTCCAATGACCACTATTGTATTAAATGGTAAAAATATATTATAATTTCACATAATAAACAATTCAAAAGATAATATAATCATATAAATAAATTAGATTAAAAAGCAGTTTTGATGTACAATGCAGTATTTTTCACTATTCATTAAAAAATGACCATTGTCAGAAAAATACCAAAAATTCACACAGAGTAAATTTTTATGTCCCAATCATAAATAATATGTTTATTTTGACAAACATAGCATATAAAATTTTCTAAAGATAGATTTGAAAATGGTTTTCCATCAAAAGGCAGTAAAGCAATCTTTTAAAAATATTAGTGTATTCCATGCTTAAGATTTGATTTATTTTCATTTTAAGCCTCTAAAACACTATCTAATTCACTAATAGACATAAATAAAATTATCTATTATTCATTACTTACATGGGATGTTACATCCTTCCCCCCATTAGAAAATTGTGTCCCCGCAATTTATATACTTATCAAATAAATGGGGGTACTTATCCCTCATTGAATTTTCATATTCCCATGTTGCCTCTTCCATCATGTGGTTTTTCCACAAAACTTTTACATGATTAATCACCTTATTCCATAACACTTGCTCCCTATGGTCATGAATCTGGACCAGTTGTTCCTCATAAGATAGGTTCTCTTCCAGCTAAACTACCTCTGGACTCAAAACATGAGATGGATCTGGCATGTACTTCCTTAACATTGAATAATGAAAAACATTGTGTACCTAAGATAAACCTGGAGGTAAAGCCCCTCGATAAGCAACTGATCCAACTCTCTCCAGAATTTCATATGGTCCAATGAACCTTGGACTCATCTTTCCTTTCTTACCAAACCGCAACACACTTTTCCATGGTGATACTTTGAGAAAAACATGATCACCTACCTCAAAAGAGAGATCCTTCCTCCTGTTGTCCGTATAACTCTTCTTCCTACTCTGAGCTGTTCTCATGTGTTTCTAAATCAGCTGAACTTTTTCGGCCATCTCTTCTACCAATTTTGGTCCCATCTACTTCCTTTCACCCACTTCATCCCAAAAAGCTGGAGTTCAACACCGCTCCCCATATAACGCCTCAAATGGTGCCATCTTTATACTGGAATGAAAACTGTTATTATATGAAAATTCAACCAAAGAAAGATGTTGGTCCCAAATTCCCTGATAATCCATCGAACAAGCTCATAGCATATCCTCCAATGTCTGAATTGTTCGTTCTGACTGCCCATCTGATTGAGGATGAAAAGCTCTACTAAAATTTAATTCAGTATCCAACGAATTCTGAAGGCCTTTCCAAAAGTTATAAGTGAACCTGGGATCACGGTCAGTTACAATGGAGAGAGGAACTCCATGTAACCTGACTATCTCTTTAAGATAAAAACGGGAAAGTTGATCTAGGGAAGAAGTATCTCGTATAGCAAGGAAATGAGCAGATTTAGTCAAGTGATCAACAATAACCCAGATTGCATTATTACCTTGAGATGTCTTCAGTAATCCCACAACAAAGTCCATGGATATATTCTCCCATTTCCACTTTGGCACTGGTAAAGGCTGAAGCATCCCTTTCGGTAACTGCCGCTCTGCATTAACCTGCTGACAAGTCAAACACTTCACAGTAAAATTGGCAATATCTCTTTTCATTCCATCCCACCAGTAATACTCCAGGAGATCTCTGTACATCTTAGTACTACCAAGATGAACTGAAAATGGAGAACTATGAGCTTCACATAATAACTCTCTCTTCAACTGTGAATCAGAAGGCATAGACAATCTGTTCCAAAATCTCAAAACGCAATCATTATCAATGTTTAATTCAAGAATCATACCTTTCTGAACCAGCTCTACCTTTTTCTGCAACTCACAGTCTTGCTTCTGTGCTTGCTTGATTCTATCTGATAGAGATGATCTCACTGATACCTGAAACAAAACAGAAGAACATCCTGCACCAAAAACATCTATGCCAAAGTTCATCAAATCCTTAACCAAAGGATTATGTTCCAAACGCAACATTGCTAATGAAGCATTACTTTTTTGACTCAAAGCATCGGCCACTTTATTAGATTTTACCGGATGGTAATGAATTGTACAATCATAATCCTTGATTAATTCTAGCCATCTCCTCTATCACATGTTCAATTATTTCTGAGTGAATATATACTTTAAACTTTTGTGATCGATATATATTTCATACTTTACTCCATACAAATGATGCCTCTAAAATTTTAAAACGAAAACAACAGCAGCTAATTCCAAATCATGTGTAGGGTAATTTAACTAATGAATTTTCAACTGTCATGAAGCATAAGCAATTACCTGATCATTCTTCATTAGGACACAACCAAGTCCTTTCAATGAAGCATCACTGTAGATAACAGTCTCCCCATTCCTGGAAGCTAGTGCCAAAACTGGAGCATTCGCCAATCTTCTTTTCAAGTCCTGAAAACAATCATCACATTCTTTTTTCCAGATAAACTTAACACCCTTCCGAGTTAGCGTAGTCATTGGACTAGATAATCGTGAAAATTTTTTAACAATCCTTCGGTAATAGCCTGCCAAACAAAGGAAGATACGAATCTCGGTTACATTTGCGGGTCTTGGCCCTTCTTCCACAACTTTTTTTTGCAGGATCAACAGTTATTCCATCTTTAGAAACAATATGACCAAGGAAAGAAATTTGTTGCAACCAAAACTCACACTTGATGAATTTTCCATACAGTTTCTTTTCTTTTAAGGTTTGTAAGATAAACCTTAAATGTCTTTCATGGTCCTCTTTAATTTTAGAAAACACCAAAATATCATCAATGAAAACACAACAAACTTTTCCAAAAACTCATGGAAAATTCTATTCATTAAGTCCATGAATACAGAAAATGCATTGGTTAGCCCAAAAGGCATTACTACAAATTCATAATGGCCATATCTTGGACATAACGCGGTCTTTGGAATATCTACATCCTTTACCTTCAGCTGATGGTACCCCGATCTCAGGTCAATCTTTGAAAAAAACTGAGCTCCATGGAGGTGATCAAACAAATCAACGATATGAGGAAAATGATATTTTTTCTTAACATTGATGTTATTCAAGGCTCTATAATCAATGCAAAGTCTCATAGAACCATCTTTCTTTTTAACAAATAAAACAGGAGCACCCCATGGTGATGTTCTAGGTCGAATTAAACCTTTCTCTAATAAATCTTGTAATTTCTCTTTCAACTCTAAAAGTTCAATTTGAGCCATTCGATTAGGGGGTTTTGAAATTGGATTAGCATCAGGAACTAAGTCAACAGTAAACTCAACTTTCCGATCGGGTACTATTCCAGGCAACTAATCAGGAAAAACATCAGGATACTCATTTACCCCTAGCACATCATTAATATGAACAATTCCTTTATTTTCAAAGATGTGTGCAAGGTAACATTCATTTCCATCTTTTACAAGTTTCTTGGCCTCTTGATAAGTTATCAACAGTAAGGGTTCATTCTTGTACACAAACTAAAAGTCTTTCTGAAAAGAAACTTCATTAGCTCTAATGTCAATCTTAGCATGGTAAATATAGAGCCAATCCATACCCAGGATAACATCAAACTCTACTAGAGGTAAAACAATAAGGTTCGCAAGTAGGTTCTTTCCACGGATAAGGATAGGAAGATTCTTAATAATTCTTTTTGCCTCAACATTTCCCCTAGGTGTTTTTACCACAGGTTCAGGAGTCATTTATTGAGATGGTAATACCATTTTACTAGAAATGTTTTCATAGATGAAAGAATGTGTAGTCCCTGAATTAAACAACACACTGGAATAATCTGAAAAAACAAACAATGTACCTGATACAAATTCATTTGATGGCCCGACATCTGCTGAAGTAGTTACAAAGGATTTCACCACCCCTTTCTACTTGTATTCTAACTACTTCCCATCACTCAAGCTCTTTGTAGCACACTCGTTTGCATAGTGACCCATCTCATTGCACATATAACATTTCACTAACATTAAATAAAATTTGGTCTTACCATCACCCTGATCTTTTTCAGTGCAATCACGAGCCTTATGTCCCATCTTACCAGATCGGTAGCACTTTCCAGAATTCAGAAGTCATTCCCCAGCATGCCTTTTTCCAAATTTATCACAAACTGGAAACTTAGTTTTCTTACCGTCAGACTTTTTTGAAGAATTCTTACCTTTCTCCTGCCACCTCGGTCTCTTCTTTTGTTGGTTGTTATAGAACACTTGATCATCGGCAAACTCCATTTCCACTTTCTCAGCACATCGAAAAAGCGTTTCATAACTTTTAAACTCACGAGAAGCTAATACCCTTAGATATTTTGGCTTTAATCCTGAGTAAAAACGATTGATTTTTCTATCAAGGTCTCGGATAAAATTTTGAGCATACCTTGAAAATCGAGTGAACCTTTCTTCATAGGTAGCCACTGAGTCTTCCTCTTGCCACAATTCCAAGAATTTCTTCTCCATCCTAAGTCGAACAGCCTTAGGAAAATACTTCTCAAGAAACATACCTTTGAATTCATCCCAGTCAAGGGATTCAATCTCATCAGCGTCCCTAATATTTTTAACCATCGACCACCGCTGATCTACTTCACCCTCCAAACGGTAAATAGCAAGACTAACCTTTTGATTGTCTGAACACCCCATGACATAAAAAATCTTCTCCAGTGCTTTAATCCACCCTTCAACTAACACAAGGTCAGATGATCCTCTGAATGGTGGGGGATGTTTCCTCATGAAATGTTCCACCACTGACATGTTCCTCTGCGGTTGGTCTGGATGATCTCATGCATGGATACCACAACCATTTATAGCCTGATTCAACTGTGCCATCACTCCAACGAACTGTTCAGTTCCGATTTCAACCATCTCATGTTGCTTATTTGGAAGGTTATCTTCCTCCTGATGTCGTCCCAACATAGCTTCTTTGTTTCCTCTGCGGAAAACCATTCTGAACACAGAAATATTTAGGTGAAGCAACATGGTAATCTTTAAATGCTATATCATTTGAATCATACCATAAATAACTTATAATTTTACACTTTTCTAACTCCTAAAGTTGTCTAAACCGACCTCTGATACCAACTATATGACCCCATCCTTAAACCGTACATAATCTTGAGTTATTACAGGATTACACATTGAGGATCTTTTTAGGTTTAGAGTTTTAGAGAATTAGATCATAAAACATGCATTACATTCCACATATAAACAAAGTGGTTACATAAAGATAGTATCCTTCATTCCCATCAATGGAAACATATTTAAAATAAAACATGGATTCATTCTTGACACTTCCTTGACACTATCATCATATCATGTTCCTTTCCCTTGACATGTGAAAAACATTTCAAAAAACATGGGATGAGCATAAAAAGCTTAGTAAGGGATATAAAAATATGGAAAGGAAACATGGGTACATATATACATAAGAATGAGATCATTCTTTACCCATAAAACATAAGAACCTTAACATACCTCATCAAATAATGATTAAATCATAGAAATCATAAGACATAAAGGTAACTTAAGGCATTCATAACATTCTTACATAGGGAGTAACCCTCTTGGTTAAGTTTGGAATACCCATCACAGTATATTCCCTAAATCTATTCAGAGAAACCTTAACGTTTCAATCCTTCGCGTTACCCAATGCATTGGAAAGCTATATCGGGCTCACCCTCCCTTAGTTTATCACGGAACCACCCGTCTTCATAATAATGCCCAAGAACCTCAACATAATCGTATCACATAAAACATGCATAAAGGAAGCATAACATTCCCACCTTTCAATCACAAGATATCACTACAACACATTGATATAAAAACATTATGCAAACCATTTTCAATACAAAAATAAAAGAAAAGTAAAACATGGTATTTATTTTTCTTTTAAAAAGAATTTATGGCTTGTAGAGGAAGCCGAAACCCAAATAATGGTCATGGCGGCGGAGAATTCGTTGTCGCCGCATACGTACGAAAAAAAACATTCCCTTTTGTCATTTAGTAAAACGCTTCGTATAAAAATGATTCCTTTTGGATAAACATAAAAGTCATAGGGGTTTATACACCATATAAAATAATGTTGTGTATAAAATAAAATATGCTTCAATGAAAGGAGATTGAGACGAAGTCCCAAACCTCGGGTCCGACATTACTCGATCATTCTTTAATGTCATGAATAATAAACTTGAGTTAATTTATACTTTCTTAAGAACCTTTTTCAAGTTCATTATTCCTTTTATATCACTTATTTCCATGTCATGGACACTTTGAAATTATATAAGATAATAACGGTCGTTTTTACGATCATTGGTACTTGAGTCAAAATAAACCCTTTATAATTACAAGTTCTTCATGTATCCATTATATACAGAATTATAATCATGATTTATATATCATATATATCATATATATCTAGTATATAAATGCATTTATAATATTACATAATCATTTAGAGGTAAGAAATGAAATGCACCGTTCATGGAGACGGTAATCCGTACGTACGCATGAACGCTACTTTTATTTCTATTTCGTATTTTTTATGGAATGGAATAATAATTATATAAAGATGTATTATAATTCCAGTATAATATCATATATAATACCATTAATTAAATCCTTTATACGTCCCACATATGGCATTAACGAAATCAAATCACTTTGAGGGGGCGGTAGTCCGCACTTCCTTAAATGAAGATATCGCGTTTACCCATAATGGAAACCATAAAGGTGTGCCCAAAATGGAAAATACATAATCTTAAGGAAAACATAAACATATTATATATCATATATAAATATTATGACATCTTTTTGGCCACCTTTGAAGGTGTTAAAGGAATGTTGAACAATCATCGTTTCGGGAGGCATAAATTCACCATCCACTGAAACAGTATGTTCTTTAACCATTAGATGTAGGTGTGTGTAAGTGTAGCTTGAATCCTTCTTATAACAACATCCTATTATATTTAAGATACTGGATTTGTTACAAATGAAATAAATAAAATGATTTTAGGGGGTTGGAGAAGAAAAATAAAACAAAAGGACTAAAGTGAAGACATTACCTTAAAATCGGGTAACTCCCTTTGGTTTGAGCTCAAAGACTTCCTTAGGAAGACTTCTGCCCAACATGAGGCTTCCCGGAGTAAGAGAGGGAAGTGGAGAGACAAAATGGGTAGGTTTTGGCCGAGCCAAAGGCTTTGGGTGTGTGGGTAAGGAGGTAGAGGTGGGGTCCTCTAATAAGAGGAGAGGAGGGGCACTCTTGGAAAGTAAAGAAATATTACTTTATTTGAAAATGAGTTTCGGATTTAAAAGGTCCCACATTGATATAATACGAGGATAACGTGATAAGGGTTCTAAATCCACCCATCCAATAGGTTTTTAACATGTGTAGGTCATATATTTTACATTATCATTTCATTTTATTTAAATCCTTTATTAATGAGGTAATCACTGCATCATCATGATGTCATAAATAATTTAATTTATTTAAAGTCTAAAAATTATAGAAAAAATACTATGATGTAGGAAATATTTTTAGATTTCCAATGAATATTTATAGTCAAAACTCTGACTTGTATAACCCCAATTAAAAATTGTTTTCGTAAAACATATTAGGTTTGTGTCATTTTTACTTTTTCATTAAATAAAAGGTTATTTATGTCATTTTCCAACCAATGTGGCTCCATGGGGTCCCCAATATGACCCATGGATTGTCTTGGTCGGCCATGACACATAAAATGAGGGTAGGACATGTGTCAAGCTCATCTCATACTATTAAAAAATTATTTTTACCTTAAACTACACTAATTACCACTAATCGTGATTAAAAACATAAAAGTTACAATTCACCAAAAAACTATTTTAATCTCATTGAACCACATTTTACTTTTTAATGAAAACAATGTATGTTGGATTTTTGAAAATCAAATGACAGAGGTGGTAAAATTTCATTTAAACGAAAAATCGGTTTCTTTAACTACCACTTAGTGGTTTCACTATTCATCAAAAAATTGAAGTTTTTCAGAAAGATACCAAAACATCACCCTAAGCTATATTTGATATTCTGAATTACAAAATGATGTCTATTTTACAAAATTCAAATCATATAAGTTACATTAATCAATTTAATAATAAATTCCCACTGTAATGACAAATAACGTGTTTTTATGAAACAATAAGTATCAAAAGATTGACACCAGTTTAAGTCCAATTTCAAACTGAAATTGATTCCAATGACCACTATTGGATTAAATGGTAAAAATATATTCTATTTTCACTTTAAAACCAATTCAAAAGATAATTTAATCATATAAATAAATTAGATTAAAAAGCAGTTTTGATGTAAAATGCAGTATTTTTCACTATTCATTAAAAAATGAACATTGTCAGACAAATACCAAAAATTCACACAAAGTAAATTTTGATGTCCCAATCATAAAGAATAAGTTTATTTTGAAAAACATAGTGTATAAAAGTGTCAAAAGATATATTTCAAAATGGTTTTCCATCAAAAGGAAGTAAAACAATCTTTTAAAAATATTAGTGTATTTCATGCTTAAGATTGGATTTATTTTCATTTTAAGCCTCTAAAACACTATCTAATTCATTAATAGACATAGATAAAAATATCTATTATTCATTACTTACATGGGATGTTACAGAGGAAGTCCAGACAACCGCCCCCTCAAAGTGATATGACTCGTTCATACCATACGTGGGACGTATAAAGGATATAATTATTGAAATTATAAATGATATTACAATGGAAGTATAATATAACTATGTTTTATTATTTTTTCATAAAATTAAAATACGTAATAGAAATGAAAGTAGCATTCATGCGTAAGTACGACATACCATCTCCATGAATGGTGCAATTCATTTCTTATCTCCAAATATTATGTACTATTATAAATGTGTATATATACTATATATACATGATATACAGGATATATAAATCATTAATATCATTCTTTAGAGAATGGAATCTTGACCACATGGAAACCTTGTAATTATATGGTGTTCATTTTTCACTCAAGTACCACATATCGACAAAACGACCATTATTAGTTTAAATGATTACATAAGGTTTATACCATTTTAATAAGTAATATAAAAAGATTAATAAACATGAAAAAGGGTTCTTAATCAGGTATAAATTAAATTAAGTTTATTATTCATGAAGAACATGGAACAAACAAGTCAAGTTTTACACGAGGTAAGGGGTTTCCTATCTCACTTTTAATTCTGTGAGATTTCCATTGTTCACCACTAATTTATTGCAAGTGGTGTATTGTGTACTACAATATGATATATATTATAATTATTCTTTTTATATTCATCTTATTATATGAATAATTTTGTGGTTATTAACTTTTGGTCATACGAATCGATTGATTATAATGTGGTAAGGGATTATTATGTCACTTTTTATTCCCCTAAGATTCATGCTATATTTGCCACTATTTACTTCTATGTGGTGTATGAACTGCCCATGATTGTATTAATTGAGAAATATAATTTAATTTATGTGTATTTACATCTTAATTTCATGATCCTTATTTCATGGGTTGTATGTTTTGTATGTTACCAAATCATTAAGGGAACATTTTAACCCAATTTATATTCATTGGGTTAATCATCTAAATCTCAATTATGTCATGATATAATTATGTGTGGAATCACTATTTATTTATTTATGTGGTAATTTTCACTCCCCTTTTTGTGTATATACTTTTTATACACATAATCACTACATTGAAAAATTTTAAAGCATAAATATGAACCTGAAAAGAGTAATTTTAACTCAATTTCAATTCATTGAGTCAAACATCTAAGTCATTGGTATTGTTTTTACAAAATTATGTGTTAATGTTATATGATTGATTTAAAAATAATATCCAATAATATTGAGTGTATTTTTATTTTTCACACACTATTATGTAATTGATTTATCCTTAATCAAAATATACAGTTTTTATAAGGGAATTTGTCTCAATTTACATTCGTTTGGGACTTCATTTTTCTTATTCACAAATTTACAATAATATGGTGTGTATAGAATCCCTTGAAATATTATGTCATGAATCCATTTATTCTCATGATATTATAAAGTTCTGATATAATTTTATTCCTCTATTATCTGTATTCAATAGTTTCTCATTCTATTAAAAACCCTTTAACTAAAATATCATTTTAAATATTTTAAAGATTTATTCTTCTAAATATTTATCATTAATGTCAATGTTATGATTATGTTATGGTTATTGGGAATCTCTTAGGTATATGGTGGTACTATGATAAACCTAGGGAAGGTGAGCCCGATATAGCTCTCTAATGCATTGGGTAAGGTGAAGGAAGTAAAGGGTAATGTTTCTCCTAAGAGATTTAGGAAATATTCTATGATGGGTATTCCAAATGTGTCTCCTTATGTATCTGTGAGAGATAAAATGTAATTATGTTATGAATTCCATAATTTATCTTTATGATTTATGATTTCTCTATGTTATTCATAAATCTTATGATTTCTAAAGTTTTTTTATGATTGAAAGGTATTAGTTTCGTTGATTTTTATTTTTGGATGGGATAATGTTATTTTCCTTATTTTATAACCCTTACTGAGCTTTTATGCTCATCCCATGTATTTTAAATATTTTCCACAGGAATTAATGGTGAATAGGGTCAATGATGAGATCAAGGAAGATTCATGTTGTCTAAAACATGTAACGATAAATGTTACTTTTTATGAGTTTTTATTTTGTTAAAAATTTGGAAGCTGAGTATAAGTGTCTACTTTTTAATTTTTCAGATATAATGTAAAGTTATTGACTAATTCTCTAAAACTATAAACCTAAGAAGATAATCAATGTTAAAAATTCATTTAATTCAAGATTATATAATGTTTATGGTCGGATCCTTATAGTTGGTATAAGAGGGCAGTTTAGATAACATTAGAGGTTAGGGTGTTATTGAAGCATAAGTGACATTACCATAATGTTTAGGCTTTTAGAAAGAGTCATATTTATTTTAGAAAAATTTATTGAGTTTATGATATGATGAATATGTATATCTTAGTATTTACCCTCCTCATATAATATTATATGATTATTTTACTGATATAATCACACTAACAATTTTGGTTTTAGTAAATGGTTAGATCTATTAGGCACCATAGTAACAGGGAATGTGATGAAAACTGTGATGGTTTTCTGAATGAGTAACTAAATGAAAGGGCTGATGTAATGAGAACACTTGTGGTTATTCTAAAAAAACTATCTAGAGTCATGATTGACCACCTTAACCATGGTGATTTTTATAAGGCATCATTTATGTGAGAAAAAAATCCCTATGGAAGTTCAGGTAATAATCATAAAGGTAAGTGTGTTCAAAAATCTCCATGTCAAGGATGTGGATAGAAACACATAGGAAAATGTTTCAAAGGGATGGTGAGATGCTATAGATGTGGAAGCTAAGGTCAATTGAAAGTTTTAAATGTGGTGTGCATGGTCATTATAAAAATAGATGTCCTATAAAGAATGTTTTGGAATGGGATCACAAAGATCATACAAATATATGTTTACCAATACCAAATGGCATTCCAATTGAGGATGAGGAAACTGACAATTACTAATGAATGGTATAGATTATTTCTTACCTGATGTTTAGACATTATTTAATCTTAGGATGCGATTCATGATTTTGTTTGTAGGAAATAAATATTTTAGAATTAGTTGTAAAGGAATTTTAAATGAATCGTGAAGAACGTTGGATGAGTAAGAAGTCAACATATAAGGGATTCGAGTGTTATGATAGATTTTAGGATGGTGAAATCCTTAAAATTATTAAGGCTCTTTTGATGATGGGATTACATTAGCAGAAATTTTATAGTATGTGTAACCCTAAATATTTATATATGAAAATTTTATTCAAGGAATAATTATCTTTTTTGTGGATATAGATATAAAGAACCATTTGGGTTTATATGATCCTTGAATTTGAGGCAATTACAGGTTAACACATTTTGGGATGCAAAATAAAAGTTATTTGATAACCATTATGGTTAAAAAAATTTATGGTTATTTTTTTTATTTTACTCTCTTTTTTGGAATTTTAAAAAATTATATAGTTTTTGAAAAAGGACAACATGTAGACCACGTGACAGCCTGTTGTGTCGGACAAAGCGATGGGAATCGATCCCATAACCAAAGTGCGACTGGGATTTATCACCTACCACTTGACTACGTGAACTCCCAAGTTAGCATGACTAATTATTTTTAGTTATATTATTTAATAAATCATGAATAACTTTATTTTGTGTTATCTATGGATATTATTAACCTATCATAGTGAATATGTTTTTAGGTTAATTATACATCCGTATGAGACTTTAAGAGTAGTCGACGTTTTTGGTGATAAATGTTATGATTTTTGTGGTAGACTGTGATCAAATCATTTTGAATTTTCTGTTTCAATCTTAAATTGGATTACATTGATGAATTTTAGGGACAATTGTGTATTGAATGGTCTTTGTTAAACATTGGGTATTGTTTAACAAATTTTGGGGATTAAGAGTAGTTTATATTTTTGTAAAATATTATCCATTTGGGGATTATCTGATCTTTTACAATCCATTTTGGTTTTGGTAGATGTATAAAGATAGGGGAAATATACAGTTCAACTATTTTGGATTATGTGATACTCTAAAAGTTGATTCTAGCACTTTTAATGTGACCAAGTTAGTTTGAATACTCATTGTTTGGAAAAAGATGAGTTTGCGGTAGAAATTTAGTAAATTATGAAAGTCCACATGAAAAGTAAATATGTCTCCTTATGTTTTTAGTTAAGCTCATAAATAAATTCCTTAATGAAAAGTAACATAAAACAAAAACATTTTCTGTTAACTTTTCTTACTAGGGAATCAAATACTATTTAACCCATAACAAGTATGTGATTTTCTAGTGGTTAACATTCTCCTAATCATGTTCTCTATCACTCTCCATTAGAAATTGATGGTTGTTTCCAACATATCCATGTTTTCAGGGAATCATAGTATCTGTTTCCTTGGGTGACCTTTGTACTTCTCTTTCTTTATTTTAAAATGATAAATTTGTTGACTCTATTTCCGATATAGGACATTCAATGATGTTTTTAAGAATAATTTTAAAATTGTGAGGATGCAATTCCCAAAAGGGTGGAAGGATGTAGCATCCCTCGAAAAAATAAATATTAAATTTTAATTTTAATTAATATTTGGTAAATTAAATATTGACTTTATTGTAATGGAGTTTCTATGTTTGATGGAGTACCCAATATGCAACAATGGATTTCATTGATATCATACGTCGCACAATAATAATATAATTTTTTTATTTTAAATGGTAGTTAATTTAAATCTATTTTATTAGAGTGAATGAACAGAACTAACTACAATATGATTATACTAGTTTGTAAAATGTTTTTACACATTTCCAAAAAAAATTAGAGGCTTAAAATGTGAATTTATCTAATTTTAAGCATAATTTACTTTAAAAGGTTCATTTAATGCCTTTTGATGGGAAACCCTCTCTAAATCTTGTTTTGGTCACTTTTATATATTATAATAGACAAAATAAAAATCTTTTTTAGAATCGGGACATCAAAATTCAGTTTGGTTAAAATTTGGTCATTTTTATGATAAAATTCATTTTTTGATGAATATTGAAAAATATTGTATTTCAATTCAAAATTGACTTTTATCCAAATTTATTTATATGGATAGATTATCTTTTTAATTTGTTATAATGTGTAATTAGATAATTTCTTTAACTTTTAATAAAATTTTGGTCATTGGAAGTAATTTCAATTTGATATTGGACATAAATAAGTGTCAATCTTTTAATAGTTATTATTTGTCAAACACACACTTTTTGTTGTGAAAGTGGAAAATAAATTTAAATTAATTTCATCTACTTCTGTGTTTTCAATTTGTAAAAGTGGATGAAAAATTTGGAATCTATATGTATATTTTTTTTAAATAAGAAGATTTTATTTTTAGACAATATGAATATTTATTTCAGTGAAAATTTTATTTACCATGGTTAAAGGGTAAATATGGTATATAAGGGTAACAAAATATTATTATAATAATATAGAATTACTCATAAATGTGTTCTAATAAAATTTATTATTACATTTCCGACCATTATCTTCCTTGGTTCGATTATGGGATCCCATGGAGCCGCTTAAGAGTGATAATGAAAATTTATATTAATTTATTTAAAGGAAAAAATGACATAAACATATATCTTTTATTAAATCAATATTTACATGAGGTTATATATGTTATATTTTTTACTATAATTATTATTTGGAAATATAAATATATTTCCAACATCATGGTATATTTTTTATAATTTTTAGACATCAAATATATTAAATTATTTATGACCCAATAATGATGCAGTGATTACCTCAATAATAAATGATTTAAATAAATAAGATTATAAAAATTCAAATAATATCCAAAACCAGTACAATTTTTATTGTATGATTTTATTTAGACAATTTTTTATATTAAATTTGACTTTAAAGAGTTTTGGATCTTTAGAAAGCGAAAATAATTATGTAATAAAATAATATTTACACACTTTCTTAAAGATCCCCTCCTCCCCTTATAAAAGGACACCACTTCTAACTCATTCCACACACCTCTAAAGCCCATTGCCCCATCCAAATGCTCCCCAAATAAGCTCTAAAAATCAATCTATTCCACATATAAACCTAACCATAGGCATAAGGCACTTCAAGTAAACCTTTTGGTTCAATCCAAAGGGAGATACCCAATTTAAAGGTAACGTCTTCTCAAAAGACCTTTTGTTTAATTTTAGTTCTCCAACCCCCAAAACTATTTTTATTCCATTATTTTTTAACAGAACCACTATCCTCAACAAACTAGGTTTTTGTTATGAGATGTATTTGAACTAAACTTACACACATCCCCATTTAATGGGTAATGAACCTAATGTTTCTGTGGATGGCGAACTAATGCCTCACAAAATGATGATTGTTCAAATATCTCCTACCGCCTCCCATGGTGGCCATTAAAACAGCACTATTTTTATATATGATATATGTTATATTTATATTTTTTCTATTCTTCTGTATTTTTCATTTCTTGAATACCTTTATGGTTTCAATTATGAGTAAACACGATAACTTCATTTGAGTACGTGTGGACTACCGCCCCCTAAAAGTGATATGAATCATCCATACCATACGTGTGACATATAAAGGATGTAATTATTGAAATTGTATATAATTTTGTACTGGAACTATAATATAACTAGGTATAATTATGTTTTAATTCAATTAAATTATGAAATATAAATGAAAGTAGCGTTCATGTGTACGTACGACTTACCGTCTCCATGAGCGGTGCATTTCATTTCTTATCTCCAATTGTTATGTAATATTATAAATAAATATATATATACTGGATATATATGATATAAAGGATATCTAAATCAGAAATATCATTCTTGAGATAATTTTATCTTGACCATATGGACAACTTTTAATTGTAAGGTGTTCATTTTTTACTCAAGTTCCAAATTTCGACAAAACAACCATTATTAACATAAATGATTACATAAGGTTTGTAACATGGTAATTAGTTATATAAAAGGAATAATAAACTTGAAAATTGGTTCTTAATAAATTATAAATTAACCTTAGGTTTATTATTCAGGATGGAAAAGGAACAAACAAGTCAAGTCGGACATGATGTAAGTGGTTTCTTATCTCACTTTTAATTCTGTGATATTTCCTTTGTTTGCCACTATTTTATTGCATGCGGTGTATCGTGTACTTCCATTTGACATATATTATAATTATTATTTTTATATTAATACAATTATGTGAATCATTTGGTGTTTATTAATTTTTTTCATACGCCTTGATTGATTACAACGTGGTAAGATATTTTCATCTCATTTTTTATTCCTTTGAGATTCATGCTATATTTGCCACTATTTCATTTTGTGTGGTGTATTTACTGCCCATTATTGTATTCATTGTGTAAAATAATTCAATTTATGGGTATTTACATCTTTATATTATGATCCATATGTAATGGGTTGTATGTTCTGTAAGTTAGCAAATCGGTAAGGGAACCTTTTAACCCTATATCCATTCCATTGGTTAATAAACTAAATCTTAATTATGTCATGCTAGGATTATGTGTGGAATCACTATTTATTTATTTAAGTTGTAATTTTTACTCCTCTTTGTGTTTATATACTTTTTATACACATAATCACTTTATTGATAAATTCTCAAGTCATCGATATGAACTTGATAAGAGTAATTTTAACTCAATTTCCATTCATTTAGTTAAACATCCAATTCATTGGTATTGTTTTTAAAAAAAATATTTGTGAATGTTCTATGATTGATTTACACTAAATATCCAATCATATAGAGTGTATTTATATTTTCCACACATTATTATGTAATTGATCTATCCTTAATCTAAGGATGCAATTTTAATAAGGGAGTTTTTCTCAATTTACATTCCATTGAGACTTCATTGTTGTTATGCACCAATTCACTCTTATATGGTGTATATAATGTGATTTGGAATATTATATAATGAATCCATTTATTCTCATGATATTATTAAGTACTGATTTTATTTTTTTCCTCAATTATTTGTATTCAAGAGTCTCTCATTTTGTAAAAAACTCTTTAACTAGAATATCGTTTTAAATGTTTTAATGATTTATTCTTTTAAATATTTAACATTAATTTCAATGTTTTAAAAATGGTTTTTAGGATTTATTTATATGAACATTAATGTTTTCAAGTGATAATTCACTTAAAAGATTAAAAGTGGTATGGGACACTTTGTTTCAAAAATATCTTTATTAACTGTTTTTAATGGTTTTGAAAATAGTTTGATTGAGTATTGTTTATTTAAATATCATGATTTGATATATTATGATTGGAATATGGAAATATATCTTTAGTTTATGCTTGTGTTTTGTGTTATGATTATTTTATGGTTATTGGGAATTTTCTATGTATACTGGTGGTGACGTGATAAACCTAGGGTGGGTAGGCCTGAGATAGCTCTCCAATGCATTGGGTATTGTGACAGAAGTAAAATTTAATGTTTCTAATGAGAGATTTAGTGAATATACTATGATGGGTATTCCAAATGTGACTCCATATGTATCTTTGATATCTACAATGTAAGTATGTTATGAATTCAATACTTTACCTTTATGATTTATGATTTCTATGTGTTATTCAAAAATATTTTGATTTTTTAATGTATGTTATGATTTAAAAGTATTGGTTTATTTGATTTGTATTTACTGATCGGTTAATGTGTTCCTTCCTTATATTATAACCCTTACTGAGCTTTTTATGCTAATCCCAAGTATTTGAAATATTTTCCATAGGAAATAAAGATGAATAGGGTCCAGGATGAGATCAAGGAAAAGTCATGCTATCTAAAACATGGAACTAGACATGTTTATTTTTTAGTGTTTTAATTTTTTGAAAAAATTAGAAACTGAGTAGAAGTGTTACTTTGTAATTTTTGAGATTTAATGTAATAATTATGGAATAATTATCTAAAACTATAAACCTGAAATTTTCCACAATGTAAACAATTCATTTAATTCATGGTTATGTAATTTTTATGTTTAGGTCCTTACAGAAGTGGTTAGAATAGTTCCATTACCCTTACACTTTTGTCATTGAATTCTGGGGGTACATTCTATGTCTCTTTTTCTGCAGTCAAAAAATAATCTAACTTCTTCCCATAACTTTGGAAATAAATTGATTAGTTTCGTTCCTTTCCTCATATAAAAAATTTATTAGACCCCATATTGAAATTTCATCTACGTGTCTACCCACACATAGAGAATAATGGAAATTTCATCTTATTTTCTCTATGGTTTTTAGAGTTTCCATTAAACTCAATATTACTCTTCTTATCAAGGAAATGATATTGATATGTGACTCCCACATCCATTTTAACCTTGATTTCACAACAAAAAATATATTAATATATACTAAAGTATATTATGGAAAAAATTATTTTGAGACTTTTCTTTAATCGATTTAAGAACCTATCAAATATACTATAAGGTTGGATAACAATTAATGAAGACAAAATTAAAATTCTGGTGAGATTAGCCACGTAGGTACCAACAGATTTATAATCTCTTTGCTTCTACTCAAGGAATCTGTCTCTATCATGGAACAAAAAACTCTTACGAATGTAATTTTTTAAAAATAAATTCGGGAACTCAAATCGATCCATGGATTCAATTTCATTTTGCTACGTCGTATTCTTGATCAAAGTCTACAACTGATCTACTTCAACTTCTAACAGATAAAAAGGTAGAATGAATTTCTTATGATCTAAACACTGATGAATAGATAATATCATTTTAGTAGTATTGATCCATTGTTCAGCAATACGTGGATTATAAGACCCTTTGAATGAAGGTGGATGTTTCCTCATAGAAGGCTCGATAGAATATTGTTCCCTCCTTTCATCATTTGGATGTGTACCATGATTCATAGCTTGAGAAATCAGTGTGAGCATAGCAATGGGGTTTTTCATTAAATATATCATAGAATTCATTTTCTTAGGAGGAAATTGATTACATTATCCATCGCAACACATTAATGAGGTTTTTTTGGGTTTCATCCATTGACTAAAACTGAAATCATACAGTAAGAAATAGTTATCATAATGAAGAACCACATAACCAATAAAATTAAATTATATAATGTATAATATATGATACCTTCCTTAAAATATGATCCGTTAGGTTTAACCAAGGTTATAAATATCCAACTTATTTTTAAATCCTTCATAATGGTTTGAGAAGAGTTTTTTTATTCCCAAAGAATATCTCATGAGAGAGTCAAACTAGTTGTACAATAAGGACCGTTTTCATGTAACATATTACCCCAATTCAAGATTGGGTCATCTGGTCTGAGTTTTTACCCTTATGTATATCTTCTCTAGATACACATCCACTTTTCGTATCCCTGTAGATATTTATTTATAAGAAACCACTCACTCTATCCTTCACCAAAATTCCAAAACATTTTCCTATACTCTTCTATACCTGTAGACATATCCTTAGGCATACCATTTAGGTATTCACTATGGTTTTATCATACTATCTTACAATGGTTAACTATAACTTTACAATGATACCAATAATATAGACCCTCGCTTTTAAAAACATTGAAATTACATTACTTTTGTGGAATACTTGAACATCATGAAAATAAAATCCCAAAGAACATAATTGTTCTAGTGAATTTGGAAACATAGATGCAAAACACCAGTAAATAAATGAACACTATAATATTCCACTAGGTTATTCATGACTATAACCCTTCTCAGATACATCAAACATATTATATATTATCATAACATGCAGGAAAGAAACATAAATGTGGTGAGATCAGATGCTCAGTAAGGGTAAACAAGGGGGAAATATAAGCATTAACATGAGTATAAGGTTATGAGAAAGTGATCATAAAAAATATAAGATCATACACTATATATCAAAGATCCTAATAGAAATCATGGCATAAATTTTGACAGTTCTTGGATATAATTCATAATTAAATAATGATCATAATCCATGAAATCATAACATAGTAGTAAGGAATGTATGTGTTGAAAACACATAAGAGTATACTGATGTCCATTTTATCCAAGGAATAAATTACAAGACCATATTAGTAATATGGTTTTACTCCCCATACCATCTTAGTAGCAAGAGCTCACTCCATATACAATTTTTCAATCATGGTTCACTGCCATGGCCATTTTAGTAGTCCATGTCCACTCCCAAGACCATCATAGTTTATCTCATGAGATATAAATATTTACCAAATTCATTAGAGAGAGATATAGGTCCCACCCATATCAGAATTAAATCATTCTTACATGGTCCACCAAAACATAAAGCATTTATCATAAACATAACCCAAGATATAAAATGGGTTTCTTAAATATCATTCCTTCAAAACATAACCATTTTAAAAAAAGGGATCTTCTAAAAAGAATTGTATAATAAAAATAATAAAAAATATGAATAATAGGGATAAAATACTGGAAACATATCCTTAATCTGATATGGAAAATAATTTTGATAAAGAACTTTAAATTAGTTCTTGAGGAAAATATCCTTTCTACTTTAAATTTTTTTTCATCTATTAAAAGACCTCTCAATTTAAAAAGAAAATAATTTCTTTGAAAATAACTATGAAAAATGTAAGGTAATATTAATGGAAATATGTTTTGATGAAATCATAAAAATATTTTAATTCTATATATGTTAAAGAACATTCTTCTTGTAGATTTTCTAGAAAAGTCAAGAAGTACGTTGTATAGAAAATTAAATAAATATTCCTTCCAAACTGTTTTAACATGTCAAAAAATGGGTAAAAATGTCTTTAAACATCCATAAAAGAATAATACAACATTTTATGAAATTATTGTTTTTTAAAAAAATAGATGGATTATAAATAAACCCCACTAAATTCATATGTATAAACAACATCGAATAATAATGAGATTGCAAAATTATCCCAAACCTTGTGTCTTGAAACTATTAGTACTCAAACAATATTTCTATATTATAAATATAATTTATAATAAATCTTTTAAAGAAACATATTTTCATACATAATTCCATATATTGTTTTATTATGACCTTATATTATTAACTTTCTAACGATCCTATAGTAAGGATTTATTTAAGGTAATATTCTATTTGTTCTTTTCATGTGTCTTAATTTGTTATACAATTGATACTTATAATTATATCATGATTACAGAAATTACATATTGATAATAATAGCATTTATATATATTATATGTATATTTTGAGAACAATTAGAGTAAAGAATTATAAAATGGAATAAAATCTTCAAGGAGACTGTAATCCATACATATGCATAAACACTGTTTCCATTTTCAATTGTCACGTTGAAAGAAAGTATGTAAACGACATATGAATTTATATATATTCATAGGAATATATCATTATTCCAGTAGCATGATTATATCATAAATTTCACAATTATTAATAAAATATATTTTTATAATCATCCATTAATGGTGAATGTGGAAGATAAATATTATCATGTTGCAGAGATAGTAAGTCGTAGGTACGCACAAGCGACGATATCATTTCTTATTTGTAAAGGATATGGAATTAGATGTAGTACGAATTATAAAAAAAATTATTTCATATTTATTATTTACATCCTTTATATTCAGCATCATACCCATAAAAATAATGTATACAAGAATAATAGTTTACAGCGTGTCATGTAGATAGTAATTCGTATGTATGCATGCATGGTAATATTGTTTTTAATAGTATTAGTAAAATGAGGATTATAGTTGTCCCATAACCATAAAAACATTTCATAACATATCATATTCTCCAGTTATTACTTTTCTATGGAAATAACAAAGAAAGGGGATGTAAAAGCAGATAATAATGTTAAAAGAGGTGAAACAAATTACCTATTTTTTGGGTATCTCCATTTGATTTTCTAACAAGCAATCCCTAATATGGATTTATTCCAAATTTATGAAATATAGGATGTTTTTAGGGGTTTTAGAAGAAGAAATCGGTAGGGTTAGGCTGAGAAAAAGGGGTTTTAATATGTGACTTAAAGAGAATGAGAAGTGCCCTTTAATAAGGGGTAGAGGGGAACTTTAAGACACCCCAAAACTAATAATGTATTATTAAATTATTTTCTATTTAAAATAGCTACAATGGGAAAAATTTATAATTATACATGATTATGGGTCAAAACCATCTCAAACAATGAATTTTAGACATTCCTAGATCATATAATTAACCTTATGTTTGGGCATTATACTTTAGTTAAACAATTTAACTCAATCGTGAGAACTTGCTTTCTTACACTATAGGGTTAATGTAGTTACTATAAAATGAACAAAGAACACCAATTGGATCACTTATGAAATTTTTTAAATTATAAAATTCATTTTAATAATAATTATATTTTTATGGATCTTATAAAATTTCATACTATATTATTTATTTTTACTTATCATTTTAGTCAATTTTGATACTATTCAATATTTTCCTTTTTAGAAATATCAAACTTACATGATATCTTCAAAATAATAATTAAAATATGTCAATAACATGTATAAGTTTTCTATTAAATTATTTTATATAATTAATTATGTAAAAGTATATTTATTTTCATATTTTTTATATAATTTATTCGATATCTCAATTAATTAAAAAATTACAACATCATTATTATAGAAAACGTTAATTAACTTATTTATTCACTAAAAATTAAAAATAAATTATAATAATGAATAAATATTTCACATATTTAAAATTAATAATTAAAGTCAAATTTATATTATGTATAACCCTATATAGAAAAATATTTTGTTAGTAAATTTTTAATATGACTCTTTTAACTCTTCATTAAATAAAATATAATAAATGTATTAATATAAAAAAAGTGCCTTAAAGAGGATCTGATTTTTAACATATGGTTTATTTTGGTGTAAAAACAAATATACATTTAAATGAGGACATGTTTTAGGTTAATATTTTATAATTATAATATTATTTTTACCCTTAATTATTTTATTTGCCTTTAACCATTGTTAATAAAATTTAAAAGTTAATATTCATAAAACATTATTTTCATTTGAGATCAAAATTTTCATCCTTATTAAAACAATATATATCAATTTTTTAAAATTAAATCCACAAAATTTGTAAAATTACATTTATTGCTAATCTCGAAAATGTGGCTAAAAGGTGGGTAAAAGAGACGTTCAAAAGTTCAATAATTTTTTATATATAATTCTATTGTAAAAAGATTCAAATGAAATAAATTAGATTAATTTATGGATAATTTATCTACCATGATATTAAAATTACTTTTATGTAAATTTTATTATATAAATGAAAAATTTGGGTATTTTAACAACAATGCGTTGTTTTTCACTATTTATCTAAAATAGAATGTTTTTTAAAAAATAAACAAAATTCACCCTAATCTTGTTTAGGTATTTTTAACTAAAAAATTTGTTTATTTTACCAACATAATGTTCAATTACACTCTAAAATTCCAATTATTAAAAGGGAATTAAAAGTGGCGCATTAAATAAAACAATATTTTTAAACATAGAAGGACTTTACCAAGAATCATATCTTTTATTATCATCATTTGAAAAGTAGTTATTACAATTAATATAAATATGTTTAATGGCTAGGTTATAATTATCTCATATAGATAATAATAATGATAGATGATTTTCTTAGAAACTTAGTGTTGTGTGCATTGTATGCCAACTCAGTGTTGTGTGCAACATATGCAAAGTCAGTTCCATATTAAAGGAATGTTTGAATTAGTTTAATGAAATATATAAATTAATGTTTTCAATTATATAATAAAAAGTTAAATAAAAATATAGGGTGTTACATCAATCCTCATAAGGATTTAGTTTTTCCTTATCATGTCTTGGTTCAAACGAGGATAATCCACACAAAGCTACAAGCTACAACCCACCTATTTCATGAAAAATAATGGAGATTCCAAGGGGACACACTGGGCCTAATGAAACCTTTCTCTCTAAGTCCCTTATGTTGAAATCGAATCTCCCAAATCCTATTAGGGTACATCCTGTATTCCATAGAGGATATATAAGCTGTGTTAGGATGAAAATAAATGAAAAACATGATCTCCCGCCTTAGTGGTAGTCTCGAAACATCCTCATGAAATAGTTCCATATAATCCACCAAAACTGAAGGAACCCATATTCCAGAATATCCTTTTACACTAATGGATATACTCTATAACTGACTGGTGATGTTTTTAACCTCCTTCTCAAATAACCCACATTCCCTACCATGATATATGTCTCTCAGAAAAGGAGAATCACGTCCCTTCAGTGTTTAGATACATGACTGGTTTTTGAGGATAGTAAATCTGAGATCGAAATATGGAAAACATTCCATTCCCATTATAATGTCATAGGGTCCCATTTTGATTACCAAAAGGTCCCATGTGAACATATCTCCACTATGTGATAGATCTCACTACCAACTGATAAAATATATATAAAAAAGTGTTCCCCATAGAAACCTCAAGACAAAGCTACTGGGATAACACCTCAAATAAGAGGTACAATTGTCACACTCAGAGTATAAAGACAATATAATTTATGGAAACTATGTATACTTGTGCTTAATTAATAGTAGAAGACACCCATATACTATATATAATCATCTTGTATACTGGAAGATCATAATCCTCCCATGCATGCAGCTCTTCGCGACCCCACCAACCAACTCCCTGAGCCTCAAGTGGGCTTCCAGGTGGTGGTGGTGGAAGGATCTCATATCTTCATCCACCAAAAAATTTCTCTTCATACTCCTCTTCCTCCTCCACCACTATGGGGACCACCCTATCCCTATATGGTAGATCCTTGATCCTAGCACTGCCTCTACCATGATGGTCCATGAGCTACTTGCCTGCACTACTTAGCACATCTGTTTGGACAATAATATCACAAATGACCTCACCTAACACAAGTGAATCACCATCCCTCTACAGGATACACTTATGCTCTGCACTACCTTTGTAAAACATGATCTTTCACCTGGGTATGCTCATGAAAGGGTTTCTTGTTCCGAGGTCACATCTAATGGTGCATACTAGTTTTCACAGACAAATTAGCTCTATGATGCCCACTACCATCTCTAGAGGACTGACATCCATCTAACAGAAATATCTCTATCAATAGTTCACACTACCACACAATGATATAGGTTGGGATTCACAAGAGAAATATGCTGAAAATGATCTATATCTGTCGATCCCATTCTCAAACATCCATGCCTGGATGTATCCATCATAGATCGTGTCAATGGAAGACAAGGTATAGTGTATGAACCTCTCTATCTACTCAGCCACCATCATCCATCCATGATGCTGCTAAAGTATCTCCTAAATAAAAACTGAGTGCAATGAGGACGGGTGGTACATATAGTACCCTGAACCGAACTGACACACAAATAGTGCAATGAGCTATGTGCCACTTGGCCTTAAGCGTGTCTCCCCAAACACCAAAGGCTACCAAACTGAAGTGAGCGTGTAAATTGATGATAATGGGTAGAATATTCTCATTGGTGGTGTTATAATAATGGTACATATATATATATAATATGAAACATAATAAAAGGAAGACCGACTTGAACCAGAAACCCTCCAATGTATGAAGCATAATCAATAATAGAAAATAGCGACACCAATGATAAACAGAATCATTGGAAATAAATAACATGATAAAATGAAATTTTTATCAACTAAAAATTGATAATGCATCCATTACATGTCATAAAATAAAAAAATAATAAATGGGGGTTTCCAAAGGAAGACAAAAAACACAGACATATGTAGTTATGTTGAAAGAAGAAGTAAAAATCAACAATTAAACTCCATATGTGGCAATAACCAAGGGTACCTTTCATTCAATCCCATGATATAAACCAATAAGACCCAGATACTAATCCTAGACCATTACCTAAAAGTAATAGAATAAAATCTACAGGCATCTTGAAGGGACCATGTATGGTGTGAGAATGAGTCTACATTGGGTACCATCCACGTGTGTGTACCATACATTTGTGATTAAGAGGGTGTGAAATATAAATAAATAAAATAGTAACACATGCATATAAATAAACACGCACTTCATTAGTTATCAGATGCCAACATGTAGCTGTCACACCAAAATTTCATAGTGGATAGATTATTTTTACCATGGCCCAAGGAATACCTTGATGTATAATAGAACAATGTGAACCCTCAAGAACAACCTCCAAATGTTAGTTAGCACCTCATACCATGATTCGACCAACTGACTTCAGAATGTCCTGACCAAAAAAATGGAACCTCTTCCCAAAGACCCCTGCCCGAAAGAACCCATTGTCTTGACGTTCGATGAATGGAGGCACACCGATATATGTACTCAAATAAAAATCACTATTGGATCAAAGAACAATGTCCTATGTTATGATGATTATCATACTAAAAAATGATCCTAGATCAATGGACTCAAGAATGGAATGCCTCATCCCCTAACCTTCATCCTCGATGTTGTCATTCGATGGATCCCACCATCCCCATGAATTTATTCAACAATCACCACCAAAAAATTACCTAAGACACACTACCAAGGGTCTCATTCTACATGACTGGTCAAGAACACCTCATCACCAAGTATAACTATGTTCACATGACTATTAACATTACTTTATCCAACACAGGTGAGTGAAAATCAACAAATAATACCTAATCACCAAAAACATTAACACCTCATTCATTTTTGACCATGTTTCTCAAATTCAATGGCCATGAAATTAAATTTCATAGGATATACCCTCAACGTGATAGATTTAACACCTCGACCAAAAACCATGTATCCCAACTTGTGGTCTCATCACCATTGTACCACCTGTCCAGCCCATCTCGACATTCACATCACCTCAATTTTTTATGCCCATAGCCATCTCAAACCTCAGGCCAATCCATTTATTATCACATTGAAATCATCAGTAAATAAAAATCAATTTAAATTATATATATTTAAATAAAATTTAATAAAAAATTCAATTCCAAACATCAAACTCTATTCAATTGAATTGAGAAACTCAATTTAAATAAAACAAAACTATTTAATGGATGAACAATTCCCCCTTGTTATTCTCTCATGGTCCATCGCCTCCATCAGGTTTCAAACCACTTTTACCCTTGATGAATAATTCCCAACATCATTCCATAAAGACCAATTAATAAATTATAAGTAACCGTTCAATTTATAGTGTCTCACTTGGTCATTACCCCAAAACGTGAAAATACACCCTAAACAATCACGAACTCTCAAAAAAGGGTTTACAGAAACAAATTTGTATTTGTAGATGTAAGAACATCTGTTCATAGCCTCTAACTATGACCAATTTATAGGAAATAGGAATTCTTCATGAGTGTCATGAAAATATGGAAAATGAATTGAAGAGATTTAATAGTCAATGATGAAAGAGAAAAAAGAAATAGAATCAAGCATGGGGAGAGACTTACCTAGAAGGAAAAAACATGACCCAAAATGATAAAAATGGATTTATAATGAAAATTATAGCACACATTCTAGTCATATGGAGAAATAGGAGACCCACACTCTTGTGTGAGACCTAAAGAAGTGAAAAGTAAAAAAAATAAGAAAAAAGATAGAAGGGATAAACCAACATTTCGCCTCCTTAAGATGACTTTTGGTTAGATCGCATGGTTTTGCAAACCGTGTAGAAACTTTTCTACTCCTATTGCTAATGAGCCAGAACTGGCATGGTTATCCCACATGGTCATCCCTAATAGTGTGCAGGTAATACAAGAAATGGTTTGATGTTACTGCCTATGTGGTGCTAATATTCCATCTTGCACATGATTTTCCATATCTGTGTGAAAACTGTAGGGAATGACTCTATAAAAACTACAAACTTCTATACATGGATGTGTACAAAAAACCACATTGTTTTCAAAACAATGCGAAAAAAAAATTATTCATAAAAAGTTTCACTGGGAGGCCATATGGTTTACGGAAACCGTGCACCTTAGCCTATAACTTACAAAATAGGGACTTTAGACATTTGATGCAATAGAAAACCATCCAAACATCCAAGGATATTGATAATCCTATAAACCCATACAAAAAACAAGATATTGGGTTAATAGAAAAACTTTAATAGGGTTCCAATGATAGAAAATTAAATTAGTGTACCCATAAATTCCTAAAATTCATTGAGATCTAGAATTTCAACCAACTCGAGAAAACTAAGTACATTATAATATCCCCACATTAACATAGCTCATCCCCAATATGAAGAAACCTAATATATGGTAACTAACATTCAAATATTGTCCAAATTAACTTAAACTACTCTGGTCTTAAGGGAATAATTCAACTACCTCAAGGGAGTTTCAAACCTTTGGAGTGACTTACCCCAGTCACATATTGACCCAAAGATGAAAAAAACTGATGGTACATCGACCATCCCAGGACTCAAATATCCTCCTTTGACACATTTTCACTCCTGAACCTCATAGAGTTCTCTTGTTTCATACATGAAACCCATCAGATTCCCCTATATCATTGATGCCCAGCTCCTGAACATGTCATATATAGAACCAATGAGGTCTCGCATCTCAAAAAATTCTCAAAATTCATGGTTTCACTCACCTTAATCGAGTACCAAATCATAATGATGACAAGATTCCAACCCACCTATTGTAACCCATATCACATTGATTTCTTAATTCCAATTAATCTCTTGAAATCTCTATTCCATAAACCATATATATATATATATATAATTAACCTGATCCGCTTCTAACATACTAACCAGTGTCTTGTTCATCCATAAATTTAACATGTGCATCATGTACACCCAAAAAATATATGACTAAAAATTTCATGCAAAAAAAAAACAGAATAAGAACTCTAAAAATTCTCATGATATACCTATGACCATTGTCTGATCACCATATTGATCTGAAAATTGAATCTCCACTTTATGCACCATGCGCAAACCTTGACTACCTAATGCTTGACCTCCCTACGGTGTTATGCCAGCTAATGAAATTTACCTAAACGACGATTCAAAATTTCATTTCTGTAACCTCTACATGCATTAAAAAATCATTTATCATCACATGGAATTTATCTCAGTCTGATCTGAAATCCCTGAGTCTACCCTGATCCTTAATTTCAAGCTACCAGAGAAGGATTCACGCTGAACCTCGAGAGATTCACAACCTACCCAAATGCCTAAATATCCATCAGAGGACTCCCATAGTGTTTCCAAATATGTTTTGGCTATCGAAACTAGATACACTCAATTAAATAACAACTCAATGTTGGTTTACCTGAGGCATTGGTCTGACAACCGAGTCGGAATTCATATCAGCCTTTCTTCCTACCTTCTGAAATGTCTCAACTAAATTCAACTGAAGTTGTTACTCATCTCAAATGTAACCAGTCATTCAAGTTTCAATTATCGATGATCTGTAAGATCACCAAATCTAATAGTGAGTCTAACCTAATGATGATTACCTTCATCCAAATGGTATTCCAAAAACAGAACTCAAAATGACTCATCCTGAATGCATCATTTCTAACCATGTTAGGGGAAGAGACAGAAAATTTAGAGAACCTCATTACATAATCCATGATAAACATGTCACCATACTGAATAATCGAGAACTATCGAGCTCTCTCTGTCCTCAATATATCTAGAATTAAGTGCTTGAAGAATATGGCCTCAATACCATTCCAAGGAAGTCCCTCATGTCTACCGTACTAAACATGTATATCTCTCTAGTGCATATCATATCTTTTAATCATTCATGACACATGCTTAAACCTCCAACATGGAGGCATCTCAAGTTACTCAAAAATCTTATTCTTGAGATATATCCAATTATATTTACATTTGGTCCACTCTCACCTTGAAAAAGTGGTGTGGTTTGCAAATAGATGACCCAATTCAAATACATCATTAAAGGATCTTCTCGTTGAGCTGCCCTTTCAATCCTTTGGATATCACATACATGGGACGCTATGATATTCTTATAAAGACAGTGCAGAAATGCTGTAAAATCATGTAGCTAAAATCCAAACACATAAGCCTGTGCCAGATCCTGTACCAATGACTCATGAAATGCCTAACCCTCAGGGGCCTCAACTTGCGCACGCTCTCCCGACACCCTATCCCTACCCTCATAACATTCTATATAAATATGTCCTTTTGATAACCCACCATTCCCAAAAAAACCATCTGATAATAAATCCTATCGACATGGCCTCCTAACCCACCCATAACAAACTTAAGTATCAAATGTTCCCCAGGCCACATCCGTCATGAGAAACCACATTGCCTCTAACCGATGACCTTATCACCAAACCTAGAGATCAAAATCACCCCATTTCATTATACTTACCTACCCTTACAAGATCTATTCCCACACATAAATATGCACATTTCACAAATCTCAATAATGTTTCAATGAACATTGCCATATATATGACAATCCTACTACGTGACTATAAAAAAATGAGCATATCTTTCTTACACCCCTTCCCGTACAAGTTCAAGAGTCTATGTATCCTTACATACCATAACCGGACATGTATAATTCCTAATAAAGAGTAATAATCACATATCAAGTGCACCACTTGATGCATAAATCATATAAACTATTAAACAAGGAATAACATAACAACAATTCCCAGCATTTATAACTTTGTCCATCCCTCATGCATGGGGATGTAAGCACCCAATAATGAGCTATAAAGAAAGTTCTAAAAGCATCCAAATTTTCAATATACCATAACCCAAATTTTAATTCCATGAATAGAGGTAAAAAAACTACTAATACAAATTATTGCACCCCAACCTAAATTACCACTCGAACAGTGCTACAAGCTGAGTTTCATTAGTCCTTACGTATGCATTCACAAATGCAAAAGTATGATGACTACTAGAAAGGGTAAATATATGTGATAATGGGAAGACTATACCCTTTTGTGATGTTATAAAAGTGGTCAATGTATATATATATATATATATAACATGAAGTGGAATAAAAACAACATAGACTCAAACTTGTAACCCACCAATGATGGAATCACAATTGATAAAAGAAAATATCAGAATAAATAATAAAATACCACATAAAAAATAAATAATTTGAAAAAATTACATTTTATATACAAAAAATAGTCCACACAACAATTACAGGTCATACTATAAAATAAGTAGTAATGGGGGTCACAAATGGTTAAAACAAGTACGTATAAATTTATGAAAGTTGAAATAGAAATGAAAAATAAAATGGTAAACTCTAGATAATGGAAGAACTTAGGGGGCCTTTCCTTCAATCCCTTACTCATAGACTCAATGATACCACTCTTGAGATGAGACCTTTACCTCAAAGAAAAACCATAAAATCTATATTCATTCTAAAGGGACTGTGTAGGGTGATAGAATGAGTTTTTGTAGGGTCCCACCCATATGTTCGTACCTTGTATTTTTTATTAAGAAGGTGTGATATATATATATATATATATACATAACAATTTATCATGAATATAAATAAACACACACTTCACTAGTGCTCAAAAAGTCACCAGGAAGATGTCACCTTCCTCATCCAATGATGGAATGCCATAGTGGAGGGGATCCATATCCCATGGCTCAGTGTATCCCCTAATGTCAAATAAACCATAGAGAACCCTCAGGTTCTACCTATAAATGTCATTGGGAACCTCATTCCTTTATTCATGAAACTCACGTCCTAAAGGCATGCCCATGAAAAATGGATCTAGGTCCCTCGTACCCATGCTTGAAGGAACTCATCAACTCGAAGCCTAGCATCTGGAGGCACAATGATATATGCCTCCAAATTAAAATCAATATTGTTTCAATGAACAACATCCATATTAATGGTGATCCCCATAATCCAAAATGATCCAGTCCAAATGGCCTCATTCATGGATGGCCTCAACCACCAACAGATGGCGTTAATGCTTTCATTTTATGGATCCTTTACACCCTTGTGGATTTCTTTGGAAATCATGCTAAAAAATTAACATAAGACTCACAATGATGGCCTATAAAACATGAGTTGTAAAAAACATGATAATTTATTCATCCTATGTGGACACAACTCTAAATGACAAATTGGCCAACACAGGTGAGAAGAAATCACCAAATATTACCTATGACACACCAACTCCTGAACCTCATGCCCATGTGACAATGTCGCTAAAATTTGATGACCATGGGATCAAATGTCACATATCATTCCCTCAACCTAGAAACATTTCCACCTCAACCAATGACCATGTCTCCCAACCGGTGATCACATCACCCACGTAACTTAGTACAAGGCCACCATAATTAAGGCATCTCCTCAATTTTTGATAGACATTACTATCTCAAAACATTGTCCATTCCCAACAAGATTCCATGGACCTCAGTAGTAAGTAACATCAAATTTATATTTCAAATAATGAAACATCAATTAATGAACAGTTCAATTAAAAAATTCAATCAATTTGATTGAATTGAGCAACACAATTTAAAGGAAATAAAACAATTCAATGAATAAACGACTCCTTATCCTAAACACCCAAGTTCCATCGCATCTCAAATGACTTATATCACTGGATGTCCCGATAGATCATGAACAAATGAATCTTATAAGCTCCAGTTAATTAAATAGAAACAACCATTTAATTTACAATGTATACCTTGGTCAACCCCACAAGATACTAAATGATACACCCCAAACATTTTTGAAATCTAAAATATGGTATGCACAACTTACCATGGAGTCTTAGAAGTACACAGATCTATTCATATCCTATATATCTGACCGATTTTAAATAGATCAATGTTTTAGATTAATTCACCAATAATAACGGGAAATGACTTTAACATATTTAATTGTCCATTAGAAAAGGGAAAAAAGAAATTGAACAATGGGTGAGGAGGGTATTACTAGGATGGATCCAACACCACCAACAATAATAAAAAGGATTTTGGAAGATAGATATAGCTGAAATTCTATCTGAAATAAGAAATTAGAGACCCATGCAACTATGGATTACCAAGAGACGAGAACAGAAGAAAGAATGAAAACAAAAGAGGGGAGGAAAACATTGAAAATTTTCCACTTTTAGAGGTATAAATATTATATCCCATGGTTTTCCAAATCGTTCTACAACCATGTATCACCTTTTTCTAAAGAAAAAAAACCCACATGGTTATCTCATGTGGTTATCCCTAACCATGTGCAAATTGTATGTGCAATGGATCAAGGAAACATCCTATGTTCCACTAACTATCTGGATTGAACATGATTTCGATAACCATGGAAATATTATATAGATGCCCTATAAAAAAACTATAGACTACATCTCATTTCATTGTACCCAACCCATATAGTTTTTGAAACCATGAAGCTATAAAAAATTGGGCCACACAGTTTTTCTGAGAGACTGCACTGTTTACCCAAACCATTCACCTAATCCTATGACTTTCATAATGGGGTCATTATGCCTCCAAGGATCCAAAAACCCAATAGATCACTCTATTAAGATTTCATGACACTAAAACCATCCAAAAAATATATATTAGGTTTGTAGAAAATTGAAATTAGGTTTTGATGGTTGATAAATAATTTGGAATACCCACTAATTCAATAAAAATCAAAAGGATAAAAATTTTGACCCACTTAAAAACCTGGGACATTAATGTAATCCTCATGGAATAACATATTGAATTTATGCCACGAGAATATCAACGCATTATGAATCTATTTAATAATGATCCACCAAAATCCATATGTTATGTTGAAGAGTCTAGCTTTTAGTGAATCCACTTACTCCATTAGGGTCTGAACAAGCCTGATGATATAGACCATTGACCATGAGCAGTCTTCCATTACATGATGATCTGGCTCACTATAGAACCTCAATGTCCTTTTGAACTGGAACACATTGAGTAATCTCAGCCAACACACATCCTCATCCTACTCTTTGAGAATGATAAACTACTTAATATGTGGAGGTGCTTCTACCTTCCCACCTAGATGATGTGGGTCATGGGATGGGCCTTGAACTAAAGAATCATTGCTCATAAAACTGTAATCGTGATCTGTAACCCATATTCCTAATGGTTATCATCATAGAGGAATCTTGTTATTTATCTAATATGTACCATAGTTAAATGATATTATAAATTTAAATATAAATATATATCATAATAAATGTGGAACTAAATCAATAAGTATAGTCAAATATTCTATCCTCTATGATGTGTGTACCATTGATCCCTGTAACCGATGTCTCTATGATGAGTCAAAAAGTTGTTAGTCTTGGTATTAGTTAATGGATACATTGTCTCCCATAACATCAATGAATTCCCTGGTCTGATAGCTTCACTCGGGACACTTTAACGCTATTTACCTAAGTCTAACTGAATCCTTTTATGTGGACTAGTATGATAAACGTCCCAAGGATCAAACCACCTTTAATACCAATCCTTCTTGACCTGGCCTAATATTGGTCTTGATCTGAAACGACCCCATGCCTACATCCATATGCCAGAGGCTAGTTACTAGCACAAAATGAATAACTAGCATGAGGTGGACCTTCCCAAAGTACATGTATGCACACACGAAACCATGTCAATGAAAAAGTTCAAGGGGAAAGAGTAAAACATGAAAATAATTAGAAAGTTAACCATGAATTAAAAACCACTATTGTGTACAATAGTAAAATAGAGAAAAATAAAAATTAATGGGAAAAATACATCTCCAATAAGAAATATGTTCCAAAATGGAAAACTAGAAAAGTAAACTACTGAGAGAGCCTATGTACAAAATCCCAAGATGTGACCATCATACTTAGTGAAAAGTACTTGGTAACCCTAATCGACTCTAATTTCACCGTAAAACAGTCCATATTTTTCATAATACATTACACAAATAGGAAAATCCCATGCATGGGTGATTATATATACCCCACATGATTTCCCAAAACTGATGGGGAGTAGTAAGAGATACAATTGGAATAAAAAGAGTGTAGATAAAATATATAGTCAAATAGAACATGTAAAACTAAACTAAAAGTTAATGTAAACTAATCCAACAATATGGGGATTGATGCAATGAGTATATTAACTGGACATAAAGCATTTACCACCAATTATTGGAGTGAAGAATCATCCAAACATGAGAACCTATACAATGAAAACATGTTTTATACCCCACACATATATGCATCTCATGAATGGAGTGTAACTAATAAAAAGGTGTGGATATAGAAGACTATATATATATATATTCCAAAGTAAAATAATATTAAATTATAGTGTAAGGGGATCACCATATCATAGATCATTCTAGGAATAAGAGTTCCCTATAGTTCCAAAATTCCATCAACGATGCACAACATCTCATGTGTATGCCCAGAAGTAACTATCCAAGTCCATCCACGCCTTTTCATTGTTCCATAAAGTAGATGAAACACAATCACTAGGTTGGGAACTGATGCCCTGGTAAAATAGGATGGTCCCATTGTGATAGTCAATGAGGAACTCCACTATACATTCCTTCTGGAAGGTAATACTAAGAATGTATCTGTAGAGGACTGCACCCTTGCCGATGGGGGGCCCATTCTAACAATCATTGAGGTCTCCACCGCCCAGTTCTACTATAGGGTAATCTCAGTAATCATTTCAGGAATGCCAATACCTATCACTGCTGGAGGGAACAATATGGAATGGTCATCGAGGAAATCCACTCCCAGCCCTGCTGGAGGTCACCACATAGAAAGGTTGTCGAGAATATCCAATACCCATACCTTTTAGAGGGTACCACATGGAATTGTAATAGAGGAACTCCACTACCCATCCCTACTAGAGGGTAACACATTTAAATTTATTCGAGGAACTTCACTTCCTAGCCCTTATAGAGGGAACCACTCAGAAAGGATGCAAGGAACTCCACTTCCCAACCCTGCTAGAGGGTACCACTCAGAAAGGTCTTGGTGATCATGTGTGACCACTTCCATAATCAGGTGTTTCCTATTGAGGTGTCATCACAAAAATATTCCAAATCATATAACTTAAGCAGTAATAGGTGGAACCATCGTGTTTAATGTGAAAAAACACTTATGATTGGATACATTCAGTCTAAAATAAAAGGACAAATTAAATATAAACATACGATTGACATTTCGTCAAAAACTTTCAAGGGTTACATAGTGTGTGAGGGTATCCACATGGTGTGTTGTCCTACACCACCACATGGTCATGTCCGTAGCTGGAAAACAACTCACCTCCCATGTTGTAGTATATGCAATGTAGGTGGACTACATGGCATGTCCATGAAAACGGGGATCTGGCCATGTCTTATTGGTCATGCCCATATACCGGACCTCGTGTCCGTGTACCAGACCCCAATTCCATATACTCAGGTGCACAACCATGTTCATAACCAAGTACTTTTATACGGGATTCCAATTGTGGGATCCTATACAGAGGTTATCTGATTGATGAATGGGTACATGGAATGTCAGATGACTACATGCCATGTCATCCTTAAATTTTTCAAAACCCTTACTGTGGCCGATGATGGGGGATAAACATAGTTTGTTCATCCATGTGCACAATGTGTAGATTGTATTTTAAATAAATCCAAGAATTCGTCTTGTGAAAGAATCTGTTTTTTTCTGTAGATGTCAACAAGAATTTTCCTGAATCTTATAGATCTTTCTATGGGTTGCGGATTTCAACCATCACTCAAAGAAATTAGCTTCAGTAGTTCTATAATATTCCATATCACATCCCGTATACCAATATCTTTTATTCCATTGATTTATTAATCATATAACATGAAAATTATCATTTTTTCCTTTGAAAAAAACCCATATATATTATTTTTTCAATGATCTTAACCTTTTAGGTGATTCTATCACAGTTCTGGGTGTTTGATCGGGCTCTGTGCCACACGACAAAGTCAAATCAGGACCACGGGGTCCTACTTGTAATGAACGTAACTAAAAGTAGGGAGAAAACACAAAACCATATTATTAAACACCTATTTCTAGGAATTCCTGGACAATGATCTAGAATGGGTATCCATGGTAAAAAAAGAAGATAATTATGTTTTTCTACCCAAGTGCATACATTTGGCCATATTTGGCATTGACCCAAGAATATGGGTGGATCTGCTCAATAAATTTTTTCAAAGGGATTAAATTTCCAATTGAATATTCATACCTATATTTTTTTAGTATTTTATGAATAAAATTCCCACAAAATATCTAGAGATGTCTTTATATTCACTACATCATGATCTCATAAAATATCATTTTTCATCATCATCCAATGAGATTTGCCAATATAGGATAAAGGATGATATATGGAATTATACATAGGTTTATGGGGATAACCTTAGAGAATTTTACATGGAAGTATTCTTATAGAGCATTTAAATGCATCAGAACTAAATAATTATTTAATTATTTAAATAACAATTTAATGGAATATAACTCCAATGAGGTAGCACTCTGAATGCCCAACACCAACACATTTTGGGTCACACCTATGTTAAAATCATAGTTATGGAAACATCCTCAATCTATGATTTCTATTTCATGCTTCCATTTGAGTTTTATTCTATTTTCTGTAAGAAGTTTCATGAGAAAAATATAAAATATTTTAAATATTTTTTTTAAATTATTTCTAGGCACATAAGTCCATGGAATCTTCTAACGTCTAAGCACCTATCTCTATAAATATATATAGAAATATTTCAATGTATTAAAATAAAAGAAATAGGTATCAAAATTTTATATACTATATTAATATTATTTATAAGTTATTATATTATACATAGTTCTATTCTTTCCAGCTTGTGGGAATACGATAACATCACTTGTCTATTTGACAGTCTACCACCTCACGAAGAGATGTGATTCAATAAAGATTCTTTTGGAAGGTAATATGGAAATATTTAATTAATATATGTGATATATATTTTATAAATGTTTTTTGAATGTTAATATATCATTTTTCAATCTAAAATGATAACGGAACATTGTTCATTTGTATGTCTGACATAACATCGCCATGAACTCTGTATTTCATTTTCCATTACTATATTTTATGGATTATTATAAACACATATATAATGAATATATATGATATTTATACTGTGGTTTAAATTATTAATATTATGAAATTATGATCTAATTAAGAGGACTAAAAATAACAAGTCGAGACATTCACGAAAAAAATGATATTATTACCCGAAATGTAACATTAACATGAAATTGTTAACAAAAAAGAAATAAAATTACAAACAAAAATAATATATGGTATGAAATATATAAATATTTTTATGTGATATATTCATAAGAAAATTATATTTATTTTATAATAGATTTGAATGTGTGAAATGGAAGTCATGACTTAAGGTAATTGATTTCCTTCAAAAAAAATTCTTTTGTTATACACATGACATTTTCAAGAACTATTTTATGTCATGAGGTGTATATACTATCTAGGAATTTATTTAAATATTATTATCATTAAAATTATTGAAATTTACACATATATTTTAATATATCTTTATCATGTGTTATTGTTCAAGACTTACCAAAGCTGTAAGAGATTTTTGTCTCAACTTTCCTTCTTTGAGTTGTATGTCATGTAAAGCACCAACATACATTCCCAATGTTTATATTCAACCCCACCAAAATGAATTATCATTAATTTATTTATCCTCATGATATTTTTTGTTCCATTTTATATTTATTTTTTCATAGGGATTTTGATTCAATTCTACCTTTTTAATTATTTTATGTTACAAAATAATATTTTATCAGAATTTTTTTGATCATGTTTCTCCTGATAAAATAATATTATCCATATCTAAAGAATGTGATGAAAATGATTCTCATATTGTTATTTATTATAATTTTAATTAATAGTAATTTTTTTCACTCTTTCGTACTTTATATAATTGAAGAATTGTTTCTATAAAAATATGAATTTATTTACCTCTTCAGTCAGAAATTATTTTTCATCCAAAACCATGATTTTTAAGAAATTATTTTATTATTATTATATTATTTTAAAGTAATTTATTACAAAATTTTGAATCTATTTAAAAAATATTTATGAGATGAACCTCTACGTTGTTTACCAAACCTTTTTTATGATTCTTTTACCATATTTGTGAAAAGTGTAATTGTGTTTATATAAATAACGTGAATAGTGTTTCTCACTATTAGGACCACTAAACAATTTCAATATTACCTTACAAGATTTATTATATCCTTTAAATGTCAATAATTTCTTTAATATATTTGAAAATTTTGCTATTTTAAATAAATTATTTTAATTTGAATAATATTTTTAAATTATTTTTTACTCTAAAAAGAATTTTAAAAGAAGAATATATATTTTCCTCTATAAATGTTTTAAATTATATTTAAATAAAATATTATATGTTTTCATGGATATATTAAATTAATATAATTTTCAAAATATTTTATTTTTTGAAATCTTATTTTCAAGGAAGATATATTTTCCTTTCGAAATTTCCCCCTTAATATTTCAAAATTATTTTCTATCTAAGATGAAATATAATGATGTTACTCATTATTATTGTGGATGTGAAACAATAATACTTAAATTATTCAATCTATGAACGGCTTATGATGAATATATGTTTAGAATATCCATTTACATTCAAATGGTTCCATAATGATAATGTTATTGTGAAACCCATTACATTTTCCATGGGTTACGCAACGATGAAATGATGAAATTATTATAATACTAGTCTATTTTATAGAGGTTATGATATGTTTAAATATATATGAAACCCCAGGAAATTTCATTGTTTATGATTTGATGGATGTTTTTTAATCTTATAGAAAACTTATTCTATATTTTCATTATGTGAATAGTGATACGTATATATCATTCCAATGTATTAATAATATTCTTATACCTCATGAGATAGAAAAGACTAGACTAAAGAGTGAGCCCATTTCATTAAGGGTCTTTGACCACTATGATGGTTTTGGGAGTGAATCTTGAATTCTATAATGTTGTTCATGGACCATTCTTTTATGTCCATATTGTTATGTGTGAACCATATTATATGTTCATAATGTAATGCATGATCATGGTTACATGTTTACAATGGTATTAATGGACATGTTTTTCATGTGCATAATGTTATCCAGGGACATTTATTTCATATACGTATGGTTATTCATGGACATGGTTGCAAGTTCATAAGTTTATGTGAGGGCATGATTTAATGTCCTTAAATTAATGATTGATATTTTTATATATATACATGTCCACAATGTAATAATATGATTTTAATTCCAAAAATATATGACATATGACAATTTTATATTCTCATGGATAAAACTCTTTAATTTATTTCTAATTCATGTATAATGAACTACCATGTTTTATTATGTTCTTAAAGATTATGATCTTTATTTTATGGGGTATAGTTTTCAAATGTCATGTTCATGGTTTCATACCCTTATTCTCATTTCATACATTTGTGATAGTTGATATCTCTCATTATTAACCATATGGACCATCTAATCTCACTATTTCTTATGTTTCATTTCCCCATGTTTTGAAGAATGATTTTAATTTTGATATGTTTTTGGAGATTACTAAAGCGGTAGATCATTATGGGAGATATTGGAGATCATTTATCTCGATAGAAAATTTCTTTCCTCGTATCTAAAGACATTAAATTTTTATGTTCCTCAATTATTTTTTTATGTAGTGTGTTGAATATTTATATAAAAAGATAAAAAATTTATGTCCAAAATTATGGGGTCACTCTACCTTGTATTAGATGAAATATTTTCTTAACCTTTGGATATATGGTTATTAAAATTTTAGTTAGATACCTATGGACATTTGTCATGAAATTTCTATCTATATGTCTAAGGATATTTATAAGGATGATTTAAAATATAGGAAAATTTCTAGGAATTTTGTTAAAGGATAAATCATGTTGTCTTTAGGTAATTAAGTCCACTTTCTCGATAAAAAAAATGAATGTGGATCTGGAACATAGGCTTCTAGGGGTAATAAAAAGTAAATGGTAGTATTGATTTGGAATCAAGAATCACCTGGTGTTTGCCAATGGGCCTTGTTGCACAACTATTTTGTCACTCTTGGGGGATATCATTTGAAAATCCACTAGCTCTTTATCAAGAATCATAAAGTATTTAAATATAATATGTAAATGAATATACTAGGATTTACTGAAGGTGTCATATATTAATATTTTGTGTCATTATTTATATTTTTTATAAGTATAGTCTCATGATTTTGTTGATTTACACTACGATTAGTATTACATACACAATGTTTTGGGTTTTAGTCAATGATTTTATGTACAATAAATATCATTAACACAAAATAAGATAGAAAATTCAATGACTATAAAAAACCAAATGGGATGATTAATAAAGATAAAGATATTATGATTATTCCAAATTACCAATCACGATATATTATTAACAACATAAACGTTGATGAGATTCATAACACATCAAATTAGAGGATGGTGGTCGTTTATTGAATTTCATGTGGAAGTGAAGATAGATGAATGAATATTTGGTTTCATAAATTTTAATAATGTGGGAAGAAAAAGATGTTGGAATACCTTAAATTTATGGGAAGATGTTATCTATTTTTAAAATAAGGTCATATAGTTAAGGCACATGTTCCTCAGCCCAGTTAGTGAGGACTCATTAAGTGCATCCACGAGACCTGGGATCAAATCCAGGTGGAGGCAAATTTCTGGGGTTACTGTCATAGTACTATAGCAGTACTGTAGCAGTAACTGTAGCAGTATTGTAATAGGTACTGTAGCAGGAACTATGATGAACTATAGCATGTACTGTAGTGGGAAATATAGCAGGCAGTATTTGGCACTGTAGCACCCGGGAATATTCCCCCATTTGGGCCTTCGGGACACCGATTTGGTCCCCGAGTCCTTTAAGGCCTTCAGTCCACCCAGGCCTTTGGGTTAATAAGGCCTTTGGGCCACCTCAAGGCCTTCGGGTGACCTTTAGTGCATATGAAAACTAGACAACCTACAAAAAACAAACATAAAAGGAGGAGGAGCAAAGAGCTTTCACCATAGTATAAGCTAAACGGCCTGGAAGAATGAGAGGGTATGAAACCTGCCATCAGGACAAGCCTATGCATTCATAAGAAAGCCTAGCCGAACAGCCATGCGAAGATGCATGGTTGATTTCTTGATGAAGATGCTGGGGGGAGCAGTTCCAAGTAGTTAGTCTGGGTTGTATGTAATTTTTGAAGCCTATGGGCATTGAATTCCTCTAAGGACTACAAACCATGTAATATTTACACCAACAGGCCTTGTAAGGGTTCCACCTCACCCCTTGAAAGGTGGATTATCCAAATCAATAAAAAATGAAGGCCTTCGGGCCATTAGAGGAGGTTATATAGTGAAGAAAATCAAAGGATTTCAATGTTATATGTGTGGGGAACATGAGTATTACCAACTCAATGCCCTAAGTTAAGAATTGACTTATAGACCAAAGAATGACCGATTCCATGCCAATAATTAATGTAAAAGGATTTATGTATTTATTTATATGGATTCAAGAATATTGAAATAATGATTATTCAGTATAATCTTTATGGGGATGTGAACGAATATTTTAAAAGATTTTGTTGACCTAGAAAAATGATTTATTGGAAGGGTGATATTTCGAATATGGAAATTATAAGCCTTAATATGTTCTTGATGTCGAGATAATGTTGATGGGATAAAGAGATGATTGATTTATATAAAAGAAATTCGAAATTATTGTCAACCTTAAAACTGATATATTTGTTGGGGAAAAGTTTTTTATGCAATCATTGAAGGATTTTACAAAATTTTTGGATTTAAGGAATATCATAAAAAATATGTGTTCTAATCAAGGAATCTTCATGTTTTTGAGAAATGTATATGATAATAATGGTTATTAACGTGTTCCAGTAAATACATGATGAATTTATCCATATGATTGGGGAATGAAAATTAAGAGGCACTTCTTTTTGTTTGCGATACTAATGGTATGATCATATTGAGGATTAAGTCACCTTCTTTCAATTTTTTTGGATTATAATATTTTTGAATGGTCATATGTTTAACAATTAATGGAATATTTAGTGTTTAATTTTTGATTAGTTTTTAATGATTAAAATAATACATCATCATTTGAGGATTTATGAAAAACTTGCACTAACCTATTTGTTTTGATAATAACTATTGATAGAAAGAATGACTTATCATTCTTTTATGGATCATATCTAGTTCTCTATAATGGAAAAATTTATCTCTAGGAGAAAGAGATGACATTTATTTTAATAAAATAACAACAAATGGAGGAAATTTTTCTTATGAAATATAAATATTTCATTTAATTACATTTTTATATGTTATCAGACTATATTGTAATGGAATTACTCAACTTTAGGAAAAAATCATGAAATCAATGTTATCCTATTACATTTATTTCTGATGAATCAAATGATCTCTTAAATCATCACTTATTTATGGTTTAGTGGTTATTATCCTTTTGTTAGATAACCCACTTTTATGTGATCCATTATCTCCAACACTCTCTATAATTATTTACACTTTTCCACCATGTCCAAATCATCACTACCCATCTATGTTCTCCAATGTTGAATCCTAGTTATGAGTTACATTAGGTAACCAATGGGTTTCAAAGTTTAACTCTTTAAAGGGAGTTTTATTATAAATTTTTATGATGTGGGTTTCTATGATGGAATTTTAAAATGTTAAACCTTTGATGACTGATATGAATTTTGGGGGAGAACTTAATTTGAAGGGGGTAGAATATAACATCTTTAGATTTTGTGATTTTTAGGTGAATTCTATCTTTTTTATATTTTTCATTACCCACAACATTGAGTCAATCATGAATTATTAGGAATAATAAAATTTTCTTGAGTTACAAATATAACTATGTTAATATATCATTCCATGAAACTATAATACTATTTTTGTTACACACAATACAATTTTTAACTTGTGTTACATGCTTCACCGACTTTAAACAAAACATAACATAAAAAAAATATTGTCACTTAATATAATAGTTATCAACAAAATTTTTTGAATAATTATTAATAATATGATTAACTAAATTATAAAAATATAGATGACATGTTTATATAGATATAATTAATTGGTGAAAAATTAAATATAAATGAAAATATAAACCTTTTGAATATAAAAGAATTCTTATTCTAAGAATTGTTTTAAAAAAAATTAATGAATTTAAAAAATATTAACAAAATAACATATTTTGAATTATTTTAATGATATATATATTATATATTTTCAATCTAATTTTCATATTATGTGTTATCTAGAGAAGAGATATGATGAAATCAAATTTTAAACATACATCAACAATCTTCCAAAAAAATGTTTGGTATCCTTTGGAACACTTTTATTAAAATTAAAATTTACCACTTTTGGAAATAATATTTCTAAAAAACATAATTTTTAAATCATTGTTTTAAATTTATCTTTGGGTGAATTTTGGATATTGTTTGTGTAAAGTTTCCTTTTTGGGATGAATAGTTGCAAACAATGAATTTAAATTGAAAAAAAATTTCATTTAATTTTCTATTGAAGTTAAATTATATGTTAATTTTGGTTTAAAGTGAAAATATTTCACCTATAAATTAATCAGTCCAATTTTTTTTCATTTTAATTAATTTCTTATTGGATTATTATATAAGAACATTTTAGTATTTTGAGAATTTTCTCTTTCAAATCCTTTTTTTGCGATTATGGGGTTAATTTGTAATTTTAATTTAAAAATTAATTATATTGAATTTTTATAAATAGATTAAATATTTTTATTTAGGATAATATATAATTTCTAGTAATCTAGAATTTATGTTTTAACAAAGAGATCTATAAAAATAGGAAAAATTATTTACCACAGTTAAAGTAAAAATGTGTTTACTATGGGGTTAACCTAAAAATATAAGGGTTAAAAATAACTGATCCATATAAAAATACAATTTATTGGACACTTTTTGATCATATACCATTTATTATTAATAATTTTCTATTATTTGAAACTTTTAAAATGAAAAAATTGTGAGTGGAATTCATTCTTTCAGAAAAAATAAAATTCTACCACTCACATAACTTATAGAAGGAAACCTATTATCATCTCCTTTAAACAAATTAAAAACATTTGGGTTCATCCAATTACTTCCCAAATTAATTCCCAAATCATTTAATATTATCCAAAAATATGTTTTTTTGATATAAAACCATCTTAGGAAGTCTTTCGGTGAAAAACTAAATATGTTATATGAAGAGGAGGTAACACTCATAAAAAACATTTTCATTATATGTAATACACCACATCCAATTATCATGATAGTATGTTGATATAATATCCTCAGTGTATTCCATATACTGAGATGTTGTTATTTTATGGGTGTGGCTTACGACCCTCTCCACTTCCATGAAATCAGTTCTGAAATCCTCATTTATGTGTAGGGCAGAATACCGCCTCATGAATCGATGTCAGTCATTTTCCCAACACCCTCTATAGTAGTTGTAAATAATGATATGTTTTATTTTTTTTATATTACATTTATGAAATTAATATTCTTCAGAGATTTTTATTTAATTAAAAACTTCATTATTTATGTTTTGTGAGAATACCATAGCGTCACTCTTGTATATGGAAGACTAATACCTTGTGAAGCGATGTGATTCGTTCACGATTTAAGTAAAAGTTAATAAGGATGAATTAAATGAATGCATTTAGTGTATATGAATTAAAAATATTATATAATTTTAATATATAATTTTAATATATTTTTTCCATTCCAAAAAACTATAAAATTTCCATGCATATGTATAGCATACTATCTACATAAACTATGTATTTTATTTTAAATCTCAAATTTTAATGTGTTACTATAAATGCATATATAATTAATAAAAATTATATTTATTAAAAAAATAAATTAATTATATTATTAAATTATGTCCAAATTAAATGGAATAAAAAAATCAAGACATACTTTAAAACGAATATGTTATTACATGAAGTGAAAATTTAACATTATATTTTTCATAAAAGGGTAATAAAAGGTCAAAAAATCAAATATGGTATATTAAATAATAATATTATTCTATAATATATGTATAATAAACTTAAATTTATTACTATGTATTTTTATCATGTATGATGGAAGTCATGTCTTATGGTAAGGAATATCCGTCTCACTTTCTACTTATGTGAGAAAGGTGCAACAATCACAAAAAAATACTCTATTATGTGGCATATATAATTACCATAAAATTCATTAATGATGAGTATCATTAAATGTTTTGGGATTTAAATATAATATTTTGTATCTTACTTTTGTTTGGTTTATAGTTCAAGAGTTACCAAAGAGGGAATGGATTTTTATATTAATTTACATACTCTTAGATGAATATTATGTTAACCAAATATATTATTTCAAAAGGTGTATATAAAACCCATTTTACATTTAGTATCATTAATTTAATTATCCTCATGATATTTTATGTTTCATTATATGTTTTCCTTCTTGGTTATTAGTATGCAATGATACCAATGTGGTAATGATTTTATGTGAAAAACTCATCATTTATCTTGATTATTTTTATCATGCTTCCAAGGATAATGTTTTATGATTCCAACCATAGGAAAATCATGAAAAACATTATAGTTTTATGTAATATTTCCAATTACCCACTCTTAAGTTCTTAAAATAGTTTGATAAGTTATTTTTAAAAAAATCTGACATTATTTCTCTCTTCGGATGGAAATTTTTTCTCTTCCAAAACAATTTTTTCTACAAAATTGTTTTGAAAATTGTTTTATTATTATTCAATAATTTTTATAATAAATTTATACCCCTGATTAATTTTTTAATTTTTTTGACATTAATATTTATTTCTTTATCCATAAAATTTCATTTTGGATTTTATTATAATTATCAAAATAATATTTTTTTACCTACAAGAAATGAATAACATTTCTAACTTTCAAGAAATATAAACAATTTTAATATTAATGAAAAAAATTCAATTCTATTTTTAATGAAATCGTAATTGTAATGGATCAAACCACCTAGGTCCATTACCTTGTCAACATCCAGTATTCGGGGTGTTCTGGGGGGGGGGGGTGTAGCTCATATAGAGTGTTTTAAAAAATTCCCAGTTTTCCATTTATAGGATGTGTTAGTGAATCATTATTGATGGCCCAGTTTTTGTGTGTCAGGGTGGCCATAGGTCAAGGATTTGGTCGGTCGAGGCATTTGTAGGTCAAGGTGCCGGTAGGATGAGGTGTCGATGGGTTGAGGAATTTGTAGGTCAGGTGTCAATAGGTCGGGAAAGGGTATAATGGGAATCAGTTATTAGCATTGGGGAGTGGCATTGGTTGGTAGTGTTAGTGAGTGGATTCAGTTATTGGTGTCGGTGAGTGGCATCAGGGAGTGGTGTTAGTGTGCCACTGTCGGTAGTTCACGTTGGTTACTCATGTTGGTGATTCGCATCAGTGAATCGCGTTGAGGGGTAAAGTGTCGGTGACTCTCTATTAGAAACATATGTTATTGACTCACCAATCAGGGAGTTATTTTCAGTTTTTCTAGTTCCTCCCCTCCTATGTTCTATTTGACGTAATTCAGGTTTAAAGGCTTGTTTGAGTGATTATAAATGATTTTCAAAGGTTATTTATTATATCATAAATATGTTAATGCTTTGGGGAAATTAAAATAGACAAACCTTGTGGTCTTCACCATGATCCATCTTTAATGGACCTTTAAACCATTTTCCTTCTATTGATATTGGATCTGACTCTTATAATACATGTTATTCTCTTCCTAGTGTGCTTCTTTTTTATTTTAGTGCACTAGGAGCCTTTATTCCCAAGGGACTTGTGGGTTCTCTGATGTGGCCTTCTCATTTAGTTTTCCCTTGGAGTCATTCCAATTGCATGCATGAACCCTTATTTTTGGCGCAATATGTAATTGTTGATCCCATGTTCTTCCATGTAGGGATTCCTTCGTCTCTCTTTTATTTGGGTATCATGCGGGGTGGGTGTACTCAAGTACCCTTGTGAATAAAGTTCGACCCAAATTTAATGAAGATAATAAGAAGTAATAAATTATGGGATTGGAAGATGATGATGACAATTTATTTTTTTTATATGTTATCTTTTATCTATGTTATGTTTTTAAGGGCTATATGCCTTCTGAAAATGAATGTTGTTGGTGGTATATGTTTTAGAACATGTTTGGTTTGTGAATACATTTTTATGAAACTCTATTAATGATCGTAGGGTTATCAAATTAGTTAACCAGAAATATTCAGTTAATTAAATGGATTATCAAATATCAAACTTGTTCTGTGATAACCCCTATTTTAGAAAGTGGAATTAAAACATGATTGTTTTCTAATTATGAATAAACTTTCCCTTGTTGGTGTTGTTGTGTGATGTAGGTGGTTTTGTTCAACCTTGTTTATGTGTTGTTTGTTTGGTTTTGTGGCCTGTTGTTGGGAGTGTGATTATGTGTGAGGGGTGTTGTAGGTGGTGAAATAGAATATCGGGTTGATATATTAGTTTATTTTGGAATGGGATAAGTTGTTATGTAGTTGGTTTTCCATTGGTTAGTGGTTGGGAAGCGGGGATGTAGTTTTAGGTTGTGTTACTTTATGTTTTTGAGTTGTTTGGTGTGATGTTGTTTTGCAGTGAGGATACTAAGTCTAGTTGTGATGAGGTGGGTTGGGGGTTTCAATTGTTGAGAATAAGGAAAAGGAAAAATGATATTGAATAATTATGGATGGGGTGTCTAGGAAAGGTGAGTGTGAAGTGGGACTAGAATCTATTTGATTATTTCTTGTTTTTTGGATGTGGTTCTTTTTGTGAAGTGGGGATATCGAGGATGGTTTACGAGGGATAATTTTAAAGAAGAATGATGTTAAATTGCAAGTTCTTTTCCCAGAGTTTCCATATCCTTTATATTTGTAATGGGTTTTAAAGTGGAGTCTTTTAACTTGACTTTTCATTCATTGTTTAGATTTGTAAATTGTTAGTATGGTTGCTTCATCTTATAATGTATACAGTGCTTCATATATTCTCAGGTAGGGATGGAATAAATAAAAACATAAATTGATAATGGATAATGACATCTTGATTCATGAAATGGATGGGGGTACATTTCAAGTTGTTGTTGGTAGTGAACTGACGTTCATTTTGTGAATTGTAAAGTAACCATCATTCGCTCTGATACATGCATTTAATGGTATCAACAAGGGATGTTTTGTGTGTTAGGGTTATTTTTTTTTGAAAACTCATAGGTTGTGATAAGTGTTTGGTACATATATATATATATATACATGTAGTTTTTTGATGATTTCTATATGCACCCCACCCGTGTTGAGAACTACGTGTTGAACACCCCCATCGTTATGGGGGGCGGATTTTTCTCAACATCCAGGTGGGAGGATGGATCTACAGTTATTGGGTTGTCTGTACTCCCTCTTTTAGGCATTGGTAGCCCAAGTCTCTTTGGATAGGTTGGAGTATGGTTGTGATCCCCTGGTGTTTGCAGGTGAGGTGTGCTTCCCATGTGTCTTATGGATGAGATACGATGTAATTTCACATGTGGTTGTGGGCAGGATGTGATGTGGTTGTGGCCTAGGTGTTTTTCATTAGAATGTGGTATGTTTCCTAGGTGTGTGCAGGAAGGTTATGATAGTGGGGATTTTGGAAAGGCATAGTAGCGTTAGGACGTTCACCATTATGGATGAGCAGTTAACCAGTGGGAAGTGGTAGTAGGTACCCAAATATTGATCTGCATACTATTTTATTTTACATGACTTGATTATTTGGTGAGGGTTCCTTGGTGTAGTTGGGGTAGATAGTATACCATGATAGGTGCTTTTGAGTTTCAAATGTTTTCCCATAGGGGTATTAGCATGCTTCTCCCACTTTTTCACGGGTGACATTTATTTTACTACTGAGAATACTTGTATGATTACCACACATATGTAGAACTATTTTTAAGTTTCTATAGGGATTACACGAACCGTTCTTGACATTACTAGCATGGACGTTGGGGATGGTTGTTGTGTTGCTACATAGTTTTATATTGGTACTTAATTTGGAGTTTTCCTTTTATTTTAGTATTTTTAATTAAAAAATGTATATGGGAATTATTTTGGAATCTATTATATATATATCATGGAGTTTTTTGTTAATACATCTTTTCAATCGACTATAGTTACAATAAAAAGGGTAATTTCTACCATTTTGCAAGATTTGATTACCCATGGTGCTGGTCGCAACCCTGGGGCCTACTAGAGGAGGGTCTCAGGGGTCATTATCTCTTTTTTGTCTAGAAGAATGAAGGTCATGAAACTTGTTCATCCCTTTCCTCATCTTAATGAAGGAAATTCAAGATATAATGGTATCATATGCTGATGGTCGATAGAGAGGATGGAGTTTGGAGTTATACAGAGTGAGGATTTCATGGGTTGGGAGGAAAACAATGTCAGGTGATATTGGTGCATGACTTAGGCTAGGGTGTACGGCTACGACACAGGATTTTAGGGGCCATAATGATCTGATGTATGGACTCTGATCATAGCTAATAGACAAGTGAGGCTACAATGATAGTGGCTTGGAGACCAGAGGAAAAGAAAATTCATAATGATGACTTGTTTTCTTATCTATTTTTGTTTTTTTAGGAAATATAAATAAACAATGAGTTAAAATGAATCCTAAATAATCTCTATACTACTCTAGATTAGGAGTTCGTTGTTTGCCTCTTAGCTATGGCACCCGACTACTGTCCATGAGAGGATCCGGTAGTGGAGGATCATCTTGTCAATCCTTATATTCGGTGGAGGGTTGATCCAATGGAGGAGGAAAATTATTTGAAGAAGATTCTTCGTTCTTTCCGGTGGAAGAATCTGTGAATGTATAAGGGTATTGTCTTAGATATGTAGATAGAGAGCTTGCTTGAGGAGCTTGATATCACATTCAGCATGATCCAGGATTTGACATAGTACTAGATTTCATTATTATTTTGTTAGATGATGGGATAAGTGCATCATTGGTGGATGTTATACCTTGGGTAGAGGATAGAGAACGATGTCTTGTGGGTTGACCTTGAGAAGGAGTTCTGTGGGGGAATTTCTTTCCCCAACGATGAGGGCTGAGAAGAGGCATGAGCTACTCTCCCTCTATATTGGGAGTATGTTAGTATGTGAGTTGGGGATCAAGTTAAATAATCTCCTTCACATTTCATAGTCATCTTTCTAGATGAGGTGTCTCGAGTGAAATTTTTAGAGAAGGCACACAATCCTTCTCCCCAGAATGTGGTTACTCCCTTCACCCCACTTAAATACTTAGTTGATTTAAAGAAGTTTGAGGTGGTTGAAAGGGTTTAGTCATGTGGAGGTATACCAAATTATGGGAGTGGATGGGGTTATACGATGTTAATGGATTCTAGTAGCATGTCTCATGCACAAGGGACTTTGAGGTTTCAGCTAGTGGGGAGTCAACCTCACCAGTTTCAGTATTGGCCTTCTTGTCCTTATGACTTCCCCATTCTCTTGGGACTGAGTATTTTCAATTGTGCATGTCTTGGGAAACATTATATTATATTTTTAGTTAGATATTAGTATGAAGGGGGTGGGATGTTTCAGCGCCCGCCTTAGTAGTAGTTGCCTGCTAGACCATTTCAGCCACATGGATAACAAGCTTTTGTTTTGTTGAGGGGAGATAAACCAGGAAAAGGACAACATCCGGGAGTTACATAGGGACCATGACTCAGGCATTATTGAGGAGGTGTCCAATAGTAGAGGGGAAGCGTATCGAGGCATGTTTAGTTGCACAACACAATGGAAGCAGTTCTAGCACGACTCCAAATTTTTTGAGGTACGATTAGTTTGTTCAATACTCTTTTTTACGCCTTGTTTGATTAAATATCTTTACATTAAAATGCTGCAACTAGTGTATCCAATTATCTAGGACTAGACATAGAGAGAATTTTTGTGCCCCTGGTGTTGGGTACAAGAGTCAAAGGTCATACCATCTTGTTTTATGTTTTCTGGGGATGTAGACTGATGTTGGGGCCGCATCAGTACTGTTATGATGACTTTATACTATTGATATATCCAAACAATTTTATCCTTGGAATCGAATGGTTATAATATATGTGTGTTGTTATCAAAATTATTTATAATAATTTTTTTTTTCTTTCAGACATGGGTGGAAAAATGTGGCTTTCATTGGAGAGAAGTGCAGTCTGGTGGGTAGTCTATGTGTGGAGCATTTTCATTCATTACTGTCAGATGTTTTAGAGTAATTTTTTGGATGTAGAGATGGTTTCGGTTTTTATAGTTTTTTTGGAAGTTCATGGATGTTTCCCATAATGATTATTTGATTCTACCACATCAACATGTTTTTGAGTTTAGGATGGACTTACAACTCAGTGATAGTATGATTTCGATTTATCCTTATTCGATGGAGACTTTTGATTTTCGGGAGTTGTGGATCCAAATTGACTATTTGATGTATAAAGGCTTTATATGACATAGTGTGTTTCTATGGGGTCTGCTAATCTTGTTTGTGAAGAAAGAAGATTGTGGTCTGAGGCTGCATATATACTTCTGGAGGTTGAATCAAGTAATGGTCAAAATTGTTACCCTCTCTCAAGGATATAAGATATGTTTCACGGGCAGTGGGGAGCAAGTTGGTTTTCTAAGATCAATATGTGGTTTGTTTATCATGAGTTGAGGGTGATGTGTTGTTTCATCCTGAAGACTACTTTGAGGTGTAGGTATGGGAACATTGAGTTCCTGGTTATTTCATTTGGTGTTTTTAATTCACTAGTTGTGTTCAATGGTATTATGAACTATATATTTCATGCGTTCCGGAATGATTTTGTCGTCGTATTCATCGATAAAATATTGATCTACTTGAAGTCAGTGGTAGAGCATAATGAGTATCTCAATAATATCTTGGATGTACTTTGACACCACCATATCTATGGAAATATATCCAAGTGAATGTTTTGGACATGATAGGTCCACTTACATAGACATGTGGTGACTCTGTAGGTTAAAGAAGTTGATCTATCGAAGGATGAGGGAGTTTTTTTCATGGATAACACCTAGGAATATGGAAAATGTTTGCATCTTTCGTGGTATGGAACTCTATTACTAGAGATACCTACTTTATATATCAGAAGTAGCATATCCATTAACATGTCTGGCCAAAGAATTATAACATTTTGTGTGGAGCGAGTAGTTCAAGGTAGTGTTAGACAATCTAATGGGGATGTGGTTGAGTAACCCAAAGGTAATGTTTCCATATGAAGGGGTGATATTTGATTTGTTTTGTGGTTTTGTCATCTAGGATTGGGGTTTGTATGAATGCAGCAATGGGGAGTGATCTCTTATTGGTCTCGGCAGTTATGTCCCCATGGAAATGATTGTGCCACCCAAGATCTTGATCTAGTATCGGTCATGTTCTCACTAAATTTGAGGTGATATTACTTCATTGGGGAGCGCTTTTTGGTCTTCACATTTCACTAGAGCTTGAGGTATATCTTTTCCTCGGAAAATATGAACTTGTGACAGTGGAAGTACATGGAGTTTTTTTAGGACAACAATTTTGAGTTTTCCAACTCCACAGGAAAAAGGAATGTTGTGGCCAATTATTTGAGTAGTAATTCACAAAAGAAGGGGGTTGAAAATATTTGGATGCTAGGAAGGAAATTTATGGGTTTGATACATTGAAATTAGATGAAGTAATGAATGGTAGTAGATGATGTCTATTTCAGATGATGGCGTAGTCATCTCTAAGGTAGCAGGTGGAGGTATCTCAATGAGGAGACATAGAGGCAAGGGTAATGTGAGATCACTTTGGCCAGGGTGATGCTTCAGAGGGATGGTTGGAGGATGGTCATAATCAGACATTATTACTTCCAAATCTATTTTTTCCAATGGTGATATGTGATTTAGTTCTCAGTAAGATTTATACATCACCCCAAGTGGTACACTCGAGAGTTTTTGAGATGTATCCTGGCTTGATGAAATATTTCTGGTGGCTCGAGATGATGTAGGAATTGTCAGAGTTTGTGTTAAAGTTCTTAGTGTTTTCGCATATGATGGATGAGAATCGTGTTCCCAATGGTTTTTTTGAGGACCCTAGACGTACCCAAGTGTAAATGGGGTGGCATATTTACTGATTTTGTCATAGGATTTCCTCGGTCTTAGGGTGGATGTGATTCAATCTCGGTAATAGTGGTTAGATTGGAAAAATAGGCTGACATCATAGAAATTAATGATTCAGGTACATTGGATGCCTTATCATATAGGTATGTAAATTAGGTGGCGGGCCTTCATGAAGTTCTGATATCCATTGTCTCGGATCAGGATACACATTTTCCTCCATTAGTCTGGAGTAGATTGCAGCTTTCTTTAGGCACTATATTGCACCTCAACATTTCTTTCCACCCTCAAACAGATGGGCAAATAGAGAGGACCATTCATACGTTAGAGGAAATTTTGTAGGAAAGTCTTGTGGACTTTGGTAGATCATGGGTAAGTCATTTTCCCAATGTACAGTTTTCATACAACAATATATATCACTCTTCTATTTTTATTTCATCATTGGTGGCCTTGAACGGGAGATTGTGTCATTCAACTTTGTGTTGGAAAGAAGTTGGAGATGCATCTGTCAGTGGTCAAGATGTGATGAAAAGTATGACAGATAAGGAGTAGCTTGTATGTGATGGGATGAAGGTAGTATATGACTATTAGAAGTCGAATTCTGGTAGCAGGAGATGGCCCATGTAATTCAAGGTTGGGGACCATGTTTTCTTGATGGTTTCCCCTAACATGGGTAGAAGAGGTTTGATATAGGAGGTAACCCTTCTCCCATGTTCATCAAACATTTCATCGTATTGATGTGTGTTCGCGAGGTGTCATACCACTTTTATTTTCCACCACAATAGAAGTGGATCTATGACATCATTTTGGTCTTCCAGCATCATCATCTTCATAATGAATCCCATGTCATTGGAAGGGTAGAGTTAGATATTAGGGAATAAACAATGTTCATGAAGTAGCTAGTAGAGATCCAGGAATGTTGGGGGAATGTACTACATGGATAGATCATTCCATCGGTTCATGTGTTGTGGGGGCATGGTGGCCTAGAGGATTGTAATTTGGATCTAGAGACACAAATGTGTGCCTAGTTCCACATGTTGTTTTGATTTTTTCATGTCTGTTTCATTTTTATTGTAGTGCTTGAACATTGTTTATTATAATATGGGTTTCTTCCTTGTTACATAGTATATGATTAATTCCTAACATGTGAAAATTGGGAGACCTGATTCTTAATCGAGACACATTAATTGAGTTGGGATTAATATAACAACCATCTCTTTATTACACACTTAAACATGATTTATTACATACATTTTCACATAATAAAACTCTAAGAAACAAAAGTTCTAGTGTCTTGGAAAATTAGAAACATTACATGACAACCTAATACATAAAAAATACAACAACATTTATGAAAATTACTTTTACATGACCACAAAATTCATTCATACTTATCATTGGAGGGATATCCATAGGACAAGAATAAAAAAATGGTGAGCTATAAATCCTAGTAAGGTTGTAAACAAGGAATAAAAAGAAGATAACAATATATATTTGGAAATAGTCAAATAAATGAGGAATAATAGAAACATGAACATAAAGGCATGATATAGCTTGATTATCATAATGTGGAAATGTGGTAATAACATTGAACAAGATATTAGCATGAGCCAACGCTCATTGCAGATGGAGAATGTCAAAACCCTAATTGAACTTGAATTAGCATGAGTAAACCCTAATTTCACTTGAATTTTCATGACTAAACATTCATTTCTCTTGACGTATCATGATACAAATATTTACCCAATTCATAAGAGTTCTGTCAGAGAGAATCCTTTATAAACATTTCATTTTATGCGTAAGTGTGCGACACAGATCGTATAACATGGACTCACTAAACATCATAAGTTATTCCACGATTAGGGAATGTTGAATAAATACATGTATGTAACTTTATATATTTATATGTGGATAAAGGTGAATACCCATGATAGAGAAATGGGTATGGTATTCACTATATGATGATTTTGGATTGGAAAATTACGGAGCAATTTTGGCAGCCTAATGGCTTGAGGTAAAAATTCAATAAAATGGTTGATGAGAGAGAAATGGGTCTCTCATCATATGTAAATGAAATGGGTAGTATGGGGGTAAAAAAATACATGTCCCAACACATGGAATTTGGAAATAAAAGGTGTAACATAATAAAAAACAGGAAGAAAGAGGAGAAATGAAATGACTCTTATGAAATAATTTCATGGTAACATGCATACACAGAAGGAAATAATGAGAGAGAATGAGGTCTCTCATCATCAAAACATAAGTAGGGAAGTATGGGGGAGGAGTGAAATCATACCACAATATTTTTAATTGAATTTGAATGGGTATTACAACATAAAGAAACATGGATTAAAATGAGAAAAAAGGAATCCCTTACATGGAAGTGTGATCCTAAAGGCTTGGGAGTGTCTTGAGAGAGGCTTATAGGGAGATTGGGGCACCTTGGAAGGATTCAAGAGAGAGAAGGGAAGAGGTTTGTCTAGCTCAAAAGGTTTTACCTGAAGAGGGATGAGATATTGTGTGGGTTTATGTAGAGAAGGAGAGGGAAATATTTATTATTATTTTTTGGACACTACACATATGACAAGTCAAAACCACAAACCACCCCATGGTTTTACCATGGGTATTTTTGCCAATGCGGAGTGGAAAACATTATTTTATAAGTCTTGGAGGGTCAAATAAGTCACCATAAAATAAATAAAACAAATCTAAAATCACTTTATTTTTAAGGTACGACATATATTGGCTGAAAATCCCTTTTATAATATTTCATTTCATCACTAATGTGTCATTATGATGTCAAAAACATATTATATATTTAAACGGTATTTAATTTTTACCCAGAAATTCCACTGTCTCTGAAAATTATGAAAAATTCACCGTAAGATAATTTTAACATCGTAAATCAAAAAATAATATTAATTTTTCCTAAATATATTTCTAAATTTATGAATTTTTTACATTTAAAATTAAACCAACATTTATAGAAAATTAATGGGTAATGATAAAAACAACTTCAAACCTTAATAAAAATTACAATTTTACTCATAAAAATTATTTGATTATTTATGTTTAATAAAATGTAATTCCGTAATAATATTTTACTAAAATATTATTTAAATCAAAAATCCATTAATTCATCAAAATAGATTTCATAATTGAATATTAACTAAAAATACTATTTGTGCTTTTAAAACCATTTACAACATAAAAATGATAAAATTTATGTATATTATTTATTCTAAAAATAATAATGCACATAATCATAGTTCTAGGGTCTTTTCATATAACTCCGTATAACACCCGCATAAGACCTAAGGGTAAGATGTGTGGTGGTGACAGACTCTTGGGATACTCAGATAACATCACTCGGGTGGTAATCTATATTGACATCCACTTCCCTCATAGGTGGTTTCATTTAAGCTTACCTTATTGAAGCATAGAACGGGCTTGGTCAAGTGCGGAGCCCAGTGATACTACCAACTTTCCATGCTCTAGAATATGGGCATCATGTGGAGCAATTCTTTTCGATGAGGACATCACTTCATTTGTCTATGTATGATGGATTTGTTAAGGACCTGTATTTATACTAATCATGTGATCACTATTCAATGACGATATTACCAATGGAAACAATTATTATAGTATTTTAAAATCTAAAAACATTAAACCAAAAATGTTCTTATCCTTCATATACCATTTTACATAATAATATATTTAATTAGATAAAGTGTAATTTTCATTAATAAATGTTTGGGTCATTACAATCTTCCCCCTAATGAAATTTATCCCTCAAAATTTCCATTTCCCACACTAAAAGATATAAGGGTAACATTTCTTCATCACATCATCTGATTCCCACATTTCTTCTTCATACATGTATTTTTTCCACAAAACCTTGACGAGGGGTATTTTATTATTTCATTGAATTTTTTTTCCTATGATCTAAGATCTTCACCAGATTCTCTTCATATGAGAGGTCATTATCCAATGATACCACCTTTGGATTGAGTACATGCGATGTTTCTGGTATGTACATCCTCAAGAGTGATACATAGAATAAATCAAGTACTTGAGATAGGATCTGTATGAGTTCTAGTCAATAGGGAAACGATCCAATGTAATCAAGGATCTCAAAAGGACTAATGTACCTTGGATTAAGCTATCCTTTCTTCCCAAATCTAATAAATATCATCCATAGTGATATGTGGAGGAATACCATGTCTCTAAAATCAAAATTTACGTCTTGTCAATGATTTTCAGCATATTACTTTTGTCAACTCTTAGTAGCATTAATGCGCTGCAGTATTGTCTTTCCCTTTTCCACAATTTCATTAACCATTTCTGGACCAAGGATTTTTCTCTCAACAACTTTTTCCCAATGTGTCGGTATTATTCACAACTTCTGATAATGGGATTCCTAAGGATCCATTTAGATTCTTGAGTGGAAGCTATTATTGTTATAGAACTCAACTAGAGGAAGATTTTGATCCCAACCTCCTCTTATGTCCACTAAGCATGCTCTCAACATGTCCTCATGGGTATATATGTTTCACACTGAATGACCATCATTTTGAGGATGATAACTTATACTGAAGTTCATCTCAGTATTCTATGTGTGTTATAGACTCATAAAAAATGTAGAGATGAATCATGGATATCAATCTGATACAATTGGTATTTTTACTCCAATCAGTCTTACCACTTCTCTAATGTAAATCTGTTTTAGTTGATCTGATGATAAATCCTCAGAAATATAAATGAAATGTGCAGTATTTGTAAGACGATCCACAAAAACCCAGATAGAATTTTCTATTTTATATTTCTTCTGATGTGCGGTGACATTGTCCATTAAGGATTTTTCCCATTTCTATGTTGGTATGGGAAATGGTTTCATCATCCCCTTAGACTTATTCCTCTTATCCTTCACATATAGACATACTAGAAACAATGATGTATACTCAATGATCTCTTTCTTCATGTTATCCCACCAATAATTCCCTTAGAGTTCTTGATACATATTCGTATTTCCTAGGTGAATGGAGAAATTTGAATTATGTGAATCATATAAATGTTCTTTCTATAACTATAGATTTGATGGAACACATATTATTGACCCAAATCTCACAATTCCTTCTTCATTAACATTGAACTATGAGAATTTCCCTTTTCTAATAGTATCCACCTTCCTCTAAATTCCCACATCATCTTTTTGAGCATCCATTATCATTTAAAAAAGTGACAGTTCAACAATCATTCATGAAAGGATTGATGATGAGCCCCTTTTTATGATTCGCATATCCATCTTCATCAAATCTAAGAATATTGGATCATATTCAATTCTCATTTATGATAGAATCGTAGGGTCCTTTATACTTAGAGTATCTTCCACCCTGTTCGCTTTCCCAGGGATGTAATGGATTGAGTAGTCATAGACTTTGATCAGCTATAACCATCATCATTGGAACATGTTCAACTCTTTCTGTGTGAATATATACATGTATCTTTTTTGATCCATATATATTTCACACTTCTCCCCAAAGAGGTAATGCCACAAAATTTTAAAAGTAATGATTTCTGCAGCCAACTGCATATCATGTTTTGGATAGTTCTGTTAATGAACTTTATATTTTCGTAAATAATAGGAATTGAATTTTTCATTTTTCATCAACTCATAGCCCCAACCCTTCTTTGAAAAATCACTAAATAATACAAAATGTTCTCCACTTGTGGGTAGTGTGAGAATAGGTGTAGTGATAAGACTTCTTTTCAACTCCTTGAATTTCTTTTCACATTCATCACTCAATGAAATCCTCGCTCTCTTCCGAGTTAGATTGGTAAGATCTTTTGGAAATCGTGTGATATTTCTCACAAATTAGTGATAATATCTATCTAACCCAAGGAATTTATGGATATATGTCATAGATTTTGGCATTGACAATCCTTCAACTACATTTTTCTTCATGGGAACCAAAGATATCCCATTTCTCTTGATGATATGACCCAAGAATGGGACCTCCTTTAACCAAAACTCACACTTGTTGTACTTTTCATAGGTCTACTCCATTCACAAGTTCTCTAGTATAGTGATTAGATGCTCTTTATGATCCTCCTTGGTTTTGGAGTACATTAGAATATCATCTTTAATGTCTACCGTAAATTTATCATGGTAATAATTAAATATTATATTCATCGTGTCTATGAAGATATTGGGGGCATTAGTGAGTTAGAAAAAATTACTATGAATTCATAGTGCCCATAACATGTATGAAAATAAGTCTTGGGGATATCTTCCTCCGTAAGCCTTAATTAGTAATATCCTGACCACTGATATACCTTAGAGAAGTATTTTGCTCCACATAGCTAACTGAACAAGTTATAAATTCATGGAATATGATACTTGTTCTTTATCCTGATTTTGTAGAACACAATAATCAATGAAAAGGCGCATTGACACATCCTTCTTCTTGATGAATAGGATGGGTGCACCCCATGGTAAAGAAAGTGGGCGTATAAACCCTTTATCCAAATTCTCATATTATTGTTTCATTAGCTCCTCAGGATCCACAATATCCAATATATAAGGAGTATTGGAAATTGAAAATTCCCAAGCTATATGAACAATCAAGAATTCAACATATCTTCACGGGGAAGACCAGGACATTCCTTCGGAAACACTTCAGTGAATTCCCTCACAATAGGCATGTATTGAAGGGTGGTTTCTTCCTTAGTATCAATCATATAATAAATATATTCATGTTCATAGGGCAGTAATATCCATTCTTGAGATGACGGTGTTAATGAAGATTCCTCCTCCTCCTAGAAGTTGGACATAATTGGGGGTCAATTCTCTATATGGAGTGTGATTTCCATCTCACAACAATTTATGATGGATCTATAGAGGGAAATCCATTCCATTCCCACAATTTCATCAAAATCTACCAGACAGAGTATGATGAGTTTCTCCAAGAAGTAAAATCCTCAAATTGTGATTGGGGATGTGTTATATTAATGGGATTAAATGATTTCCCCATTTTCCATTCTCACTGACATCTCGACATACATGATTTGTGGTGGTGTTGGGATTGTTATGCAAATATTTTAAGATATAAAATAAGGTGTAGAACCACAATCAAATATTATGTTCTCTATTATTGAATGTATTACTAGAATACATGTCACCACTTCCTTTTTGGGGTTCACTTTAGTGGTAGTGATGAAAAAATCTTGCCCTAGCTACCTTGGAGGTTGTTGGTAGCCTCCGAAAAATCTTTTTATAGGGAACTGGTTAGCAATGTTCCCTAGTTCTTCACAGTTTATGTAATGAATATATTGATGAGGGTTGAAAGGAGAGTTACTCTCCATTATCAGAGCTATGGGTTTTTTTTGTCGGTAGTTTATTGGTCGGTTCGCTTCTCTTCTACACCTAAATAATTTCATCATCCCCTTTAAGAAATGTTTAGGTTGCTTCTTTACACACATTTGGAATGTGGGGTGATCTAATTTCATAGCACCATTGAATTTATCCATAAGACCACTAGAATTAAAGTCCACATAATTCTTCTTATCCTTATGATATGCCTGAGATTCCCCAATATTCATTTTAACTTTGATGGCACATCAGACAATTTCCTCATAACTATTGATGTCACAAATCACAAGGGATTTCTGTAGGCTAGGTTTATCCCCCCAAAGAAGAGATCAGCCTTGCATTCCAGGGTAACAAAAAAGATGAAGGCATATAATGCAAGCCTTGTGATGTTTTCCTCTTACAATCTATTGGATTCATCATCCTTTGGCATGAGGTCAATTAAATCCATTTTCATCTTAAGTTTGAGGGTGTGAGAAAATATTTATAGAAAAACATTTTATATAAATATTTCCATTCCAACACCTCGATCTCTTCCTCAGGATTCATTTTTTATCAATGTACACCTTTGATTAGCTTTACCCTATATATAATAATTAGTTATAAGAAGCTTATTTTGTTTGGAACATTGAAGGAAGAATATGATCTTATCAATGGAGTCGATCCATTGTTTGGTGATTGAGGGATCATATGATTCATTGAATATATGAGTCCTTTGTCTCATGAATCTCTCGATTGCGGCTTGTTATTTATGGGAGGGGGGATGTTCCTCTTGACCCATATATCTATAAAAAACCTAAGTTAATAGAGAGATTATCATGAAAAATTTTATGATTCCCGCTACCATCAGATTAGACAACTCATTAGAATAGTTGTCACATTGATCTTCTCATCATTTGTTTGACCGAGTCCTCCTATTACAATCCATTGGCTAGAATAAAAGGAAAGATAGAAACTACTGAAATTTTACCCTATACTGACGGTTTAGAATCATTGGTAAAGGCTGGAAAATCGTGGCTATGTATGCTATTTATATAGGCTTATTACAATGGTTTTATGAAAACCGTTGGTATCTGGGTTAATGTAAGAGACATACCAATGGTTTCAAAAACCGTTGGTATATGTTACCCTTACATCAACAGTTTATAATTGTTGGTATATAGTGTAAAATATACATCCAAATGATATACCAACCGTTTTGAAAACCATTGGTCAAAGTTTATACCAATGGTTATTACAAAACTGTTGGTATATTATACATCAAATGGCTATACCAATGGTTTTGAAAACCATTTTTATACATATGTTGCAGCTCCACAACAACATAAACTAGTATCCACCTCTAACTTGCAACCTGTAACTCTCCATGACCTATAAGAACACATACACCTAGAATCCAAAAGGCTATATGGGAGGTTTAAAATTCATTCAAAATTCAAAAATTTTGAAATTTAAAATTCATTCCTCACTCAAACCACAAGACAAGAGAAAAATCCAAGAATACAATTCATCCATGATCCAATACATCTATAATTGAAATTCAATAACATCCATTACAGAAATACAAAATTGAAATCCAATACATCCATAATCCAATAAACATAATCGTATTCAAAATTTAGAAATCATCACTTATATAGCCAGAATCCAATACATCTAGAATTCTAAAATTTAGAATTCAAAATCACAAACACCCATAACAGTATTCAAAATTTAGAATTCACTCCTCACTCAAAACACAAAACCAATACACATAAGAGAAAAAAACTACTTGTTATAGGAATCACATGGGATGTTTACTCCTAGTATTGAGTTGACTATCTTAAAACCAATAGAAGAACTTGGGTAGAGTAGACAAGGATCATGATACCCATAAGATAGACAATGGTAGTGGTCATATTGGTAGACCTATGATGAGTTATAGGAATCTCATGGGATGTTTATATTCCTCTAATGACTATGTATCCATGAATAATTGGTTGTTGATGTGTTAGCTGGAAACATTGGTCAATCTCGACATATAAGTTGGGTTACCAGAATAGCCTACTTGTTTTTCATAGAGTATCCAATTGGAATAAGGGTGTATGTGGGTAATTGTAATTTGGTCTCCTAGGTGTGATGTGAGATGAATACCAATTTTGGGTGGTGGGTATGAATATTCAATTATGTATTTGGTATTGGGTTCCCAAAGGGACTTTGATTTGGTCCTTGAACCCACTGTTTGAGGATGGGATTGGTGTATTAAATGTCATGTGTCTTAGAATAGGGGATAGATTTCCTCAAATGAGAAGTTTATTGTGTGAGGAAAGACCATGGATCCTTGTGCTAAATTATCAACACAATCCGAATACGTATGGTCATTTTTCAGTATGCAAGTTGTTGTTTTCACTTAAAATCCTATCCATTTAATATTAAAGTGAGATAATTTGAGTGGTACTAGCCACACCATGCCTAGGATTGAGGCGAGGTTGACACTTTCACCTCACAAATGACACATGGATCATTTTCATAAAGTATCAATAGAATCCAAATGTGTTTGGTCGGTTTTCCAAATGCATGTTGTTGTTTCCATTAAAAATGTTGTCCATTTAAAATAAAAGTGAGAAACTTTGAGTGTTACCGGCCACACCGTGCCTCGTATTGAGACAAGGTTGACTCGTACACATAAAACATGACCTAGGTATCCTTGTGCTAAAGTATAAAGACAATAAGAATACATTTGGTCAGTTTTCCTAATTTCTTATTTTCTACTTAAAATAGTGTCCATTTTAAACAAAAGAAAGAAATTTTGAGTGATACTAGCCACACTATCCCTCGAATTGAAGATGGGTTGACTCATACACATCACAAATGACGCATGGATCATTTTAATAAAATATCAATATGACCTGAAAGAATTTGGTCAGTTTTCCGTTTTCAAGTTGTTGTTTTCACTTAAAATCCTTTCCATTTCAAATAAATGTGAGATAGTTTGAGTGGTAGTGGCCACACCGTGCCTCAGATTGAGGAGTAGTTGACTCATGCATGTAATAAATGACCCATGGATCGTTTTCCTAAAGTATCATCAAAATTTTAATGCTTTTGGTCTGTTTTCCATATGAAAGTTGTTGTTTTCACTTAAAATCCTATCCATTTCAAAGAAAATTGAGACAATTTGACTGGTACCAATCACATTGTTCCTTGGATTGAGGAGGGTTTGTCTCATACACATCAAAAATGACCCATGAATTGTTTTCCTTAAGTATCATTAGATTCCAAATGCGTTTGGTCAGTTTTCGGTATGCAAGTTGTTGTTTTCACTTAAAATATTGTCCATTTCAACTAGAAGTGAGAAAGTTTGAGTGGCACCGACCACAATGTGCTTCGGATTGAGGCAGGGTTGATTAATACACATCACAAATTACCCATGGAATTTTTTCCCTAAAGTACCAATAGAATACGAATGTGTTTGATCGGTAATCTGTATGCCAATTGTTGTTTTCACTTAAAATGTTTTCCAATTCAAATAATAGTGAGACACTTTGAGTGGTACCAGCCACACCATGCCTCAGATTGAGGAGGAGATGACTCGTATGCATCAAAAATGAACCAGGGATGGTTTTTCTAATTTATCAACACTATCCAAATATGATTGGTCAGTTTTCTATATTCCAGTTGTTTTTACTTAAAATTGTGTCCATTTTAAACAAAATAAAGACACTTCGTGTGATACCGGCCACACCGTGCCTCGGATTGAGGTGAGGTCAACTCGTACACATCACATATTATGAATTTATTGCTTTCCTAATGTATCAATACAATACGAATGCATTGGTCAATTTTCCATTTTCGAGTTGTTGTTTTCACATAAAATGTAGTCCATTTCAAATAAAGGTGAGACACTTTGAGTGGTACAGTCCAAACCTTTCCTTGGATTGAGTCAAGTTTTATTCGTACATGTCAAAAATGACCCATGGATCCTTGTTCTAAAGTATCAACCGATTCATAATATGTTTGGTTAGACTTATGTATGGATGTTGTTTTTACTTAAACCAGTGTCCATTTTAAACAATAGAGAGGAACTTTCAGTGATATTGGCCACACCGTGCCTTGGATTATGGCGGCGTTGACTCATACATGTCAAAAATAACAAATGGAACATTTTCCTGAATTATCAATACAATAAAAATGCATTTGTTCAGTTTTCTATATGAAAGTTGTTGTTTTCACTGAAAATATTGTTCATTTCAAATAAAACTGTGACAGATTGAGTGGTACCGTCCACACTGTTCCTCAGATTGAAGAAGGGTTTAGTCGTACATGTCAAAAATGATCCATGGATCATTTTACTAAAGTATAACCAGAATCTAAATTCATTTGGTTGGTTTTTCATATGAAATTTTTTGTTTTCACTTAAATTCTTGTTCATTTCAAATAAAGTGAGACATTTTGAGTGCTACCGGCCACACCATAGCTTGGATTGAGGCAGGGTTGACTCGTACACATCCCAAATGACCCATGGATCGTTTTCCTGATGTATCAATAGAATACGAATGTGTTTGGTCAGTTTTCCATATGCTAGTTGTTGTGTTCACATTAAATTTTTTCCAATTAAACTTAATGTGAGACACATTGAGTGGTACCGGCCACACCATGCCTCGGATTGAGGTGGGGTTGACTTGTACACATCACAAATGACCCATGGATACTTTTTCTAAAGTAGAAAACCAATACAAATGCATGTGTTTGTTTTTCTATATGCTAGTTATTTTTTCTTAAAAGGGTGTCCATTTTAAAAAGAGCTTAGATTTGGTATCCAGGACGCCAAATAAAGAGTGTTATTGTCTCCAAAATCAAGGTAGGTAGTACTTAGCCTTTCATTAATTGTCATGATGTTTTATATATGCTGATTTTCCACTCGCCCAATGTTGGGATGTCGGGTTGGGGGGTTGTCCGGGTTCCAGGGAGATGGGTGAGGGGGATGTCTGGGGTCCAGGTAGGGGGTGGGGGTGTCTGGTGGAAGGGAGGATGGTGGGGGCTGTCGAGGGGTTGTTCGGGGTGTTTCTAGGGTCCAGGGAGGAGGGGGGCTGTCTAGGGTCCAGGGACGAGGGGGGGGGGGGGGGGCTGTCCAGGGACCAAGGAGGATGGTGGGGGGCTATCCGGGGTCTAGGGAGGAGGGTGGGGGGGGGGGCTGTCCATGGTCCCAGGTGAAGGGTGGGGGTATGTCTGGGGTCTATGGATGAGGATGGGGGATGTCCTTAGGGAAGAGTGTGAGAACCTGTATGGGGACTCTTCGGGGTCCAAGGTGGAGGGTACATGCTGTCAGGGGTCCAGGGAGGAGGAGGTGTGTGTGTGAGTGAGGGGGGGGGGGTGTCCAGGGTCTAGGGGGGCTGTTAATGGTCCCGAGAGAGGGAGTTGGCGTTGTCCGGTGTCTAGGGAGGAGTGTTGGTGCTTTCAAGGGGGCTGTCTGGGGGGAGGTACGGGGGTCGTCTAGGGTCCAGGGAGTATGGTGGGGGGATTTCTAGGGTCTAGGGAGGAGGGGGCTATATGGGGTCTAGGGAGGAGGTTGGGGGCTATCCGGGGTCTAGGGAAGAGGGTGGGGGGATGTCCGGTGGACTGTCCGGTGGCTGTCTAGGGTCCAGGGAGGAGGGTGGGGGGCTGCCTGGGGGGCTGTCTGGGGGGTTGTTAGGGGGCTGTCCAGGGTCTAGGGAGGTGTGTGGGTGGGGGGTGAGGACAGTCATATGCAACATGCATGTGAAAAATAATGGAGGAAATATTTTTTTCAACTCACAAAAAAGTAATGTGGCATCTGTATACATTTTTCGTAAGAAATACTTGAAAAAATTCTTATCACAAAGATCTCTAAAAAAATGGAACAGCCAAGTAACAGACATCTTTAAATTATTTTATAGAAGATGTCATATTTCTATTGGAATCAAATCATGCAGAAGAATGTGATAGTCATGAGTCTTCAATGATTTTAGCTTCAAATCTCTTCTATTGACCCATTTAGATATATTGCTTGAATAGCCATCAAGAACTCTAATAGACCCTAATAGTTCCGAAAATGTTTTTTTCATATGTTTCATCACATAAGAAGCACATGGAATTGTCCATTAATTTTCACTGATACGCACAAGATGAAATTCTGGTCTGATGCCCCAATCCACCAAGTCACGTCGAGACGGTAAATCATCTATTGTCTTTCCCTTAACAATTAGAAGTATCAAAAGAAACATTTCACATATATCATTTTCAAATTGCATACGTATATGAGATGACATAACAAATTGTTTGACCAATAAGGAAAATCAAAAAAGATACTCCTCTTCCGTCAATTTTAACATGTTTCAGTGGAAACATTTTTTCTCTTTCCAGATTTCGTTTTACACTTCCCGAATGAAAAACTAAAATCATTCAATTCATTTAGCACATCAGTTCCAGACATACACTGAGGTGGATCATCGGTCTCTATGGTATTATCAAATCTTGGACGATTATTTCTATATGGAAGTTCTATTGGAAATAATCATCAATGTCCCATAAAACTAAAACTGCAGCAATGTTTCAGTCTTTTGAATTGTGTATTCTTCATACAAACAAGACATGACAGTTTTCCCTTCATGCTCCATCTAGACATCATTTCATAACCCAGAAAATCAATGATCGTCCACATATGCGTAGCACGCATCTGAAATATGTCTTTCAAATATGCATCGTATGTGTGCACACCCACATCCCAAATAAGACTCAAATATTTTATTAAATTTTTCATGTATACGTCAATATCAGTGTCGTGATTAGAAGGGATAGATATGAGTATACTCATGAATGTGAATTGTTTTTTCATACACAACCATGGGGAAAGATTATAAATGAGTATACAAACTAGCCATTTGTTGTGCGATGTAAGAATCTTCCCAAATAGAATAAAATCGTCACATGAAAGTCCCAAACTCACATTACGCACATCATCTACAAAATCAGGATATCGAGAATCAAATCTCTACCATGAAAATACATCTACAGTGTAAACCAACTCATCATTAGTCTTCTTTCTAGTGGTATCATTCCATCTCTTATGTATTGATATTTCATCATACATAAAAAATTATGGAATCTTGGGATCAATGGAAAGAACCAAAATTCTTTCTGTGGCACGTGGGATGGTGTTCCATCAGATTTTGACTTCCAGCAGGATGTGCCACATTTTATACAATAATTTCATTTAGTGGTTTCCTCCTAGAATAAACTTCAATATTTTAGGAAATCAAGAATTTTGTTTCCTGAAAATCCAAGTTCCTAATCTAACTTCCATTCCATATAGTGGTTTGAGGGAATATTGGCATCAACTGGAAGTAAATCCTTTGAGAGGTTAATAATGTAGTTGATTACTGTATTAAAACTCCCCTACATAGTTTTCCCATTAAACAATTAGATTAAAAATTCAACCTTTTTCATTTTATCACATTGTCAATATACTAAATATGTGGTAGCATCATTTTAATTTTTCACCCCGGCAACATCATCATTTTCATTAGACATATCATTTGTGCACATATCAAATTCTTCTTGGGTCAGAATCCTTTATTTTTTATGATGATGAATAAATGGAAACCAGTCATATAATAAATTCTGCACTTTATTCCTCTCATTTGGATCATCAGCAATTTGAGATTTTATTTTCTACCCATTGCGATACCAGACATAGTAGTTTACTCGAAAACCATATTTGGTTAGGTGTTAGATGACTTTTTCACAACTTAACCAATGTCTGCCAACAAAAATAGATTAGGTGAAGTGTATGCGACCACTATCTAAAGCATTGGGAAATAAAAAATCTAAAAATCTCTCCAAATTGTTTTAAAAATCACTTGAGATATGATTGGTTTTATTCATCCATCATCTATCCATTCTGTAAAAAAATAATTTTTATAAGTCATTTCGTCAAAAGAAATTCAATAAAGATTGAAGTTTCATCACAAATATATATAAGTGAGAATTTTTCACATTATATGAAACAATAACAGACAGACTACTCTATATGATAATCATAACATAAAAGAAAAAAATATACTATGTTTATAACAAAATATTTTTGAAGAACTATTCATCAGTGTATAAGATCATGTACAATTGTGGAGGAGAATTATTCAAGAGTTGACTAAATTTTAGATCATAGAAATTTAATATTATCATAGATAATTTGAGTGATCACGTACATTGTCCAAGTGGGAGGGAGTGTCTAATGGGTGTGGGTGTCTAGGGGGGTGGCGGGGTTGTCCAGGGGGGTCAGAGGTGTCCAAGGGGTTGGGGCTGTTCTAGGGGGTCGGGGGTGTCTAGGTGGGAAGGTTGTCCATGGGGGTGGTCGAGGTGTCCAGGGGGTAGGGGGTGTCCAGGGGGTGGGCAGGGCTATCCAAGGGGGTGGGCAAGCTATCCAAGGTGGGTGAGCGGGGTGTCTAGGGGGCGGGTGGGGCTGGCCAGGGGGTACGGGGGTGTCCCATAGGGGGGTGGGCGGGATGACCATGGTGGTGTTTGGGTGTTTTTACAGGGGGTACATGGTATCCAGGGGGTGGGCACGCTATCTAGGGGGGTGGGCGCGCTATCCACGGTGGGGTGTTCCGGCTGTCCATAGGGGGGTGGGGGCAATCCAGTGGGTTCGGGGGTGTTGGGGGGGGGGCTTCTAGGGAGTTGGGGAATTCGGGGGGATGAGGGTTGTCTAGGGGGTGGGGGGGAGGGTGTCCCGGGGGGGATGTGTAGGGGGTACGAGGTGTCTAAGGGAGTGGGTGGGCTATCCACGGGGGGGTGGTGGGCTGTCCTGGGGTGTCAGGTGTGTCCAGTGGGGTGGGTGGGTGGGGGGGGCTTTTCAGGGGGGTGGTTGTCCATGGGGTACGAGGTTTTCCAGGGGTGGGAGGGCTGTCTATGGGGGTGGCGGGGCTTCCAATGGGGGTACGAGGTTTCTAGGGGTTTTGTGTGCTGTCCACGGGGGTGGGGGGATTTCCCACGGGGGGGAGGGGTGTCCAGGGGGTGGGTGGTGCTGTCTAGGGGGGTACATGGTGGGTGGGCGGGCTTTTCCAGGGGGGGGGGGGCTGTCCGAGGGGTAGATGGAGTCCAGGTGGGTGAGATGGCTATTCAGGGGGGGGGGGGGCTATCCAGGGGGGCTTCCAGTGGTGGGGGGTTGTCGAGGGGGTACTCGGTGTCTAGGACATCCCACCCCCACCACCACTTGGACACCCCCCACCACACCTGGACAACCCACCCCCCTTGGACAACCAAACACCCCCTCCCCCCACCTCGAAAACCCACCCCCCACCCCCCTTGGACAACCCACCCCTCTTTAACAGTCCAACCCCACCCCCACCTCCCTAGACAAAAAAACACCCCCTCCCCCCACCTGGACAGCCCACCCAACCCCTTGGATTGCCCACCCCCACTTGACAGGCCCATACCCCCTCCCCCCACGTGGATAGCACACCCACCACCATACCTGGACAAACCCACCCCCTCCCTGGACATCCCACACCCCCTCCACTAGGACCCCCAGCCCCCCTGACACCCCCCCACCCACATCGATGCCCCCACTGGACAGCCCCCCCCTCCCCTCATTGGATATCCCACACCCCTCCCCACCAGGGCATCCCACCCCCTCTCTGGACAGCCCACACCCCCTCCTCACCTGGACATCCCCCCACCTGGATAGCCACCCCCCCCCCCACCTAGACAATCCACCCCCTCTCTGGACACCCCACACCCCCCTCCCCCACCTGGACACCCCACCCTGACCCCACTGGACAGCCCACACCCATCCTTGGGGAAACCCATACCCCCCTCCCCCACACCCATATAGCCCCGAACCCTCCTACAGCCCCCCTATCCCATGGACAACTCACCTCCCCCCACCTGGACATCCCCTACCCCTCCTATAGCCCCCCTTAGTGTATTTTTTATTTAAAATCATTTTATTCATTAAATATCCAAACTATCATGCATTAGCCATTTCACTAAACAAAATATATAAACCAAACATAAAACAAACCCATTACCCCACTAAAAAAACATAAAACAAACCTGTTACCCACTACACTAAACAAACCCCACTAAATAGACCATTTAATGATGTATAATGTGTAGAAAAAACATTAAACAAACAAAGGGTTCGATACTCCAGCATCAATAACTCTAATTTAGCCAAAATCAAAACATCAAACATAAAATAAAAAGAGGAAGAAGACTAAAAAATATGTAACACTAACTAATTTGAAGTGTAGAAAAAACATTTTATTGATTGAAGAAGTTTCTTTGGTTGGAAGTTGTTTTGCAGTCAAGAATACATTGGGAGGAGCTCTGTATTAGTTATGCAATAGAACCTATTGGGATCTCGGGCACTGGGTATTTGGGGGAAAACATTCCCAATGGTTTTTAAAAACCATTGGGAAAGCTTCCCTTTACCAACAGTTTATCAAATCCATTGGTATACCTTATAGAAAATAGTATTTTCCCAATGGTTTTAGAAAACCGTTGGAAAAGCATAGGAATAAATACAAATTACCAATAGTTTATTCCAACCATTGGAAAATGTTGTTTCTTTTACACTACAACAACATTTTCCTCAAACCATTTCTATAGTACCATTGGGAAAACACCATGTTCCAATAAGGAGAGGTAACACATAAAGGGGAATCAAATTACCAAAAAGGGATAACATAAAAATTACATTTATTTCCTTAACTTATGAATTTATAGGCTTCAATCTATGTTATCCATGATCTACATCACATCAAATATATAAAGGGAATTTTTTTTATTCCCTTAACAATGGTTCATACTAAGAATATAAATTTACCAAATAATATCCCACAAGAGTGTTGTAACCAAGAGTGAAGAAAAGTCTATTGTCATGTACCATTTCCCGTTTGAGTCTAGCATAAAGTAGTGTTTTCAAGTTTTACCCCTTGATACATATGTGACAAATCCACCTCTACTTGTTCATATCTTGACCAGGATGTATTTTTTTTTTGATAAACCACTTACTCTATACTCACCAAAATCTAGGTATGTTTTTATAATACATAGTATTATCCCAAATTAATTCACTAGGGTTTTCCAATCCAATTTCCAAAAATAACTAAACATATCCTCTGATACCAAATATAAAAATCTTGCTCTTTATTACACACTTAATGATGATTTATTACATACATTTTCATATAAGACAACTCTGAGGGTCAATAAGACTAGTGTATTGTAAAATTATAAATATTACATGACAAATAAATAAATAAAATATAAAAAAACATTATTAAAAACTTCTTTAACCTACCCAAAAAATTTATTTGCACTTTGAATTGAATAGGATAACCTGAGGACATGCATAATAATAGAGTGAGCTATAAAGCCCAATAAATAAGTAAAAAGGAAAATCATGAAGAGTAAAATAAATTTAAGGTAATAGGAATATCAATGGATTATAAGAGAAACCTGAATATAAAGGCATTATATATCATTATTATCATAATATTGAAATGTGGCAATAACATTTTACAAGATATTTGAATGAGCCAAGGCTCATTTAACATGGAGCATGAGTAAACCCCCAGTTCAATTGAGTTAGAATGATAAAACCCTCATTGAACTTTTAATAATTGTGAGTAAACTCTCATTGCACTAGAAGTATCCTTATACTACTCTTTACCTAATGCATTGGTTCACTATCAGGGCACACCCTTTAAAAACAATTCTTTTCATGCATAAGTGTGCCATCCGGATAATATAACTTTGAATAATTAATAATCATAATATATTAAACGATTAGGGAATGTGTAATACATACATTTATGTTCTATTAAATATGTATATGTGCATAAATGTGAATACCCTTGATATATAAATGATTATGGTACTAATTTCACGATTATTTTGGCTTAGATAATTGTTGTGCAATTTCAGTAGCCTACCGACGTGACATAAAAACTCATAAAAATGTATGATGAGATAGAAATTGGTATATAATAATAACTAAATGAAATAATCATTAAGTTGTTCAGAAAATGTACCAACACATGGAAATTGTAAATAGAAGGTGTGTTATAATAAAGAAGCCTGAAGAAAGAGGATAAATAGAATAACTCTTATGAAATTTTGGCATGGTAACATGCATACATGGAAGGAATTAGTGAGATAGAAAGAGGTATATCATCATTAAATAATATATAGGGAAGTAAGGGGGAGGATTATAATCACACCCCCTCATTTGTAATTGAAATTAAAAGTGATTACAATAGAAAGAAACTTGGGGAAAAAGGAGAAAGGAAGGAGTCCCTTACTTGGAAGTGTGATTTGAAAGTCTTGGGAGAGGCTTTGGAGAAGCTACAAAAGATTTTGGGGAGCCTTGGGAGGATTCTATAGAGAGTATGGAATATTTTAGTTGAGATCCATGGTTTTGAGTGAAGAGGAATGGGATATTGAGTGGGTTTATATTGGAAAGGAGAGAGATTACTTTATTATTTAGGTTTTGGACACTACACATTAAACTAATCAAAACAATAAATCAAACAATGATTCTCCAATGGTTTATTCCAAAATTGAGTGAAAGACATAATTTTATTAGGTGAATGTATGGACAAAATAAAATATTACACATTCTTATGTGGTGATGAGTCACACTCTCAAGGAAATTATTTTAAGAAGATAAAATATTTTATAAGTCTTGGAGGGTCAAATAAGGTATCATAAAATTAATTTTACAAATATTAAATCACATTATTTTTAAATTTAAAACATATATTGGCAGAACATATATTTTATAGTATTTGTTTACATAACTATTGTGTCATTATGATGACATATAATGCATCATATATTTAAATGGTATTTAATTTTTACCTAAAACATCAATTGTCTCAAAAAATTATGAAAATATCACCATTAGATAATTTCGATGTCCAGAATCCAAAATTTAATTTTCATTTTATCTAAATAATTTTTGAAATATTTTTATTTATAGTTTTAAAATAAAAATTGACATTTATTGAAAATTCATTGGTTTTGACAAAAACATCTTTCAAACATTAAAAAAAATTATGATTGTATTCATAATATTTATATGATCATTAATATTTAATAAAAATTAATTTAGTAATAATATTTTATTATAATATTATTTATTTAAAAAATCTATTAATTCATCAAAATGGATTTGTAAATTGAATACTAACTAAATATACAATTTGGGCTTATAAAAACCATATACAACGTCACAATGATAAAATGAAAGTATATTCTTCATTCTTTACGAAAATAATGATCATAATAATATTTCTAGGGTGTTGTAACATAACCCCTTATAACACCTGCATAAAACCTAATGGTAACGTGTGTGATGGTGACATACTCTGGGGGCGGCTCAGATAACATCACTTGAGTGGTAATCTCAATTAACTTCCACTTCTACCATAGGCAATTCTGTTTTAGATTTACATTTGAATATCGGCTTAGGCTTGGACAAGAGAGAAACCCAGTGATGGTACCTCATTTCCATGCTCTATAAAATGGTATTTGTATAGATCCATCTTACTGGATAAGGCGGTATCTTCCTTTTTCTAAATAAATTGGATTTGTTAAGTCCCTATATTTATACTAATCATGTGATCTCTATTCAATAGATATATTAGAAATGGTAACGATTCTTAATGGTATTTTGAAATCCAAAAAGATAAATCCATGTAAATTTGTATATTTTAAATAACATTTTAGATAATAACATATTTAATTAGATCAAGATGAATTTTCATTAATAAAAGTATGGGTTGTTACAATTAAATCTGTGAGGGTGAGTCAGTGCCTCCCATAGAAGATAGTATATCAACATGGAAGAAGAAATTACATATTTTATATGTCTAGATGATTGCTTCTTGTAATGGGTATCTTCTAAATGTTTGGGTTAGAAGCTGTGGGTGGATGTGTTCTTGGATGTTGATGTTTTACTCTAGCTTTTGAAACAACACCAGGTGGTTTATCCTTGAGAGGTATCTTATGAGGTGGTTGTTTAGACACATATTTCTTCTTTGTATGGTTTTGAATTATCAAGGGTGAGTATATTTTGAGATTTATATGATTTAATGGTCTGGACCTCCCCAGTCCATTATATTTTCAAAATACAATGTTTAGGGTGCTCTGGGGGGGAGATAACTCATTTAGAGAGTTTTCAAAAATTATAGTTTTTCCCTCGATAGGACGCGTCTGTAATTTAGAATCAGTATATCAGTGTAGGTGAGTCATGTGATTATTTGTTCGAGGCTTCTGTAGGTTGAGGCATTAGTAAGTCTAGGGGTCGGTTGGTCAAGGCACTGGTTGGTTGAGGTTTTGGTAGGTCGGGGTGGGTAGGTCAGCCATTGGTAGGATGAGCATCAATGAGTGTCGTCAGTGACTTGTGTCTATGAGAAGTGTCAGTGAGTGGAGCTAGTGACTGGAGTCAGTGAATCGTAGTCAATAGGCCGCGCTGGGGATTTGTGTTGATGAGTCATGTCAGTGACTCACATAGGGGAGACATGTGTCAGTGACTCACGGTTAGTGACTCACTTTCAGTGACTCGTGTTGGTGACTCAACCATCAATGACTCTCCCATCAATGAGTTATTTCTAGTATTCCCAAATTTTTAATTTTTCCCCCTACTATGTTTTATTACATGTAAATTTAGTTTGAAGACTTGTTTGAGCATTTATAAAGGTGTTTTAATGGATAATAATTATATCATTAACATTCTAATGCTCAGGGAACATTAAAGTATCCAAACCTTGAGGTCTTCACCATGATCTGACTTTAATGTCACATGAAACCATGTTTATTCTGGGGATAAAGTATTTGGTTCTTCTATGCTAATATACTCTCTTCCTAGTGTGTTTCCTTTTTCTCTTGGTTCTCCTATATAATTTTTTCCCTATGAATAATTTTGTGTTGTGTTGTGTAATTCCAATCCGGTTTTCCCCTGGAGTAACTCCTACTACTTGTGCGACCCCCAATTTTTTGTGCTATGAGTCATTGTTGATCGTCTATTTTTTCGAGTGCGGATTCATTCATCATTATTTTATTTTTTATATCACGTGTGGTGGGTGTACTCATGTCCCCTTGTGAATACGATTGGACCCAAATTTAATAATGATAATAAGACATAATAAATGTGGGGTTTGGAAGATTATGATGACAATCACATTTTTTTATTTGTTGTTATTGATCCATGTGATGTTTTGTAATGGTTGTATGCCTTTTCAAAATCAGGAACATGGTGGTCTCTCTTTGTGAAGCTGTTTGGTTTTTGAATACATGTTGTTGGTACTCCTTCAATGAAAGTATGTTTATAAATTAGGATAACCATGTATATTCAGTTAAATAAATGGATTCCCTCGGACCAAACCTTTTCCAAGATAAACCCTATTTTTCACGTGAAATTAATGAATAAGTGTTTTCTAAATGTAAATAAACATTTCCTTGTTGGTGTCACTGTTGGCGCCAAAATATTGGTCAAAAGTAACAAAGAAAAGAAGGCCCTGTAGCCAGCTTCGTGAAGCCACGATGTGGAGTCCCCCCAAGCAACGCGGCCGCCGCGAAGCACAGAAGGTGGTACACCCCACGAACGCCCCTAATGTTCATGAACACACAACAAAGTAAAAGTGGTAGTCCTGCTCTACAAAATCCCCTAACGTTCAGAAAACTGCCGCGGAGAAAAAGAGGCGGTATCCCTCATCGAACTCGGTTGACGTTTGTGACCCGCTGTGAAGCAACTGAAGCCCCTTTCGCACCGTGTGAGCTCTGATTCACGGCGCATATTGCCTATAAATACAATGATCACCCTGAGCCCCCAGGGATGGAAAATCCGACCATTCTACTTCTCAACTCTCAAATCGTGAATCACTCTTTTCTCTACGAATCATGAGATCTGCGATGTGTTTTTGCTTTGCGAGAGGCCTTCGGCTTGTATCGTTTTGAGCCCCTCTTCCGATTGCGATTCATTTCGTGAAGCCAAAGGGAATTTTTCAAGGAAGGGGATCCCCAAGGGGACTCGGGATGTTGCGGAGTATTTATGCTTCATGAAACACCCCTCATGTACATGTGATCCAAATTCCAAGGTGGGGTCACTGTACATTACGAAGCACATTGTTTCATGGCACTTCACTTCGCGAGGCATCTATGCTCCATGAGGCATTGCTCTGTGAACACCATTCCACTTCGCAAAGCACCTCACATTCGTACCTCTGCCCCATGCAAAGCATAAGGCACCCCAATTCGTGAAGCACCCCACTTTGCAAGTGCCATCCACTATGGAGAGCAACCGAGTTCCACAAGGCCCCTGCCTGTGGACCCCTCTTCTTGGAAATTTCTTCTCCGATGTGACCCTACAAGTTTGCATGATGTGATTTTAATGTCCCCTGGATGATACCTCCCATGGAGTTGCTTCACCTAATGCTTCTTCTCATAGGCACGCTAATGACAAATTCTTCTTCGCATAACCATGCTTACGTGGACCCCTCAATGGTTCGCTCTGTGACCCCCCTTCTACACGGAATTTCCGGTACCTTTCCTCCCACAAGGAGAAGAGGGTACTGGTCATGTAAGTCCTAGGGGTGTGGATTAAACCAACCTCGCCCGAGCTACAGGATGTTAAACAACCAAGCATCGCGTCCTCAACACGTGATGTTAAACTGTGATCTGACCCATACCTCGCACGCAGGGTCCCCCCCAAGCTCATACTTTCTTTACGCTGCTCATCTCCATGGGGATCGGACCCCCCCCCCACATGGGATGTATCCAACCACTCAGAGTGGAGTTTGACTATTGGGAAGGGCAACCTCCTAGGTGTAAGCCCCTATCCCTTCTTGAAGAAGGTAACACCCATGCACCTCTGTACTTCCTCACCACCATGGCCAGCGGAGGGCGTGATAGGGAATGAGGCACCTCCTTTCTTCGATCCCAAATCCCTCTCCCACTTTGATTTTTCACCATCGGGCCTCCATCATGGAGTAAGTCCCCCACCATGGGCCCCCTAACACGTAATCCCCTCTTCGCTTCCCACGAACGCACCCTTCGTGATGTGATCGTCAGGTCCCTACGACCTCTTGTTTCTTACACCGAGCATGACTCCCATTGGCATTGAGTGAGCACTGACCATGACACACCCTGGGCTACCTCAGAGTGTAAGCCCCAATTTCCCACAGTCCCGCATTATGTTAAACTACATCACGTCCTGCATGACGTTAAACTGCATCCTGTATCGGATGACTTTAAACTACACACTTGCACTACAAGGACTTTGATCCATGTCAAGGAATGGTACGTAGGAAGCCTCCACGTGGTTCAAGCCCACCACCAGTGGACACCCGGGTTCATCTTCACATCTGTTCTCTGATGAAACTCCTCCCGAACTATGAGGACTTTGATCCATGTCATGGCATGGTACATAGGATGCCTCCCTGAGGTTCAAGCTCGACACCCATCAGACAAAGGTCTTTCTTCACATTGGTTCATTGACACCCACATCTATTATGAACTACGAGTTCTTTGATCCATGTAAAAGAATGGTACATAAGAATCCTCCATGAGGTTCAATCCCAACACCCTACAGACCAAGGTCCTTCTTCACGTTGGTCCTCTGACACACACCATTCTGAACTATGTGGACTTTGATCCATGTCAAGGCATGGTACGTAGGAAGCCTTCCTGAGCTTCAATCCAACCATCCACCTGGAAAAAGGTCATTATTCACGTCGGTTCTCTGACACGCCCTCCATCCTTCATGACATCACAATCTAGTGGTAAGTCGTTGTAACCCTACCATCTTGTTGTTCTAACACCCCTTCATGTCAGTTTAACATCCCCTTTTCAACCCGAACTACGTGAATTTGATAAATATTAAGGCATGGTATGTAGGAAGCCTCACAGAGGTTCAAGCACATCACCCGTTGGCCATTCTGACCCTCTTCACATTTGTTCTCATCAACCAAACTACATAGACATTGATTCCCTACCATGGGGATACATAAGATGTCTCTTCAACACTCAATCCCATCACTACCGTCTTCTCCAAGATGGTCCCATTTCATTTCCACTTCACTCTGTGTAGCTTTCCATCACTCATCCTGATTCTTATCCAGGCCACCACATCCTAGTGAGATCATTCCACCCCATTCCTCTCCACAGTATTCAAGAAGTTGCCCACAGGCTGGCTCCGATATCGGTGTTCCATCAAGGGGGTTCTTCAATCTGATCCACTCTAGCTAGTGTTCTGATCAGCCCGATCTGTCTCCATTGGACATGAAACCTGTGGCATACCCCGTGTTAAACACCAGAAGATGAGGAAAACCTTAGATACATGCCTATGGAATATGATTCCATGTGCTCGATGTGGGATGTCTCGGGCATCTGTGCCCTCGAGAAGCCCTATAATAAGGAAAAAATGATAGACATGCCAATTCCCCCTCATTTAGACACATTAATGATTCTTCGACGTGAGTAATCCCCCAACTAAAGGTTGTTTCCATGACCGGACCCCTTGGAATGTCCTGACAGAAGCAGTGTAATTAAACGGCGTCTATGGAAATATGACACTGGGAAGAGTTTCATTAACAAAGTATTAAATATATGAGGGAGACCCAAACTAGGTGACAAGTTTTGGGGAGGAATCCGTAGAAGTATGAACTAACATCCCATCATTCTATTTCAATCAAGGATCAAACATCCCTGAACAATTAACGAATGCCGCCTGCCTTTGGATAGTTGGAATGCGGGGAAACAGTCATGTGTCCTCTACAGACGGATGCACGTGCCCTGGAGAAAGCATCGGAAAAAGAAATAGTGAACCAGACGTGAAATTATTATCCTCAATATGGAGACTAGTAACACTTGATACATTAGTATATTGACATGTCACCGGATCCAGATATCCGGCATCAAGTCCCACCATGAAAATATAGGGCCTTCCGTGAAACTCACCAAACGATGTGGAAGTAGAATGTTGGGAATTCTGTTCTGCAACATTGTCAAGGTGGATCCCTATTACCAGCCACAGAAGACCGGTTGGCGTTGGGGAACTGGTTGTTGATTTCTTTTCCTTGCATTTCTAATGAGTTAATCTCCATGCTTCCAAGGAATTAGGTTGCTGCTACAGGGACACGATCACTACCCACCGGCCTATGCAAGGGCAAGGTAAACACCAGCACAGCCACTCCGTGTGGCTCTACTACTGCCACGATGTCATCTCCATCAACGAACGTGGGGTGACCATGCCCTATCTCCCCATTGGAAGTCATCCAACAAAGGGTGATTAATGACCTCGTAAGCCGTTACGAGGAGGAGGGCATAATCCCAACCCGGGATATGGAACCCCTGTACCTAGAGGCCTCCAGGTGCCACCATCAATGCCACCCTCGAGGGCCATGCAGGGAGCCCCTCCTCCCCACCCCAACATTCAATCATTTCGGGAGCCTGTCCCCAGAATGCCTTGACAACTCCCTGCCTTACACTGATGAGGCGGGTGATGCCCAGATCAACCTGATCAGAGTCCCAATTCAAGGGATCCATGAAAGGGACCCCACATGGCTATGTAAGCACCGCCATACGGCCATTCTAGAGGAACATGTAGGCTATGCTGCTGCATAACCCACACCAACTCGCCTGACCCGACGCCAGAGTTGGGCCCGAGCTGAGGACGCCCACCAAGGGCTGTTAATGTTGATAGGTACTGTGGCCTGAGCCACTACCGACACATATCATAATTTACCTGCCCGCACTGAGCAGGGGCACTCCTATAATAAACCGGGATCGATGCCCCAACCGCCCCATTGGTTGGCTGGGTCGACTTCCCGAGTCGTAGGTTTGAGTGGCGATCTCTGCGAACCTACCCGCGGTGATGGAATCTCGTGTGGAGGTCCTCCCCATACCACTACCCAAAAGTGTGTGGACCTTACCCACTCTGAATCGTGTCATGGAGGTATGCCCCATTCTACCCCCAACCTGAATGAAGACATGCCCCGCGGTAGTGACACTCGGCCTGGAAGTCTCTCCCGTGCCCACTAGATCGGGTATGGAATTCCTCCTGCCCCCGACCGTCGATGTGAATACACTGCCCATTTGGTCCCTCTCGAATGTGGGGATCCTCCCTATGTTCTCTCAATAGCTGGAAAAGGTCCTACTCACCCTGTAAACCAAAGGGGTGGAGGTTTCCCTCGCTCTACACGCAACAATCATGAAGGTCCTCTTCATCCTCCCGCCAGTTCTGACGGAGGTTTCGCCCACTCAGGTGCTGTTCATGGAGGTCTTCCCCATGTCCCCTACTACATTTTTCCCCGCGATCTTCACACCCCAGCTGTCTCAAGTGGATGTCCTCTCCGCCCTGACACCAGCTCGACCCCAATATTACATGTCAGGAATCAGTCCTGTCTTGAGGATCCACCTAGGGGTACGAAGGCTGGTCATCACCGCTACAAGGAGAACCCTGGGAAGGCCTAGACGGAGACCAAACCAGCCTGCTTCTCTGATTCTGAAGCAAAATATGACTCAGCAGCAGAACCCTCCCCTCGGTCCTCCCTGTCAAGGACAGGGGTAGGAACAAGGTGAGTTAGCCTCATTCTTCCAGAATGAGATGTCCATCGGATTCCCACATCTCATCACAGGTATATCCAGGAGGAAGAAATTTTGGGAGTCCCACAGGTTCCTACTGTGCATTCCCCACTGTCGTCACCAGAAGTGCCCTCTACCTCGACCAGAGATCACAGAGATCTATTTTGTGGACCAATGGCTGTTGAGAAATAGCGTGACCCAACACCGATAATCGCGATCCCTGAACAGGAAGTCGTGACTATCAGCCCTTCGTATCATACGTTGTGGACAGGTCACCACACACTTCGTAGGATGGACATAAATTCGGCGGTCAGTCCGCTCATTTATTGTATTCTCCTCCACCCAGTTTACTATCCTAGCGGTCTGCCTCAGTACCGCTACTGGTTCCTCAGCCACCTCTGGTTGACGAGTGGGAAAATACGGGGCCAGGCCCTGAATCCAAGCCCAGGAGCTTCTGGAACATTATCACAGTGGATCACTTCCCCGAGATGTTCTGGTCTATGGAAACATTGAACATTCGTGCGCCGGAATCCCTCACCCCAGAGGAAGTCGAGTGCTTTCATCAAACCCTATGGGTGACAAACTTTCATATTCGCTATTATCAGGTGGTGTATCCAAGGATCCATGTGAATTTCGAAGACATTATCGAGAAGTGATGTCTATTGGATCTAGCTGCACACCTGGTGGCCTAGTGCCCTGAGTCGCTAGGCCATCATGAGGCCCTCCTACAGCTGTGCGTTCAGAGTATTAAGGTACACCACAAAATTACCAGGGAGGCTACCCACCACATGCAAGTCCATGGCTGGGGACAGTATGTCGCCATCCTCTTTAGTCCTATCGGGTAGCAGTCTGACTCGTTATGTGACCTTGAGGACATGCCCAAGGGAGGGTTTTGGTCCACATTGTTGACATAGTGGACATGGAGGAAAAGATGGAGTTTCTCTATGGAGACTTACTCCCTGAGGGTGTATCACGACTGTTGGAACCATCAGGGAGTATTACTCATTAGCAGAGGAACCTCCTGGGCCTCCCTATGCCCACCGAGTTTCTAGTACATAGTCGTAATGCAGGTAAGGGTAAAGAGCATATTAGAACTATCAAGCACTCCGACCCATCTACCTCAGTACAGAGGACAGACGAAGACCCCGAGATGGCCACATTGCACCAACAGCTCGCTAAGAAGAAGAGGCCGGTCGATGAACTACTGGTCGAGCTCTCCATAGAGCAGCAACCCAACTATGGTGATCCTAATCAAGTGCAGTAGGGGCAGGAACAAATTCCTCCCAGTAAGATGCCTCTGGGCAGCCCTGATCATGCTACTCCTGCAGACAGGTCAGAAGCAAGAACTCATGTCAAGAGGGCACGATACGTCCCGCCAAACCCTCCCGAATAGTGAGTCAATCTAAGGAATCCGGCCTGGGTTCCCCCAGATGCCCCGTGAGCCACTCCGCCAATCGCTCCATGAGCCATTGAAACCGTCTATCATGTCAAAGATCTGGAAAACACACTCGTGGTTTGGTATCCCCATAAAGAGAGGGACCCACGCCTAGATGATCCTATAGTGGCACTCATCGCCAGCCTCAAGGAGATAAAAATGTGGAAGGTGGTAGTCGCACCATATGAAAAGCGATATACCGTGTGGGTGGATGATATTCCTACGATTGGACAGGGGACCCGCGTGTTTTGTAAATCCCACTTTCTCTCCTTTTAATGGGACAGGGGACCCGCCGCAACACCTGGACCACATTTTCTCCTGGTGAGGCCCCATGCAGGGGACCCCATCACAGCAGGAGGCCACCAAGGTCCGATGTTTTGTGCATACTTTGGAGGGCCCTGCGTTCATCTGGTACAACCTGCTCCTTATTGGATTGGTGATCGAATGAGAGGATCTTCACCGGCAATTCCTATACCATTTCATCTCTACCACATGAAATACCAACATCATAGACCTCTTCATGGTAAAATAGAGTCCTGATGAGTGAGTTGCGGACTTCATCGCCTAGTGGAAGGGGCTCACAAAATCCCTCGACATGCCACTGACTCTAGAGATATTACTGAGGATGTGCATAGGGAATGTCAAAATAGAACTGGTTCCTTCCCTGATCACCCAGAATTACCCTGGAGGGTTTAGAGATTTTTCACATATAGCCCAACGCCTTGAGGAAGCTCTACAATAGCCTAGCCAGGCGCCTATGTTTCTCCCTGTGATCCCAGCAAGGAGGGCTACCAGAACCGATCCCACTACAGTGGCCTATATAGAAGCCCCCAGGAAGCTAAAATTGCTTCCAGTGGCACAAGCCTCACAACCTCACAAAGGTCGTCCACCTTAGGCAAAAAATCTTGCCCAGTAGTGACCATCTCAGAATAGGAAGGTTCCCTCGCGCAACGCGCCACCACTGCCTAGGCGGGACGATTAGGCTCTGCCTCCTCGGAAGGCCCCTCCAACCCCTCTTTAGGGCTAGGCACCTATATCCCCCTATCCAAAAATAAGGCACCATACTTACTCGTTCAACGAGAATCAGGTCCCTTGTTACTTCTGTGGTGCCCTAGAGCAGGGGATTGTGGGCTTAACCAAGTGCAGTAGGCCGGTAGAGGCGAATCTCACCGATCACCCCAACTAATATCCATATCACCAGATTATATGGAACACCATCAAGTAGTGTTATGTGTTTAAAGTCTGGATTCAAGACCAAGTTGATAACAACATAGTCAGTTTGGGCCTGGCCCCATCACAAGTGGCGGGTGTCTTTGTGAGGTTAGAAATCAGTAGCGACGACGAAGGCGAGTGGCGGCAGGTTCCCAGTCACAGGTCCCAGAAGTACGACCACTGGATGGCTCGTAAAATAGTGGTTTGTGCCCATAGTATTATTCAGGTACGCCTGAACCAGCCGGAGCCCTCAGAAGATTCATCCAGCACCTCTGCATCATCATCTCATCCTGCCTCGTCCCAGAAGAGCAAGCAGTGGCGGTGCAAGAAGAAGTAGCGCCCTCCACCAATGTCGTTGTCATCCTGCACTCTCAGAGACTTCATGCCCCATGAGATGGGGATCCCCCCAGACTTCGCGCAGTGGTGGATGATTCATCAAGTGACAGTTAGGGGTACCATTCAGTTAATACCGTGGAGTTGGTAAATCCCTATAAGAATCCTGAGGAGGGAGAACACCAGGAGAACCTCCCCAATGTCCCCGGTTGATGTCAACGTCAGCAGATCCGTGAATACATGGTTCATCAGGGTGCATCAGTTAGATCTTCCAGCCAGGCTATACAAGCTACTGAAACAAGATATCAGGCCCAGCGCAGAGCTCAACAAACATAACCTCCTCATTTGGTGCCCTTAGATCTACCTCAACCGACGTTTGTGCTACTAGATCAGGCATAGATTCCCCATTCATACCATGACCAGTCTCGCCCTACTGTAGGCCTACAATAGTTGTCTGGTCCTCATCTTGAAGCCACTCTTTAGGCCTTGACCATTGTGCATCAGGGCACACCTAGCACTAGCCAGGAGCCAGCCCAGCCGGTAGGGCCCGTCGTGCCTCCAACTGAAGTGCGGCCTCCTGTAAGCAGAGGCTCACATATGGCCCAAATGTATGATGTTTTGAAGCACCGTTTTGGCATTCCAACGAGGATTTCTATCCTTGGGTCTCTTTTCCTATCATCAGACATGCGTGAGGCACTTGCTGAGGCCCTAAGGATCCCCCTCTAGTTTGAGATGGAGGTAGCAGCTCAGAAGCCTTCCACGCCAAGGATATTGAGAATGCCGAGTGCTAGTTAGTTATCTCATTCTCTGGAGAAGATGAAAACCCTCCAATACAGGGGCACATTCATCCACTATACATCATTGGCCAGTTCAATAGCATGGAAGTCTGTCACTATCTTGTTGACACGTGTTCTGGGGTTAACCTAATTCTAACTCGGACATTGTGGAAGTTGGGGTTGTCTGAGGATGATCTAACTCCCTCCGACCTCAAAATTTAGGGATAGGATAGAATAGAGAAGACCTCGGTCGGCAAGATCCGTCTAATGACCCAGTTCTGTGGCTTAATTTCCAGTACCAAATTCATGGTTTTTTCCAAGACACCGCATACAATGCATTGATGGATATGCAATGGCTCTACCTGCATGCAGTCGTCCCTTCGTCATGCCACCATTGCCTCAAATACTCCCTCAATGGTCGAGTAGGCCTGGTCTAAAGAGACACGTCTCGTTTTTCCACTTTTTAAGCCCCTTACCTGGACACTGACTATTAAAATATTAAGGATAAGCAGATTCTGGAAATTGAGGTTGAACCCTCCAAGGTCACAAGTGATCCCTGGGCAGTTCTGGATGACACCTACACCTTACAGATCTATTGGTTGGAGGACACAACCCCCAACTTAGGGAAATGCTTTGTAATTTTGGGTACAAGAGGAAGGCCTATTCCCAAGTCCAAGTGATGGTGCAAAATCATCATGTACTCCTACACCAACCAGGATCGGGTGATCTAGGAACCTCCTCCCCCTGTATGGTATCGGGATGTCATGATCATGGAAACGACGGTACACCACACGTGTCTCTTCCTCATATATGGAATCAAACTGATCAAGCCAATGTTCCAATATTACTTTGATGTCACCAAGCGTGGCACCTTGTGCCAATGATTGGATGTGATTGGATAAACTTCGTTCATCACAATGTTCTTAGTGGTGCAAGAGTCTCCTAATGTGATGACCACAGCCGGCCAGGCCGACACTAGCCTCCTATTAGAGTATGGTGGGTCGGAAGAAACTTCCCCCATGAAGGATCCCTCCACAGGTGGAGAGTAGGATCTAGAGGATGCTCCCCACACCTTTGAAGATGGCGTCTCAACCACGGTCGATGAACTGGTGTAGGTGAACCTTGGTAGCGAGGCAGATCTGAGACCCATATTGATCAGTTCCACTATGTCCCTTGTGGAGCAGAAGCGGTATGTGAACCTCCTTAAGTATCACCGAGATGTGTTTGACTAGAGATATGGTGAGATGCAAGTAATAGATCCCCAGGTAGTCATCCACTGCCTTTTTCTCTCGACAAACCATCGTGAGTTCAAGCAGCCTCCCATAAAGAGGCACCCTTCTCACAGTTCCATGGTTGAGGCTGATGTTGAAAGCTCATCAAAGCAAAATTTGTCAAGGAAGTCCAATACCCCATGTGGTTGGACAACATTTTACTAGTGAAGAAGACGAACGGGAATATCAGAGTCTACATCGACTTCTGTGATCTCAACTACCATTGTACGAAGGATGATCTTCCCCTCCCAGTGATAGAGTTGTTGACTGATGCTACGTCCAGGTTCCAAGCCCTCTCCTTCATGGATGGTTATTCTGGGGACAACCATATCCAGATGGCCCCCGAAGATGATGAGTCCACCGCTTTTTGGGTCACCCTTAGTTCTTTCTGTTACCAGGTCATGACCTTTGGCCTGAAAAATGCAGGTGCCACCGATCAGCGGGCCATGCACCGCATATTCAAGGCAATTCTTGGAACACTGGTGGAGTTCTATGTGGACGATCTGGTTGTCAAATCTCACAAGTTCTAGGACCATCTCAAATACCTTGAGAAAGTTTTCAGCTTCCTCTGTTCCTTCCACCTAAAGATGAACTCTCTTAAATGTACCTTCGGGGTCACCTCCGGGAAGTTTCTTGTCTTTGTTGTCAGATACCGAGGCGTCGAGATCGACCCATAGAAGTTCAAATCCATCAGCCAGATTCCTCTCTCGAGTAATATTCGGGAGCGTCAATGTCTTCAATGACACCTAGCCTACATACGCTGATTAATTGAGAATCTGGCTATAAAGTTTAATCCCTTTTCTCGTCTCATTATGAAAGGCTACTCATATGAATGGGATGAAGAGTGTCAGGTCGCCTTCGAGGAGATCAAGCAGTATCTGCTCCAGCATCTGGCCCTGATGCCACTCGTTTCCAGAACTCCACTGGTCCTTTATGTGACCGCTCTGGAATGGTCTCTCGGCACCCTGCTCACCCAGAAGAATAATGAGGGATAGAGAACATCCTCTACTACCTCAGCTGCATCTCTTCGATAAGGAGACCAGATACTCCCCCATCGAAAAGAGATTCCTTGCATTTGTGTTTTCCATAATTAAATTGCGACATTACCTGTAGCACCATGAGGTACAGTTTGTCTCTTGGGTTGACTCAGAAATGTACATTATAAACTACCCCATGTTGACTGGCTGACTAGCCTGATGGGTGGTGATCCTCTAGCAGTTCAACATTAGGTTCGTGCCTTAGAAGGCTATTAAGGTGTAGGCATTGGAATACTTCCTGCATATCCATCCAACCTCCGCAGATCAATCCCTGGACCTGGATTTTCTTGATGAGGGAATCCTATCAGTCGATCATGCCAATTCATATTGGAAAATGCACTTTTACGGTGCCTCCAGAAGCCCCACTGTTAGAAGGCTCAATGATCCAAAGGTGAACAAAGTGGGTCTAGGTATCGTCTTCATCACACCGGTGCAAGATATTCTATCGTACTCATTACTGTTGTTAGAGGGCTGCACCAACAATGAGGTAGAGTATCATGCTCTCATTACATGTCTCAAGCAATCCCTTGAGATCGACATACCCTATTTTCATGTAAAAGGAGATTCTGAGCTGGTCATCAAGTAGGTCAATTGAGACTATGTTGTCAGGAAGCCAGACCTCATGCAATTGTTGGAGTGCACCCTCCGTCTAATGGCCCAGTTTTCTTCTTGACCAGAGGATACCCATGTCCATCAGTCACAGAATGGTTGAGCGGACGATTTGGCTGACCTAGCTGTGTCACTTGCAGAACTCGAGTAAGATGATATGATTATACATGTGCCACACTGGAGAGTCATCACCCCCATCCCCCTATAAGATGACGACGACCTGTCGGTAAGCCATCTTACAGACAGATCCTCTATGCCAAGAGCCCCAGGTTCTTCAGATGAAGTGGTTAAGGCCACTCCCGACTGGAGGGCACCATTTTTCGAGTATCTCCAAAATGGTTTCCTCCCAGATGATCAGGACGAGCATGAGCGAATCCGACGTCGCACACTGCAGTTTACCCTCAAGAGAGGTCCCAAACTTGAGTGGATCCTCTATAAGTGGGGCTTTGATGGTGTTCTCCACTTTTGTATTCAAGGAGTTGATATTTCTCATGTCATGCAAGAGGTTCATGCCGGTTCCTGCGATGCCCAACAGGCTGGGAAAAAGCTATCCCATTAGATTTGGAGACTGAGGTACTTATGTCCCTTTATGATCCATGATTATATTGAGTTTTCCAAGAGGTTCCACGCTTGCCAAGTCCATGATAACTTCTTTCATCGGCCGCCAGAGCCTCTACACTCCACCAATTACCCTTGGCCATTTACGGTGTGGGGACTCGATGTAATGGGACCATATCCACCGATGACAGCTCTCTAGTGTATGTTCATCCTAACCGCTACATATTTATTCTCCATGTGGGCAGAGAGAGCTCCACTCAAAGAGGCCAAGGCCAATTCCATCGTTGACTTCATGATCTCTAATATCATCCGCCAGTTTAGAGTCCCACACACTATCCTCACTGATAACGGCACCAACATTCGAGCAGCAGAGTTGAAGATATTGTAGGCCATGTACAATATCCACTGGAACCATAACTCTCACTATCACGTGCTTGCAAATGGACAGATCGAGGCATTAAACAAAACCCTTTCTTACATTTTGCAGAAAATGGTTGGTCAGAATAATAAAAGTTGGCCGGACAAGCCCCCCAATGCCCTCTGGGCGTATCAGACAACGACTCGAAATTCCCCCCAGGTGACTCCATATTCCCTAGTGTATGGGGTTGAGGTCATCTTGGCCATCGAGATCCAACGGCCATCATTACACACTACTGTCTATGACCAGCAGGCGCCAGATAAGGTGGCCGAAATCTACCTTGCCGAATTGGAATCACTCGACGCGAATAGGCTTCGTGCCTTGCACAATCTAGAAAGGCATCAGGATAAGATAGAATGAGCCTTCAATAATAAAAATTTCCTTCACACTTTTATACAAGGAAACCTGGTGTTGGCCCTCTGAGCGCTAATGATCGCTGGTAGGAAACAACCCAAGATGGAGCCCAAATTGGAAGTGCCTTACATCATTCATACGGTATGCCCCAATAGAGCATACTCCTTTGTAATCATGGATGGTGAGTGTATAACTCCTCTCACCAATGCCATGTTTCTAAAGCAATACTTTTCCTAAGCCTCTGAGCCCCGGATGACCCTAAGCTGCACCCCAGTCCCACACGACCTTAAACTGTATAGTCCTACATGACCTTAAACTGGATGGTACCACATGACCCTAAATTGCACGATGGTCCCATATGACCTTAAACTATCTAGTCCTGCATGACTTTAAACTATAACATTGTCTTCCATGACATTAAACTTCATTATCATCCATCATTATGATAAACTGGTCATTATCATCCCGCATGACAATAATCTGAAAAATAGCCCGAGAACTATGGAAATAAACTAAGATCTCCCTTGTCCTCACTGTAAGACGTTAAACTGCAAGCTGGTCAGACCTTCCTTACCGAGGCCTAGCCTCAGGCCCCATGTCCTTCCCCGACCCAGGCTCTCTAGTGGTTTTGTATGGTTGGGTGTGGGATTATGTCCTCATTCACAGCAGGTTGTTCACTGCGCCGTACACATCCCCAGATGAGATGTGTTTCATCGTCCCGCCTGATGTTAAACTGCATTTCTATAACTACATATGTCTTGATTCCCATCCTCATGGGATATATAAGAACACTCAAACATCTCGTCTTGAGCTGATCCCCGTGCTCTTCTCTTTGACTATTCCCCTAGGTATAATTTCCTTGGAGGGTCATTTAATGATGTGGAGTAGGATTCATAATCCCCACTCGTATGGGGATTATAGTGGTCGCACCATGTGCCCACTCTTGTTCTTCTATCCTCCCACGTCTTCACCGCATGACGTTAAACTGCGTTGCATCTTCAGAACTATGTGTGTCTTGATTCCAATCCTCATGGGATATGTAGGAACGCCCGGACATTTCGTCTTTTGACCTAGCCCAAAATCCAAAATCTTCCCATCGGGTCAAGGCATATGGTAGGGTGCATACTTTTTCCCCAATTCTCATCATGCTAGCCTTGATTCGACTATACGCCCCCCACCCTAGAGATGATCGCCTCTTTTGTAGATGGGTACAACTATGCTTCACCCACTCCTTGACTGGGATTCTATCACCTTCCCCATCCTAAAGGGCCCTTGAATGGTATGGATACCATGCCTAAGGCCCCCCCTTACCATTTTAGGCCAATCCCCTAGAGGTTGTCGAGAAACAAGCCGATACATGTCCCGCATTTCGAATGTGGTCAACAGTCGATGCTCATTTGTTGCTCCCATATCAGGTCACCATAGGGACGCTATGTTTCGAACAGGGTCAATAGCCGCCATGGATCTTCGGTCCACCCCACGATGTCCAAATCATCGAGTGTAGTGATTCATTCTTCCTCGTCCTGTAGTGACGATGTCTTTCCGGGCAGGGCCGACTATCGGGCCCCTGTCCCAGATTCTCTCTTATTGTATTGTTTGATATGGTGTGGGAGTTTGTCCTTCTTCATGTCGGGTTTATCGTCGTGTCATACACATCCCCGGATAAGACACCTTATCCTACCCCGTCCTCACTGCGTGACGATAAACTGCATGCTGGTCAGGCCTTCCTGACCGAGACCCTGCCTGAGGCCCCTTGTCCTTTCTAGGCCCCTAGCCCCCGTCCTTACTACATGATGGAAAACAGCAATATGGTCAGGCCTTCCCGATCGTGGGCCAGCCTCAGGCCTCGTAGCCTACCCGAGCCCCTTATCCCATGTTCATACCCTGAGTGTACGGTGTGGTGTTGGATTACATCCTCATTCACATCGGGTTACTCGTCGTTCTGTACACCTCCCCAGTCCAGGGAATCCTATTCCCCAACCCTTGTCCTCACTGCAAGACGTTAAACTATGAGTAGGCCAAGCCTTCCTGACCAATGCCCATCTATCAGGCCATTGGGTCTTTTTCATGCCCCTGGCCCAGGTTATCTCTTACGGGATTGTGCAGTGTGGTTCGGGATTATGTCCTCATTCACGTCGGGTTATTCGCCACACCGTACACATCCTTTTTAGGGTATCCTGCCCCCCAAATATCTTTTTGAACTACGCGTGGCCTGATTCCCATTCTAATGGGATACATAGGACCACCCGAATGTCTAGACTTTGGGTCCAACCCCATCTCTTGGAAATCACCATTTTACATTGTCCCTTTTTCCTACCCTCTCATTCCTGGACACCTTCATTGACCCTTTTTCGGTGGTCCACCAATGTGACTAAGGGTACTCTGGTTTATTTCCTAGAATGTCAGACTCTACTCAGACATGTTCTAACTTGCTTTTCAGGCTTTGTGTTCCCCTTCATCAGGGATTCCATTATCTTTTACACCTGGAGTGACCCCCATGAATGGCATGGATACAACGCCTAATGGACCTCCTACTATTACGGGCCAATGTCCCTAAGTTTTTTGGACAACAAATTGATACAAATCCCATGTGTTGAATATGGTCATCGTTCAATGCTCCTTTGTTGTTCCCACGTCAGGCTAACGCGATATGGAGACTGTTTTTCCACCATGGGTAACAGTTATCCTCCATCGCCATGCCAACCCCATTAAGCCCAAAATGTTGGTTACATGATTCACAGCCTTCTCCACCTCATCATTCCCATTAAGAGCTTCAAAACTCTTGATATTATTCCTCAGTGAACATTTTCACATTTGAAGGAAAAAATCTGCGGTAAAGGTGTCCTTCGGGGCTCTTCACCGCCTTCCTCTGATTGATGATCCAAGTATTGCAATAAGGATCTTCCACCCATGTTTCCCACACAGAGTTTGACTCACATGGGATTAGGGATTGGGTTGAGATATGACCTTACATGGAAAGCAACCATCCATTCATGGTCCGTGATCTAAGACCATTAACTAAGATCTCCCAAGAACTACATACAGCTTGATTCCCATCCTGTTGGGATAGGTAGGAACGCCCAGACCTGGGTCCAGGATGAGATGTACTAATTTTTATTTTTTGTCCCGCCTTCTAGACTTTGACTACGGGACTGCGTGGCATGGTCTGGGATTACGTCCTCATCCATGTTGGGTTTGAGATAGCCGCACCACACAAACCCCATTCTAAAAATTATCCCTCCGGTCTCCTATCCCACATGACATTAAATGGAAACATTCTAGAACTATGCATGTCTTGATTCCCATCCTTATGGGATATGTAGGACAACCTGAATGTCTAGACATCGGGTCCAGCACCATATCTTAGAGATCTCCCAATCTTCCGTTCACCTAGGTCCCTTGGCCTATCCCTCTACACATGGGGGATATATAGGTGTGGTACAGGGATTTTGGAACCATGCCCCCCTTCTCCCGGGAATCCGCCATCTTTTGGACGCCATCAAGGTGAGTCCCTCGACCCCTTGTATTAGCTCTCCCATGTGTTAAGAGTTCTCTGGCCTAGGACCAAGAGTGTGAAATTCAACTTAGGAAGGTTCCTCCCATTTGTCAAGCTTCATTTTCCCCTTTATTCGTACCTCCATTATCTTTCACACCTGTAGGGACCCCCAAGAACAGCATGGATACAATGCCTAATGGCTCTCCTACTATTACGGGACAATACTGCCAAGGGTTTCAGACAAAAAATTGATACAAATCCCACATTGCAAACATGGTAAGCGGTCAATTATCATTCGTTTTTCCCCATTTCAAGCTAACGCGACTGGATGTTGTGTTATGAACATGGTAAGTAGTAATCCTCCATCGTCACGCATCAGGCCTTGAATGTTGGTTTCATGATTCACGTTATGTTCCACCCCATCGTCTCCAGGTGGAATATCAACACTCTTGGCTCTATCCCTCAGTGTACCTCTACACGTCAGGGGGACAAAGCTACATTATGGTGTTCTTAGGGGCTCCCACGTTCTAAGAACTAAGACCAGAAACTAAGATCCTCATTAAGGGATATGTGCAGCTTGATCCTCATCCGAATGGGATGCGATGGGTCACCCGAACATCTTGATTCCGAGTCCAGCTAAGCTGGGAGCTAGTTACTCATGCCCCTTTCACTATCACCCCTATTTGGGCCCCTCGCCCGAGGTTCCTATCTCAGAGTTACATACGGTGTGATTTGAGATCATGTCCCTATTGACATCAGTTTTGTTTCATGGCATCATACCCATTCCCCTCCTTGCATCGTCTCCACTATGTTTGTGTTGAATGACGTTAAAATGCATGCTTGGTCCTATCATATGACCATAAACTGTGACATTATCGTCCTGGACGCATGACAAAAAACAGCACTGCATTGTGATGACCTCATTGTAGAGGACATTAGGTTTGGTATTGGTCATGCGCCATACCATTTTTCAACACCTACTACAGCTTGATTATTTGGGCGACACCAGGGATTTCTGTCCTAGGCATGTCGCTTCACAAAAAACCCACTCAACTTAAAGGTGAAACAAGATTTATCAAATAACACTTCTCATGGTGTGAAGGCCAGACCCGCACACCTCTTTCATCCTTTGCACTGGTATCATACTGTGTTGTGCCAGCATTCAAGAACTACATGTGGCTTGTTACTCATCCTTATGAGATACGTAAGAGCGCCAATTTACTTCCTCATGGGCCCAACCCAACTTTTATGTTTGGTCACTCGACTGGAGCACTTTCCTAGTGAACACATGGTAATTAGGGCTTATGTCCTCGTTCATGCTGGGTTTTGTAACCACCTCACCATGTGTTTACTTCTCTCCTTACCCATTCATGGTCCGAGTTATAAGACGTTAAACTAATACCCTTTGAATAACTACGTGTAGCTCGATCCCCATCCCCATGGGGTACGTAGGAACCCCTTTGCACTTTGCTTCAGGCCCAGATCAAATTTCATTTTTGGTCCCTAGACCTAAAACCTCCCCTGAGAACATGTTGTGTGGGATTATGTCCTTATTCACGTCGGATATTTGAGTTACCCCACCACATGCTTCCACTGTTTCCTCCCATACATGGTCCAAATTCTACAACCCTAAACTAAGATATCCCTTTGGGAAGGGACTTGACTCCCTCTATCTAGTATGTATCATTGTCATATTCAGATGCGTTTTGACAAAGAGCCCTATGTGTGGAATCTTCATGGAGACATTCCTCTCCTTCCATGTCCAGGATTTGTGAGATCGCTATTTGGATAATCATCCTCTTCCACATCCAAAAGGACCCTCAGATGACATGGATGCTAGGCTTATGGGCTCTCCATGGATGTTGGGCCTAAGGGCTCTCCAATCGTTTCACCCCAATGTCTATAAGGATCTCGGACGACATCTGCGACATGGTACCATGTTTCTAACAAGTTCAATTTTCATCCCTCATTTGTCTGTCCCCATTCTAGGATAATGTGATATGGAGGCTAAGTTTTCTCCTTGGTCAACAGTTATCCTCCATCGTCACACCTCCATCATTGTGATCCAAATTCCGAACATCATGATTCACACATTTCCACTTCCTCATGTTCAAGTAGAATTCCAACATATTTGGATTTATCTCTTCGTGCATCTATGAGTGCCATATGGACGTGTTAGCATCATTTGGTCGGTATTTACCGAGCGTCCCTTTTCCCCACCATGCCCCTTCCTATGATGAGAAAGTTCCCCATTACTTCTTGTTTCCCACATCGATCATGACTCACGTGTGCTTAGTAGATTTTGTGGGATGAGTACCAACGCAACTAGGCCTCTTATCTTCCAGCATGACATTAAAATGTGCTTCTAGAACTATGTATGGCTTGATTCCCATACTCATGGGATGCTTAGAGACACACTGGTATTTCACCCAGGCTCCAGCCATAGGAATCATAAATCATGTTCTACCCCTTTCTGGTCCCCTAGCTGGACACCTCCTAGGGAACAATACAACAATAACTTTGCCCTGAAAAAGATCAGGAAGCCACGTGATGATATTGGGAAGCGACAGCCCCCCATCGCCAGAGATGCCCTATCTGAAAGAAAGAATGATCCATCATCAAACTGATGCGTCCATCCAGTGTGCTTCCACCACAATGGAATAACCTCAAGAGTGTTGGATTCTGTTCGAAAAAACCCTCACTCCAAATTCCACTCCTTGCATGCCCCCCTTATTCGAACCCTTGTCCCCTTTCATGTCTGGAGGAACCCCCTAACAGTATGGATGCTCAGCCTATTGCTCACCTATTGTCCTGGGGCAACGTTCTAGAAGACTAATGGGTAGAATTGTGAGTTGGGCCACATGTTTCGAACATGTTCAATGGTCGGCCCTCATTTTTTATCCCCATTTTAGGCTAACACAATAAGGATATTGTGTTTCTTCCATGGTCAATAGTTATCCTTCATTGTCATACCACCCCCATAATGTTTTGAATCATGGGTATCATGATTCACACTTCCCACTCCCATTTGTTCAGACCGATTTCAGTAACTCTGGAATTGCACCGTTCATGCATAAGAGCACGCTGGGAAATGGTAATTCGTCTGTTATGAGAACTTCATTCTCCAGTCATGTCTCTCCCATTTCCTGGAAATCTGGACCGGTTATCCAAACCCCAGATGCCCGAAGCTTGGTTTTCACTCCTTTGTTTGGATGGGGCGATGAGGTGACTATCTTTTGTTTCTCACATCGGGCCCGACCCACGTGAGCTTAGAGAATTGTCGATGCATGTTCCATAAACATCGTATGGATGCAATGAAATAGTGAAAACAATGTAACTCGTGCATGGTACAAAATTAAAAAAAAAACAATGCACGAATGTGCGTTTAAGGGTTTGTAATCATTACAGTACCTGAGGGTCAACTCCCCCCATGGACGGATTGACCTCGTCAAAAGAGCGTTACAGCTCCACCACCCTTCGACATGTGGCTTCCAAGAATTGCTGCTGCCGACTCAGCTCCTGCTCCTCCTTAGCAGCAATGGGGCACAGTTCATTATCCTCAGCTCAGGCCTGCTGTATGTCAGCTAGAATGACGATCATCTCTTCGGAAGCCTCTCTCAAACACTCCTCTTCCTCTTCCAGTTGGAACTTTAATCACAAGATCAACTCAGATTGTGAATTGAGAGAGGTTGAGTGCTCATCCGCCTAGATCTATAGGCGTTGGACTTTGTTTTAAGCCTCATAGAGCTTCTTGATGTTCGTTGCCTTCCTCCGCTGCCATCCCACACTGAGACCGTGATCATACTCCCATATCTTCTCTTCCATAAGATCATGGATGAGCTGATGAGGGAGATAGGAATCCACTCCCCAGCACATAGTTTGCGCAACCATGAGTGAAGTCTGTCCATCTTGTCCAGCCATAGCACTTGTGGGGTGTCGTTGAGGAAGCGCATGATCAGCTTCCACGATCAGCGGTGGGCTATTTTAGTATACTCTTCAACGGAGGTCCTCTCATCCCAATCCACACGATTAATAGGCTTGTATGTCGGGTATGCCTGCAAGAATTCTTCAGCGGAATCTACATCTGGTGTAGCATTGGGCGTTGGATCAAACGCAACAGGACATGGGTTGCCCGACAGATCCTCATCATCAGACGCCACCTCAATGACCTCATGCACGACCCCGCTGGTGGTCCTGCCAATGATAGGGGACACTGCAGCTTTGGTGGCCTGGGTAATGATCTCCACGATCATTGGCATGCCCCTAGGGGGGATACCGCCAGAAATCCCGACCAGCCGTGCCGCTACAGCCCATGCTATTCGATGAAATGTACGTGACAGAGAAGGTAATGTATGTCATTTGGCATGATTGAAAGGTGACAATAATGAGTTAAACAGAGAGGACTTATAGAGATTGAATTCCCGGTACTGCTCCGGAGTTGATGTTGACGGGGCCCCGAGGCATGGCCCTCCGCATATTTTCGGAAGGTCTGGAGATTCTTGAAGAGCCACCTCAGGTGTCCTGGCCCTGCCAGACATCAAAGTGGACACGGCCATAGGAGGGGGATTAGAGGGTCCTGCATCATCACCCACAGAGGGGAAAGAGTGAGGTCGGTGTACAGGTTCCTCCTTCACAGTTCAGATGTTTGTAAGATGTCCATAATGTCCTGAGAGCAAACACTGAGGGAAGAAACATGGATTGTTACCTCGAGAGCCTCTACGAAATCTTCGAGATCCAAGTCATGATAGCCAACTTTTCCTTCCTCCAACGGGCTCCCTCCACTGGCCTCGTATCCATGAGAGGATTCATCTGAATCTTCTGATAGGGGGAATCACTCCATCATCATGGCGGATGACAGTTGAGGGGGAACTGTCTGATCTAGTAGTACCCTCATGTGGTTTGTCATTGGATGCGTGGAACCACTGGAATGTACGACGTCCTCTAGCTCATCCAGATATTGCTCCATATCTGTCACAGACACTGCAAAACCGGCCCGAATAGGGCCTATACCTAATAAATCCATCTCAAGGCGGTTCAGGTGTTCCCACATCTCGGGTGGGGTGAGGAATTGCCGGTTGACATCCCAAATGTCCCAGGCATCTAGGAAAACATCATTATCCTGCATGTCGATATGGCGTAGACATTTCACCGGATCCTGAGTATATATCTTGCGGAATCCCCTCAGTGGCCGCCCCTCCAGATGACTCTGCTCTTCTGGGACCAACAAGTCCGCTACTGCTGCTGGATCCGCCACTGCTGTCTCATCCTCAACTAGTGCAGGTCTCTCCAAAATGGAAGACCCGCCACCATGAGAGGCCCTTGCTACCCTTTAACCCTGAACTTGGGATTGGGGAGTCCTGCCATCACCAGCTCAAATGCTTTGCTGCTTTAGCATATACCCTTGATAAGCTACCCCCAGCTTATGTCATAGTCTTTCACCATTACAAAGGTAGTAGTGGGCGGAGGCAAGGAATTTTGAATATTCTCGTCTTCCCATTTAAACATGAGCCACAATTTCCTCATTACACACGGGTGCTCTTCATGGCGCTCCTCCCAGTAGACCTACGGGGTCAGCTGCTGCAGGCACTACAATTGCCTTGCAAACCAGTGTGGGGTGTACGGCTCGCAGAGAGGCTCATGGTCCACCCTTGCCACCAAGACTCCAACTTGAAAAGCTAGGAGATAGGCCCTATACCCCTCCGTACCCTAACATTCGTCCGTAAGTACCCCCTTCGGCAATGGAAATGGGTGGAAATTAAACTCATCCGCCTTCCACTCCTTGTTTAGTTCCAACGACACAATTTATTTGGTGGGAAAGCTCCTGGCAACATTCAGAATGTAATGGTGGATGTTTGACCCCGGAGGTGAGATGGGGTTCGGATATTCATAAACCCCCATGATGTGTGCCGCGATCCACCCATACAAAAGCTGTAAGGGCCCACATATCCTCGGTGGCTTGTTTCCCTCTCTAACATGCCGTAGCATCTTGTACAATCTAGTGAGAATTGGAATCCCCATAATGACCCACCTTCCTGTGTCCAACACGGATTCCCTGATGAATGAGCTGGGCCGCACCCCCATGTTGTTATACCTCACTGGTAGGATCCAACCACCGATAAGTGCCACGATGAAAGCCACCATCCTGACTATCGGCCACTGTTCACTGCTGACACTGAAACCCCATGTCTTCCATTGGTTGTCCTCCAAGAGTCGCCAATACGAGTTCGGCATGCCCCTTCGAGCCCCCTTTGGTCATGTTCGAGTCCTCGGGGGAAACTCTTGATCCTACGAGAAGTTCAGAAACAACTTGAACCACTTATTAATGTGGATATCTCTCACCGCTTCTTTATCCTCTCTGGGGACTAGTCCCATCAATGTTAACGCTAGCCGCAACATCTTCTTTGGATCCACCCATGCAATCATGATGGGGAGGAACTAATCATACATTTCCCCCAAGATCGGGACCCCCGAAATATGATGGACATCACATAGACTAATTCCAAACTCCCCATGGTATAGGTGAAAATTGTTGGTCCTAGGGGACCATCTGCTCAACAGCTCTAGCATCAGCTATTTCAGTTGACAGAAGTGGAATTGGGAGGCTCATGCCACCTCATTCAAGCCCACTCTCCTCAGCTCGGATCCACACTCCTCCCATGAGGCGCCTACCCATTAGGCCCATGCCCAATCATTGGTGAAGATGCCTCCCGGGAATAGGTCCCACTTATTAGACCACCCCTTCATCGAATGCCCCAACGCTACCTTCAGTATGATGTGGTACACGGGATTGGACATCTCCGATTGCAAGGGATTCCCATCAATATTGTTCAAATGATTGTATAGGCAGTCAGCGTTGACAGGTGTGATGTCCTCCCTCACATGACCCTCTTCTTCCCTATACCATTGGCGCTGGCACGACATGCTTCTAAACCAGCAAACTGGTTCATCACTACTCACCTTAGGAATAATGAAATAATTCCTCATCCCGAATACATACAAGGGAAGCTTGTTGCATAGAGGGAAGTTATTTTGTCTCTCTGATAACCATTCTGTCAAATAAGAGGGTCCTAGTGGCTTCAGACTAGCTCCCCCAGGCCCATACAGTGGGCCATATCATCCCTTCGGGCGGCATCTGCAATCACCCCTGGGCAGCTTCATGATAGGCCATTTGTTTTTAAATGATTTGGATATTTTATAGCTCGGGTCACGAAGCTGGTTTGCGGAGCTCATTCATGAAACAAAATCGTGGAGCCTAGCCTCGGCCTGCAAGAACACATTCTCTTGGCACTGTCGCTGAGTCAGAGACTCACAATTCGCCGCGAAACCCGATTCACGGAGAGGAGACATAGAGTACGCAGAGCTTCACGAATCGAGATCACAAAAGAAAAAAATCATGGAAGAAGGAAAATGACAAGAGATGTCATCCCCCTATTTATAGGTGGTAGCCCTAAGTGCTTCATGGAACATCCAACCCACACGGAGTATCGTGGTGCATCCAGCCTGCGCAGAACTTCACGGAGCCTCCACCCCGCGCGGAGCATCACGACGCATCTAGCCCACACGGAGTATCGTGGAGCCTCCAGACCAAATGGCCCCTTTCCGCCTCGCGCAACATCTTTATGAGTCATGAACACAAACTATAGATAATTTTTTTCAATTTCTCTTATAATTCAACCCTTTATCCCTCTACGACTCCAATTCTGAGGGGGGGCATTTGTTGACGCCAAAATATTGGATGAAAAGAACTAAGAAAAGAAGGCCCTGCAGCCTACCTCGCGAAGCCACGACGCAGAGTCCCCCCAAGCAACGCGGCCTCTGTGATGTACAAAAGGTGGTACGCCACACGAACGCCCCTGACTTTCGCAATCCCGCCACATAGAAAAAGAGGTAGTATTTCGTCACGAACTCCCCTGACGTTCATGAAACCTCCGCGAAACAAAACATCTGGTACCCCTTCACGAACTCGGTTGACGTTCACGACCAGATGTGAAGCAACCGAAGCCCTATTCATGTCGCATGAGCTCTACTTCCCGGAGCCTCTTTCCTATAAATACCAAGCTCCCCCTGAGCCCTCGGGGATGGAAAATCCGACCTTTTAGCTTCTCAGCTCCCAAATCACAAAACACTCCTTGTTATGCGAATCATGAGCTCCGTGAGGTATTTTTGCTTCGCGAGAGGCCTCCGCCTTGTCTTGTTTTGTGCCCCTCTTCCAAGTGGTAAGCCTTTTTCTAAGACTAAGGGAGTTAGATAAGGAAGGGGTTCCCTAAGGGGACACGGGTTGTCGCAGAGTGTTTACACTTCGCGAAACACCTCTCTTTTACACGTGATCCACATGCCAAGGAAAGGTCACTATACTTCGCGAAGCACATTACTTCACAGAACATTGATTCGTGAGGAATCTATGCTACGCAAGGTAGTGCTCCGTGAAAACCCTTCCACATAGCGAAGCACCTCCCATTCTCACAACTTCCCCATGATAAGTCTGATGCACACCACTTCGCGAAGCACCCCCCTTCACAAGTGCCCTCCACTATGAAGAGCAACTGAGTTCCACAAGGCCCCTGCCTATAGACCCCTATTCTTGGAAATTCTTTCTTTCACGTGATCCTCAAGGTTTTCATGATGTGATTTCGAAGTCCCTTGGACGATACGTCCTGTGGCGTTTCTTCACATAATGCTTCTTCGCATAGGAACGCTAATGGCTATTGCATTTTCGCATAGCCACACTAACGTGGACCCCTCGATGGTTCGCTCTACGACCCCCATCTATATAGCATTGCAGGATCATTCCCTCCCAGAAGGATCAGAGGGTACTAGTCATGTATGTCCTAGGGGTGCAGAGTAAACCCACCTCATCCGAGCAGTAGGATGTTAAACTGCCAAGCACCTCATCCGCAACACATGATGTTAAATTGTGATCTGGCCCTGTTCCTCACAGGTAGGGTCCCCATAGCTCAGAAATTCCTTACACCGCTCGTCTGCATGAGGATGGGATCACCCTACCCCCCACATGGAATGATATCCTTCCTCTCGAAGTGGCGTATGTCCACGGGGAAGGGCATCTTCCTTGGTGTACGCCCCTAGCCCCTCTTGCGGAAGGTATCACCCATGCACCTCCGTACATCCCCACCACCAGGGCCATCAGAAGGAATGATAGGGAATGAGGAACCTCATTTTTTTCGGTACCAAATCCCTCTCCTTTTATGCATTGTCACCCTCAGGCCTCCATCCTAGAGTAATTCCCCCACCATGAGCATCCAAACACGTAGTTCCCTCTTCGCTTCCCACAGACACATCCTTCACGATGTGATCGTCAGGTCCCTGCGACCTCTTGTTTCTCACAATGAGAATGACTCCCATGGGATTAGAGTGAGCACCAACTGTGACACACCCTTGGCCACCTCAGTGTGTAAGCCCCAAATCCCATGTCCCGCATGACGTTACACTGCATCCTGTCCCGCATGACGTTAAACTACATCTCGTCTCGCATGAATTTAAACTACACACTCGAACTATGAGGACTTTGATCCACATCATGGAATGGTACGTAGGAAGCCTCCATGTGGTTCAAGCCCACCACCAGTTGACACCCGATTTCATCTTCATGTCGTCTCATAGACGAAATCCTCTTCAAACTACAATTTATTTGATCCATGTCAAAGAATGGTACGTAGGATGCCTCCCTGAGGTTCAAGCTTGACAACCTTCGGACCAAGGTCCTTCTTCAAGTTGGTTCACCGATACCCACATCCATTATGATCTACAGGGCCTTTGATCCATTTCATGGCATGGTACGTAGGATTTCTCCATGATGTTCAAGCCCAACACCCAAGGGACCAAGGTCTTTATTCACGTCGGTCCTCCGACAAACTATTCTTAACTACGTGGACATCGATCTATGTCAAGTCAAGGTACATAGGAAGCCTTCTCGAGGTTCAATCCCCCATCCACCTGGGCAAAGGTCCTTATGCACGTCAGTTCTCTGAGATGCCCTCGTCCCGTATGATGTTAAATTACATCCCAATTCAGCGGTAAGCCGTTGTGACCCTACCATCCAGTTGTTCTGACACCCCTTCATGTCAGTTCAACAACCCATTTTCAACACAAACTACATTTACTTTGATCAATGTCAAGGAATGGTATGTAGGAAGCCTCCCTGAGGTTCAATCCCATAACCCATTGGTCTTTCTGTCCCCCTTCACGTCGGTTCTCAACAACCACACTACGCGGACTTCGATTCCCTTCCATGGGGATACATAGGAAGTCTCATCAAGACTCAAGTCCATCACCACTGTCATCTCCACGATGGTCCCAATTCATTCCCCTTCACTCTGTGTAGCTTTCCATCACTCATCCTAATTCTTATCCAGGACACCACATCCCGGTGAGATCATGCCACCCCATTCCCCTCCACAGCATTCGGGAAGCTGCCCAAGGGCTGGCTCCGATAACGGTTTTCCCTCAAGGGGGTTCATCAATATGATCCACTCCAGCTAGTGTTCTAATCAGCTCGATCTGTCTCTTTTGGACGTTAAACTTGCGGCATACCCCATGTTAAACACAGGATGCTAAGGAAAACCTCAGATACATGCCTATGGAATATGATTCTACGTGCTCGATGTGGGATACCTTGGGGTTCCGTGCCCTCGAGAGGCCCTATAATAAGGGACAAAAGACAGGCACACCAATTCCCCCGCATTTAGACACATAAATGATGATTCAACGTGACTAATCCCCCATGTAAAGGTTGCATCTATGACCAGACCCCATGGAATGTCCTAACAGAATTAGTGTAATTAACTGGTGTCCATGGAAACATGGCACTGGGAAGAGTTTCACGAAAAACGTATTAAATCTATGAGGGAGACTCGGAATAGGTGACGAGTTCTGAGGAGGAATCCATAGAAGGTAGAAACGACATCCCATCATCCCATTTTGATCAAGGAGAAAATATCCCGGAACGAGGAATGTATAACACCCACCATTGGAATGCGGGAATGCAGGGCAACAGCCACGCGTCCTCTACAGACGGATGCATGTGGCCCGGCGGAAGCGTCCGAAATAGTGGCATTATATTGTGTTTGGTTCTGTTTGGTTGTGTGTCTGTGTAGTTCAGGTTGTTCTATGTCTTGGGGATGGGAGTGTGCCTATGTGTATGGGATAGTGCAAGTGGTTTAATTAGATCTCATGTTGAGAGATTGGTTGATTGTGGAATGGATGCACTTGTTATGTAATGGGACTGTATCTAAGTAGTGGTTCGGTAGTGGGGTTGCAGGTTTAGGATGTGTTATGTTTGTGATTTGGGTGTGTTGGGTAGGGTGTTGTTATATATTGAGGTTTATATGTGTTTTTGTGATGATGTGTGTGTGTTTTGGGTGGGGGCGTTACTTTTTGATAGGAATGATATGGATATATGGAGATATGAATTTGAATAATGATGGTGGGGGTGTCCCATAAAGGGGAGTGTGAAGTAGGACAAAAAGATGGTTGAGTTTTGATTGTATTACTGGATGTGGTTCTTTTCATGAAGTGGGGCTATGAAATATGGTTTAAGAGGAATACTTTTTAAGAAGTATGTTGTTACATTGTGTGGTCCTCTCACACAGAGATTCCAGATATAGTAATATTAGGAATGGGTGTTAGAGTGGATTCTTTTACATTATCCCTTATTTATATTTCTAGATTTAGTAGTGGTTTGTAGGGTGTTTTATCTAGTATCCTAGTGGTATAATGGATGGATGGTTTTTGGATTTTCTCTGCTCCCCCTTCTAGTAATTGGTATCCCTAGACTCTTCAGGTAGGTTGTAGTTCGTTAGTGAGGAATAGGTGTCTACAGGTGTGGTGTACATCCGAGCTATCTTTAGGATGAGATACATTGTACTTTATGATGTGTCTATGGGCAGTATGTGATGTGGTTGTTGGCCAGGTGTCTATAGGTGGGATGTGGTATGTGGAATAGGTGTGTGTGGGTAGGTTAGGATTGTAGGTATTGTGGAAGAGCATCGTAGTGTCTTGAAAATCGCTGTCAGTGAAGAGAAATTAACCAGTCAGAAGTGGTGTTGGGTACCCAAATATAAATGTGATTACAATTTTTTTTTTCATGACATGTATTATTCAGTGATCATTCCTTGTTGAGGATGGGGTGGATATTATACATTGTAATGTTATTTTTGGTTTATGATTTTTTCAATGGGCATTAGTATGCATCTCTCACTTATGAATGAAGGACTTTGTATTTTCCTAATGAGTATACCTGTTTTCTCACCCTATTATATAAAACAGATTTCAGGTTTCTTGGGGGATTACAAAGACTGTGATGGACATTAATAGATCAGATGTTCAGGACTATTTTTGTGTCACTACTTGTTTTGTTTTGGTAATTACAGTGGATTTTCCTTTTATTTTTATAATTTTTACTTTAAACATGCATGTGGGATGGATTTTGGATTCTATTATATATATATATATGTATGAATTGGAGTTATTTTTTGGTTTATACATCTTATTTCCTACCCTTGGTTACTATACAATGTGTAATGCCACCCATTTTGTGAGATTTGTATTTTCTTTGTGTTGGTCGCCACCCCGAAGACAACTAGAGGTGGGACTCAGTGGTCATTATCTAGTTTTTCATCCTAATTAAGGAAGCTCAGAGAAATTTTCCATTCCTTTCATAATATTTATGAAGGAGGGTTGTGAGAATATTATTTAATATTTTGGAAATATTTTTAGAATTTATATTCATTTTTTAAAGTAATTCTTTAAAAAAATATTTTAGGTTTTATAACATGTTTTCAAAATATAAAGGATATTTTACTAGAGAAATATTTTAAATGATTTTTAATGATTCATTTATAAGTTTTATTAGTAATTTTCAAAAAAATTATTTTCAAAACATTCTATGATTTAAAAATAAATTTTCTATGAAAATATATTTTCCTCATGAAATTACCGAGGTAATATTTCACAAAAAATCAATGTATGATGACGTCCATGGATGTTACATATTATTTATTGGGGTTATGAAAAATGGATACAATTATTATTCATCAACTAAATGGTTTATATTGAAATGATTTTTATGAATCCTATTTGTCTTCCATTGATCTCTACATGAAAACATTCTTATGAAACCTGTTACTTTTTTCATGGGCTACTCTTTGACTAAATTATGAAATGAATAATAAACCAGTAAAATTTCAACAAGTAATGATATGATGAAAGGATTATGAAACCCATTTTATTTATTGAATTCTGATATGATGAATAATTTATTATATTTGGAAACACATATATATTATTTTCATTATGTGAGTGGTGGGACCTAAAAATCCCTTCAATGCATTGTTAAACGATTTATATATAATGAGAGAGATAATAATGTAATGGATAGAGAACTCGATTGTGTTTTGGAAATTTTAAAAAATTATGGTCTTGGGTTTAACCCTTGATTACTATGACATTATGAGTGGACCAAACATTCATTACCATAATGTAATGCGTGACATTGATTAGAGGTTCACAATGTTATGCATGAAGAAAATTACATGTTCACATTGTTTTGTGTGGACTTATTTTTCATATACACAATGTTATGTGTGGAACAAATTTCTTGAATGTAATGTTATGAGTGGACTTGGTTGCATGTCCAAAAGTAAATTTGAGTTCATGATTTCATATTTTTAACATAATGAGGGAACATATTTATATTTATAATGGTTTTAATTGTTATAAGATTAGGTGTAAGACATAACTCTATTCCATATGCCAATTTTATACACTCATGGATCATGTTTTTTAATTTGTTATGACTCATGTCTTACGAAATACCATGTTTTATGCCATGTACCTAGATTATGATCATTATTTTTCAGGATATGGTATTAAAATGTTAACATCATATTCTCATACCCTAATTCTCTTGTTATACTAATGTGATCATTGATATCTAACTTTTTTACCCTTAATGAGCATCTAAGATCAATATTTCATATGTTTTCTTTCCCGATGTTATGAAGAAATGTTATAAGTAGAGTATATTTATCATGAGTATTAAAGGGGAAGATATTTATGGGATATGTAAAACATCTTTAGCCAGTATATATTATTTTTTACCAAGTCACAAAAGTAACTAAACTATAATGTCCCGTATGTGTTTTTATTTAATTTATTGATTATTCAAATAAAAGTATCTAATATTTATGAAATAAAATACTTGTCTATATTGTTAATAATACCCAACACATATAATTGATTGGAATGAATCTTTTTAGATTAGTACTTCCGCAGTATTAAATGTGTTTATTGATAAATTTCATGGTGATTTTCCATGTGTTATTCTTTATTAGGTGAATGAGTTTATTATTGACTCTGTTCTTGGTGCTAATATTTTTTCAAAAAACACTTATTGAATGGATCATGTAAAAAATTAATGTAAAACCCTAACCTTCCACAATACACTTCACTTTGAATAATACAGTAGCATGTGTTGTACGCAACTTCGAGTTCAAACATACAACACAACCAATCAAACAAGCAGTTAGGAATATTAATACCAACTTTTGGAAATTTTATAAATTTTATCGTTCAAAATTTACTTAATTTTTGGATTCGGAATATCGAAATTAGCTTAGGGTGAAATTTTGGTGCCTTTCGGATAACATTCATATTTTGATGAATAGTGAAAAATACTAAATTTTAATTATAAACTTTTTTAATTGAAATAATTAATAGTGATAAATTATGAATTTGAGTGGTTTTAAAGTATATTTAGAATATAATTTTACCATTTAATATAATTTTGGTCATTGTACATAATTTTACAATTAAACCAGACATAAACAAGTTTCAATCATTTGATAGTTATTATATCTTAAAAACACGCTTTTTGTTTTGATAGTGGGAATTAATTTTAAATTAATTTCTTCCACTTCTGTGTTTTGAATTTGGAAAAATGTATTCCATATTTGGAATCAAGATGCCCAAACTGTGTCAATAGTTAAATTTTATTTTTAGATATTTTGAATAATTACTTCGGTAAATATTTTATTTACCATGGTTAAAGGGTAAATCCAGTAAATAAGGGTTAACAAATAATATTATAATAATAATAAATTACCCTAAGACATGTAATAAACTTATTAGTGGATAAAGTTCTAACCATGGGAATCTTTGGGTCAATTTTGGGACCCCATGGAGCCACTTGTAGGTGATTGGGACAGTTTATATTAATTAAGTTAAAGGAATACAAAAATGACATAAGATTATATCTTTTAGAAAACCAATTTTTACATAAGGTTATATATGTTTTATTTTCAATTATAAATATTCATTATAACTCTAAAAATAATTCCTACATAATGATATTTTATTTATAATTTTTATACATTGAAAAAGAAAAAATATATATGACACAATAATGATGCAGTATTTTCCTTTTTAATGAAAGAATCGAATAATTGATATTATAAATGTTAAAATAAATATAATTTGAAAGTTTTTATGAAATAAGAGAATTTTATTGGTTAATATGACATGTTATTATTTCTTAAATGAATTTTATTCGAATTAATAATGTTTTTATGCATTTAACAAAAATCAATTATGGAGTAGTGTTAAAATTGACATAAATGAGTTTTTAAAACAAATATTATATCATTAATTTATATTCTATTTATAAATATCTATGTTTCAAACAAGAGACTTATACAACGATAGGTTTATCATTAATGGACCACTTGTGGGTCTCTTGGAAGTATTTATTATGTTTATAAACTATATAATATAAAAATACAATGTGACATGGTAACTGTCAAACAAATTAACAAAGTGTTAAAACTAAAAGATAAGGTTAATATAATTACCCAAACCTATATAAATTCTATTGGATGAGTGGTTTTTGACCCATACCTATCTTAACCTTTAAAAATCCTATTTGGAGCCATTTAAAACCGAATATGAATTTATTATAAAATAATACTTTATGTTTTCCAAAAGTTCCCCTCCTCCCCCTTATAAAAGGACACCGCTTCAAATCAATTCATCACACCGTCAAAGCCATTTGTTTTGGCCAAAAACTGCCCAAAAACTCCCTCTAATTCCATAAATTCAACCTAGAGGCCTTATTTTGATCATAAATCCAACCTAAAGATCCCTTTTGATCAAATCAAAAGGAAGAACCTGAAGAAGAGGTAATGTTTTCACAACCATTTTTTAAATTCATTTCTTCTTCCACTTATTCTTTTTTTGTTATTCCCATACTAAAATAATAGCTCCAATATCTCTTATATACTGTGATGTTATTATAAATATGGTAAAACCATATTCAGTATTCCATCCATCCATTGAATGACATGTCACCATGCGTGCGTACGTACAGCTTACCCTCTCCACGTCGTGCTGTAATTGTTATTCAATAAATTATTATTTGGATGGGTATAATAATGATGTGTAATTCATTTAAATAATAATTATAACTTTATAATGATTTTTTATATATTATATACCATCCAATTATATGTTATTTTAATATCAAAAGAATGATATTGTCACTAATGCGTACGTACGGACTACCGTCTCCACGACGCGATTAGATTCATTCCCCATCCTATCCATTCAAGACTAATTCTCATTTGATGATTAAATGTAAGGTTTAATAACATTATATCATTTTGGATATGAATAAGATACAATCTATCCATAAAAAACATGACTTAGGTAAAGAAACATATAAAATAAAATGAGTATGTTAACACCCGAAACGACGATAATACTAAAGTATTATTAACAAAGCCTTATTAGAAGATCATATATGATATCATAATTATGTATATGGTTCTTGTATAATTTAATAAAAATGTTTTAACTATTATACAAGAGTTTAACATACCATCTACTAAGGAAAAGTACAAGGTAAGGGGTTTTCATCTCACTCCTTATTCCCGTGAGATTAATGCCATATTGCCACTATTACCTTTTGTGTGGTGTAGGTACTTCCCATAATTGTATTATTTTTGTAATAAACATTAATTTATGATTATTTAAATATTCATTTTATTAAACCTCTTTCATGGGGTTTATGTTTTGTAAGTTACCAAATTGGTAAGGGTCTATTTCACAATCTCTTCATTATCGGAGGTTGTTTATACTTAATTATCTACTGGGACCTCTTTATCATCTACATCCACGTTTCATAGAAATGTATTTCAAAACATTCTTGCTATTTTATGGAATATGGATAAAAGTCATTTATACCCTTGTTTGACTTTTTATAAGAGTTTTATAAAGGAATCTTTCCGTCATTTTTCAAACATGGTCCTTTTTAACCTTTTAGACCGAATTAAGGTAAGAATGTATTTTTTTTTAACTTAAACAGTAGGTGTGGCTATTTTCTACTGTTATAAAATCTTAGAATCTTACGATACATTCTTATAATGATACTTTCAAAGTAAATGTTTTATTTTATAATTATGAGACTTTTAAATGATTTCAAAATGAATATTTTATGAATTTCTGAAAGGTACTCTTTATCAAAATCAGAATTTTAAATGTTTTAAAGATTTATCTTTCTAAATCTTTTTAATTAATTTCCATGTTTTCAAAAAGATTTTAAGGATTTATTTATATGGACATGAATGTTTTGAAATTATATTTCTTTTAAAACGTTTCAAAGTGGTATTGGATACTTTGATTCAAAAATCTCATTTAAATTACTTCCTTAATAAATGTGTTACTTTTAAATGATTTCAAAAAAGAGATATTTCTCTCAAATAGTTTTGATTTCATCTATGTCAACATCCTTTGATAGATTTTATGTTTATTTGAAGTTGATTTATTATGATAAAAAACTTCCATATTGTATTGATGTTTTTGTGATGTGTTTGACTGTGGATGTGTTATTTTTCTACCATTACTGGTTTATGGATAAAGTAATGACATTTAGTATGCTAGTTTTAATACGATTGTTTATGTTATGTCTAAATATGTTCATATTAGGAATGCATTGGTCTTAATAAGTGACGGGTGGAGCACGCTATAGCTCCTCAATGCATCGGTAGGTCTCATGAGACAAACTAGTGTCTTGGCACGAGGCCTTGGCTATGTGGTGATGATAGTCTGACGTTATGCATTCTGTCATTATGAAAGTGATTATTGATATTGCATGTGATTATTCGACTAGTAGAATATCCATTAGAATAAGTAAATGGAATTATTTCATTTTACCTATTCTATATTATGCTGAAGTTAATCATTAAAATGATTTTTTTAGTTATACACTCTCTTAAATGTTTCTGTTTATTTATGAATTTCTCCACTATATTGTTATCCTTACTGAGCATCTGAGCTCACCCCTTCCAATGTTTTATTTTTCCCAGGATGTGAAGAAGTAATTTATGAATGGCCAGTAGGGAAAGTATATGGGGATATGAGTGTAGAATATAGAGACTATGTTTTTGTAGTTTTCATTTTTAGGATGTAATGTAAACTTTATCAATGTTTCTAGTGTTTCAAAGACTGCTAAACCGAGGAGTCCTTCAGGACCTGATTCCTTGTAATCATGCCAATGTATTAAAATAATGAACTTACTCTAGGAAACTAGGGTCGGGGCATTCTAGTTGGTATCAGAGGAAGTTTAGCAATAACCTTGGAATCTAGATTTAGATAAATTCTGATTAGAGCACATTGCCCTAAGATAGACTTTGAGGATTAGTAGAGAAGAACTTCCTAGAATTTTGATTTTGTAGAGATTTTGTGAGTTTTCCGAGAAAGACATCCCTATCTGGATATGAGCAGGTAGAGGCAGCTCTGGCACAAATGTACCTAGGGGTAAAACCCAAAAAACCCGATTTTAACTAGACTCGAATGAGAACTGGTGCACGACAACGATCCTTGCTGCACTCTTGGTTAGGACACTCCCATGGGATATGCTTAGAATAATTCTTATTTTCCTTATGAACCATTATGAATGGTTTATGAGTATATATACTTCCTCAAAGAAAACATTTTTATGATTATGGATTATATCCATAAACTGTTCAATTTATGTTAAGTGTTTTATATGTATGGAATTATGTATTATGATTCATAAACTGATCTAGTTTATGAAATTGTTTCGAAATGGTGCCCATTAGAAGAAATGAGAACACCAACAATACGCATGATCCAATGAGTAAGAAGGATCATATCATTCATGGTCTTAAGGAAGAATTTCGAAGGGAAATAGTCTCCCACATATTATCATCATATGAAGAAATTGTATCACGTTTTGATATGATAAGAAAAGAATTCTCAGAGTCTTATGGATTTGAAGGGAAGCCATAGAAGGAAATAATGGTAGAGAGAAAGACAGATAAATGGAATAAGGTAATGAAGGATTTTCCCAAAGGTCAGAACTATAAAAAGAATAACCTAGGAAAATTCTTGAAGGGAATGGGAGTATGTTATAATTGTGGAGAAACAGGACACCAAGTATGTGACTACAAGGGAAAGAAGAAGGTTTCAAATGTACAATGCTTTATCTTCAAAGAGTTTGGACAATACCAAAACTGATGTCCAAATCATCAGACTATGCTTCAAATGATGCTATGGATAATAATCAAGTTATGATACTACCACAGATGAATAGGAATGGCTTGTGTTATTATGTTTTTATTTTGTAATTATTTCATTTAAGTGTTGTATCAATGATGTACAGGAAATAAATAAGGATTGTATTGCAGTACAATTTCATTGAGGATTTGAGATTTTATGGTACTAAGATGAGTGACTCTACAACGAGTTAAACATTTTTGGAAATTACATGGTTGAAGGAAAGATAAACCTTAATATGGTCCTAATATTGAGGCATATATTTTGGAATATGATATGGTTGATTTTGGTAAATTATATTGGATATTCTTGACTGCATTAAAACTGATTAAATATTTTTATATTCCATCATTGTTGGAGTTTACAAAATTTTTGGATGGATGAAGTATATCTAGTATTCTATAAGAAATAAGGGAGCACGAATGTAATCAATAAGTATTTATGGTAATTCAAGATGTTTCAGTGTTTTAAAAGAATACATGATGAAGGTATTCGCATGCTATTATGGGGTAAAAAGGATATACATTATGTTTACCTTTCATATAAATTTTGGACTAAGAGTTTACATAATTATTTTGCATAAGTATAAAGGTTGGAAGGGATTATGTTTGAAATGTTATTTATGGATGTTTATAAAAGGACAACCCATAGGTTGGGCAGCAACCCGTCGCATCTGGCAAGGCTGCAAGACTTGAACCCACAACCGAAGGGCGACAAGGGTGTATCACCTACCACTAGTCCACGTGATGTCCTGGATTGAATAATGTAGTTTTTAAAGGGTCTGATATGTGAATTATAAATTCATTATTTTCGGAACCCTATACGATTACGATAAATTGAATATATATATATATATATTATATCTTTTAGAGAAAAAGATAAGTTTGTAGTAGTAATTAGTTGAAGGATGAAACTCTACTTTTCAAGTATATATAAATAAATATATATATATATTTTTCCTCTTATTTTATAGATAAATTAATTATTAAACTTTTGAGAATGGATCTTAAAACAAAAAATGTGATATCCTAATAACTTTCATTTTGTTGAACCAATGGTATTTTAAATCATCATAAATTGGTGGCTTTGAGGTGCGCAATTCTACAATTGTTTTTGATTGATTACCTCAATCACTCCCTATAAATATTTACATTTTCCTCCAATTACGTGTCTCTAATATCCACAAATGTTCTCCTAATAGTGATCAAAATTTGGTAGTGACCATTTCATTTCTCTTTTCCTCTTATTAAGACTAAATTTTATTAACGCAATTTCCGATGCGGGTTTTCCCACAAAGAAACTTTCTATTTTAAACCTTTTATTTTCAATGAAAAATTTCAAATTTCAAGGACACAATTTATTAAAGGAGGTGAGAATGTAAAACCCCAAGCTTCCACGGTATGCTTAACATTGAATAATACAGTAGCGTGTGTTGTACGCAACTTCGAGTTCTAACACACACCACAACCAATCAAACTAGCCATTATGAATAGTAATACCCACTTTTTGAAATTTTATAAATTTTATCATTCAAAATGGACTTCATTTTTGGATTCTTAATTTCAAAATTAGCTTAGGGTGAAATTTTGGTGCTTTTTGGATAACTTTCATATTTTGATGAACAGTGAAAATTACTAAATTTTAATTAAAAACAACTTTTTTAATAGAAATAATTAATAGTGATAAATTATGAATTTGAGTGATTTTAAAGTATATTTAGAATATATTTTTACCATTTAATACAATTTTTGTCATTGTACATAACTACATAATTAATCTAGTCATAAACAAGTTTCAATCTTTTGATTGTTATTATATCTTAAAAACACCCTTTTTGTTTTGACAATGGGAATTAATTTTAAATTAATTTCTACCAATTATGTGTTTTTAATTTTAAAAAATTGATTCCATATTTGGAATCAGGATGTCCAAATTGTTTAAATATGTAACTTTTATTTTTAGAAAATTTGAATAATTACTTCGGTAAAAATTTTATTTACCATGGTTAAAGGGTAAATCCAGTAAATAAAGGTTAAAAATTTATATTATAATAATAATAATAAATTACCCTAAAATGTGTCCTAAAATTATTAGTGGATACATTTCTGACCATGGGAATCTTTGGGAAAATTTTGGGACCACATGGAGCCACTTTTAGGTGATAGGGACACATTATATTAATTAAGATTAAGTGAATACAAAAAGGACGTAAGCTTATATCGTTTAGAAAAACAATTTATACATATGGATATATATGTAATATATTTGATTATAAAATTTCATTAGAAATATAAAATTATTTCTTACATAATTATATTTTATTTATAATTTTTAGACATTAAAAAAGATAAAATATATATGACACAATAATGATGCAGTATTTTCCTTATTAATGAAAGAATCAAATAATTGATATTATAAATGTTAAAATAAATATATTTTGAATGTCTTGATGACATAAAAATATTTTGTTGGTTAATATGACATGTTATTATTGTTTAAATGAATTTTTTTTTGAATTAATAATGTTTTTATGACTTTACCAAAAATCAATTATGGAGTAGTGTTAAAATTGACATAAATGAGTTTTTTAAAAATATTATATTAATAATTTATATTATATTCCAAAAAATCTAAGGTTCATCCAAGAGAATTTTATCATGATAGGTGTATCATTAATGGACCACTTGGGGGTCACTTTGAGGTATATTGTATTCTTATTAACTATATAATACAAAAATACAAAGTGACATGGTAAGTGTCAAACTAATTATCTAAGAGTTCAATATAAAAGATAAGGTTAATATAATGACCCAAACCTATATAAATTCTATTGGTTGAGGGTTTTTAGACCCATTAACACCTTAAACTTTAAATAATCCACATTGGAGCCATTATAAACCGAATATGAATTTATTATAAAATAATCCATTATGTTTTCCAAAAGTGCCCCTCCTCCCTCTTATAAAAGGACACCACTTCTAACCAATTATTCACACCTTCAACGCCTTTTGGTTCGGCCAACCCCTACCCAAATACTCTCTCAACATCCCTCACTTAAACCTATAGGCATTTGTTTGATCAGAAATCCAACCTATGGAGCTCTTTTGATCAAATCCAAAGCAATAACCCGAAGAAAAGGTATTGTTTTAAACACCCTTTTTCAAGTTCATTTCTTCTTCATCTTCTTCTTTCATTGTTATTCCCATCCTAAAATAATAACTCCAGTATATACTATATACTGTTATGTTATTATAAATATGGTACAACCATATTCAGTATTCTATCCATCCTTTGAATGACATGTCACCATACCTACCTACGTACGACTTACCGTCTCCATGTCGTGGTGTAATTGTTATTCAATATATTATTATTTGTATGGGTATAATAATGATGTGTAATTCATGTGAATAATAAATATAAAATGATAATGATTCTGTATATATGATATACCATCCAATTATTTATTATTTTAATATCAAAGGAATGATATTGTCGCTCGTGCGTACGTACGGACTACCGTCTCCATGACGCGATGAGATTCATTCCCCATCATATCCATTCAAGACTAATTCTCATTTGATGATTAAATGTATTTTTTAAGAAATTTATATCATTCTGGATATGAATAAGATACAATCTATCCATAACAAACACGACTTATGTAACAAAACATATAAAATAAAATTAGTAATTTATCACCCGAAACGACGATAATACTAATGTATTATTAACAAATCATTATTAGAATATCATATATGATATCATAATTATGTATATGGTTCCTGTATAATTTAATAATTTTTTTAACTATTATACAAGATTCTAACATACCATCTACTAAGGAAATGTACAAGGTAAGGGGTCATCATCTCACTCCTTATTCCCATGAGATTCATGCCCTATTGCCACTATTACCTTTTGTGTGGTATATGTACTGCCCATAATTGTATTCTTTATGTAATAAACTTTAATTTGTGTGTATTTACATATTAATTGTATGATACCTCTTTCATGGGGTGTATGTTTTGTAGGATACCGAATTGGTAAGGGTTTATTTCACAATCTCTTCATTATCTGAGGGTGTTTATACGTAATTATCTACTGGGACCTATTTATCATCCACATCCATGTTTCTTAAAAATGCATTTCAAAACATTATTTATATTCTACAGAATATGGATTAAATTAATTTATACCCTTGTTTGAATTTTTATAAGAGGTTTATAAAGGAATCTTCCATCATTTTCCAAACAAAGTCCTTTTTAACCTTTTTGACAGAATTAAGGTAAGAATGACTTTTTTTAAAATATATAGCGGGTGGGGCTATTTTCTGCTGTTATAAAATCAAAGAAGATTATCTTACAAGATTATAAGGATATTTTCAAAGTAAATTTTTTACTTTATAATTATGTGTCTTTTAAATGATTTCAAAATGAATATTTTAAGAATTTCTGAAATGTACTCTTTATCAAAATCCGAATTTTAAATGTTTTAATGATTTATCTTTCTAAATACTTTTAATTAATGTCCATGTTTTCAAAATGATTTCAAGAATTTATTTATATGGACATGAATGTTTTGAAATGATATTTCTTTTCAAATGTTTCAAAGTGGTATGGGACACTTTGATTCAAAAATCTCTTTTAAATTACTTCCTTAATAAATGTGTGACTTTTAAATGATTTCAAAAGAAGAGATATTTCTCCAAATAGTTTTGATTTAATCTATTTCAACCTCATTTGATTGATTTTAAGTTTATTTTATGTTGATTTATTATGATACAAAACATCCATATTGTATTGATGTTTTTGTGTTGTGTTTGACTGTGGATGTGTTATTTTTATACCATTCATGGTTTATGGAGAAAGTAGTGACATTTCATATGATAGTTTTTATATGAATGTTTATGTAATGTTTAAACATGTTCATATGAGGAATGCATTGGACTTAATAAGTGATGGGTGGATCCCTCTATAGCTCCTCGATGCATCGGTATGTCTAATGAGACAAAGTAGTTTCTTGGTACGAGGCATTGACCGAATCTTATTTGTAGTCTTGGCACGAGGCCTTGGCTACATGGTGATGATAGTCTAGAATTATGCATTCCGTCATTATTAAAGTGTTTATTGATATTTCATGTGATTATTCGACTAGTATAATATCCATGTGAATATGTAAATGGCATTATTTCATTTTATCTATGCCATATTACGCTGATGTTGAAGTTTAAAAGGATTTTTTAGTTATACATTGCCTCAAATGTTTATGTTTATTTATAAAAGTCTATGCTATATTGTTTTCCTTACTAAGCATCTGAGATCACTCCATTCAATGTTTTATTTTTCCTAGGATGTGAAGAAGTAATTTATGAATGACCTGCATGGAATTTATGTGGGGATATGAGTGTGGACTATGGAGATTATGTTGTTGTAGTTTTCATGTTTATGATGTAATGAAAAATTTATGAATGTACCTAGTGTTTCAAAGACTGCTAAACTGATTGGTCCTTTTGGAAATGATTCCCTGTAATCATGCCAATGTATTAAAATAATAAATCGACTCTGGGAAACTGGGGTTGGGGTGTTACATTTATAATTGAACGAAAAGTTATGGGAGTTTCTAGATAATGGTCTCATTAAACCCAACACAATACCAAAGGGTGCCCTATTTTTACATTTTTATTTGAATGATGGTTCAATGAAACATAATATTTATTATAAATACATGAATTATATAAAATTTATGAATAACGTTCATTTGTGTCAGATTATTGATTTTTTTAATCTTATCCATGGAGATCAATATTTTTTTTCATGCTGATTTGATCTCTGAGTACAATTTTCTAATGTAGGAAGAGGATGGAATTTCAAAGACAATATTTTGGAATATATTTTGGCATTATGAGTTTTTTGTCCTTCCATTTTGGTTATCTAATGATAAATCTATATTTATAGACCTTATGAATATAATTTTTCATGAGTTCATGGATACGTTAGTAGTTATTTATGTAGATTATTATTTTTGTTTTATGAAATTCATTAGTAATATGAAAAATCAATAACAAATTTTTAGTTGACCTAATATGAATAGACAATATATGGAATACTTATAAAGTGTGAATTTTTTTTGAAAAAAAAATTCATTATATAGCCGTATATTTTTTCAATTATGGAATCAATTTTTATCATAGTAAATAAATAGTTTTTTAAAAAATTTCAAGACCCAAAAAATATCAAGTATATTTATAGTTTTCATGGATTAGTAGGTTAATTATGATGTCTTGGTGAAAACATTTCTTAGTTTTCAATCCCACTAACTTAGATAATGTGAAACAAAGTTAAATTAATATGAACAAATGATTATGATGATTTTATTCATGAACTAAAATAAGGATTATACAATTCTATGGTAGTGGACCTTCATTTATAAAATGGAAAATTTATTACCTATAATGATTATTCATTGATGTGGATGTGGAATATGGTTAGATATTATTAATGATTTTCATTCCTAATTCATTATCAAAAAATCTAGGAAAACAATGTATATGATGATTTGAGATGGATTAAAAACCAAAGTTAACAATGTCACTTTTGGAACATGATAACATGGTAAATGATTTGACTAGTTTTTTTCTAGATGCTATGGATTTTGGGAAATATCGTTTTTATTTTATGTTTCATTGGAGTTGAATTTATTAGAAAGAACTATGAAAAATTGGATAGATGTTCTTATATTTCTAGAAATGGATTATTCTATTTGGAAGGGTATGATTCATGAGATTAATGTTGCTAAATATGGTTCTATATAATTTTGAAAAATAATATTTGTGCCCTTTGATTTACTTTTGAAGAGATATTTGTTGAATAAAGATCAAAGATATTTGTCTTCTATTCATCATAGAAGCATTAATGTGTATAAGGACCTTCAAAAGTATTACTAGTGCGACAAAATGAAATGAGATGTAGTAAACATTACTAAGAAATGTCTCACTTGTCATCATATTAATTTATGTTGAAAATTTTTGAAGGGTGTGCTTCAACCATTTCTACATAAGAGTGGAAGTTATAAAATATATCCATGGACTTCATGGTGGTATTGAAAATGACATCTCGAGGTAATAATTTGATTTGATATATTGTATATAGATTAATTTTTTTTTTAATTTTCATTGCATTTGATAAATTATATACTTTTATCAACTTTCTATAATATATATAAAGAAGATAATCAGGTTACATAGAGTTCCTCTATCGATTCTATTAGACCATGATACGAGGTTCAAATCAAATTTTTGGAAAGAGATAAAGACATCTTTTGTAGCCGAATTAAATTTTAGAACATATTTTCACCATATATATATTATATTGACTAAGAATGAGTTTTATATCATGGACTATATGATACATTATTACGTAATATATTATAAGGTATGTTTGGATCAATATCATTCTTATTTGGAGATTTCTTATGAGAAATTTTTTCAGTTCATTATATAGATGGAACCCTTGGAGGAATTATGTGTAAATCAATGTCAAATGCCAGTTTTTTGGTATGAAGTAGGAGAAAGGATGTTAATGGGACCATAGATGGTAGAAAAATGGTTGATAATATTTATTTTATTCAGAAAATGATGGGGAAAGCTATCTGTTGGAATAAAAGTTATAAGGATAAAGAGTGAAATGAACCTTCATTCATTATAGGTGACGATGCCATTCTAAATGTATCAAAATGTAAAATTGCTATAATATTTTATAAAAACGAAATGTTAATTATACTATTCATTTTTATCTTATAAAATCTTTGTGAATTTTGGATCAGTTGTCTACTCAATGGATTTAGCCCAAATTATTCTTAGGAATATAACATAGTACCTATTAAAATGTTAGGAAAATATGTTCCTTATTAATATGATTTTTACCACCCCATTAGTGTAGTTTGTAGAGAAGATTTATTATGATGGATACCTTGTTAATATTCTAGAACATAGAGATCAATTTTCATGATATTATGTGATGCACTATATTAATGTTTTCTAGAGAAAACATTCAGTTAAAGAGGAAATATGATAATATGAAAATACTATGAGGGAGTGATATACCCACATGTTTAATAAGTGAATAAAATTTCAAAAAATGAGGATGATTTTCATTACTTATTATATTATATAACAAATCATTTTCATGTTAATTAATATGAATTATATTGTTAAACTTGTTATAAAAATATTGTGAAATTTATAAATAAAAAAGAAATAGTTTTAATTGTACAGTCTTCTTATAAATATTTATTTGAAATTTCAATTTATAAAGTTTTTGAATTTAAATATTAAATTGGAATATAATTTTTTTAAATAAAAAATTTAGAATTATCTGAGGTTGATATTTAGGTTTTTTTCAAAAAATATTGATTTTTTGTTGAATAATGAAAAATATCATATTTTTTAATAAAATGACACTTTAGTTATAGAAAATAAAATACTTCAAAGTAACATTATGTTTTCAAAAAAAATTTAAATTAAAATAAATATGGATAATTTATTTTAATCCACATAATTTCTTATAAATCAACCTCTTATAAAATTTTAGTATAAGATTATTTTTAGTCTTACAAACTAGATTTTTCTGAAAACTGTTTTATATGAAAAATGATTCTCTATTATAATCAATTAAGAAAACCCCTTATGAGAAATTATTAAAATGATATATATATATATATATTCGTAAACTTATTATTTATATTCATGGATTTAATATAAAATCATCTCTTTTTTCAAAATTACACATTCTGAAAACCACTCTTTCGTCTTGTATACATGTTTAAGATTAAATTAATATTTTGAAATTATTTTAAATAAATTTTGTAAAATGGTTTCAAAATTTATAATCATCTTAATTTATATTTTTTAATATGGTAAACAAAATTTTATATAATAATGAATTTTGAAAATATTAAAAAAAAATTACCATTGTTATGGTGAGAAAGAATTTATAGGGGGTTAAAATAAAATGATAAGGGTTAAATGTACTAGAAAACATGAATGAAATATATTTAATGAAAATATATATACCTTATATTTAAAAAGGCTCTAAAATGGTCTATTTTGGATCTATATGGCTAGTGAAAAACATTAGAACACCTTTTTTTTCAAAACATACAACTGTGCCACTAATCTCACTTATAAAAATCCATCATGTCTACTATCCACTTTAGAAATTTGAAGAATTTTCTAATGACCATTAACTTACCAAATATCTTCCTTAATCCGGTCCTCACATCATATAATCCTTTTTTTATAATAATGTTATCATATGATGGCTTCAGGTTCTCTAATTAGGGGGTTTTATAAAGAATATATATCATTCTTAATCCAGATTTATTATTTTATTTCATCATCCATAGATTTCAAATATCATTTACTTATTACTAAATAATAAAAACATTATCTACCATATTCATATATATTTTCATGTTAATTTAATATCATAAATACATATCATATTCTATCAAATTATATAAAAATTCATCATTTATTGTGGAGAGAATCACATGACACATTCTCAACTGGAAGAACCAATATCTCTCCTTTGGAAGGAGGATTAATTTGGTTAGTAGTGTGGTAACAGATATTCCCATTCATAATCTCTTAGATATTAGAGTTCCCAATTCTATCTGGGGAAAAAGTTACTGAATTCTGCACACTTTCATAAGGGAAGCTAATGCAAATTGTAAATACCACTTGGCTTCATGGAGGAGAACATGGAAACAAATATAGGAGGGTGTAATTAATGTTAAGAACCTAAAATATGATCTTATAGGATTGAATTTGAAACTAGCTTGGGAGTTATTAAAAGTATCTCCCTTTGGGTCCAGGAGATGGCAGATTATATTATGGATGTAAGGGAGGCCCTGGGAAAATATTTTTGTTCTCGGATTTTGGCTCATTTCTTGACTCTTTCTAGCCATGCTACGTGGATTGTGGGGTGAGGATAACTATTATTCTATTATCAAAAAAGGGAAGGTTTAGTTCCCGGTTTCCCTATTTGTACGAAAATTCAATTCACTTTATGGAAACCATGTAACCACCCACCCTTTATCAATGTAGTCCTACACTCCAACCATAGGGAAAATTTTGATCTCATTCAAATAAATGATATCACGGAATGGTGTGTTTCACTAACTAATCCTCATGTTATTTCAGATGGAGGGATTACAACTCTATAATTTCTCCCTCAAATTAATGGGACCCTAGGATGATATTCTATGGTGAAAGGAGGTTCCCAAAAAAAATTAATTTTCCCTTTTTTAGAATAAGTAATCGAGCCATACCAACTGAATAGAAAATTAGAGAGCATGGAATTATTATTTCTTCTAGGTGTACGTGCTGATCATCCAACCAATATGAATGTAGTGATAACCTCTTTTTCCAAGGTGAATAAGCTTGATCAATCTGGAAAACCTTGAATGACTTCACCGACATTAGTATGCAAGATATCATAGAAACCCCTTTCTTTAATAGCTAGATCAAAGGTGTAGTGCCGGAATGTCCAAAAAGAAAGGCCCTTGTTGTCACACTGATTATAGGCTGTTGGTTATTCTAGAAATCTAGAAACAAGAATCTCTATTATGGGTTTATTATCTAGATTAAAAATCTTTCTATCAGAAAGATATCACTTTCATTAGATCTGATCAATCTGGTGGAAGAACTGGAAGGATTAACCAAACCCTCTTCATATTCAAGTAGGCATTATTCTCTCTCCCAAGATCTATGATTCCTCCCAAGGGATATGGGTCCACTAGATTACACACAATTATAGAAATAAATTTTACATAGGTTTCCCCTACACATTGTTCAACATGTGTGGTGTAAGTGTGGTTAGTGAAAATAGGGGAACTCTTATCTCTTCATTCTACATATTTTTTCAGATGCAACCTCTCTATTTAATCATAGAAACTAGAAATGTTAGCTATCTAAAACAATTATAGTCCGTAGAATGTAAAGCTCTCAATGGTGTAATCAGACTCCCAAATTCATTACAACGTCCTAAAATACACTCTTTCTACTCCATGGTCTATCAAGTACATTACTAGAATATATGGAGGGATTGTTAAAAAAATTTCTAATATTTCCCATACTTGGGTTGAAGGTAACAAGGGTGAATATTTATTTACCTCTATCCCAACCCATTCAATTAATCTTACTGTCTATTCCCTAGAGTTATCTTTACCTCTCGAGGGGGGAATCATTAGGGGTGGTGCTCTTGGGCTCTATCACTATTGACCACCTTAAGGTCTTTGTTTTTTCTTATTCTATTTTCATTTGGTTTATGTGAACCGTACTATAATAAATAAGAACAAGATGATGATAATGTATATGGTGGACTACCACCTCACGAATTGATGACATTTGTTTTTCATAATCCTTTATCTTGTCTTATTATAACAAAATGTTCAAATAATATATATGTTTTATTTAAAATATTTATTCTTATAGAGTTATGATATTAAAAATGCATCCTTAGTATCAATTCTGTGGGGGATATTATATCATTGCGCATGTGTATGCCGAACAATCACCTCACGAAGTGACGTGACTCACTTTTCATTGACATTTACATTGAAGGTTATATGGATAAGGTTAATTAATATAGGTGACACACATGATATAAAAATTATATTAGTAATATACTTATAATTCTCAAATGATAATATATAACTTTCTTTCATATATAAAAACATGATAACATCGTTTGTACATAAATGTGGACTACTGCCTCCATAAAGCGTTGCAATTCTTTTTTCATCACCATGAAACATGGATGATATATATAAGTTTATTTAATAAAATAATACCGTATTTATGATAATATTCCAATTATTTGAATTTATAATATTACTTATCTTGTTTCTATAATGATATTTGAAAAAGTGAAGTTTTACTCATGTGTTTGTACGACATACCATCTCCATGATTGTAATGTTGTTATTTTTTCGTAACCATAATTCATGATTACGTTTTAATATATAATTTATATATGAAAATGATAAAATTTTTATTATTATAATTATGGATATGTTGATATAAGGAAATTTTTGTTCATTTTCAACCTACAAAATTCATTTTAGACAAATAAGTTGAATACCATCAAAAAATCTTACATAAATGATTAACTAAATTTGTATTGAATTATAAAATATAATATAAAATGAATAATAAACCCGAAAAAGTTTTTAATAAAGTAAATAACTAACATAATCTTGTTATAAAAGAATATAGAGAACATACATGAAGAGTTGAACTCAAGACAGGGGACTTCTTCTAATTTTTTTTCCTTGAGGCATATTTTGATGTTATGAATATGTATTCCACATTAATGTGTATATATAGACCCTTTGACATATCATATGATGAATTAATTTATAATCATTTTATTTAGTTTTTTAATGTTATTCTTTAATTTCTCTTATGATTCAAATGATTCCAAGATGGTAAGGGGCTTTTCATTAAAAATCAACTTTTAATGTTTTACTTCATACTATATTTCTCCTCCTCATATTTATTTCAAATTAATTAACGAATATAATTATATGTACATGAAAAAATTATAATAGAATTTTGTTACATTAATTCAATAGTTTTTATAAAAAGTAATCTTTTTAAGGAATTATTGATTTTCTTTTCAAACAAAAAACGAAATTTTCTAATTTTAATGTATATGGAGATATAAAATTTTCTACCACTATAACAATCTTTTATAGTTTTGTTTCATTTAAAATAATTCATTTTTTTTCTATGAATTTTTTTTTTCTATTTTGTGTCTTTATGGAATCTAAAATAAGTTTTCTAACTGAAAATGGTGTTTTGGTATTGTGTACGGATTTTTTTGAAATCAGTATTTTGCTATACTAAAATGATTTTCAGATGATATTAAATGTGCTTTTCAAATAAAATCATTCTAAAAAATTAAATCATGAGATATATTTTTATTTAAATGGTACTTTATAAATATACATGGGAAATTGGGGCACCCATATAGGGATTACTAAACCAGATATACCATATATGATGTGTGGTCCAAAATAGCACTAAGTGTGCCCAATATAATATATATGATGGGTGAAACCATATAGTGATCCAATTCATTACTCAATGTTTTTTATTTTAAAATATGTGAAGGGGGAGTTACTAGAGGTATTATCTTTTAGATTTAACATGCTTTTGTAACTTTTTACATCGTCATAAAATAGGTAACAAATGTGATGGTATAGGTTTACAAAAGGGGAATTATTTTATTTCATTGAGTTTTAAAATTTTTATTAAAGAAAAAAGTGTGTTTAATTTTTATTTGGTTGTGATTTAATTCGATAAATCAATGAACAATGTGATTAAGATAAAAATTTCATGATTTTTCATTTTTCACTAGTGTAACAAGTTTTGTTCATTTAAAAAATATAGAACATTGAAATTTTATGCTCACCCTATGTTGTAAAATGTTTTTTCACAATATTTAATGATGGGTGAAACATCACAGATCGATTGATATCTAAATGGCTAGATGGATCTGTCATCGTGTGACCTCAATTGCACCTTCCTAGAAATATAAAAATGAAGATTAATAATAATGGAAAAGAAAATAAATGAATAAATAGATATAAAATGTCATGATGAAGTTCCTCAAGGACACCTGGCTGACCATACCTACTTCATCCTAAGCCAAAATGTCTATGAGTAAGGTTAACCTCTAAAAAATTTTATGGGGGTGTAACAAAAATAAGTACTAAGAGTGGAATTAGCCCAAAAATATGATTTGTCCAAAAAAAAGTTTCCCAAAAAAATAAAAAAGTATTCTTGTTCATATAAATTTAATCCATCATTATAATTTATTACGAGGCACCCTACGCCCTGCAAAGGAAATATATAAATCGAATACCGAGTATTTCTCCGAGGAAATTATAAATACACATAAACTTGAGAGTCCATCAGAGGGGATCCTTAAATGGAATCCAATGTATCACTCCTAGTATGGGTTGATGTCGACAACCTCTGAGTATATCCCATGTATCTCATGTAGGTGTTCGAGTATTGCTTGTGGAATGGTGTAACCATCTATCCACTGATCTCATTGACATGTTCTCCCAAACAGAATTAGTATCACTTGAGGAAGTAATAAATACATGAAGATCCATTCTAAGCCACACCAGGTATCACTTTCGACATGAGTAAAAATTAGGTAACCTATGATCCCATTCTTCCCATCCGAGTAATGGAGACCCATGTATATCCAAAGGTACAATGGAATCTCAAATTCTTGTTATCCCATTAAAGGATTTTAATAAAGAGGAAAGTGATTATCTCTCATGGTACCCATGGTTTATTAAATTATTCATGTTTAAAAGTGAAGGATGTTTTTTCATAAACATGCCCCATCATAACTAATCATATAAAATAGCCCTCACCCATTAATCATTTAAATTATTAGGGATTATAAATTACATGCACTAAGAATGCCATAACCCATTTCTGGGGCACTAAATATGGTCTTACCCATAAACATATCATTTGATTCTAAAAATAGTATATTCTGTTCTGTAGAAAATATAATAATTTAATAAATTATATTATATATAGTTGGACTAACTATGGTAGATAATACCTTGCATGAATTGGTAAGAGGTGGACCATGAATATATGCATTCCCTATAAAATTATCAGGTGTCCCACAAATAATTTGGTCATGACCAATTATTAGCTGGTTTGGAGGCTCTGGGATAACCTAGTGTAGAGTGTCATCCTTCCATACTCCAATTAATCACTGATGTTTCATTTTGGATGACACTGAATGTAGTTGAGGGGTTTTATTAGAAAAACCTTAGTTGATTAATTCATTAAAGGGACACAACCATAAGTGCGGTTCCAACTTTGAGGTTCATGACCATACAAAATTTCATGATTATTATCCCCAGGCTACATGACATAAGTTATCAGATTCAAAAAACATAAAAATCACATTTAAGAGGCATCAAACTAAATTGCTAAAAAATGTCACAATAAAGAAAATTATAAAACACTAAAAATATTATAGAAAATCTATAGAATGTGTACCATATTCTTAGGAGGACCCACATGTCTAATATTGAGCCATCATTCTGACGGGATTGAGAGTAAAGTAAGAAAAATATCTTCGCTCAAAAAGTATGGTCAATTAGCATGCACAAAATTGCGTATACAATGAGAAGATAAATGAATAAATTTAGAAGAAGGAGTTTTATACATACTAAGGTATATCTAATTGAAATGAAGATGCATGAATCAGAGGCCTTTTGAGGAAGATACCACCACACCCAGAGTAGGATATCAATTAGAGTGGTGTTATGCGTGGGTGAGAGGGAAAATATGGTATGAATAAGAAATAATATTGGAGGGTAAATAAGGTAATTTCGTTCCCCTTTAATGAGGCACATATTTTGGATTCACAGTTGGAAAAATTGTGTGCTAACCCTACTCAAGCCATTTCATTGGAAAATGGTCGACATGATTAATGTAAATGGTTTGGGAAACTATGCAAAAACCATGAATTTCCCCTCATAGAAGGGTTTTCAAATAGGCGCATTGTTAAATGGAAGTGTTCAAATGGTTTTAATAAACCATGTGAAACCCTTAGCCCGTCCGAATAGTCTAGATTATTTCCTATGGTGGGCTGCATGGTTTTGGAAAAACTGTGTGTCATGACCAGTTCATCCCAACATTGAGTTCTCTGAGATTGCAGCTCCTGATACTTGAAAAATACTCTGAGGGATATCTCGGGCCATTCACCAAGTCTAAAAAAAATATTTTTATTCATACTCTTAGAATTTTATTCCTAAGCTTGGTTTACAAAACATGTCGTGTATCCAAATGAAAATTCAAGTACCTTTTGAAATATAACATTGTACAAAACACATGATGCTACAATATCATGACCATTAAACTTACCATCATTGAGAATGATTGAAGAAAAATTGAAACCACACACCACAAAATTGGGTCATGGAATATAATCCAAACTACTGCTCTAAACAACCAATGCTCAGCCAAAAATTATAATAACTAAATGTTACAAAATTCATTAAAACACAAGACAATGATAATTTTTTGAACTGTAAATTAGGATAGATATTATCTTAGTCAACCTAAGAAGAGAAAAAATCACATCATCTTCTCCTTGATATTTACATTCAATGTTTCCCTCAATCATAGATTATATCATTTAAAATATAATTCTAAGTCATAATTTCTCCATCACTATAAAGATGTATTTTAACATACCCTAAGAATTACAAAAATTATTTTGGCATGATCCTCATAATAAATGAATGACCATATATCACCAAACATCATTTAGATTGGTAGAGATATATATTCATAAAAACCTTCAACCGGATCACGCCGCATTCGAACCAACCAACAACGTGACAAAAATAGCTACTCACTAATCACATTTAACAAATCCATTAGAGGAAAAGTGAGTCCAAATCTAGATTACTATTCTCAAAACCCTCGCCCTGGATGACCATTGAAACACAACATGAAACAAGATGTATTTTCTAATTTCACCTCACTGTTACTTCTAACACATCCACCATAAAACATAACATTATTATAGTGACATCATAAGCCCATGCATTCACTTCAATATCTCATTCCCCAACACAAGAATAATGTATACATGATCCAACACCCTTAGTTCATTACCCTTTTTAATATTCAATCAGAGCTAGACTGACGTTTTGGGTAACCTCAAAATCATTCACAATGAATGAAAGAGGACATCCAAGGCAGTCAATATTAGAATGTTTAAAAGTGAGACATCTGTACAAAGATGAAAATCCACATATGAAGAACAATAACTAACATCTATGGAAGTCATGTTAATGAACTCACTCATGTTTGTGATCCCATCAAAGGAATTTCTACTCAAGAACCCAAGTATAACTTAGGACTAACCTTGACATCATATGTGAAGCATGTAGCTGTAATGAAACTACCCAATATTTGATTTACAAAGACCAATGATGATTAAATTTGTGTGTCATATAGCTAATGATTCATAGTGTACTTGGAAGATTTCATGATATGGGACATGGTAATCTCTACAAAATGATTACACTATGTGGATTTCCTGATTTTCCTAGAAGACCAGAGACACTGTTGTTACATAAAAAACGAAGAACTTGTAGATACTCTAAACCCACAATATCGAAATTCTATAAGGAATATCAATCAAACTACAACTGAATTTTTTTTAAAGATATTGAATTCAAATTCTTGCAAAAATTAATTAACCCATCTTAATGCCTCTACAAATCAAATTACACCATGATTTCTCAAGCCCAACCACGGAAATCCAAACCAACCATTGAAATTTTCAATGGCTGTGTAACATCTAGACACATCATCATCGTGCTATCATGTGAGACCTGATTTAAATCTAAACTCACCATAAAAAATGCATTCAAAAACAAATTTTAACATTTTAAAATTGTTCTCTTAGCTGATATCCTTCAACATGGAAGGACACGTTTAACCTGAATTGATATGAAGATCCCCTCTATAGGGTTTTCCAACCACTTTATTTACTAAAAATGGAACTCGTCCCATAATACGCACTATTTTTACCACTCACCATGGGCACTTTTGCTGGTTAGTATCCTTAAAAAAATATTCAACAAGAAGATGTCAAAACTAGCAACTAGAGAGAACAACAGATTAGATTCAAATGTAGATATAAACATTAAATTCCACCCATGTAACATTTTCGAGCATTATAGAATAAGTATTAAAAGAAAAACCAACTAACTAGTGTGTCAAAAAATTATCCTTTTATAGGGTCATCTTGTGATTTGGGATGAGTCAATCATCATTTAATACCAAGGTAACTCTACTCCATAGATGAACCATGAATATTGAATAGAATCTCATGTCTTAAATGATTCCCATCGATCTCAAATAGTATTTTGTACCATTTTAACAACATAACAAGTATCTCATATATCAACAAATACTACCCAAGATTTTTCAAAAAAAAAATTCACATCATCAATAGAATCCAAAAAATTATAAACCATACATATCTTGGTTAATTTTGAACCATTATAAGCACTATCCAAGATTCACATTGTCTTATATGACTAAAAATTCAAATGACAACATGTTTAGTCTTCCAAAGCTAAATAAGAAAAAGAATAAGGGTCACATGACCCATTAAGCAGCTAACCGTTCCTTAAAAATGTCCATCCCACTGAAACTAAACATTACATGTTGCTCACAACCATAAGAAGAGTCAAACTACTAAACAACCACCAATCCTAAAAATGTGACATTTTAAATACCATGAGTCCTACATGGGACTATGACACCCTCAAAATACTACACACCTATAATGATTAACCAGAATTCAGCATGGTTTTAAGGGATTTAAAAGATCTACCAAAATAAGGATAACCCCCATACCAAAATCCAAAAGCATCAACCCTACAAGTGGGTCACACCTAAAAATTCAATATTCTTAAGGGTCTATCCATTATGTTCATGTTAAAAAATAATGGCCCTACATGAAAATATAAAATTACGATTTCAAGAAACTAGTAAAGAAACATAGGAATCGATGCTTACACATGGTATATTTTATAAACACATCTATATGTTTGTTTTCGATGCTTTATATGGGGCACACATCTGTCCATGGGGATGCTCCAAATGTTTCCCTACATTCCTTCTTTCCAAAGGCAGGAAACATCCATCACTTATTCAAGGACATTTCCTCCTTGATCAAAACAGGATGATGGGATGTCAGTCTCTCTTTATATGGATTCCTCCTTGTAATGTTTCACCAAGGCAGGGTATTCCTAATAAATTTAGGACATTGTTGGTGAAACTCTTCTCGGGGCCACATCTTTGTTGAAGCTAGTTCATTACACTACTTTTTTAAAGACATTCTGTGGGTTATAGTCAAGGCAGCGACCTTCATTCATGGGAGTAGTCATGTTGGGAATCCCTAGTATGATTGGATGCTTGAACATGGGTACACCTAGATTTTCTTTACCTTATGATAGGGATTATTGAAGTGGCAGAAGCCGGAGGAATCCCCCCTTGAGTGCAGGGATTTGTATTCCATAAGCATATCTCCATAGATTTCCTTGGATTCCCATGTTTAACACAGGGTATGTCCTGAGTTTAACATTTAGCGAAGATGGGTCTGACTGATCAGAACATTGAGGAGAGTGGATCAAATGGGTTCATACCTATTAGGGAGAACCAGTGAAATTTACGATATGGGTAGATCAAAACACCCGATGATGATGAATCATTGGATGAATGGGACTGGGCAATGGGGACACCACAGTTTACCAATCTGTAGTATTAATCCTCATGGAGGCCTCCTATATACACTATAGAGAAGATAGGGATCCAAACCCAAGTTGTTAGAGAGGTTAAATCATGGGATTTAGGGTGTAAAAAATAAAAAACAAACTGAAGATATATTCAAGCTTACATGTGGTTTGCAGCCCATCACAAGAAGGGGACTCTTTATTGGATTGTTATGGATTGTGTGGGGATTATGGATGGTTAGCTACCCAAATAGATGGAATGATTTCACCGAGATGTGGCGGACCAGGTAGGAATCGGGATGGATGATTTATAGTTGGGTGGTTGAATGAAGTGGAGGGAGGAATATGATAGAATCAATGTGAAGATGGCGATATTGTTGGGCTTGAACCTTAGGGAGGCTTCTTACATATCCATGTGAATGAGAATCAATTCCCATGTAGTTTGGTGGGGAAATGGGACACCTAAGAGGTGGACCATGAGAATGGATGCATGGATGGGACCCAATGTAAGTATAACCTCTACATTGGGACATGACCTTACTGAAACACAAAGGATCAAAAGAGATAATAGGATGGGACATGGTTAATTAGATTGAAGGTCTGGGTGGTTTTCAATGTATCCTAGTGGTAGGGAATCCAAGTCCATTGAGTTTAGGAATTGGTCATAGAATTGGGGTGTGCACAAAGGATAGAAGCCTGAAAACATGTTGGGGCATACGCATGGTTAGTGTCCCACTGCAATAGGGACACTCTTGGTTGGTAGAATACGGATAAAGTGTTGGGGTTACACATGGTTAACAACTATAGAGTTGGTCTAACACCAATACGTGGTGGACCAAAGTTGTGAATCCCAATAAAGTGGACACAGAATTTTACTAGTGTTTGGGGTTGACGCTCATGGAGGCTTTCTATGTACCATTCCTAGAAGATAGGGATCAATACCCATTGAGTTTGAAATAATATAGTTTAACATCATGCGGGATAGAAGTGACTGATGCGAAGTAGTTAGGAACGATGATTGATAGTCTTGAAACCCAAGGATTCTTCCTACATAACATTCCGATAAAGGGAAAATATCAATGTCTGTATAGTTTGGTCGGATGGTGTGTAGGGCTTACACACTAATACAGCCTAGAGTTGGGTGTCATGGTCGATGCTTACTCTCAGACCATGTGAGTAATTCCAAGTGTAAGAAACATGTGGAAATAATTACCTAGTGAACACATTTTTAATGGTGCATCCATGTGGAATGGAATGGGTCTTATTCATGGTTGGTAGTTCAAATAGAAAATAGGGGCTTACACATAGTTACCAGCCAAATGAAGAAGTAGGTTGTCCAAATTTTTGATGAGGATATAACCATCGTACCTGAAACATCCTATTAATGGGTTACATTGCATACCTGGAGACTACCTGAGGTGCGCATGGTGACAAAGCTCGGAGATAAAGAGAGTGATGGGGGAACTCATTATTATTCCCTCGCTGATCCTCTGGACCTACCACACTTGAATTCATCATAGTGTAATGTCTTATATCTAGGATTATGGGGCTTATAAGTTTAACATCAAGTATCTCGGATGGCGAGGATTCACTCCTCACCCCTAGGACTTACATAACTGGTATACTTTAACCCATGGTGAAGGGAATGCACCGCCAATGTCATATGGGGATAGGGTTTTGGAGGGATCCATTGACGGTATCACATTATCATGGCTATGAAAAAAATAAATAGTGTTTAGCATGCCCATGAGTAGAAGTATTAGTCAAAGAAACACAACCTGAAGGACCAACCAAGGGACTTTAAAATCACTCTAGACTAGCATAGAAGGCCGCTCGAAACGGGTGTGCAAAAAACATGGGTGTTGCATGCAAGATAGAGGTTTCAAACATGGTTCCTTGAATGAAGGGAAATATATTAAAGGTATATTAATTATTGTGTGCTAGTGGGATTGATTGCGTGTAAATTAAAAGGGATTTATGCAAAAAGAATAATTTGCAAGCAATGGGGTAGGATTTTGCACAATGGGTAGGTATGTTGTAAGAAAGAATGTTTTGTGTGCAAAGGAGTAGATTTGCATGCAAAGGAAATAGTTTATGCACAAAAGAAAGTATTTATGCTCAATTTTCTTTAGACTCAAACAGAAATGGGTGAGGATCAAACCGTAGTGGCCCATCCCCGAATGTGGACCACTAGTATACATGTTACAAGAAATCTAGTACCTTTAAACCATGTTTTCTCATGGAGGGGTAGTATTTCTCACACGAGACACATGTCCAATTTTTAATCCATTGGGAAGTGGTGGAGTGCACTTCTATTTATAGACGATTTCTGGAAGCATCAGCCCTAAAATGTGGTTGGTGTGTATTATTTCCCTTGAGTGTGCAATATTGCATCCCAAATTCCTTATTTTACGCACAAATCATGCATTTTATGTGAAGCTTCCCTATGGGGCTTGGGGTCATCCTCTATGCCTCTAAGTTATTCCAAAATGTCCAATTTTGGACACAATAAAATTTTGGTGCTAATGCCTGGTCGGAATCTGAGCTGCAATGGAGAGCGATGGTTGTATTCCAGGGGAACCTCTAAAAGGTTCAACTGATTTCCAGTGGTGCTCGAAATGAAAGGCATTGGGAACTAAAATACTTTTTTTTCATTTGAAAACACTTGTCCATTTATATTAATTATCATGGGTCCCATGGTCCATTTGATTTTAATCTCATGATAATCCAAAGTTCTCTTTCATGTGAAAGTTTCTCTATTTGGCATGAACAAGATCAGCTTTGTCACTATTTCGTGTGATCTTATTGGTATATTTGTTCCAAAGCCCAATTGTATTCAGGAATTTTCCTTAAAATGTTCCAATTTCCATGATCACTTCTTTTTACGCATATAATCCTTGTTTTGTCATGCACACACCTTCTGAATTTTTGACCATCACCAAATGACCACTGATTTGATTGATAGTGAATGGGAGGCTAGCTGTGCTACTCGACGGGATGAGATGATTGAAAACCATTAGATTTTTGGTGCAAATAGTGTTTTATTTGATAACCAGATTCACTTTGGTGTGCTGAAAAAAGCTGAATGGGACTATGTGCTATGAGACAACCTATCGATATGGTATTTTGGAATTCTAGATGATGTGTTGATGTTGGGCTATGAGGCAGATATGTCAGAGTCATTGGTGAGAAGCGAGGATGATCTCTCATGGAATAATATCACGAAAAATGGTTTCCCTACTATGGAAACCACAAATATGGCCATTTATATACTAAATTCAAATACCTAGATAGTAATGGTGAGTGAACTAGTTTCCGAGGACTCTCTAGCCCATTACGCAAGCAACTGCAGGAGTAGTGTTGGTGAAGAGAGAAAGGGTTGTGGGGAAGACTAGGATATGAGGTCTAGAGGAAATTTCACAAGGAAGTGGACATGTGAGTATTGGGTATGCCAAACATGAGAGCAGTTTGGAACAGAGAAACGACACATTGGCTTATTTGAGGTTGTGTGGACCCCAAAATTCTGTTTCATCCATCATGAAGTGCTAGTGTTAGAGATATTTTTAGCTGATGGTCCCTCAATACTAACACCATTTATATCCAATGTGGGAGGAAGGTATTATCATTTGGGAAGTTAATTGTATCAAAGGAATCCCTTTAGATGGATACCAGTATGAGGAGTTTTTACCAACAATGAATACCTGGGGGGATAGGTCCCAGACACGTATTTTGACACGACATCTATTGGGGCTGGTCATGGAGAGGCTGGGGATCAATGAATTTTTTGAAATATACATCTTACTAAAAGTAGATCATATTATTTCTATGTATAGACAATAATAAAAATATGACATGATGAGGAAAATGATGCCCAAATATGTCCAAGAAAAGCAAGAGCGGGTCATACCAGAAAATCTCTGAGATAGGTGGATATCAATCCTAGGGCTTTAATGTGGATGAAATAAAATAACATAACATCTGGTATGCCAGATTCCTAGATGTATTAATGAGTGGATTGAAACTACGAGTGAGGGATATGAGGATGGGAGTCCACCTGAGAACACTAGTGAAGGTAGGAATTATGGTGGCCAATCACAAGTTCAACCTAGGGGTACCCATGTTATCCTGACTATATGCAATTCTAGGGAGTATTTTGAGAGGAGTCATGCCCCGGAGGATCTAAATCACCTTCCAAATTCTTCATGGTTGGGTCGCGACTCACCATGGAAGATTTGATTTTACAAATTCCATTCATCCTTAAGGTTACGTCTTGTGAAAATCATTATTGAACATTGCTGGGATTTTTCCTCTCATGCTCTATGAAGTAGGGATTGGAAACCCTGATTTCATTGTCTTTAGCCCATTCAAAACCCAATCGACCAGATGGTGGTTGATAGAAGATTCCCATTGGAATAAATGGAGTAATGACAAAGTATTATGGGTGGGGTGTTGGTATCCCGTGTTGACGAGAAGATCCATTGAAAACCTTACATGCCATCAAGGATCGACATGTAGTTCAGATGCATAAAATTGATGTCTAAGAAAGTATATACAGAGGCCTAGGAAGAACAAAATCCCAGTTTCCATTGACAATTGTGTCTATGTTTAACAAATTCTACATTAGGTGGTGTAATTACCACTCCCCCATTGAAATCAATGATAGCTTATCAATAATTTTTTTTGAACATTGGGTGGAGACATATCCAGAGTCGATTTTATGAAAATGTATTTAGTGGATCAAAGCAGCCAGCATGGGATCCAGATAGTGAGAGAGCATGAATGGTTCTTCTAGGGTAGTAATCCCATGACCAAGTAAGGTGATTGGGATAGTATATGCTGGTAGCTCGGCCATAGGAGTGCCACGTGTTGTTTTTGTGCCTCCGCCATTTGGAGGGAGGGGTCTGGTGGAATGCCATATAGGACATCCAGGGATCTCCCTAGAAAAAAATAAGGTACATGATCTTGCCATCTAATGATGAAGTCTTCTCATCACTTTGGTCAGCATGAATAACAATACGATATTCACTGACCACTGAATCCTTATGGAAAATATTGACATGAGATAGGCTCTAGCTGATAGATGTTGTCCTCCTCTAGATTGATGAAAGGGTGGGATTTCACTGAATACTCTCATATATGATGTCCATGGATGTATATCTACACCAACAGGGAAAACATGAGTAACCAAATCTTTTGGTGAAAGTGTTTCCTCTCTAGGAGCATGACCTGGAAAAACAGTCATCCTGGGATGATGATGAGGAGGAGGAGTAGGAAGATGATGAAGTTAAAGTGGAGTAAGGATGAGAGAAATAAGGGGAGTTTTATGGTGATAATCCCTAGGGAACAGTGGCCCACTAGATGAGTCCTCTTGAGAGCGAAAAGATTGTAAACTTTGATGTAGAAATGGATGAACAACGCGATGTTGGAATCAATTCATATCATTGTTCCTTTTGTTTCCATATTTTGATTAACTGACCAAGATCTACTCCATTCAGGCACACATTGACATGAGTGATCATTCACTTTAACCCACAACTAGTTTGGAATGAGGTGGAGGATCAAACTTAGATTGGGTGGCTAGTTCTAGGCTGACTGGACAAGCTCTATCAGACACCTCTGAATCTCAAGCCATTCCTACAACCTCAATGGATTCGACACCTATTATAGAACTAACATGTGCTGAGGTATCTATGTGGAAGACACTCATGTAGCATCTGAAGCACTAGATGTCTCCACACTACTCTCTTACAAATATCAATCCTTAAATACCTGAATTCTTCATCCGAGAACTCGACTGACCAAGGTTCCACTTACCTGTGCAGTAATCAAAATAATAGAGACTCAATAAGATTTTGAATTTAGAAAACCTGCAGGTGATCTACCACTTATTGTAACAACTCGTTTAGGGCCATCCCTTCAGACCGATATAATCTCAGCACCTAGTGAATAAGGAGTTTTAGTTGTAGGTTCCTTCACTACCGAGGTGGAGTAAGGAGCTATAAGAGGAAAAATAATTGAGGAATAGATAATAAAAGAGGATATCATGCCATAGGAGTAACATTACATTGATCTTTTAGTAGTCATTCCTGAGTAATGGCCTTTTGGACATAGATAAATAGACGATTCAGAACCTAAATCAGTTGAGGAGAGTCATATTACAAGGAATAATGGATGGATGTGTATCAAACACTTCCTTAAACTTCCCATGGATGAATGGTTCACCAGGATAGGGTTACCCTACATCTGGATACACTTCCTCTATGCCAGAGTGGTAGACTCCTGTCATCATCATACAAATTTTTTTATAATCTGGATGAAAAAATGTGGGACTGTAGCCATGATCCAGATATCTTTCAGCTCCAAGAAGAGTATAAAAAGGTTCATAAACTTCATTAGGCTGAGAAGGAGATAAAACTCATAGATGAGTACTTGGGTAAGCATTCCGCCTTAATTGGGTGCCAATATGCAGTTATTCAATGAATGGAACTCTAGCTGGCAGAAGCCTAGGAGGATCTGGTGTAGGTGATGCATCAAATGGATGAATTCCAAATTGAGTGAGAGAGGCTACAAGTCAGGACCAATTGATTATTCTCTACATCTACTATCACAGAGAAAAGTATTAAGAAGTGAGAGGTAGCCCTGGAAGCTATAGGAAGAAGGGTGGAGGAGTAGATGGGGCCCATTAAAGGGGTTGATCCATAAGGGCCCTGTTTTTGATGAATTCTAGAACACATATTTTATTTTGTTTTCTAATTATGAATCTCATGAATAGACTTTTTATTTTTCTATCTTAATGCATCTCAATCGTAGTTGTGTGAAACAACCAATTAAAAGATCCCTGAGCTCACATGGGCAACACTGAATGTGATAACAATGGTAGACATTATAATTACCCTCTTTGCGTATGAGACTACCTACCAGTCATTAGAAACCCTAGGTACAAATGACCATCTGAGATACTCAAAACCATGAAATTGGGCAATAAATGGAGAATATGGTTCTTCAAATGTCTGAATATCCATTTTACCAATATTCCCTAGAAAAATGGTGGGGTAACTCCAAGGGAATTAAAATCAATCCAAAGAAAGGGGAATAAAAAACAATGAATTAAGATACCCCAAAATTCATAACACAATTAGGGGATTCATGATGATGGAGGATAACATTTTTCTCATTCAAAACACAATATCCAAATCATGTTATCCTGAAATGGGGATGGACAAATGAAGTACATCCACTGATCAAATTTGAAAATAGGGGGCCAAACTCAATGTGTCATCTGATGTCCTCTAGAACATTGTCCCATGATGGTAAGTGAGGCTCTGGGCTGAGAATCCTAAACATTATGGGGTTTCTTCAGACATGAGAGGGAATGAGGATCTAAAATAGAGGGTATGAAAATCATGTTGATGGAATGATGGGTTGTTTGGATAACGTCAAAAACATTGGAAATTACACCACATTTAAGAAAGTACATTTGGGTAAGAATATTGGTCTGAATCGGGATATGTTCTACTTATGGGAGCAACCTCGTATGTAATGACCTAGGATGTTCTACAGTTTTACGTCCTGAAAATGGGGATGATAAGCATGTAGTTTAGCATTATACAGTGAGAATGATACATGAAGTAGTTTAACGTCGTATAATCGGGACGTTGCACATAGTATATGGTCGTACAGACTAGACCATATTCAATTGTTTAAAGACTTGTTACATGGACTGGGAACTCCTACATTATGTTCATATAGCTTGTACCATGATTTGTGTAAAGGAAACAAGAAATTTAATGGTCCAAGGTTTGGGCCTAAGGAAAAATTTTAGGGTATCTCTATGTATCTCATAAGGATTGGAATCAAGACATACATAGTTCATGAACACAGTGTGGTTATAGAACAACATTGGTGGGGGTAATCCTCCATGGCGAGGAAGTTGAAAAATCTCATAATTGTCATGTGGCATCCTAAACTTGTTCAGGGTAGGGTCACAATTTAAAGGAATTCATTAAGGACATGCCCATAGAGTTTACTGTCATGTGGCAAGGTTAGGGAAATAGAGAACTATTGACAAAGGTATGTGGTGCAGCTAATGGAAATATGTCATGAGGACAAGATAGTATGAACTGCACCATAAATATCAATAAGAACACACATAGATTAAATTCATGACTCCTGGAATAAGGGACCGAAGCTTCTAGTCAATGGTCATAGAGTTTAGACCAAAAGAAGTGTTGTTCTTCCATGTATGCACTAATATTACCATATCTCTATGCCCAAGTGAGCTATGCTAGATGTGAGAAACAAGGGAAGACAATATCTTTGCAACACCTAGAATACACAGTTGGGGGAGATGGTGTGGAGTCTATGATGACCCTCATGATGCTGGTTCACCCTCTTTAACCTGCATAGGTGCATATAGGGATAACACCAAGGGTGTTGAAATTACTCTTGAACATGATGAAGTGGAAAGGGACATGAAAATTATGACCAATATTTAAGGCCAAATTGGGGTTTCCTGACAATGGAGGATAACTATAGACCTTGATCGAAACACAGAACCATTCATATAATTCAATTCAAAAATCCTCTGGGACGTTGGGCCAAAGTTGAAGGTGAGCCATAACGATGGGAATCCATACCACCCGGGGGTCCTTTAGGATATTATAGATGATGGAAACCCAAATTAAGGGAGGCATAAATCATGGAAACGGATGAAAACATGTCCCTGAAGAATACAACACTATATGTTCCCAAACCATTGTGCATCTAAGCATGATAGTGTGACATAATAGAGGATGAGAATTCCATACAAGAAGGGGAAAATAGGTTGATGAACCTATGGCTATACCCAAGGAAGAAATGTCTAAGCATTCCTACGTATCCCATGAGGATGGGAATCATGCCATACACAATTCGTGAAAATATCATGAAATTTACTACCATGCAACAAGGATGTAATGAGAATGTATGGAATATCCCAAAAGAGGAATTAAATAGAATATATATTATAAAGTTGACGTGAATGAGTACCCAAGATATCCTCACCACACCATGTGCTTCCGACAATGTTAATTCTAAGGGGGAGGGGAATAAGTTGGTATTTGGGGTACCTAGGGCTAGACCCAAAGATAGAATGTTCAGGCATTCCTTCGTATCCCATGAGGATGGGAATAAATCCACATGTATTTCTTGAAAATGGCATGTTAGGGTTCCAATTAGAGGTTTAATACTATCATGCATTGCGGGCACATGCACTAAAATACTTGACATTCGATGGATCTTGTTTTTTCTTTAGTGTGGGTATGTGTGTGTGTGTATGTTTTTTGAAGAAATAAACCCAAGATGGAGAATCAAGGAATCTTTGTAGGAATCAAGACACATGTAGGCATTGAAAAATGTCATGGTGGATGAATGATACCAAGCATTATTTCCCCTCAAGTGAGGAAACCACAATGTGGTTCTGTTTTTTATCATGTGGCTAGGACAACAGTTTCATGGTTATGGGTCATATTACAGGACCATCATATGATTTATAATGTCATGTGATGAAGACACAATTGTTTCATGTCATGTGCGACCAGAAAATGTATTCTAACATCATATTTATGGGATTCACACAGAAGGGTGAAGTTCTAAAGGGAATGAAAATGGCGTGATAAAGCATACCCAATGTGCAAGAGGACAAAATAGTCCACACCACACCATACGCAACCCCAGGGGAGAAACCTTATGCCAAGGGGACAGAAAAGTTTATAGTACATAGATATGGACCTGAAGATGATATTCCAAGGCATTCCTATGTATTCTATAAGGATTTTAATGAAACTGTATGTAGTTCTAGAAATTCATACAGTTTAACAGCATGAGATAAGAATGAGGGGGTTCTTAGTTTTAGGTCATATTGCTCGGATCAAATGATGTGAGATTCATACAAACATACATAAACTATGACGAAGTCCCCAATCTCATTTGAGCTATGTTCAATGTGGGAATTAAGAAAGGATAATATCTTCACTACACATGGAATACACAAAATGAGGAAATGGCGAGGAGCCACAGATGACACCATGATGTTCATTCATCCTCTAAATGCACAAATGCGCTCGGAGGGACGACACCAAGTGTGTCAATATATCAGTTGAACATGATGTATTGGAAAGATATGTGAATCACAGGACCAATATTTATGGCTTGATGTGGGTGGCCTAATGATGTCGGATGACTATTGACCATGTTCAAAACACATCATCAAAATCATGTTGGACTGAAATGGAAACAACAAATGAGGGTTAACTGGTGACTATATTCAAAATGTATAACATCTCACATAACATAATTCAAAATCATTAAGGACCTCAGTCCAAAGAAGTAAGTGATCCATAAGGCAGAGCATCCATACCATTCAGCGGTATTTTCATATATGAGAGATGATGGAACCCAAATAAAGGGATTTATGATACATGGAAATGAATGAAAGAATTTCCATATTGAATCCAACACTCTAGGTCCTAAACAATACTGCATCTGAGCACATTGATGAATAACCAAAAGTGTCTAGGGGAACAATTGAGAGAAGACGACATAAAGAGATGAGTAGAGGAAAGGGGAATAGAGAGATCTCAAGAGAGATATACATGTATTTGTTATTTAAAACACGACGTGAATGAGTACATATGTACACACCAAAACACAAAAACCCTAGAAAACATAGGACAAAGGGCTAGAAAGAAGAATTTATTTCTAAAAAAATAGGGATTGACCCAAATATAAAATGTCTGGGCATTCCTATGTATCCCATTAGAATGAGAATCAAGAGACATTTAGTAATGAATATATCATGCAGTTTAACATCATGCGGTAATGAATTAAGTGGTATCCCAAAGAGTAATGTGTATGGAATGGAAAATAAATGTTGTGAATGAGGACATAATCCCACATACACCACATCATTCGTAAATACAAGAGAGAACTCCATCCATGTGGCTAAGAGAATGAATATCTTAACTTAGGCTGGACCTGAAAATGAAATGTTTGGTCATTCCTACAAATCCAATGAGTATGGTAATCAAGACATACATAGTTCTACAAATGTTGTGAAATTTAACATCACGACTTAATGAATTATGTGATGAAGGATGTTCTGGAAGGAGAGGCACATGATGTGGTTGTTGTAATCTTGATGTGAAGGAGCACCAAAGAAGTCAACTTACCACACAATATGTAATATCTCAAAGAGAAATAAACCTGGGGGAGAGAAATTTTTTGTGCTGAACCCGAAAATGAAATATATGTGCATTCCTACATATCCAATGAGGATGGGAATTAAGCCATTAATAGTTCTTGAATATTTCTTGTAGTTTATCACCATGGGACCCGAACATAAGGAAAAGTTGTCCATCTCAAGGTGATATGTGTTTTGTGGAAAAAATTTTCCAACATGAATGTTGATGAAGAGTTTGTACCACATTGCAAAATACATAGAGAGAACCTAGGACATGTGGCTAGGGAGGTCAAGGGACCTACAACTGGTCCATGGATAAAAGGAATAGGTGTTCCTACATATCCCATAACGATGGGAATCAAGCCATATGTAGTTATGGAAATTTAATTCAGTTTAACATCATGCGACAAGGACATATGAGATCATAGTTTAAGGTCATAGAGATCAGTCCATTATGTATTTTATCATCATGCTGGATGGGTGCTTATTATTTTTATGTCCTTCAGCCTAGAAATATCACACAGTTTAACGTCATGTGATGAAGAAGGATATAGGTACTTTTAATCAATATATTCCTTGAGTAATTTTTCTTTGGTGGGAGGAGTAATATTCTAACCATTTATGGTAACCATAGAGTATGCACCATTTGGGTAAACCTTGTGAATGATATAATATCCATCCAATTTGGGCTCCATCTTCGGTGGATTCCTTCCAGGTATCTTTGGAATTCACAAAGTCAATTCCATGACAACTTCTAAGATGGATTAAATGCAAACATTCTTATTGAAATACTTGGATATCTTGTTCTAATGCCTCCTTAGATTGTGTAGTGTAGAAAGACTATTCTCACCAATCACTTCCAATTTAGGAAAATAGATTTTGGCAGCATTTTCTAGTGCCTTCTGTTCATAGATCATTGTGTGTAATGAGGGTAACTGAATCTCAGTGGGAAGGACTACATCTACACTGTACACTAGGGAATATGGAGCCACCTGAGTGTAATTACGAGTCATTGTCCAGTATTCCTAGAGGGCAATGGGGAGTTTGTTTGGACAACTCTTCCTGTTATACCCAACTATCATATGAATGAACTTAGGGAGGGTGTTGTTGAATGCATTGATCATTCCATTTTCTTGTGCATAATAGTGAGAGGTATGATTAGAATAGATATTGTACTTGGAATACAATTTCATGAGCTTGGATGCATGGACGTTTGTGCCGTTATTGGTGAGGATGACATGTGGGACTCAGAATTGGTAGATGATACTGGTGATCATGAACTCAAGGATAGAATGAGCCTTGACTTACTTGATCAGAACTTCCTCTACCCACTTCGAAAATAAATCCATTGTGGTCAAGATGAACTTGCACTGGAAAGCTGTTGCTGGTGTATATGGTCCCATGACATCGAGTACCCATACCGCAATGGCCCAAGAGTACTTGGTAGTATGAAGAGGTTTTAGAGGATGATAAAAAAATTAGCATGGATATGACATTTATAGAAACTTTTGGAAGACTTGATACATTCACAGATTATGGTGGGCCAAATGTATCATAATCTTTAGATCTAATGAAAATGTTTCAGACCAACCATATGAGAAAAATAGTAATAGGTAAGAACATCCTACATGTCGTGGTAAATCTCACATCCTAGAATGAAACAGATGATAATCCCATCAATCCCATGTAGGAAGTGGATTTTATGAAGATTGGGACAACTCTGGAGGGAGAACTACATTGTGCACTATCGGATGCGCTCATACTCCACTTGCTCGGTCAGGAGATTACCTTGCTGGAGATACTTGATAAAGGGGGTACTCCAGTCAGGAGTCTCTTCACACACCACAAAAGAGGTTGATGTCCTGATGCGGAGGCATTGGCAGTGAGGTGTATTACCAGTGGGCTATCATCATCATCCAGAGTGACAGGAACGATGAGGCTTTGATGTGTCACATGGAATATGAAATCATCATGGTCAGGCTCTGCAAGGATGAGGCAAGGCCAGACAAGGAATCGGCTTGACCATTCTCTGATTGGGGGACATTAGTAACTTATGCACTATGTGGGAATTGAGCCCTCGGTTGGAGAGTACATTAAAATTGTGGTACGACCTTCAGATTCTAGTTGACATAGTCACCGTTGATCTCCATAATGAACAGTTCAGAGTCTCATTACACATGAAAGTGGGAATGTGAATTTCAAGGTCCAGCTCAAGACCAATGATGAGAGCCTGGTAATTTGTCTAATTTTTGGTATATCCATAAGACAATAAAAACAAATATAGAAGGAAATTTTGTTCAGGTGTGCTGAAGTTGATTCACACACCCACTCTATTGAGTTTGGGATAATTGATTCTTCTACCGATAGGGCATTGGGAAGCACCATCAATGTGAATTTTACAACATGGAATGACATGATCCACTGAGAGGATGAAATCATATTAAAAGTCCACATCAGTAGCCTACATTATGTGGGATGTATGGGAGACAAGAAATTATTCCAATGTTTGTCCCTTGATAGCCTTTTGGGGAAAAATTTTGATGTCAAACTATTAAAGGATCACCACCTACCGAGCTAGAAGACATATAAACATGGGGTGGTTCAGGATGTATATTAGTGGATCCACTCAATACAATAGATGTATTTCATAGTGTTGTAATTAATGATGCAATTTATGCACTATTAATAAAAGAGAATGTATGATCTTCTCAATAGAGGAATATGTCGTCTCTGTATCAAGGATCATGGAACTAAGATATTATAAATTTTCCTCTCTTACCACATTGTTATTTTGGGAGATAAGGGTGCCGAGAGACAGTTCCAGAGCGGTCGCATAGAGGACTAGATTTTTTCATGAAATAGGTGGAATTAGAACAAAAGTCTATAGCTGGAATAGCTTGATTTCCTCAAAATTATTCCGACACTCTTCTTTCCATTGATAATCAACACCATTATTAAAGAGTCAGGATAAAGGATTACACTTTCCTGCTATATTTTATATGAATCATCATATATAGGATAAGTGGTATGGAAAGAATCAGACCTCCTGAATATTTCTCATTTGAGACTTCCAGCTGATGGCCATGATCTTTTATAGATTGATATTGATGCATATATATATCCAAAAATGAAGCTGAGAAGCATTCTATAGGTGATCCCAAAGGCACACTTCAGGGGGTCTATCTTTAGATGGAATGAATAGAGGAAGACCGAAACATTATACAGATCTCAAAGATAGGCTTGAATCTTGTGTGATTTATCTACCAGGTCATCCTTGTAGCATTACACCACAGTCTTAAGGATCATCTTGAATATGCGATGCATGGAATGATGATAGGTGGAACATGAAATTTATAGACTGAAAGGAATTACCTTCTAGAAGAAGTTACCTCATGGTTCCATGAAGGTTGTAACATATTCGTCCCTGTGGGCCACTCAAATTTTAGTATACCTGAAATAACCATCCCTAAAGGATGGAGCCTTGAATAAAGAAGTGGCATCGGTCAACAGTTCTGTTGCAGGAAGGAGAAAACCATCCTTCGGGGCAGTGACAATTGAGATCCAAGAAGTTGATGAAGACTCGGATATATCTGATCTAATATTTTGGAATAATGTTAGCTAACTACATGGGGGTAATGTACCTCTTAGACAAAGTTTCCTCTAAAGAGATCATCAACCTTGGCCTCGACCATGACACGGTCAGAAGGGTGCAACTTTCTAGGAGGCTGTTTGAACCCATGATAATTTACTGGGAGACCAAGACATTGGGTGGCGAGAAAAGGGTCTAGTAATAACATCTCTTCATAACCCCAGGATAATAAATCATGGTGCCACCTTTGGAAAATCAATGTATTATTGTTTCTCTTCTATAGTCATAACAATGATGATCAATGTTTATTTCAAATTTGTCTCCTTATTAAGGTTCACTTGTACTGATTCATCGACTGTAGATGGGACACCCTCTTCAAATGTGGGTGGGGAATCTTCAAAATCCACATTTTCATCCACAGTGATAGGATCATAGGCATGAGGTAAATCTTCTGAGATGAAAAATCATGACTGTACACTGGTGCTAGCCTATGCGGTAGTGGAAACATCATTGCGGGACTCAAGTGTTACTGAAAGCATATTGACGAAAGTTGTCGACCCGACCCCATCAAGCCACCAACCCAAGGGGATACATTTTATAATATCAAATAAATTGTGGAATGTCGTATTGATATAGTTTATCCCAGCCATGTTAAATAATCATGTATGGCCTATTTCTGTTGACATGGGGAAAACATATAGATACCTTATAGGAGTTGGGGGCTCTGGGATCACTCGAGCCTGATTTGTGTAGGAATATGTGGTGATATTATGAAGTTCCATAAACCTGGTAATGCATATAACCCTATCTCTAAAGACAAAAACGCATTTCCCAATGTGTGAGGTTGTTTCCTCCAATTAGAGTGTAATAACCTAGACCTTCTCTTTCAGGTATGTTTTCCTTTTCTGGCTGTTTTTGAGAAAAGAGGAGAATCTGGAAATTTTGTAAGTACACGCCGTGTAATTTACAAGTACACACCCTGTACTTTTCTTCTGCTCGAGGCTGTGTATTGGCCATGTCTGGTCCAGTCACACAGGGTGTAGCGATGAGGTGGAGTCTGATTAATATGTCGTACGGAAATGGTGAGTACACACCGTGTACTCAAGAAGTAGACACCGTGTACTTTTCTTTTTATTTCATTAATCGGACCGAGGTCATGCCTAATCACTGTTTTCTTCTTCTTCTCTGCCTAATTACGTCTAGAGCGACCTAGAAGGCCGATTCTTCTCTAAGCCACCGATCCTTCACCGGTTGTCCGAATCGAACATCGTCGGGTGCAATAGAATCATAGCGGTGAGTTCTCAGTTTTTCTTTGGATGTGTTTCCTAATTCTCCTCCTGTGAAAGTTATCTGAGGTTGATCATTTTAGAAATTTTTGTATATTTACTCCATTCTAGGCCGATTCATAGTCCGAGGTTCAAGAATATCAATCTCCTAGGATTTGGGTAGGTGGTTTTTTGCTCTATGTTGAATGTCTTTGAGTTTTTGGTGAAAAAGTGTCGAATACCCATGTATCGGGTATCTCGGGTTAGGGTTTGATGTTGTATCATTAACTGCATTAGATTTCATGTATTCTTGAGGTAATTACATGATTAATAATTGCTTGTTAGCATGTTTGAGGATCACCCCATGGGTGTTTTCCCTTGTTTTGGTTGTTGATTGCTGTTTGGCATGGGTTGCCTACGAGGAAACCCTTTTTCACATTTCTAGTATGCCTGTTGACTTGATTGAATGTTTTGAATACTGTTTATATTCTTGTGGATGCATTGTAGCTATTATACAGGTAGTTTTTGACCTTAATTAGGCTGCTAAAAGTCGATTACGAACGACTAAACTGCTCAGGGCTGAGTGAACTTGGTGCGGTAGACTAAAGGGGGAATTGACGATTAGGGCTTCCCTAGAGAGCCTATTATAATTATTATTGATCACAAGACCTAAGGTAATGGGACTTTGTGATTCCTTAGAGTTTCATTAGTTAATTAGCAAGACTATTGGGGGAATTAGACGTAAGTGCTTCCTCAGAGAGTCCATATCTTTCGTTGTAAGACCATATGGGAATTGACGATGAGAGCTTCCCAGAGTGTCTGTGCCTTTGTACGTCTATTTGACTAGAGGGGTTTGCAAGAAGTAGACACCTAGAGAGTTATAGCTTTATTTTTTGGTTGGTTGTGACGAGTCCACCAAGCCAAAGAACATTCTTGGGTTTGTACTGCTTTCTATTTAGGTAGACTGCTGAGTTACCTATTGTGATTACTTGCATTCCTTGGGAGTATAGATCTGTTGCTAGCTTCCATGGTTGGTAGTTAAATGATTTTACTGAACTAATAAATAACTATTAATGGAGTTTTGTAGGATTGCTTACTTTAGTGTACATCTTCTTCTCTGCTGTATTTGTTTCCTTTAATTTTTCTATATTAATCCCTGACAGTAGGGCATGGATCTCATTGTGATTTCCTACTGAGATTAGTCTGACACGCTGTTTGGGTCCTTCTTTTTGGCCAAAATAAGTTATATGGTTGTAGGTGTAGACAAGGATTGTGGCCCTTCTACTTTAGGTACATGATTACTAGTTGTAGATGGAGAGCATAGGACTGAGCATAGGATTACGATGCTGCTGGAGTTTCCATTTACTTTTGTACCTTGTTTTCAGTTGTATTTCAGCACGTTGTTGTGTTTTCTGCTTTCCTTAGATACTTGTACCTTTTGAATCATTATCATTATCATTATGTGTTCATTTCTTCTGCTATTTAGTTTCAGTGTTTTCATGCTATTTACTACTTTTTCCATTGTCTTTTGTTTTCTTTCCATGAATACCTTACCATATGAGGGAATATTTTCCCCAATAACATACCAAGGCCCTCGCTGCTAGTAGACAGTCAATGGAATTTGGGGATATGCACTTGAGAACATGTGGTGAACCGGGTACGTGGAACCAGTGGTAGGGCTCCGGATTTGGGTCGTTACAAAGTGGTATCAAAGGTGTTCTTTCCTTTTTCTATTGACATACTATTTAGTGACATTAGACAGGGATATGATGGAATCAGTTTATGGTAAATAGCTATGCCCAGGCGTTCTAGAACCTGTGTATAGGGAAAAATCTAGATTACCTCAAATATTGAAAATTTTGAGCTTTGTGAATGATACAGTTTAATTGATTTCCCCATTGGGTGATGCACTTGTTTTGTGTTGTTACTGTTAATATGATTGTGGTTCTATTTTGTTGCAACCTGATGAGATGAGGGTATGCCATCTCATGCACCACGTATTCACATGTTAGAAGATTACATGCCATGAATTTTTCCATGCCATCTAGGTTTCATAAGAGATTACATGCTGTTGTGATAGGATTTGTGATAGACAATGCATACTGTTGTGATAGCTGTTATGATAGAATTCTTGTAATGTTGATAAGGTATTGTTGTTTGGAGCTTTCTTATCACGGACACCAAACTTTTATCTCAGAGGTGTTATGGGACCTCATGTATCAAAATTTGGTCGGTCATGGGTACTTATATTGTGGCTTGTTCTATGCAACATTAGGATGCCAAGAATTAATTGGCGGGGAGTATGGGCCCCCACAGATTGGAATTTGGCACCTTGAACCTTGTTTTTCTGTTTTTTTGGGCTCCGGTGCAGTACTGAAGCTACTATCTGGTAAAACCCAGAATACAGGGCGTGTAATTTATAGATACACACCGTGTAGTTTTTGGTCGTGTCACTGACCATGTGGATAGGGACACAGAGCTTTAAATGGTTTTCAGGAACACACAGTGTACGATTGGTACACGTGGTGCAGAGGATAACTAAGATCCCAACTGTGTAACTAACAAAACAGGCCTGTTACTGCATATTTAGTACACACCATGTTCGGTATGTACATGCCATGTATCTTTTCCCAGGTACCCGACCATGTCTTGGAAAACACGGGTCGGTGTTATCTTCTCTTATACATGCTGGGATTGTTCGCAACACGCCGTGTAAGGATCAGCCGTGTACCTGGCTTTGTCATGAACAACACAGGTCTAGGATTCCCTTATAGTGCATGTTGTGTCTCTTAGGAACACGCCATGTAGTGTCGACCATGTTTGAGGCTGTATCGCTAACAACACAGGCCAGGTAAGGCATGTCCAACACACACCATGTCTACATCAAAAGCACCGTGTAGTCTTTGGCTGGGATAGTCCGTGTAACTTAGTCGTGTAGGAGTAACCGGGTAGGGATAAAAGGGTCAATACAAGCCGTGTAGTTTAAGAACACGCTGTGTATCTGGGTAGTTTACACAGCCACGTGTGGCCAATGTACACGTCCTGGGTAAGCTTTTATGGAACACGCCGTGTAGTCATGTTTTTCCTAGTTTTAAATGTTTTTTTCTCTTCCCTCCTATTCTGTTTTACTCTCCATTGTTGCAACTATGTTAGTCTTTAATGAAGGTGTGTTTTGGTCTTTCAGCGCTATGGCACCGAGACGTCCTCCTGTTGCACTCCAGGAACCAGGAAGCGATCATACGCTTGATATGACCTTTCAGGGATTGCTAGTAGTTCCGCCCATCATTCCGTACATGGAACCTGCAGTGATTCCAGAAACTAGAGCCGAAGATCAGTTCAGATTCAGAGAGGGTTTCATGAGATTCATGCAGACCTTGTAGGGTGTTTAGCATCCTACCCCGACTATGGCAAGGCTGACGCGGGTCTTCCAGCTGTAGCATCCTCACACTTTCATTGGGGATGGAGGACCTCTGGCTGCAGAGTCATGGATGGAAGCCATGTTGTCCATCTTCGAGCATCTGGAGACTCCTCCAGAGAGTAGGGTGAATCTCATGATGTATATGCTGCGATATTCCACCAAGAGATGGTGGGATGTAGTCTCTCAGATGGGGCTCCAGCAGGCTATGGATTGGGATGAGTTTCAGCATACGTTTTACGACTACTTCTACCCAGTGACTCTGAGGGATGATAGAGCCAGGGATTTCATGAGCCTGCAACAGGGTACTCTTTCAGTTATGGAGTATTCCTCCCGCTTCACTGAGTTACATTGATTCACTCTCGTCCTGGGGAATGACGAGCTATTTCTAGCAAGGAAGTTTGAGGAAGGCCTCAGACCGGAGATCACATCGCAGGTGAATTTCTTTCAGTTGACTTCTATTACTCTGATAGTCAACCAGGCATAATATGCCCCAGTGCGTAAGAGACCCATTGGAGTGTCGATCTTGCGGCAAGATGGGTCACCTACAGCGTTTCTTCAAGGTTCCCTTCTAGTGGCTAGTGAAGGAGGATCAGTTTCGACCCTACGTATAGGAGTAGGATCACCAGCTCCGTAGCAGACTGGGGGCTAGAGTTCTGCAGGACGTTCAAGTTAGGGTAGAGGCCGTGGACACCGTTGTCAGGCTCAAGGAGGAGCATCTTAGGGTTTTCAGGCTGCTACATAGGGCCACAGTACATGCCAAACTTTTTCTGTAGAGCAGATTCATCAGGAGTAGGATCCCAGACCCTCTATGGTTCGAGGTATGATCTAATAGCCTCAGTTTTATCTTTATCCCTTTTCGATACTGGTGCTTCACATAGATTTTTCTCTATTATTGTCGTGGAAATCCTTGAGCTCTGTGTCTTTTCGTCCGCTGACATGTTGACTCTCGACACACCCTTGGGAACGAGGACATCTAGCTTACATTAGTGAAAGGGGTGCCCTCTCGAGGTTGTAGGGTATCATTTCATATGGGACCTCTATGTCCTGTAGATGACGAGCTATGACGTCATTCTCGGTATGGACTGGTTGGTTACCTTCCAGGCATTCGTCGATTTCTATCACTGTAGGGTGAGTTTCGTATCACTAGAGGGTGAATCATTCCTTCATAAAGGTGAGTGGGATGTTTAGGCGAGTCGAGGCAGGCTCAAGCATCATGGGCTAGGAGGAGTTATGACCCAAATTTCTAGTCTTTATCTGGATGACCAAGGGACTTCTTAGTTAGAATTTCCTGTAGTGGCTGATCGCTTACCAAATGAATTTGCAGAAGACTTTCTTGGTTTGCCTCCAAAGTGTGAGGTAGACTTCTTGACTGAGCTCATTCCAGGAGCAGCACCGGTGTCCATTTCTCCTTATAGGATGGCTACACCTGAGTTTCAGGAGCTCAAGAAGTAGTTGAAGGAGTTGCAGGAAAATGGTTTCATCCAACCCAGTACTTCTCCTGGGGGTTCACCTATCCTGTTCGCAAAGAAGGTAGACAGTACCCTTAGGATTTGCGTGGATTATTGGAAGTTGAACCGGTTGACGGTCAAGATCCAATATCCCTTGCTAAGGATTGATGATATCTTTGATCAACTTCAAGGAGGATGGGTGTTTTCGAAGATCAATTTGAGTCCCTGTTATCATCAGATGCACGTTAGACCTTCAGATATACCTCTAACAGCCTTCAAGAGTTGTTATGGCCTCTATGAGTATTTGGTTATGTTTTTCGGTCTTATGAACACGCCAATAGTTTTCATGGAACTGGTGAACCAAGTGTTCCATCCATACTTGGATTCCTTCGTCGTGGTCTTTGTGGACGATATCTTGGTGTACTCTCACACTCAACATGAACATGCAACCCATCTTGAGATCGTTTTGAGTACACCGAGGGAGAATCAGATTTATGCTAAACTCTCAAAGTGCCACTTTTGGATTGATGAGATTCACTTCCTGGGTCATGTCATCTCAGAGACAGGAGTATCAGTAGACCTAGAGAAGGTGAGAGCAGTAGTTACCTAGGAGCAGCCGAAGAACATCTTTGAGGTACGGAGCTTCTAGGGGATGGCTGGTTACTACATGCGGTTTATATAGACTTATCACACCTAGCAGCACCATTAATAGGCTTGAATAAGAAGGGGTGAAGTTTGTTTGGTCAGAAGCCTGTGACTCAGCCTTCCAGGAGCTGAAGGGGAGATTGACTTCAGCACCGATCCTAGTTTTGCCGGAGCCTGGAAAGAGCTATATAGTTTTTTGTCATGCATCTAACATCAGGCTTGGAGCAGTGCTTATGATGGAGGATCAAGTGGTTGTGTATGGATCTCAACAGTTGAGGCCTCATGAGGGTAATTATCCTACGCACAACCTAGAGGTGGCCGTGGTCATTCATTCTTTATGTTGTTGGAGACATTACCTCCTGGGAGAATATTTTGTGGTATACACTGACCCAAAGACTCTCAAGAATATCTTCACGCAGTGTTTCCTGAATCTGAGATATTGGAGGTGTGTTGTGTATCTCCAGTCCTTCAATTTTGAGCTTGCCTATACAACTAGGAAAGGCAATGCAGTGGCTGATGCACTGAGCAAGAGAACTCAGATACATGCAGTTCAGGAGGCCAGGAGTGAGTGGAAACTAATGACTCTGTTCTCAGAGATGCATTTGGGGGTTCATGAAAGGCATGGATAGACTTTCATATCTTCTATGGCTGTAACCTCTGCACTTTTGGATAGAGTTCGTATGAGGTAGTTGGCAGATTCAGAAGGTGTAGGCCTACGGGAAAGCGTGTCATGAGAGGACCCTCTTCTCAGGCAGACCATTGGAGAGGATAAGATCGTGCGTTTCCAGGGATGCGTATGGGTGCTAGCAAATATACGTAAGGAGATGATGCAAGACATCCATTCCTCAGTTTGGGAAGTTCATCCTGGCGTCACTAAAATGTACCGTGATTTACACCACCAGTACTGGTGGCCAAGAATGTAGAGAGATGTGGCTGGTTTTGTCATGAGGTGTTCCACCTATCAGTAGGTGAAGGTGGAGCACCAGTGGCCAGCAGGGATTTTACAGCAGCTACCCATTCCAAAGTTGAAGTGGAACACTGTCGGGATGGACTTCATGATAGGGTTACTGAGATCGTCGAGAGGCAACGATGCGGTGTGGGTTGTTGTTGACAGGATTACAAAGGTTTCTCACTTCTTGCCGATAAAGGAGACCTTCAGTGTCAATGTGATTGGACGGTTGTACGTTTGTGAGAGTGTGCTCTTGCATGGGGTTCCGAGTACTATCATCTCAGATAGGGACTCCAGCTTTACTTCACATTTCCGGTAGGGGCTACAGAAAGCTTTGGGTACACAGGTGCTTATGAGTACAGCATATCATCCTCACACAGATGGTCAATCAGAGTGCACGATCCAGGTGCTTGAGGATATGCTCCGAGCATGCATTCAAAACATTGGTGGTCCTTGGGAAAATCATATACCTCTCGTGGATTTTTCCTATAACAACAGTTTCTATGCAACTATTCATATGTAACCTTACGAGGCTTTGTACGGTAGGCCATGCCGATCACCTTTGTGTTGGCTGGAGGCATGAGAGGTAGCTTTGCTGGGGCCTCGTCTTGTTTAGGAGACCTCAAAGCAGCTAGATTTGATTCAGAATAGGATGGATACTAAACAGTCTCATCAGAAATATTATGCTGACCAGCGGAGGCAACCTCAACAGTTCGGGGTCAAAGACCAGATTTTCCTACATGTTACCCTATGGATGGGACACAAGAGAATCAAGAGACAAGGTAAGGTTTCACGGAGATACGTCGGGCCGTTCAATGTTCTGGAAATAGTCGGGCTGGTAGCTTATTGGTTTCATTTACCTCTGAGATATCATGCTATGCACAACGTCTTCAATGTTTCTCAGCTTTGACGCTATTTCTCAGACTCGTCCCATGTTTTCTGACCTGAGGAGGTTTAGCTAGAGCAGGATGAATTTTTCAAGGAGCATCCAATCAGGATTGTTGATCGTAGAGAAAAAGTACTTTGTGGTCGGTCTGTTCCTCTGGTACAGGTGTTATGGAAGCACGACCATGTGTAGGATGAGACTTGGGAGAGGGAGGCCGATATGTGATCACAATGGCCAGAGTTGTTCGAGGTTTCTTCTTCTCCACCTTTCTAGGGAAATTCGGGGATGAATTTCATTAAGGAGGGAAGTTTTTAAGAACCAAGACTTTCTTTTTTAGTTATGTTTTCCTTTTCTACCTGTTTTTTAGAAAAGAGGAGAACCTAGAAGTTTTTTAAGTACACGCCATGTACTTTACAAGTACAGACCGTGTACTTTTCTCCTACTCGAGGCTGTGTGCTGGCCGTGTCTGTGCCAGTCACACGGGGGTGTAGCGATGAGGTGGAGTCCAATTAATTTGGCGTATGGAAAAGGTGAGTACAAGATGTGTACTCAAGAAGTAGACACCGTGTACTTTTCTTTTTATTTCATTAATCAGACTGGGGTTGCGCCTAATCCACATTTTCATCTTATTTTCCGCCTAATTACGTCCAGAATGACATAGAGGTTTGATTCTTCTCGAAGCCACCGATCACTCACAGATTTTCCGAATCGAACGTCGTCGGGTGCAATAGAATCGCATCAGTGAGTTCTCGGTTCTTCTTTGGCCATGTTTCCTAATTCATCCTCATGAGAGAGTTATCTGGGGTTGAACATTTTATATGTTTTTGTAGATTTACTCCTTTCTAGACTGATTCAAAGGCCGAGGTTCAATAATATCAATCTCCTAGGATTGAGGTAGGTGGTTTGTTGTCCTACGTTGAATGTATTTGAGTTTTTGGTGCAAAAGTTCCGTATACCCATGTATTGGGTATCTTGGGTTAGGTTTTGATCATGTATTGATATATTCCTTAGATTTATTATATTCTTGAGGTAATTAGATGATTAATAATTTCTTTTCAGCATGTTTGAGGATCACCCCATGGTTGTTTCCCCTTGTTTTGGCTGTTGATTGCCATTTGGCACAAGTTGCCTATGAGGCAACCCTTTTTCACATTGCCAGTATGCCTGTTGACTTGATTACATGTATTGCCTACTGTTTATATGATTTTGGATTCATTCTAGCTATTATCCAAGTAGTTGCTGAACTTACTTAGGCTGCTAATAGTCGATTACGCATCACTAAACTGCTCAGGGCTGAGTGAACCTGGTGTGGTAGACGAAAGGGGGAATTGACGATTAGGGAATCCCTATAGAGCCTGTTATAATTAGTATCAATCACAGGACCTAAAGGAATGAGACATTGTGATTCCTCAGAGTGTCATTAGTTACGTAGAGAGACTATAAGGGGAATTAGATCTAAGTGCTTCCTCAAAGAGTTTATATCTTTAATTTCAAGACTACATGGGAATTGACTGTGAAATCTTCCAGAGCGTCTGTGCCTTTGGATGTCTACTTGACTAGAGGGGTTTTCTAGTCGGAGCCACCCAGAGAGTCAGTACATTATTTTTTGGTTAGTTGTGACGAGTCCACCAAGCCAAAGAACAAGATTGGGTTTGTACAGCTTGCTTTTTAGGTAGATTGTTGAGTTACCTGTTGTGATTACTTGCTTAACTTGGGAGTATAGAGCTGTTGATAGGTTCCATGGTTAGTATCTAAATGATTGTACTGAACTAATAAATAACTATAAATGGATTTTGGTAGTATTTATTACATTAGTGTACATATTCTTCTCTACTGCGTTTATTTCCATCAATTTTTCTATATTACTCCCTGACAGTAGGGCACAGATCTCATGGTGATTTCCTACTAGGATTAGTCTCACACCCTATTTGGGTCCTTCTTTTCAGCCTAAACAGGTAATATGGTTGTAGGTGTAGACAAGGATTGTGGCCCTTCTACATCAGGTACATGATTGCTGGTTAGATCTAGAGAGCATAGGACCAAGCATAGGCTTGCGATGCTGCTGGAGTTGCTGTTTACTTTCGTAGCATGTTTTCAGTTGTATTTCAGCACGTTGTTGTGTTTTCTACTTTCCTTAGATACTTGTACCTACTGCATCATTATCATTAACATTATATGTTCATTGCTTCCGCTATTTAGTTTCAGTGTTTGCATGCTGTTTACTACTTCTGCCATTGAATGTTGTTTTCTTGCCTTGTATACCTTACCATATGATGTCATAGTTTACCCAGAAACTTACCAAGGCCCTTGCTGCTAGTCGGCAGCATCTGGCATTTGGGGAAATGTGCTTGAGGTCATGTGGTGAACCGAGTATGGGGCACTAGTGGAAGGGCTCCAGATTTTGGCCTTTACAAGGTGAATCAGGAAAATGTAGGTGTCATCGGGGTCTGTCCATGGGTTGTTCGTAGCAGTTGTGTGTTTAAATTCGTTAGCCAGAATCTTCTTTTCCATTCTCTTGTAACAGTTGACATCCATGTATAAGGATTCACAAGAGGAAAAGGGAGATGAATCACCTTGTATTACTCATACTCAACCATTAAGTGAGTACATAAGTCTTTGGTGAAATGTAGAAGGGACTCTCGAATGCAGGTGGAGCCATGGTCTACGCATAAACGTGTTTTAAGAGGTGTCTTCTGAGAAAAAAATAAACGTGGTGTTGGAAACTAGGCAGCTAAATTGGGTCTTCATGTGAATATTTTCAACCGGTGTCTGATTTATCTTATTATAACCATTAATTTTCATGGCAGAGGGACTAAGATCTTCTTCAGATAGTCCCATCATTTAGAATGTTTAGGTCGGGATATGGTTGATACCAGATCTTGTGTCGACATTATAGTTGAAGACCTCCACGCCATTGAAATGGGAAATGATGTACATTGGGAAAATGTGACAAAATATAGGAGAACCTTAATCTTCTCTTGAGAAATAGATAGTGTCCTAACATTCCACATTGTCGAATATCTCAACATCGAAGGCTTCTGTGATGGCTACCTCTTTCCAAAACTAGAGGGGGATTCTTAAATCCTCTAAAAGGGATTCTTGCATATCCGCTGATAGGTGGAGTGCCTCGAGGAAAGGATGATTCAATGGAATGATGGAAAGATTGTTTAAAATATCATACATCCATACACAGAATATGCTTCTTCTAACATGATCTCTTTATATGGTAGGAGGTTTGACAGGCGCTGCTGGTTGAACTATTAGATTCTAGCTAGTGCTAGGAATTTCATGATTCTCACTGGTCAAACCGCATATATATACTACTAGGTGATGGTTATTTGACTAAGGTCAGTCTATGGTAGAATATGACTGACCATAGTACAGTTTTGGTGGCTCCACCTGAGCATGTAGCACAAAAAATGATGGAGGTGGATCTAATAAAACGAGATGAGAAGAATTTGTGTTCAAAGATCTACATGGGGAATTCTGTCTAGTCTTAGTGGGATATATGTCTTGGATGGAAGCATTTGGGGTTTACTAGCTCCACAGTATTGACCAAAGCATACCCCTTTTCATCACTTGAATAATCCTCCCTTGTTTGATAGATTCTGGGGACAATCTCCATCTCCAGGGGCATGGAATCATTGAGAGTATGAACAATGGAATTGGTGGGGGAATTTTCATTCCCTTATGTCATCGATTCTCGCCCTTATAGGAAGAGGAAGTCTAATTTGTTGATGTATAATTAGTGTATGTAGGTAACACAAAGTATTCTAAATGATTGGGATGATCCAAACATTCATGAATAATACAATGAGCATGGATGACTTCCTTGGGAGCCAATTGGTCATCGTATTCTTGATACATGCAGTTAGAAACCTACTTCCATTCACCCTCTCTATGGTTTTCTGGCATTATAAACACACATGCCACCTATTCGGGGTCAAGACTCATCCTTAGAATGTTTCTATTTACCTAGTCATGGATACAATATTCAAACACATAGCACTACGTGAGGGTGTTCCCATGGAACCGATGATAGGAGCAGTAGTTGGGACGATTGATGAGATCTACCTATTTAGGACTCTTTCATTTTGGAAACCACATTATTCTTTTTTCCAAGGCACATCATAAAAATATGGGGACCTCAACCTCAGTATAGTAGTTTGTTTAGTTCCTTCGATCCGTGAAAGGAGATTTGGGATCATGTCGTTTACAAGGGGATGGTGAAGCCTGTCGAGGAGGTGGAACCTGATTATCCAGCTTAGGTGGCGACAGTGAGTTATGCGGGTGTGCCTTCTGATTCTGATGTAGGTGTTGTTGGGACAAAGGATATGCTTGAGGAGGTGGGCCTCGACCATGCTACGAAGGTGGATCTACCAGTAATAATTCACGCTACCTGAGGGCCTCTAATTGTGCTACCGTAGCTGGCTCAGGCTTGGAGTTTCTTCTCATGGGAACTGCGACGGGAAACATACATGCATGTTGGGATTTATGCAAGTCTTCATCTAGATGTTGGTTCATGACCCATCCTCAGGGCCTGCGAAGCATAACTTCAATAGGCCAGGCACTGGTGACTAGAAAAGAAAGCCATATCCCAGTAATCGGGAAGGCATTGCCTTTAAAACCTAAAACACACACAGTCTGAAAACACAATAAGGAGTAACCACAAGTAACACTATAATAAAAGGAGTGTAGAAAGTAAGGTCCAGTCTAAAAGCCCAAATAAAAGTACAAGTACAACTTAAAGGGAAACAGTTCCTAGATCATCCACTGGGAATCCTACCCAAAGGTTAGGAACAACTCTCGATTAAATCATCTTTGTGGTGCATCTCATCTAATTCCACCTCCGAGAAGCCTCATTTCCATCACCCTTAGCGTCAATAAATGTTGTCCATCATATGCACATGACACATCAAGGTGCAAGCATAGCTCATACAGGGGCGGGTATAACGATACTCAATAGGGACCCCGAGGCCCCCAAAGGTCTCTTAGAATCAACAAATGATAAACCTAAAACGTAAGAGTACAATCACAAGGTACTAAGTAACAACCATCCTTACATAGGTGTATGCCCATACATATACCAAAGTGGTCAAGATTACATAGAGCTCTATCTCCTGATCCAAAAAGAACAGCTATCCACGGAGGAAGAAGCACCATGAAGGTAATAATAGATGGGTGAGTACCTCTTAGGTAACACCACATAGAGAAAAACCACAATGGTTTCACCAAAAATATTTAAACTCAGATCACACCATGAATAACTTAGGTATGGTAGTAATGATGATTATATTTAACTACTAAATCATCTAACTCCATTGAGAGGCAGACCCACGTAGGACAATAAATCATCATACCCAGGTAGGATCCTTGTATAGCAGACCCACATTGGATCCTAGAGTAGTCCCATGTGGATTTATAGAGTGGATCCATGTGGGATCCTAGAACACAGAACCATGTTGGATCCCAAAGCACATACCCATGTAGGATCAAAATGCACAAACCCTCATAGGATCCATTTTTCATGTTACAACCAACCACCGGTTTCCCGCAGTAAGATCGCTTGAATCTAGAAGGGTCTGCTCCTCAAGCCACAGGTCGATACTCTAATTACCATGAAGTCCCACGAAGAAATATCCCCAATGTAATGACAAATAATATGTGTCTCAACACAATATATGGTTCGTCAAACGGACACCCTGCCTATAAGTTATTGGCCTTTTTAGTCCTAAGGGCACGATTAGATTCATGTTTGATCCAACCTGACCATATCCCAACATTATCCAAAACTCGAATGAGGTATACCAAATGACCGCCTTCATCCAAGGTTGCTGGTGCCATAGATAGTTTTTCTAACATACTCCCATAGCTCATGTTAAGTTCAAATGAGAATAAAGGGGCCAAAGCTGGGCCGTGTCTGGTCCGACCTGGCCTGGGCCAACACGACCCAGTTTGGGTCGACCCAGCCTAATAGCGTAGCCCGAACCACATTTGGTGGCTCCCGTTGGGTGGCCCTCTGGGAAACTCGTGATAGGAGGCCCACAGGAGGCCTGCGGTTGGGCGGCCCCATGGTGGGGTCTACCCGACATGCCTCTCAAAGGGGAGGTTCCCCTTGAGTACCCCAAATGACATAGTAGTTTAGGTTGTGTGGCCAACCGGCCGGTGCAAAGTGGTGCCCACGACATGAACATGGGACCCGGGTGTCCTGCTCGGCTCCTCGACTGGCCAGATGGTCATCCCACCTCCAAGGCACGGTCAGGCACCGCACCACCTCTTGTTACCAGTAGAGATCCCCCACCCCTTGTCTCTGCAACCTCGTGTCGTGGCCCCTGCAAGCCCAACGGTACGGACACGTGCTGCTGTACCCTTCACATAGCCAGCCATGCGCCAGCCGCCGCCCTTGCTCCACCACAGACGACGGGCCGCGACCCTCCTTCGTCAGCGCGATCGCGCCGTCACCATCATCACTTCTGGATGGAGTGATGACCACCTCTCTTGGGCCACACTGGCACTGGTCACCAGTACCGGTCATCGGCGATGTTCCTCAGGTCATCAGGTGCAACCCGGTTGCCCGATCGTCATTCCGAAGACCCCCACACTTGTCTTGGGACGTCTCCATCGATTCAAGACCACCACAGTGGGGATTCACTCAACACAAAAACCAGCTATGAAGAACACCAAAATCAACAACAGTTTTAGAGGGTTCATGTCGTGTTCGTTTGGTCTAAACCCTCCATGTGAGAATGGTATCAAGTGGCATAATTGTTCTTAAATCATGAAGAACGACAAGAATGTGGTAAGGGTTATAACAAAACAAAAATCCCTACTTTGAAGATTCATTAAAATCAGTGCGGAGAAGGAATGATAGACATTGGTTCATCATCGTTAATGATGTTCCTCATTATTGATCATTCAATAGAGTTATTTTTTAGAGAAATGTTCGTCGAAGGAGAAGAGTTCTTCCTCTAAGGGGGTTTCCTCCAGCAAGTTCCTTTAACAAGATTCTTCTCCAGCAAAAACCAAGGGACCAATCATGGTGATGAAGACCCTCCCCCTTAATTGATAGGTTTAATGACATCATTTAATTAAGTCTTAAAATTTTGGGAATTTGGCACAATTTAGAAAAAGGGTTTGAAGGGATCAGGTGGTCCCCACGGAGAATTCATAATTATTCAAAAGTTAAATTAAAATAAATTTAGTTTATTTTTTTAAACTTTTTTTTTATTTTCCCACGATGTCTAGAGAAAACTATCTTCCACCCACGAACAACTATAGCCAAGGTGAAGGTCTCTTTAAGCAACTAACGGTGCTGCGAGATCAACGATGCCCTCATATTTCAATTCAAAGAACCTGTTCAAAACTTACAAGAACTCACTCACACACTTACTGGATGTATTTAAGAAACATCAGAAAAACATTTTGGGTTATCCAGGCCTCATAATCAAGTACCATTATAAATGGAATACTTGAATATTTCCATATAATTGATAACATATTTGAAAGCTAAAAAAATTAAAAATATGGAAATGACATTTATCTTTCACATTATCAAATTTTCTTCTCTACAAATGTCCCATATCCTAGTTAGTGACAACTGTCCAAGTGCATCCAAGAGACCCAAGTTCAATTCTGAGTGGAGTCATATTTCTAGGTTATTATGGCTGTACTATGGTAGGTACTATTTTGTATAATTGCAACAGGAACTATTGACTTGTTTTGGTCTTTGGGGAACCCGGTTTGTCCTCTAGTCCTACAAGGTCTTTGGAACTCATAAAGAATTTGGGTCAACTAAAGGCCTACGAGAAACATTAGGGATTTTGGGCCACCTCAAGGCCTTCGGGCCACATGTATTGCAAATGCAACCTAATAGAATTCCATGAACATGGCTCTAAATGAAGATTCGAGACTAGGTTCATTCACCAGAGTAGAGTTAACTTCAATGGGAAGAGTGAGAGGGTATGGCATTTCCATTGGTACTAGTCCTGTGCATCTCTACAGATGATAGCTAGCTAACCAGCCTTGCAATTATAAAGGTTTGACATTAAGATATTTTCTAGGGAGGGGTATTTTCAATTATTCTATTTGGGATGAATGACTCTTAAGCCTCCAAGTCATGCAATGTTTCTCAAATCCTATGATCCATATAAGGGTTCCCCCTCATCCATTAAAAGGTTTATTATAAAAAATCAATAAAAATTGAAGGTGTTAAGGCCATTAAAAAAGATTTATCGGCATAATTTGTTGACAATAAGGGCACTGTTCATATTAAAGTTTTAGTGGTGGTAAATTATTACATGAATATATTTCTTTATGGGTTTCCATATTGTTATACCTAATGAGATATTTTATTTTACCATTGATTTAGTTCTTAATGGTAAGACAATTTCGTAACCCCCTTATCAGATGGATCAAGTGGATCTTCTTCAATTGCAAAAATTATTTTCAAAGTTTTCTATTAAAATAATTGTTCATACTAGAACATCACATAATGGTGACCCTATTTTCTTCCTTAAAAATAAATATGGTTCCATGAGAACTTTCATTTCTTTTAGATCTTTGAAAAAATTACTGTTAATAATATTTTCCAATACCTCATATAAAACACTTGTTTTATCAGCTCTAAGAAGCTCAGTATTTTTCCAATAATGACATGAGATCAATGGTCCATCAGTTAATGGTGAAGGAGGATGAAAATTAGAAAACAACATTACAAACTAGATATGGTTATTATGATTTTTATTTCATTTTTTCGCATAAAAAATTAAGCTACTTTATTTATGGATCTTATGAATTGAATCATCTATGAATATTTTGAATAGTTTATTTTATTCATATTGATGTTATTTTGGTTTATTTAAAAAAAATTAGGATCATAAAAAACATATAAAGGTTTTCCTATAAAAACATAATGAAATTAAATTATAATGGAATTTTAAAAATTGTGATTTTCTGTTACAACATATTTTTTTCATGGTAACATTGTAAATAAGGATGGAATAAAATTTGATATAGACAAAATAAAATGTGGTTGATGAATGAAAAAAGGCCAAAAAAATGTTACAATGATTTATATTTTTCTTGGGTTAGAAGTTTATTATCAACGGTTCCTTAAAAAAATTACACAATTATCTATCTTGCTAACTAAGATAACATGAAAAGGGGTTAAATTTATTTTGAAAGAATACTGTGAGGTTTTTTTATTGGAACTAAAAATACAATTGTTTAATTATGAAATTTTGGATCTAGCTTCCAAATATAGAAATTATTTCATCTATAATGATTATTCATTGATGAGAATTGGTTGCATTCTAATACAGAATGATTTGGTAATTACTCATGTTTCATGAAAACTGAAACTTCATGAGTTAAATTATCCCACACATCATATGAAATTTTATTCTATGTGTTTCTATTTAAAATTTATGATTCATCATTTTTATGGAGGCTACTGTGAAACATATAATGACCATAATCTTCTAAAGTATATATTTACTCTAGCAGAATGGAACATGTGGTAGAGATGATAGATATAACTAATTAAGAGTGTTGATTTCATGATTAGTACCCATCTTGGAAAAGCAAAAAAATTTGTTGATGCCTTCATTTGAAAACATCATGAATCATTAACCATGCTACATTAGAGGCATGACCCCCTATTTTATGATTTAATGAATTATGTATAGGATGTATTTGGTGTAGGAAATTCCTCGATTTTGTTTCTGGTGTTAGTTCAGAGATATATCTCAGAGAGAATTAAGCATGTGCAGAAGGAATCTTATGAATTACATAAAATGGTAGAATTTGTTATATAACGATGTTTCTGAATATAATATTGATAAAATTGTGCTTTGAGACTTTGAAAGAGATTATTTGAGTCTTGTGATTACAATATGAAGTAATAATTATTATGTGAATCCTATAGTTCTCCAGTTACTGTCCTTCGTAGAAGCACTAAGATATATAGATATGTTCAGGAGTATTACTAGTGGGATGGAATATATAGAAATATTTCCAATTTTATAATGAAATGTTTTACTTTGGAATAAGTTAAAGAAGAGTGAAAATTACCAAATTGGATGATTTATCCTTTTCTAGTTCTAGAGTGAAAATGGGAAAATATGTCCACGGATTTTGTGGTGGGAATAAAAAAGACTTATCATGGTAAAAATACGATTTAGATTTTTGTTGACTAGATCTACACATTTTCTTCCTATTCAAGACACACTTTCTCTAGATCAACCTTCTCGACTGTAGATTAGAGAGATTTTCTTATTACATAGATTTACTCTCTCTATTGATTCACACTTTTATATGTGGTTCGCTTCTATATTTTGGAAAGGCATTCATATGTCATTGGAAACTGAATTAAATTTAAGCACATATTTTCATCCTCAATCTGGTGGATAGATCATGTGAACCCTTCTGATATTGGATGACATGTTACATTCTTGTTCAATGTATTAAAAAGGAATTTGGGATAATTATTCTTCTTTATTGGAGTTTTCATATAATAAAAATTTTCATTCTTGTATATAGATGTATCCGTTCGTGGAATTATGTGTAAATAATTATCGAACTCCATTATGTTGGGATAAAGTAGGGGTAAAGAAGGTTTATGAGACCATAATTCGAAATGGAATTGGTTGAGAAAGTGATGATGGTCAAACAACACTTCAGGACAACATAGAGTTGGTAGAAAAGTTATAAAAATAAGAGGAGGAAATTTATTTATTTATTTTTAGGTGATCATGTTTTCCTAAAAATATCTATTTAGAAAAGTGTTATGCATTTTTTAATAAAGGAATGTTATGACCACAATATATTGTACCATATAAGATCCTGGAGAATGTTGGATCATTTTCCGAAAGAGTAGCACTGCCTATGATTTTATCTCAAGTATAAATTTTTATTTCCATATTTTATGTTAAGATTGTATGTTATAGATTAATATCTTGTTTTCATCCCATGAGTATTTCATATAGAATAGAATCTTTCTAATGATGAAAATCGTATTCAGATTTTATTAGCAACAATCAATTACTTGATAATAGGTTAATCCACCAGGATAAGTTTTTTTCTGGAGAAATCAAATGTTTGAAGAAGAAACATGAGAATTTTAAATTTATATTTGGGAAAGTTTTCCTCACTTATTTAATAAGTGAATAAAAATTATGAGTTCACATCTTTCATATGAGGTGGGGATAATATAACAACCTAGTTTCTAATAAAACAACTTGTTTCCATTCTCACATTAAATAGTTAAATTCAATATTAATGAATAATGATATTAATTGTATTCACATAAATTAACAAATAAATAAAACTAGAAGAATAACCTCACTTATTAAATCATAAAATATTATACATCTTATGAATGAAAATAAGACATAGTTATATAATGGAATATGCGAATATTTTTTTGAAAACAACAAATTAAGTGTTGGTATTTTTATGTCACATAAAGTTTTATTTACATTTTTATAAATGATATAATGATTTAAAATAAAATTTATCTTCATAAAACATATTCATAAATAAATATTTTACTTTTTATTATTTTATGAAAACTTTATGATACATTAATGAATACTTCAAAGTGTCATAAAAGGAGTTATAATTTTAAAATAGAAATTTTTTGAATAAAAGGTGATTTTATTTAAAAATTTATTTTCTATTTATTAGAAATTTCTTTTCATAAATATTGGGTTCTTTTTTGAATTTAACACATCTAAAAATGATTAGAGTGAATATTTATGTTTTTTCTAAAATAATTGAATTTTTTGATTAGTGAAATATGATAATTTATGGTATTTAATAAACTCATTAATTATTGTGTTATAAAGGATGTATGGATTACATAAGACCCAAATATATAAAATTTCTTAATTATTATAATAAATTTATTTTTAAGGTTCAACATATTCATATTATTGAGCTAAAATAACAATCTAATGAATAAAATTATCAAAAAACTTTCATCTTCTCCACTAAAAATACGACCCCCATTGCCTATTCTACTCACACATAAAAATACTTTTATATTGTTTAATTTAGCCCCAATTTACTTCACTAGAATCTTATCCGTGTATAAGATCTACATGTCTCATGAAAAGTCCAAAACCATAATTATTTAAGGAGGATCTCAAGGGGAATATGTTCCATAGGTAAAACGCCATGTTGTTTTGTTTAAATTTCTTTTAAATTTCTTATACAATGTTATTATATCTTCACATAACCTAATAAAAATGAAATGATAAATAAATTATCTTAAATAATCTATATTTTAATTAATTTAATGTAATATCAATCCTCAAACATCTCATATTTTCATCTTATTATAAAAAATGAAAACACTATTAGTGATGTGTCGATTTACCATCATCATGGATGATGTGTCTTCATATTCTATTACCACCTTAAAGTATGGTCATAAAAAATTATTATGGTTAAATACTATTATATTCAATATATATTAATTTATATAATATTCTATAACTAATATATAAATATGATAATAAATATGATGATGTAAGTCCGCGATGGTCGTAAAAATGACAAAATAAATTTAATCATTTTGAAAAAAGTTTATATAATGAATCATCATCATATCCAAAAAATGTTATATTGTAGCATTTAAAATTATCAAATCATATTAATTCCATTTATTTCCACTTTATTTTTTCTCCTAGTTGACAATAAAACTCATAACAGACAAACCACATAAACCATGAAATCATCGCACTTGAAGTAATAAAACAACAAACTATTATCAATAAATTGGTTGAATTTTTGTTAAAAAAATATAATATAAGGTATTATTAATATTAATTAATATATTTAATAAATAATAATACTCAATATATAATTATTCATTTGTTTGAACATGTTTGAAGGAAATCAAACCCAAAGTTAGAGACTTTCCTTTTAAAAATCCTCTTTAATGTATGTTTTAACAAAATTAAAAAAACAAATGTTTCTTCCTAACTTATAAAGAATGATAAAAATATAAAATTTTAATTATTAAATGTTGTTTTCATGTTTTATTTACAATATTAGATGAATATTTTAATCTAAAATTATTTCCATTGAATTTGTGAAATATTCTTTTCGAATAATAGAATTTCTCGAAGAAATATTTTTTGTGATGAAAGTAATCATTTTTTATGATTATTTTTTTGTTCTAGGTCATTGTTTATGATGAACGGTGTGAAATATATCTTCCCCTAATACATTTGATGTATTTATGCTGGATTTTGACCGTATTGGTTATTCTAGTGTAACTGCGGTGGTTACACCATAAGGTAGCCATGAGGGTTACATGATTGGGTAGTCATGAGGGTTATATTGTAAGGTAGATGTGTGGGTTATAAATCATATAGAAACCATGAGGGCTGCATTCATATTTATCTAAATACCCAATTCACCTTTATGGTTTTATTTATGTTTCCTATGTTTATTTGGAAATATCTTGTTTTTACAATCTATGTATATGATACTTTATGGGTGGGAATTATGTCTTTGTGATTTCATATGTTTAAACCTATTAATAAACCAATAGTATATTTCCTTATTTCTATTACAATTTTTTATATTTTTGTGATCATACCATTTTTTATAATTTTTAGATGGTTTATGGATGGATAATAGAAAATAAGATTCAAAGAAAAATGTTCTGATGATTTTCATGAAAAGATCTCGTGGTCTATTAATAAAAATTAATTATAGATGAAATGTATATATTTTTTGTAGTACCAAATTTGTTTGATATGTATTAATTATTTTCTGATTCTCAAAAACTATTAACCAAAATGTTCTTTTTGAATGTAAGAAAGTGAATTATTATTGAATTTTCTAGATTATGTAATTTTTGAGGCCAGAACCGTATAGTTGGTACAAGAGGACAATTTTGGTAACTAGAGGGGTTAATATCATTTTAATATATTGCCATAAATTATTTTTAACTAATGTTTAAGATGAAATTATATAAAATTTTATGATTAAAATTGTTCTTCTTCCAATATATTATTGTTTCGAATGGTTTTCCATAGAAGAAATAGGGAAACTAAATTTGTATGGAACTTATAAGAAGATATCTTCAAAATATATAACCTAGAATGTTAGGAATTAGAATTGAGATGTTTTTTTATAGTAATGGATTAGTTTATATATGATATAAATGATGTTGTAATCCATGAAATAGATTAACCAAATATACCAAAAAGAAACATAATGATAGTTGAATTTTTTTATGGAAACACCCTCAATAGTTTAGTGGATATTTTTACCCATGGGTGGATGAAGGGTGGATTAATGGCCTTCAAAAGATAGTTGATATCATGGGGTGTACATATAATAAATATGTTTACCTTGATATCTAACGTTTTGAAGGTAAAGACGACTAGTGGCGGTTAATGTTAAAGAATATCAGTGATAGCGAGGAGATTAAATCCCTAAAATGAGATAAATTTATAAATATGTTCCTTGAGAAATATTATTATATGGTGGTTCATATTTGGAAGGAAAATATATTCCTATAATTGAAACAAAAGGAGGACGATTAAGTAGTTTTATCTGAGTCAAAATTCACTAGATTGGAGTAGTACTCTCCAAATATTTTTTGGGTTATTGATAATAAATTCAATCATTATTACTCAATATTTGAATCCGAGATATTGAATGGAATTTTCCTCATGTTATTTTAACATAAATGAGGAACTTTTCTTTTTTTTTCTGAGAGGGTAGACATTGAGTTTGCTGATGATTAAATATATTTTGAAAAATAGTAAAATACAAATCCTAGATAGAAGGTAATGGGTAATAATAAATCAATTAAATATAAAGGGAAGACAATATATATTCTAGTCTATGGTAAGTGTAGTAAAAAGAAACCTGGGGAATGAGTTAACAAATCTAGGATGTTTTTCTATGTGTTATGTTTGGAAAAATATCACATGATTAAAATTAAAATGATCTTAATTTTAGTTCTAATATGGAAAATATAATGTTTTGTACATGTAGAAAGAAGGTGGATTATGAAAATACCTTCACAAAGAATTATCTCAATGAATAAAGGAATCTATATTATAAGAAGAAATGTATAGTGAAATCCATTGCAATTACATCAGTAGATGTTGGTCCATCCCATAATGTGGTATCAGGTATATTGTTTGTTTATATAGATTGTTATAATTTATAATTTGATATGGGGTGTACACATTCCTTTAGTTTGGAGTAATTTTATGGTAATTTGGAAGTTTCACCTTAAGAAATAAAGAAAAAACATGTGGATAAAATAGAATAGGAAATATTATATAAAAAATGAATTATAATAATCTTCATGTTTTTTTCATGGAATTAAATTACCTACAAACCATGTAGTTTTTACCTTAGTATAATTTGATATCATTCAGGGTAAGGAATGAATTTATATATTTCATGCTAAAATTTATTATATATCTAAAGAAGTTGTTTAAAAAAAAGTTTGTATACAATAATGAACACATACCATTGGTAACATATCAAGAAGCTGAAAAAATGATAAAATATATAAATTAAATTCATCTTGAACTTGTTGAAAATAAGGGAACCATTCAGATTAATGATGTGGTGGTTGTAAATGAATAACAAATTTTTTTAAGGATGAGTTTCCCAATGTTATATATAATTATAAATTTTAATTTTCCATTGAATTTGTTTCTAATTTTAAGAAAATTTTGAATACATTAATAAAATGGATCAAATGGAACATCAAGAATTGAAAAAGAAGTTGAAAGAGTTTTTTTGAATAAGTATTCATTCTTCTTATCACTTCACCATGGGGATATAAAATTTTTGTATGGAAAATAAATATTTTTCCATGAAAATTTAAATTGATTAGAGAGTTTTTAATAACATTACTATTAAGAATAATTATCTTCCGTCTCATATCGATGACTTTTTTTATCAGATATAGGGAAATAAATATTTTTCTAAAATTCAATTAATATATGGGTACAATTAGCTGAAGGTAAAGGTGGATAGAATTATAAAAATATTTTTCAGGACTAGATATGAGCATTATGAGTTTTTTGATATAGTCTTTGTATTGAAAAATGTCCTTTAAATATTTATGGATCTTATAAATAGAATCTTACGTGCATATCATAATATTTTGTTTCGGTTTTAATTGTTGATATTTTCATCTTATTGAAAATGTTTTGAGGATCATTAAAAACATATAAGGATTGTTCTAAAAACCCATAAGGGAAAGAAGTTATACAATAAATTTATCAAAAAAATATCATTTTCTTGTAACTAATTTATCTTCAAGGGAACATTTTAAATAAGGATGGGATAATCATTGAATCCATCTAAAACAAAATTTGTTCATCAATGAAAAAGAAATAAAAATGTTTCATAGATTCATAGTTTCCTACATTAGTATATTATTATAAATGGTTTGTTAAAAACATTGCATAGTTATCTAGAATGAAAACTAAGATAACATAAAAGGGGTTAAATTTATTTGAATAGAAGAATATGATGTCTAGACTCTGAAAGTTATAATTAGATTAGTGAATGATATGGTTTTTTATCTACCATCTAGAAATAGTGTGTTTTTCATTGTATAGTGAAGCTTTCTTTAAGGGATGTGGTTTCATTCTGATGAAAAATGATCAGGAAATTTCTTATTCATAAAGACAACTTAATCCTCATGAGTGAAATTATGATACACATGGTCTGGAATTAGAATCTATGGTTTTTGGTTTATAAAACATGGATATATCATTCACATAGATCCAGATGTGAAATATATAATGACCATAAAATATTGAAATATATATTTACATTGAAGGAATTGTACATGAGGTATTGTAGATGGATATAAATCATAACGGATTATGATTTCATGAAAAATTAAAATCTTGTAAAAGAAAAAAATCTTTTGATTCCTTGATTTGGAAACATAATACATGAGTAAGAATTTTATGTTTAAAACATGGATTCTTGGTTTAATATTTGATGAATTTAGGAATCAATGTTTTTGGTGATGTAATTTTTTTTTGTTTAAGGTGCCAGTGTTGTCTTTTCTCTAAGACAGAGTTAATAACTAAGAGAAAGAATACCATGAGTTATAGAAAACGGTATAACTATTTAGTGAAGATAAATTTTCTGAATTAAATATTGATTAATATTGTCTCCTGATATTTGGAAAGATAATTTTCATGCCTTGAGATTCCTAGTAGATGAAATAATTGTATGGTGAAGCTCACAGTTCTTCATTTTAATTTCAACCTAGCATTACAAAGATGTACAGAGACCATCGAGAGTATTACTATTGGGATGAAATAAAAATAGATATTACTAATTTTATAATATAATTTTTTACTTGTAAATAGAACAAAAAGGAGAGACAATTAAATATCCATTGATTTTGTGGTGGGACAACCAGCAAATTCTATAGGTAAAAATTTGAATTTGGCTTTTGATGACTAATGGAAAAAAATTTATTCCTATTCGAGACACTCTTTATATTGACCATTTTTACTGACTACACCATAATGAGATTTTTAGGTTTCATGGGTTCCATTCATAATTATATTGGTCCATGATCACAGGTTAACTTATAACATTTGGGAAGACCTTCAGAAGTTTAAGATCATTAAATTAGATTTTTTCACATACTTCAATCCACAATCTTATGGACAAACAGATAGATCAATTTATATATTGGGATACATTATATGCACTTGTTCAATGGATTACCAAGGAAGTTGGGATCATCAACTTTCTTTAGTTGAATTTTCTTATAAATACAATTTTCATTCCTGTATACAGATGGAATATTTTGATGCATTATATAGAAAGTGGTTTCGAACTCCCGCAATTTGGGATGAAGTCAAGAAATGGGATTTGAAGTGACCATAATTAGTAATGAAATTTGTTTAAAAAGAAATGATGATCCAATAACACATGAGGATAGATCAAAGAATGTATAAAATTTATGAAGATAATTGGTGGGAATAATATAATTTTGGGTTAGGTGATTTTATTTCCCTTTTAAATCCATCATAAAATTGGCATGCATTTTGGTAACAAAGGAAAGAAAATTACACGATTCATTTGACCATATGAAATCCTAGTTAATGTGGGAACTCTTTAATACTCAGTAATATTGCCACCATGTTTATCTCAAATATACAATGTTTCTCAGGTTTTGATTTCAAGAATGTATAGGGTAAATTTATCTCATGTTTTGAACCTAGATACATATCACTTAGATGATAACATTTCTTATGAGGAAAATAATATTCAAATTCATGACCATAGAGAGAAAGTCTTGTGGAATAACGTAAATCACCAGGTTAAGGTTTTGTAGTGAAACCGCATGTTTGAAGAATAAACATGTGAATTTAAAAATGATTTGAGGGATAAGTATCTTCAATTGTTTAAAAGCAGAATAAAAATTGCGAGGACTCAATTTACAAAGTGGGGGGGGGGGGGGATGAAGCAAACTAGTTACTTAAAAATTAATTAAATCTCATTCTGGAATGAAATGGTTAAATTAATTATAAATGTATAATTAAATAATTGTTATTTATAGATATTGAGGAACAATTTAAAATAAAATATTGCCTCACCTAAGAATGAATAAATAAAATTTAGGTATCTGGTGAAATAAAATATAATATATTTATGTCATGGAATATGTAAATAAATAGTTTCAAAATAAAAATTTTTTTTGTTATTTTTTGAAGTATTCTTTTTTTTCAATTTAATAATTAATATAATGGATTAAAATAAAATTTATCTACATAAAATAGATTCATAAATTAATATTCTATTGTCTTATGATTATACGTTAATTTTTTGATACCATAATTAATTTTTCAATGTGTCATAAAATCAGTTGTAATTCTAAAATTATTTTTTTGATTAAATGATGATTTTAATTAAAAATTAAATTTATATTATTTTTAAAATTATTTTCATAAAATAAGATTAATTTTTTAATTATTAATTTTTTATTTAGTTAGGGTTATATTTTTATTTTTTAAAAAATGTTGAATTTATGTTGAACAATGAAATATTATAATTTATGGTATTCAAAAAATTAAGGAATTATTCATTAATTGATTATGTAATCCAAAAATTGTTAAATCTATTTTATTATGTTAATATATTTCATGGTGAGGTTAATTCTATTCATATTTCTAATTGAAAATTGTAAACTAGTGATTAAAATAATCAAAAAACACACCTCTTCTCAACTATAAATACCACCCTTCACCACCTCTTCTCCTCAAACATCCAAAGCCTTGTAGCAGGTGAAATTTCTTCACAATTACCTTTGTAATACTATTAAACACATCCAAGAATTTATATTCACACTAATTGACCAAAACCAAGTGTGTTACAGAGGTTCTCATGGAGAAGAATTCAAAGAGGTAAAATCCACTTTTCTTTTCTTTTAAATTTCAAATAAATTAATTTTATTTTTTTATTTTATCTTCACATAAACTCATCCATGTACCATGAAAAATCTAGTATCATACTTATAGATGTAATTTATTATGTTAATTGAATATCCATAATAAATCCTCTCATCTTCTACTCCTATTCAAAAAATGAAAACATTGTTCGTGATGTGTCGATTTACCATCATCGGGGATGATGTGTTATAATTTTTAATTGCTTGCATGGATGGCAATAAAACCATTATTATCATTAATTAATATTTTATTGTAGCTATAATAATTTATATAATGTTTTCAAACCAATATATAAACATTATATTTAATAATATGATATAATTTTGTGATAGTCGTAAAAACCTAACAAATAAATTAAAATTTTCAGTAATGTTTTATTTAATGAGTCATCCTCATATTAGAAAAATGATATATGGTAAAATGTAAAATTATAGAAACGTATTAATACCATTAAATTCCATTTATGGAGTATTTTTTAAATTTGATATGAAAACCCATGAAGAACCAACCATGGAAACCATAAAACAAACACACCTGAAATAATATTATAACAAAATATTATTAATAAATGGGTATAAAGATGTTATTGAAAGATGATATAAGGTACTATAAATATGAATATAATTATTTAAAAACATAATAAAAATATTTAAACTATTATACATGAATTTTATCATGTTTAAAGAAATTGAAACCCAATATAAAATATTTTTTGTTTCAAAAACCCTCTTTAGTTTAACTTTTAAAAAAATTAAAAAACGAATGATAATTATTAACAATTATGGGATGGGTGTATAAAAAAAATTTCTTGATGCCTTATTTTTTTATGATTCAATTTTAATATTACATGTTTATTTATAGTGAAAAATATTTTCTTTGTATTTTCATAATATTGATCCAAAATTATTTATTTTCATCAAGAAATGATTTTATGATGCATGTCTGAATTTTGTATGATTAAGTTTAGATTACTTGGAATTGTTTATGATGAATGGAAGTAACTATATCTCCCAATAATTTAATTGGTATATTATTTTTATAAGTTGATCGAAATGGTTATTCCATGTACTACTTTGATGGTTACACCATTAGGTATATATGAGGTTTACATCATAATGTAGCCATTTTTCTTACATTGTAAGGTAGTCGTGAAGGTTATAAATACTATTGTAGATAAAATGCTTATAATATTATGTAATTAATACAACATGTTACCTTTATTGTTTTATGTATGTATTATATGTTTTATGGATGACTATTGTATCCAAAAAGTTTGTATCTAATACATTCTGTGTGAGAAGTGTGTATTTATGATTTCACATGTTTAGAAGTATTCATGAATTAACAATTTAATTTTTTCTTTTTATGACCCTTTATGGGATTCTTATACTCATACAATGTTTTAAAATGTTTTTCCCTAGGTTTAAGGGTGGGTAATAAAAATGAAGATTCCAAGATGTATGTTGTGATGATTTTTTGTGTGAATATATTTCCAGTTTTATTAAATACTTCTGTATTATGGAAGAAATGGATACTATTTTGGTAGTACCTTAATCGTATGCTTGTGGTTTTATATTTTTCAATTATGTAATAATTATTTAAAAAGCAATACTAAATAGTTCATTCAGAATGTATGAATGTGAATTATTATAGAATTTAACATATTATGAAATGTTTTGGTATCATACATTATACTGGGCCCATACGAGGTGTATGAACCCAGATCATCCTTCCTGGTATGTTTTTCATTTCATGTTTTGTGTGAAGAAAAACGGGATGAAGGAAAATTTTATGAGTACACCCCATGTACTTCCATGTACATGCAGTTTACCCCGCCTCTGAGTCCAAGTCGTGTCACGACCACATATAAGACCATGTGACAACGTGGTAGGGCTACCTAAAGTAGTGCCTGGTTATGGAAAGTATGTGCCGTGTTTTTTAAAGGTGCATGCTGTTTACTATTATTTTTAGTTGTTATATCATACCGAGGACACATCTCATTCCCAAAAAACCCTTCTTCTCGGCATGTCTCATCTAGGAGTTACAGAAGCCGTCAAATTTTCTTCAATCCATCGAACCCACGTCTGTTCTCTAAATAGACCACTGTAAATTGCGTTGGAATCTCCACGGTGAGTTCTACATTCGTCATGATAATATTCTCTTAATTTATCCTCTCTCGTGGGATATAATTGGTTGAGTGTTTTAGACATTTTTGTAGATCTATGACATTCTAGGTCGATTTATTGGTTGGGATTAAACTATATCCATCATACAACATCATGGTAGGTGGTTTGTGCCTTTCCATAGATATCCAATGAATATTATGTCAAAAAGTGCTCAATACCCTAGAATTGGGTATTACGTGTTTATTGATTTTAGCACGGTTAATGTCTGTTATGCCTTGTGTTCTTGAGTAGAGGTTGTTTGTTTGTATATAGGGTCATTTTTAATGCTAGGAATGTGTTTCCCATGTTCGTTTTTATTTGGACTGTTTGGTTTAGCCTTTCTGGTTAGGATTATTTCATTCCATGTTTAGTGTTGTTAGGATGGAGTGTTTTTATAAGATGCTATTATATTCTTATAGCTTTTTAGAAAATTAGTTTTTAAATGATGTTATCCAAGATGTTATTAAGGTTTACATTGGTTGTTGAACATCATTGTGCATGATTGACTTACATATGTCTGTGGGAACTTGTTTTAGTAGACCATAAGGTGAAAGGACGTTGAGGGATTCCCCAGAGTGACTGTTAACTTTTCACGTTGTGATACCATAGGGGAATGAACGTGAGTGCTCTCTAAGAGTGTTTTTAGTTCCATGTTGCGACACCATAGGGGTAATTGGGTGTTTAGTGCTACCTAGACTGTTTGTAGTTTATGGATAAAAGACCATAGGGGGAATTGATAGTGAGTGATTCCTTAGTGAGTGTTTACTAATGATAAACTAGAGTTGTAGACTATGAGTTCTGTCCAAAGGGTTTCTTGTATTTGATTGGTTCAATGAGAGGGGTAAGGCTCTGGGTAATTCCTAGAGTGTTATTTTTTTTGTTGGCTGCTTACCTGGTATATCAATATGAATGCAGTTGAAACTATGAAATTATTTACTTTTGAGTAATTCCTTGTTCACTGCTTCATTTTTTCTTATTTCCTGCCATATATATTCACTAACTGTTACGCACATCTATTTGGGTGGTAGACTACTTGGATCCATCTCACACCCTGTTTGGGTCATGATTTTGGGCCCAAATAGATAATATTGCTATAGGTATAGGTATGGTCAAGCACCCTTATTCTTCATATACTTGATTACTATGGAGCTGGAGATCATGGGACCAAGGTGAGGCGTGCGATGGTACTGTAGTTTATATGTTTTATTTGTACATTGGATTAGTACTGTATTCCTACTTTGTAACATGTTTGGCTACTTTCGTAGAAATATTTTTCATGTATCATTTATATATATATGCTCTGGTTGTTTATTACTTTCAGTCTTCCGCTATTTACTTATTTCATGTTATTACTGATTATACAATTGGTATCTTTTTTCTCCACTTCATTAATCTTCCAATGAGGGCATAGTTTCCCCACTATCACACCCAAGTACCTCTCTAATAGTCAGGAGACATTGGCCTTTGGGGAAATGCTCTTCAGTCCATGTGACCAACTTGGTACATGGAACCTCTAGGTGGCACCTAGAACTGAGAAATTACAAAGTGGTGTCAAAGGAATTCATTTCTTCTTGACAAACAATTTAGAGACTATAGCCAGGTATTGGAAGGAATAGGTAGTTGGTAATATGTTGTGCATGGGAGTAGCTAACCTGTGTATAAGGAAATTCCAATTTACCTCATATATTGTGATTTTTCTAGTTTTGAAATTATTACAATAGAATTCACATCATCATTGGGTGATTCACTTGCATTGTGTAGTTATTTTAGATGTTATTGATGTTATATTTCTATTTAAACTCGATTAGATGAGGGTGTTCCATATCATGCATCATATAATCACTTTCTAGTGATACCATTTCATGCATTCTTGCCATGCCACTTAGGGTGAACTACTAATTTCATGTTGTAGTGATAGAAATTTTGCTTGATATGCATGATGTTGTGATATGTGCCTTGATAGAATACCTAATATCTTATAGGGTATTTCTAATATTTAAGGATTCATTTTAATGAGCACCGAAAATTGGTTCTTGAGGTGTTATGTGACCGCATGGATCCAAATTTGGTGGATCCTTGCTCTATTATTCCTTGTATATGACATGAATTTGATGCCAATATTTGATTCGCTGGGAGTATGGGCCCCCATAGATCAGAATTTGGAACTTTAATGTTCACTTCAGTTTATTTTCTGGGTTTTAGAGTAGTTTCTTGAGGCATGCTATCTAGAAAACCAAGAGTACATGGTGTGTATTGTAGAATACTTAGCTTGTGTCCTTCTATCTAGGATAGAACTATTTTCATTAAGTACACACTGTGTACATTATATTCCTCCCATTTAATCACTAACTATGTCCCTGGATGTGTGGTAAGAGACACAAGGTTGGGAAATTCTTGGTAGAACCCGCCGTGTACCAGATGTACACGTTGTGTGTATACACCATGTGTCAACCCATGTAACCAACAATACGAGTGGATTTTTTGTCGTTAGTATATGTCGTGTCTGGAACAAACATGCTGTGTAGTTTCATTCTAGTAGAACAATGTGGGTTAGTCGTGTATAAGAACTCGGGCATGGGAAGTTTATTCAAGTACACGTTGTGTCTTGGGAGAACACATAGTGTGTATGGGGTGTTGCACAACTCGGGCTGGTAGGTGTATACTCTCATGTGAAAGATTAAAGGAATAGGCCATGTAGGGGTCATACACATCGTGTATCCTTATTTTGAGGAACATGAATTCTTTCCTTATCTTGTTCCCTTCATGTAAATCTATGTTTTAGTCATTGATAATCTTGGGCTAAGGTGTGCATTTGACCTTGCAGATTCATTCCACCGAGACATCCTCCAGTTTTATTCTAGTTACTAGGCAGTGACCAATCACCAGACAAGGAATATCAGGAACAACCAGCAGATCCTCCAGTCATGCCCATCTTGGCACCATCCGTTTCTCCGGATATACGTGTCGATGCACAGTTTTGAGAGGGATCAATGAGATTAATTAATTCCTTCTGAGGAGTGTCACCTCCTGCCCCATCTAAGGAAGATTTGATGTGGGGTTTTTAGTGGAAACTTACTCTCACCATTATAGTGGATGGAGGACCTCATGCTGTATAATCCTGGTTATAGGTCATTCATTAGATCTTCGAGAATCTTGAGATGCCTCCAGAGATGAGGGTGAAGCTTGATACGTACATACTGCGAGATTCTGACAAGATATTGTGAGATGTGATCTCACAAGTGGGATGCTAGCATCTTATGTACTGGGATGAGTTCCAGCATGCCTTCTATGATTACTTCTACCTGGACTCTTTGAGGGATAACCGAGAATGAGATTTCATGAGACTAGAGAAAGGTACTCTCTCAGTCATGCAGTATTATTCTCATTTCACAGAGCTACAATGATTCACACCCATCCTAGAAGGTGGTGAGTTATTCTTGGAATGAAAGTTTGAGGATGGTCTTAGGAACGACATCCGATATCAGGTGAAAAACTTTATGATGACTTCAATTACCTCTACAGTCAACCAGGCACTGATCACAGAGTGAAATATAAGGGATTCGAGGGATTTAAGCTAGGGTGACATGGTATTTGGAGTTTTTACCCCTCTGACTAACAGTAGGAAGCGAGGTTGGTAGTCTATGTGTGCAGTTCCAGGTAGATTGAATACTTATTTTGGTGTCTATGTTGTGTGATAATAGTTTGGGAAGAGTAGGTATATGGAGCCATATTTCCCGATAGACCCAGTTGAGTGCCTGTCATGAGGAAGGATGGGTCATCTTTAGCGGTTCAGTCAGTTTTTCTCACCCCCATCTGGTAATAGAGGTTCTTTTTTCGACTCCTCATAGTAGAGAAGGGATATGAATTTCACATCACTCTAACAACTAGAGTAATTTTATCCATTTAGGATGAGGTGGAGGTCGTAGCTGTGGTATCTAGTAAGCATGATTTTAGTGACAATATGGTGGATCATCTTAGGGTGGTCAGGCAGGGTCACAGGGCTACGGTACATGCTAGAAATTTGATGTTGAGCAGACCTAGCAGTATTAGCATTCTGAACCCTCTATAGTTTAAGGTATGATTTTAGTTACCTCAGTTCTAGCTTCTGAAATTTTTGATACAGGGTCTTTACATAGATTCATTTCTGTTGTTGTTGTGGAGGGCCTTGGGCTCTGTATCTTTACTTCTACTAATGTATGGACTCTGGACACTTTGTTGGGGACTACAATGGCTAGTGTAAGTTAGTGGAAGGAGTGCCCCCTTGAAGTTGTTATGTGTCACTTCTCATGGGACCTTTATGTTTTGGGGATTATGGTCTATGAATTCATTCTTGAGATGGGTTGGTTATTTCTATTCCAAGATGTTTTTGATTTGTATCATCGTTGGTTGAGTTTTACATCACCAGAGGGCAGATCCTTTTTTCAAAAGTGTGAATGGGATGTTTATGTGAGCAGAGTTAGACCCAAGCATTAGGGGTTGGGAGGATTTAGAGCCAGGATTGGTAGTTTGTATCTTGATGACTAGGGGAATTCATAGTTGGACTTTCCTCTAGTGGATGATCGTTTTTGGGATATCTTTCCTGAGGAATTTTTTGTTTTACTTATAGAGATATAGGTGTACTTTTATATTGATCTACTACCCAGAGCCGCACCTTTGTCAATTACTACATATATAATGGCTACACCAGAGTTACAGGATCTTAAGAATCAATTAGAGAAGTTACATGTGAATGGTTTCATATGACCCATCACTTCTCCTGGGGGTTCCCTTTTTATGTTGGCAAAGAAGGTGGATGGTACCCTCAGACATCGTGTGGATTATCAGAAGTTGAACAAGTTGACAATCAAGATCCGATATCCCTTTCCAAGTATTGATGATCTCTTTGATTAGCTTTGAGGAGCCCGAGTGTTCTCAAAGATTTTCTTGAGATCCGGTTATCACCAGTTGCACTTTAGGTAATCAGATATACCTCTAACAGATTTTAGGAGAAGGTATGGTCTATACAAGTATGTGATAATGCTGTTTGGCCTCGGGAACATGCCTAATTTTTTTTAGAACTGATGAACCGAGTGTTCCATCCATTCTTGGATTCTTTCGTGGTAGTCTTCGTGCATGTTATCTTGGTTTACTCTCATACTCGACACGACCATGATACCCACAGTGAGATCATTTCGGGTACACTGAGAGTGAACCAGTTATATGATATGCTCTAAAAATTCCACTTTTGGATGTACCAAACTCACTTCATGGGTCATTTTATCTTAGAGATATGAGTAATAGTATACCTAGAGAATATGAGAGTTCTGGTATTCTGGGAGAATCCTAGGAACACATTTTAGGTATATTGTTTTCTAGGGATGGATGGTTACTACAGATGTTTCATAAAGGACTTTTCACTCTCCGTAGCGCCACATAGAGGTTTGACTAAGAATGGTGCAAAATTTTTTTGGTCATATTATTATGTGTCATCCTTTCATGAGATGAAAGGGGGGCTAAGTTCAGCATTGATAAAAATATTGCAGAAGCCAGGTAAGAGATATACTATATACTATCATGCATCAAGTATCGGGATAAGAGCAGTGATTGTATAGGGAGAAGGAGTAGTTTCATACGAGTCTCTATAGTTGGGGCCACATTATAGTAATTACCTGACACATGATATTGAGTTCACTGTAGTTCTTCAAGATTTACGATGTTGGAGACATTATCTGTTGGGAGAGCATTTTGTGGTTTTCACCGACCACTAAAGTCTCATGTATATATTTACTTAACACGAGCTAAATTTGAGACAATGAAAGTGGGTTGTGTACCTTTAGTCTATTGACTTTGTGTAACACCCCAAGCTTCCACGGTACTCTTCTCTTTGAATAATACAGTTGCAGATTTTGTATGCAACTTCGAGTTCTAACACACCACAACCAATGAAACTAGCCGTTATGAATAGTAATACCCAATTTTTGAAATTTTATAATTTTTTTCATTCAAAATGGACTTCATTTTTGGATTTCTAATATCCAAATTAGATTAGGGTTATTTTTTTTGTATTTATCTATAAACTCTCAATTTTTTATGAATAATGAAAAACACTGAGTTATAGTTTAAAACCAATTTTTTAAATAATTATTTATTTTATTTAAATTTATTTTAGTTCAGAATAGATACATAATACATATGTATATACAATTTAATTCATTGGAGTTAGTTTATAATAATTTTAGAAATATAAATATTTTATTGACCTTTTCACTATCTTTTACCCACCTCCTAGGAGAATTTGAAAATTTACATGAAACTTAATTTTATCGCTTATGTGAGTGGAATTTAAAAAATCTAAGATATAAGGTTGATATCAGTAAGAAAAATGTGGTTCAATATTATGAAAACAATTTTTTTGTGAATAGTAACTTTTTACTTATATTTACCACAATTAAAAGTAAATACAGTAATTAAGGGAAAAAATGATATTATTATTACCCTAACACGTGTCCTAATTCTATTGGATACATGTAATTTGACCAAAAACAACTTTATTAATAAAATTTTATCCTTTAGCTCCACTTATATTAGATTAGGAAATTTATTATTATTTAAGTCAACGAAGAGTTAAAAGTGTTAAATTGAAAGTTTAATAACTAAAAATTTTTTAATATTGGGTTACACATAAGATAGATACGACTATAGATTTTCATTATAAATATGAAATGATTTCCTATATAATTATATTTTTTTATAAATTAAATAATTCAATTTATTTATGACACAATGATGATGTAGTAATTACCTGATTAATAAAATATTAGAATAATTGATATTATAAATATCAAATAAATGCAATTTTAGACTTTTTATGAATCTAACTAATTCTATAGGTCAATATGAAATGTTTTAGTCTGTTAGATGATTTTTTTCAAAGTAATAATGCTTTTATGAGTTTAGAAAAAACAAAATACAAAATAGTGTCAAAATTTACATAAAATATTTTTTAAAACAAATATTATATTATTATTTATATTCTATTATTAAAAATATATGGATAGGAAAAATGACTTATATAATGATATTTGTATCATAAATGAACACCTTGGGGTTATCTTTGAATAATATAGTATGTTTATTAACCATAAAATATAAAAATACAAAGAGACACGGTAAATGTAGAACTATAAAAGTAAGATTTAAATCTCAATGATTAAGTGAATATAGTGACCCAAACTTGTATAAAACCTATTGGTTGAGTGGTTTTCGAACCATTCCCACCTAAGACATTAAATTATTTATTTTGGATCCATTAGAAACCGAAAATGAATTTTTTTTATAAAATAATATTTCTAGCTTTTCCAAAGGTTCCCCTCACCCCTGTTATAAAAAGGCACTCCCCCTTTTCTCTAATTAACACCTTCAAAGCCATTTTTCAAATCCCAAACCTGCCCAAATACCCTATAAACACTCCTAACTTCATCATAGAGTCCTTCAATTATTTAGAAATCCATCCTATGGATCCATTTTGATCAAATCAAATTGAAGAACCCGAAGAAGAGGTAAATATCTCACCACTTCTTTCAAGTTCCTTTCTTCTTCCACATCCTCTTTATTTGATATTTCAATTATAAAATAATAAATACAATATATTATATATATAGTATTATGTTATTATAAATATGGTACAACCATATTCATTATTCTCTCCATCTTATGAATGCCATGTCACCATACGTGCGTACGTACGACTTACCATCTCCACGTCATGGTGTAATTGTTATTCTATAAATTATTATAGGGATGGATATAACAATGTTGTGTAATTGATATAAATAATAAATATAACATTATAATTATTCTGTGTATATGATATACCATCCAATTATATATTATTTTAATATCAAAAGAATGATTTTGTCACTCGGGCGTACGTACAGTTTACCGTCTCCACGAACACGATGAGATTCATTATCCATCGTATCCATTCATGAATAATTTTCATTATATGATTAAAAATAATATTTAAATACATGATATCATTATGAATATGAATAAGATACATCACATCTATAACAAACATTACTTATGTAACAAATCATATAAAGGAAAAGGAATCAATTAACACCAAAAACGACGATAATACTAAGATATTATTAAAAATGAAATGTTAAAAGATCATATACGATATAATATTAATATATATGATTCCTGTATAATTTAATAAAAATTATTTCACCATTATACATGTGGTTAACCTACCCTCGACCAAGGAAAAGTACAAGGTAATGGTTAATTTCACAATCTCTTCATTATCCGAGACTGTTAATATGTAATTATCTACCAGGATATCTTTATCATCCACATCAATGTTTCTTAAAAATGTATTTGAAAAAATTTTTAACATTTACTAGAAAATCGGTTAAAGCCATTTACGCACTTATTTGAACTTATATGTTCTGAAAGGAATCTTTCTGTCATTTTCCAAACATGGTACATTATTACCTTTTCGACAAAATTAAGGTAAGAATGTTTTTTAACTTATACGGAATGTGAGGCTATTTTCCTCCATTATAAAAACATGAAAGCATCCCTTACAAACTTATAAGAATATTGGAAAAATATATGTTTTATTTTATAATTATATGAATTTTAAATGATTTCAAAATCGAAAGAGATATTTCTCATAAAAGGTTTTTTTAGAATTGCCAACATCCTTAGATAGATTTTTAGCTTTTTTGAAGTTGATTTATTATGATACAAAACGCCCATATTGTATTGACGGTTTTTTTATATGTTTGACTGTTGATGTGTTATTTTTACCATTAATGGTTTATGGATAATGTATTGACATTTTGTATGCTAGTTTTAATACAAATGTTTATGTTATGTTTAAACATTTTCAAATGAGGAATGCATTGGACTTAGTATGTGACAGGTGGATCCCTCTATAGCTCCTCGATGCATCGGTAGATCTTATGAGACAAACTAGTTCCATGGCACAAGTCCTTGACCAAATATTATTTTTAGTCTTGGAACAAGGCCTTGACTATGTGGTTATGATGTCTAGCATTATTCATTCCATCATTATGAAAATGGCTATTGATATTGCATGTGATTATTCGACTAGTAGAATATCCATGTGAATAAGTAAATGGAATTATTTGATTTTATCTTTTCAATATTATGATGAATTTCATGTTTAAACGGCTGTTGTTTTAGTCTTATAAATTTCCTTAAACGTTTATGATTATTTATGAGAGTTTCTGCTTTATTGTTATCCTTACTGAGCATCTGATCTCACCCCTTTCTATGTTTTATTTTTACTAGGATGCAAAGAAATATATTATGAATGACCTGTAGGGATAGTCTATGGGATCTCAGTGTTGTCTATGGAAACAATGTTTTTGTAGTTTTCCATTTTATGATGTAATGTATACCTTATGAATGTACCTAGTACTTCCAAGGATACTAAACTAATCGGTCTTTCGATACATGATCTTTTGTGATCAAGAAAATGTTACGCAATTAGGCACTGACTCTGGGTAACCAGGGTCAGGGCGTTATATTCGGTATCATATGAATTTTAGTACAAACCATAGAAACTAGATTTAGATAAAATCTGATTACAGTACATAGCCCTAAGATAGACTATGAGGATTAGTATTGACGAACGTCCTAGAATTTTGGTATTTTAGATATTTTGTGAGTTTTTCACGAAATAAATCCCTGTATAGATACGAGTAGGTAGTGGTGGTCTGGAAAAAATGTACCTAGGGTTAAAACCTGAAAACATCACTTTGATATTGACTCAAACAAGAACTGATGCATGACAACGGGCCTTGCTCCACACTTGGTTATGAAACTCTCAGGGGATATGCTTTGGATAATTCTTATTTTATTTTCAAACCATTATTAAGGGTTTATTAGTATATATATCCTCAAGGAAAACCTTTATTATCATTAAGGATTATATCCATAAACTATTCAATTTATGTTAAGTGTTTTACAAGTTTGGATTTATGTATTTTGATTCATAAACTAATATAGTTTATTCCATTGTTTAGAAATGGAACCTAGTGGAAGGAATGAAAATAGTATCAATGCACGCACTCCATGTAGGGATTTTTGTCCTAAAAAAATAATTATAGTGGATCTGGTGATGCATCTAGTGCGGATCAGCTAATCACAATACTAGGACAACTCCCTTAGGTTATGAATAATAAACATACCTGTATAGAGCACCCTGATCCACACCGTGGAGCATCAATGTTAGATCCCTTCATGAGGAAACAACCACAAACATTCAATGGGGGTAAAAATCCACTAGTACCCGAGCAATGGATAAATTCGTTAGACAAAATATTCCACACCTTGGGGAGTAGAGAAAGAGAAAAAGTTGTCATGACAGTTTACTGCCTTACTGGAGATGCTGATCAATGGTGTCCATTGATTGAAAACACAAAGGAAGATGATGAATTATCAAATATGGAATGAAGGTAGTTTAAAGAAATTTTCTGTGAAAATTACTTTCCCTATGACCATTGAGCAGATATGGAAAGACAATTTCTGAGTCTGAGGCAAAAATAGGACGAGAATGTTGCAAACTATGAAGCTGACTTTACATGGTTAGTGAGGAATGCTATATATTATATACGTAACCCAACAAGTAAGATTTATAGTTTCATTGATGGGTTAAAACAATTTCTCCATCGAGCATTAGTCTCAATATTTTTCTAACCGTATGAAGATATTGTCTCATGTGCTATCAAGACAGAAAAAGAGTTATCTAAAGCTTACGACTTTAAGGCGAAGAAATAGAAGAAGAGATCTTCTGAACACTCTGGAAAAGGAAATATGTGGAAGAAGGAAAAAAGATGAATATCCATCCTGTAGTAAATGTGGGAAGAAATACCCTGGTAGTTTCATGAAGGGAATGTGAGTCTGTCACAAGTGTGGTGAAAAAGTCCACCAAACTCATGATTGCAAGGGGAAGAAAGAGGCTATTGATGTTGAATTCTACAATTATAGAGGAAGGGGGAATTATTCGAATTAATTTCTTAAGCATATAAGTAACTTACCTCTGAAAAGTATTAGGGATTAGCGCCAATCATAGGGTATCACTATTTCTGAGGTTGAATCTCTGAAAGACATAGTGGGAGGTAATTTAATGGTTTCAACAAGTTTAAGAAATACTTTATTTGATTCTTGATCATCACTTTATTTCATATCATCCTAGTTTTATATGAAAATTAGATATTTCAAATTTGATTTAACAAAGGAGTTGTTAGTAAAAAATCTTAAGGGGAGTATCATTGCAACAATGTTTTGTGAATCGGTCCCCATTAGGGTATATAAATGTTCTTTATCTGCTAATCTCGTCATCATACCCATGATTGAATTTGATATAATCCTCGGTATGCATTGGCTTTTGTACCATGATGCAAAAATTTATTTTAAGAAGAATGAGGATACAATTTTTGATGATGATAAAGAGTACCTTATCTTTGGAGAAGAAATGTCACCACCTAATTTTTATCTAGATACACCCCTAGTAGCTCAACTAAATTCAATTATTGGGGAGGAAATAATGAAATAATTGTGGGTGAGTAAAGGAATGTTCAAATAGAGGATATATATATTGTGCAAGATTATGTTGATGTATTTCTAGAGGATTTACCTGAACATCATCCAGAACGTGAAATTTAGTTTTCCATTGATTTAATTCCCAGTTTAAGGCCCAAATCGAAGACCATTTATTGAATGGCCACTGTAGAATTAGTAGTACTAAAGAAAAAACTAGAGGAATTAAGTAATAAGGGATTTATTCACCCTATTGTTTCTCATGGGGATCCCCTATCCTTTTTGTCAAGAAGAAAGATGGATCTATGAGGTTGTGTATTGAGTACATGGAGATCAATGCTATATTAATAAAAAAAAGTATCCCCTACGTCGTATTGATGATTTAATTGACCAACTGCATGGAGCTCAATAATTTTCAATGATTGAACTTCAATTTTGAAATCATCAGTTGTGTGTGAAGAAGGAATATATTCCAAAAACAGCATTTCGAACCAGGTATAGGCATTACATGGTTAATGTAATGCCATTTGGATTGATTAATGAACCCTCTTTTTTCAAGGATCTAATGAATAAGGTTTTCAAGGAATATCTAGATGACTTTGTATTGGTATTTATTGATTATATCTTGGTATACTCCAAAAGATACTACGATCATGAAAATTCCTTGCACATTATCCAGAAGACACTTAGATGACATGAATTATATGGGATGTTTAGCAAGAGTGAATTAAGGTTTCAGGAGATTTCTTTTCTTGGCCATATTTTCTCTAAGGATGGAATATTTTTGAACCTTCAGAGACCAATCCAATCCAAGAATGTCCAGCACTAATGAGTATAGAGGAGGTATGAAATTGTATTGGTTTAGATCGTTATTATCGACGTTTCGTCAGTAATGTTTCCCAGTTGGCTAGCCCATTAACAAAGCTCACACAAAAGGGGGTTACTTTTTTTTTTGGAAAAAAGAATGTGAAGAATTTTTTGAAGAAAAGAAGAGAATATTAGTCAATGCTCATATATTGACTCTACCATTGGAGAATGATGGATTTGTTATTTCTAGTAATGATTCATATAAAGGACATGGTTGTTTCCTTATGTAGAATGATGAGGCTATTGCCTATGCATCACTAAAGGTAAAAATTAATGAGAAAAACTGTCATACTCATGATCTTGAGTTAGTAGTTATAATATTTTCTTTGAATATTTGGAGACACAATCTCTATTGTGGAAAATGTGTGATATATACCAATCACAAGCATTTGAAGTATATTTTATCACAAAAATATCACAACATTAGGCAAATGAGATGGCTTTAACTACTCAAGCATTATGATTTCACTATAAACTACCACCTGTGGAAGGCGAATAAGGTGCCATATGCTTTGAGTAGAAAGTATCATAGAGTGTTGAACAAGATGACAGTTGAAGAGGATCCTATATACATGGATCTAGAAATATTGATATGGGAATAACCATGGAGGTTGAAACATCAATGATTTTTCAAATGGTTTCCAAACCATATTTACTAGAAAATATAAAGAGTTCTCAGACTGGGGATGAAGAGATTCAAATGAAGACTAAAGCTGTGAATAAAGGGAGATTGAGTGACTTTGTGCCTAAATATGGAATTTTGAAATTTGGAAAGAGGCTTTGTGTTCCCGATATACCTGATATAAAAAGGAAATTGTTGGATGATGCTCATAGTTCTAATTTCTCAATACACCCTGGTAGAACTAATACGTATAGAGATTTGAAGGAACATTTTTGGTTGGACAACATGAAGAGGGAGATTGCTAATTTTGTATCAAGATGTATGGTTTGTCAAAAAGTGAAAGTTGAAGGCAACAACATGGAGGAGTCTTGCAACCAATTCCAATACCAGAGTGGAAATGGGATAACATTATGATGGAATTTTTCATGGGACTACCAAAGACTCCTGGAAGGAAATACACAATATGGGTCATTGTTGATATTCTTACCATATCCGCACATTTTCATGATATGAGATAATATTTACCACTTGAAATTTTATGAAGACTATATATTAGTAATGTTGTAAGACTTCATGGATTACCCCTATCGATTATTTCTGTTTGTCATCCATGTTTTGCATCATGATTCTGGAAAAGTCTTTAGAATGCCCTTGATACTGAACTTCGTTTGAGCACTGCCTTCCACCCCCAAACTAATGGAAAATCATAACAGACTATTCAAACCTTAGAATACATGATGAGATCTTTCTCACTTGACTTTCAATGTATGTGGGATTAATATTTACCTCGGGTAGAATTTTCCTATAACAATAGATTCCATTCAAGAATTCAGGTGGCACTATATGAAGCGTTATATGGAAGGAGATGTCACACACCAACCTGTTGGGATGATATTGGTGATAGAAAACTCATAGGTCCATAACTTGTGGAGGAAACAATGGAAAAGGTGAAGGTAATCCAAAACCACATCAAGGAAGCTCAAAGTAGAGAGAAGAGCTATACTGATAACTAAAAGAAGGATTTAGAATTTCAGGTATGAGATCATGTTTTCTTGAATGTATCTCCATGAAAGGGTGTTATAAATTTTTGTAAGAAGGTAAAATTAAGTCCCATGTACTTTGGACCTATCAAAATTCTAGAACAAATTGGTGCTGTAGATTACAGTTGGGCAATGCCACCTAGTCTCTCCAATGCTAATGATGTGTTCCACGTATTGCTGTTGAGAAAATACATTAGTAACCCAACACATGTACATACCTATGTGGAATTAGAACTGGAACATGATATATCTTATTGTGAAGATCCTGTCATGGTTCTTGATACAAGATAACATGTGTTGAGAAACCGAACAACTCGTCTGGTAAAAGTTCTATAGAGAAACCATAAGATGGAAGTGGAAATGTGGCAACCCGAGGAACATATGATGAAGAACCACCCTAGTAATTTTATGCAGTAATACTCTAGAAATTTCTAGGGTGAAATTATTTGAATTAGGGGAGAATGTAACACCCCCAGATTCCACTCTACGCTTCTCTTGGAATAATACAGTAGCGTCTATTGTATGCAACTTCAAGTTCTAAAACACCACCACCAATAAAACTATCTGTTATGAATAGTAATAACCAAATTATGAAATTGTGTACATTTTATCTTTCGAAATTTAATTAATTTTTGTATTCGGAAAATCAAAATTAGCTTAGGGTGAATTTTTGGTATTTTTCTAAAAACATTCAATTTTTGATGAATAGTGAAAACACTTACTTATAGTTTAAAATAGAATTTTTATTTAAATAATTATTTATTTCATTTAAATTTATTTTAGGTCAAAATAGTAACATAATACCTATATAAGTTCAGTTTAATTCATTAGAGTTAGTTTATAATAATTTCTGATATATAAAAATTTTATTGAACTTTTCACTGTCTTTTACCCACCTCCTAGGAGAATTTACAAATTCACATAAAACATAATTTTACCACTTCTATAAGTGGAATTTCAAAAATCCAAGAGACACGGTTGATATTAGAAAGAAAAATTAGGTTTAATAAGATGAAAATAATTTTTGGTGAATAGTTACTTTTCACTTTTATTTACCACAGTTAAAAGTAAATAGGGTAATTAAGGATTAGAAAGATATTATTATTACACTAACACATGTCCTAATTCTATTGGATAAGTTTAATTCTACCAAATACAACATTAAGAATAAAATATGATCCTTTTGGTCAACTTGGATTAGATTAGGGCATTTATTATTATTCAATTTAGGGAAGAGTTAAGTGTAAATTCAATGTTTAATAAATAACCATTTTTTTAATATAGGGTTACATATAAGATAAATTAGATTATAAATTTTCATTAGAAATGTAAAAATATTTCATACATAATGCAATTTTATTTATAATTTTTAGACATTAAATAATTTAAATTAATTATGACACAATGATGATGCAATAATAACCTAATTAATGAATTATTAAAATAGTTGATATTATAAGTATCTAAATGAATATAATTTGAGACTTTTTATTAATTAAACTAATTTTCTATGTCAATATGACATTTTAGGGTTTGATATATGAATTGTTTTCGAAGTAATAATGTTGTTATGAATTTAGAAAAAGCAAAATACCAAATAGTGTCAAAATTGACATAAAAGAGTTTTAAAAAATATATATTATATTAATAATTGATATTCTATTCCAAAAAATATAAGGTTTTTCCAAAGGAATTATATAATGATATGTTTATCAATAATGAACCACTTGGGGTTTTATTGGATGTATATAGTAAGCTTATTATCCTTATAATATAAAAATAGAAAGAGACATGGTAAATGTCAAGCTATTTAACTAAGAGTTAAACCTAATTGAAAAAGTTAATATAGTGACCCAAACCACTCTAAACCCTATTTGTTGTATGGTTTTCAACCCTTATCCGCTTTAGACTTTAAATAATGCATTTTTGAGACATTATACACCAAAAGTGATTTTATTATAAAATAATATTTCTAGCTTTTCCTAAGGTTCCCCTCACCCCTCTTATAAAAGGGTACTCCCCTTCTCTCTTATTCACACCTTCAAATCCATTTTTCTCGGAAAACCCCTTATTAAATACCATCTCAACAATCCTACCATAATCCTATAGGACTTAATTTAGTCAGAAAGACATCATAAGGGGCCCTTTTGATCAATTCAAAAAGAAGAACCCGAAGAAGAGGTAAATATCTCACCACCTCTTTCAATATCCATTCTTCTTCCACTTCCTCTTTATTTTTTGTTTCAATTATAAATTAATAACTCAAGTATATTATATATACTATGATTTTATTTAAAATGTGGTAAAACCATATTCATTATTCTATCTATCCTATGAATGACATGTCACCATATGTGCGTACATATGACCTATTGTCTCCACGTTGTTGTGTAATTGTTATTAAATACATTATTATTTGCATGGTTATAATAATGATGTGTAATTGATGTAAATAATAAATATAACATGATAATTATTCTTTATATATGATATACCATCCAATTATATATTATTTAAATATGAAAAGAATGATATTGTCACTCGTGCGTACGTACGGATTACCGTCTCCACGAACGTGATGAGATTCATTCCCCATCATTTACATTGAAGACTAATATTAATTAGATGATGAAAAATAATGTTTTAAGACTTAACATCATTCTGAATATGAATAATATTCATCCCATCCATAACAAACATTACTTATGTATTAATGAATATAAAGGAAAAGGAGTCAGTTAACACCAGAAACGACGATAATACTAAGATATTATTAACAAAGTAATGTTTAAACATCACATATGTTATCATATAAATATATAAGATTCTATTATAATTTAATAAATATTATTTTACCATTATAAAGGAGGATAAACTACCATCTACCATGGAAAAGTACATGGTAAGGGTTAATTTCACAATCTCTTCATTATCTGAGGTTGTTTATATGTAATTATCTACTGGGATCTATTTATCATCTGCATCCATGTTTCCTAAAAATGTATTCCAATTTTTTTTACTATTTACTAGACAATGATTTAAAGTCATTTATACCCTTATTTTACCTTATATGTTCTGAAAGAAATCATTACATCATTTTCCAAACAAGGTACTTTATGACCTTTTTGAAAAAATTAAGGTAAGGACGTTTTTTAACTTATACGGAAGGTGATTCTATTTTTTACTATTATAACATTATCAAATATTACCATACAATATTATACGAATATTTCCAAAATAAATGTTTTGTTTTACAAATATATTAATTTTTAATGATTTCAAAATAAAAAAAATTCCCTAAAAAAGGTTTTGATTTCATATATGTCAACATAATTTGATAGATTTTAAGATTATTTAAAGTTGATTTATTATGATACAAAACATCCATATTGTATTGAAGGTTTTGTGATATGTTTGAATGTGGATGTGTTATTTTTACCATTCATGGTTTATGAAAAAAGTACTGAAATTTTTTATGCTAGTTTTAATACCAATATTTATGTTATGTTTAAACCTTTTCATATGAGGAAGGCAAAGACGTAGTATGTGACAGGTGGATCCCGCTATAGCTCATCGATGCATCAGTCGGTATCATGAGACAATCTAGTGTCTTTGCACAAGGACTTGACAAAGTATTATTTTTAGTCTTGGCACAAGGCCTTTACTATGTGGTTATGACGCCTGGAATTATGCATTCCATCATTTTCAAAGTGGCTATTGATATTTCATGTGATTTTTCGACAAGTAGAATATCCATGTGAATAAGTAAATGTAATTATTTGATTTTTATTTTCCATATTATGCTGAAGTTCATGTTTAAAAGGCCATTTTTTTAGTCTAATACATTACCTTAAATGTTTGTGATTTTTTATGAAAGTTTCTGCTATACTGTTATCCTTACTGAGCATCTGAGCTCACCCCTTTCTATGTTTTATTTTTTACAAGATGTGAAGAAGTATATTATGACTAACCTGTAGGGATAGTCTATGAGATATCTATGTTTTATATGGAAACAATGTTGTTGTTGTTTTCCTTTTTATGATGTAATGTAAGCCTTATGAATGTATCTAAAACTTCAAAGACTACTAAACTAATCAGTCTATCAAGAATTTATCTTTTTTGATCATTCCAATGTTACGTAATAATGAACTGACTTTGGGTAACTGGGGTCGGGGCGTTACACTTTGAGCTTTCCAATATGCCTAGTAAAAGAAATACATTTGCTGATGTATTGAGCAAGAGGACTCAGATACAAGAAGTTCAGGAGTCTAGCTATGAGTGGAAGCTTATGGCATTGTTTTCTAAGATGCATTTGGAGGTGCATGATAGAAAGGGGAAGATTTTTATTTCTTTTATAGTTGTTAACTCAAATCTATCTTTCTCAACTATGACGTTACTTCTCAGAACCGTCTCCTGTTCTTCAACCCAAGGAGGTTGAGTTGGAGGTGGGCGCCTCATTTGAGGAGCATCCTATCTGGATTATTGATCATAGTGAAAAGGTTCTCCATGGCTGGTCTGTTCCTCCAGAATGAGTGTTATGGCAGCACGGGTGGGTACAAGACGAGACTTGGGAGAGGGAGGCTGATGTATGATCATTGTGTTTCGAGTTGTTCGAGGATTCATCTTCTACGCCTCCTTGGTAGGGATATTAAGGGGGAAATTTATTTAGTGTGGGGGGGGGGGAGATTGTAATAAATTATATATTCCATTCATGTATATTTTTTATTTCAGTTTGTTTTGAAGGAAAAATGGGAAGAAGGAAAATTTTAGGAGTACACACCGTGTACTTTCTTGTTCACTCCATGTACCCTGCCTCTAAGTCCAAGCTATGTATAGCCAAGTCACAGACACATACACTATCATGTGATGATGTGGAAGAACCACCAAAAGCGGGGCATGATTAAGGATGGTACATGTCATGTTCATTAAAATTACATTCCATGTACTTTTATTTTTTATAGGTATATCGGACCGGGGTCACGTCTGATTCCCAAAAAACCCTTCTTATTGGCTTGTCTCTTCTTAGAGTGACTGATGTAGATGAATCGTATCCAAGCCATGGACCTACCATCCATTCTATGAAATGACCTCCGTTGATTGCATTGGAATCACCACAATGAGTTATTCCATCTTTGATAGCCTCATATCTTGATTTTCCACTCTCATGAGATATTCTTGTTTGAAGGTTTTATATGTTTTTGGAGATCTATGGAATTATAGTTTGATTCAATGGATGAGATTCAGCTATATCAATCATACACCGTCGAGGTAGGTGGTTTGTGCCTTTTTGTAGTTAGTATTTGAATATAATGTGTAAAATTGCACAATACTCTTTAGCAAGATATTGCGTGTTTAGGGTTATTTTCTCTATTAATGCTTACCATGCCTTGTGTTCCTGAGTAGAAGTTTTTTGTTTCTAAAATCGGTATTTTTACATTATATAGATGTGTTTCCCATGTTCATTTTGATTTTGACCATTTGGTATAGCTTTCCCAGTTAGGTTGCTAGATTTCCATGACTAGTATTGTTAGGATGGAGTTTTTTTATCTGATGATGTTATATTCTTGTATTTGGCTAGCCAAGTAGATCATGAAATCTATTAACCCATTAGTTCTTAAGGTTTACTTTGGAAGTTGAAAATCGTTTTCCTTGATTGACTTACATAGGGCCTTGGAAACCTGGTGTAGTATAACATATGGGGAATGGATGTTGGGGGCTTCCCCAAGGTGTCTGTTTACTTTTTATGTTGTGAGACCATAGGGGGGGATAGACATGAGTGCCCCCTCAAAGTGTCTATAGTTCCACGTTGAGAGATCACATGGGGAATTGGACTTTTAGTGCCTCCCTAGAGTGTATGTAGTTTACTGATAAAAGACCATAGGGGTATTTCATAGTCAGTTCTTCCTCAAAGAGTCATTACTAAATCTAAAACAGATGTGCTAGACTGTGAGTACTGCACAGAGGGATTCCTGTGTTTGATTGGTTGAACTAGTGGGGTTAGGCTATGATTAAATCCCAGTGGGTTACTTGTTTTTGTTTAAATGCTAACATGATATATAAAAATGAATGCAATTGAAACTATATGATTGTTTATTTTTGAGTAATCCATTGTTTACTAATTAAATATTTCTTATTTTCTGCCTTATATATTAAATGACTATCAGGAATAGATCATTGGGTGGTTTCCTACTATGATTCATCACACACCCTATTTGGGTCATGATTTGGGGCCTAAATAGATTATATTTATTCATGTATAGATAAGGTAATGTGACCTTCTACTTCCGGTATTTGATTGCTATAGAGCTGAAGAGCATGGGACCTAGATGAGGATTTCAAATCTACTAGATTTTATATGTTTTCATTGTACATTGATTTAGTACTGTATTATAGCATTGTGACTTTATTTGATGCATTCCTAGACATATGTATCTTGCATCATTTATATATATGTTCTCCAGTTTTTTATTACTTCTTGTCTCCCGATGTTTACTTAATGCTTGTTATTACTGCTTTCCCTAGCAGCATTACTCTGCCAGTGAGGGAATAATTTCTCCACTCTCACACCGTAGACCCTCACTACGAGTTGGAAGCCTCTAGATTTTTCAGAAATGAGATTGATGCCATGTGACCAACTGGGTACAGGGTACGCCTTTGGGTCACCCGAAACCAAGACGTTACACAAGGATATCAATATCTAGAATCCAATAAATCACTCCAGAGGAATTATAAATACCCATCACTACCAGATTCAATCCGAGTAAATAAATAAATGGAAACCAAATTTTCAATTCTAATATGGTGGGAATTCAGAAACATTTGAGTCCATCCCAGGCATCTCATGTAGTGGTCTACGTATTGTTCATGGAATAGTGTACCTATCTCACCACCATTCCTATCCAAGAGTTCTCCACTAGGGAATCAGTATCACTCAATAATGTAAAAAAAGAAGTAGATCACATACAAGGAATTGTATGTACCACTCTCAGTGAGTATAAAAACCAGGTAACCTATGATCCCATCATTGGTGTCCCAGATTTGGAACCCCTTGAATCAATTAAGGCATAATGAATTATCAACTTCCAATGAGTTAGTGTTCCATAAAGTGGAGCCTAATTATCAATTATGAAAATCTATGATTTATCAAAAAATTTACGTTCAAAATTAAAGGAGTGAGTGGTCAAAAAAATGAAACAGAAAAAAACATATAAAATAAGGCATCACCCATTAATCATGTCAATTATTAAGGATAATAATGGCCATGTATTAAGAAAGACATAACCCATTACAAGGGAACAAAAAATGTTCATTCCCATTAACATATAATTTATTTTTAAAATTTTTCATTCAATAATTAAGTAAATCCAATAATTTAATAAATTATATTAAGGTTTGGTGGAACTCCCAGGGAAAGAAACACCATAAACCAAATGGTAAGCGGTGGGCTATGCTGACAATAATTCTGTATACAATTATCTGTTGTTCTATAAAGAATTTTTCAATGACCTATTAAAATATTGGTGGGAAGCTGAGGGACAACCTCATGGACTGTCAACCTTCCCCCTCCACATAAAAAACACATCTTCATTTTGGAATACAGTTCACCACATCAAGTGATTATATTATAAATCAATTAGTTAATTAATTTATTCAAGGGACAAGCCCTAAATTGCAGTTCCAACATGGAGGTTCATAGTGATCACTAATGTCACAAATGTTAAAAAAAGGTTGGAAGATATAAGGTATGAGGTTCTACAAAATTGATCATCACATTTAAGATGCATCACATGGATTTACTGGCACATGATACAACATTGAGATTTATAAAAGACTAATACCTTAAGTTAAAAGCTAAAGATAACCTACATCATGTATAAGATTACCCAAACATCCAATATCGAGTAATGATTTATCTTTATTAGAGATAAAACGATGAGAAGGAAATCTACCATGAAATTAGCGATAATTTTCTCACACAAAAATAGAACAAAATGGGGGAAGATAAATGTTTAAAGGATGAAGGATGAGTCATCCAAATACATAGGGATGTCCATCTTACCTGACAACACTCGAATCAGAGGATGAATGAGGGAGAAACCATGACACATGGAGGTGGATAGGAGGAGCCCCATAAAAGTGGAGATGTGTGCATGTGAGATGAAATATAAGGGAGGAATAAGAAATTTGGATAGAGGGAATGAATTGCATTTTACTTCCCCTTTACTTATGTTCATTTGGCCACATAGTTATCCAAACTGTGTTCCAACTTATCTCAAGACACTTGCATATAAGGGGACTTAAATTGTTCATGCATAATATTTGGGAATCTGTGTGAAAAGTATTAATTTCACCCTACCAAGGGAGATCCCATAGGTTCATAGATGTGCAGTCTGTTGTACATGGTTTGAAAAAAAATGCAACAACCATATCCCTTTTTAAAGTGAAATACATATTCTTTCTGGTGGGCCACATGGTTTTAGAAAAATAGTACACTAACTCCATAATGTTAAACAAGTATCCTCAACCATCCACTATCCTTTAATTGATGAAAAGGTTTAATAACTCCTCAATCTTCTTCTAATCATCACTCAACTCCCAAACCACATTTTACCACACATTCTTGATCAAAATATTTATCATTACACTCCCATTTCATAATGTATAAGAGTTCTTAATGTTATAGTACCAGAGAAACAAAATCTAACACCACTTATATAGAATCAATTCATTCTACAAAATCATATACATAATGCTCTTGTGTCTATTCAAGAGAAAAAAGTGCTCCCCATTGAGGTAATGTCACCCAAATTTGTTTTCATAAACTCCCACTACAAAATCTAGATCAAAGGTGGTGTAATTAATCTTTTGGGTATGTAATCTCCTCGAACCATAAGATTGATCCACATTAAGTAGTATCAAGAAACAATTAAATTCATGTAGCAAAGCATCACAATTCACCAAAAAAACCTCTTCCAAGTGTGACTATCACCCGAGAACAATGATTATTTTCCCCTTCATGTTGTTGAATGTTGCTTAACAAAAATTTGTCTAGATAAGAGAAATTTTATTCATGGATAAAGCTATAAATGGGGCTGAAAACCATGATAATTTAGAAACAAAACATTATTAATATAATCAATGACCATATAATTTTTTAACCAATTCAAAATTATATAGTTTTCTCATAATATTAGCTATGACAACCTTAAATAGGTCCATGGACACAACCTCCTTAGACAATGCACGACCACGTATATATACATATCATATATAGAACATAGTTTTATTAAAGTTACCATAGATCTATTGGAGTTAAATAACCTGGAGGAAAGATCTGAGATGATTGGAAATGTTCCCTTATAGCATTGAGTAGATCAATATGTCATTAATGGACATGATGAAATGGATAAAAAATTAAATGAACATGTTTTTCATGAGCCCCATGAATACAGTTGTTTCATTCGTAACACCAAATACATGGACACATACATGATGTGTTCATATCTTCATTTGAATGTAGTTTCTGGGATACCTCCCACAATTCACTGCAACAAGAGACACCCAAATTGAAAATCAAAATTAGATTACCATATATCTCCACTAAACTGGTTGAAAACACATTCTATCATAAAAAATATAAATATTCTTGATTTTAACCTCATTAAAGCTCATGTTTAATATAAACAACATCATAATACAATTTTAATTTTCTTTTAAAAAATGGAACACCCAATGATGAAACAATTGGATTGATACAACTTTTTATGAATATGATCAATTGTCTAAATCATTAACTCCGATAATATATAGTGTTCTATCAAACATTCATCCATAAAAAGATGATAAGAAATGATTTGGAGATCTATCCAAAAAAAATTCATTTTGTAGGTAAAAGCAAAACCTCTATTGAAAGAACATATAAAACTCTATGGAAACTCTAGATGCCTACTTTATCCTAATGTCAACTAATTCGACAAAAAATAAATCTATCAAAGAAAAAATTGATTGTACACATTTAATAACCATTTTATAATTATTCTCACCAATAGAAAAAACACATTAATCCTCCGAACCTGAAAACATGACCCTCTTTCAGAATAAATTCATAATAACATACAACAAATAAAACCATTTGATTCTAAAAATGTCATCGTATGGATGCATTTAAGAATGAAAAAATTATGACATGTATTATATATTCCCATAAATAGTTTATACCCATGGGAAAATGGAAAAAATAGTTATATCATCTGATTAGTGTAGTAAACACCAAGGAAACAATAATCCTCTCAATAAATAGCCCCAAAGAATGGACCATTGAAGGTAAAAAAAATGAGTGTGAAAAAACTGAATAAAACCTAGAAAAAACATGTGTGGATGAAATATTTATTACATCTATAATGATATCCAGTCCCTTTAGAATTTCCAAAACCACTGCATGAACATCGAATCACCTTGATCAACTACCTATCAGTTAGTGGCCACCTCAATGACCGTGCTCAAGTCGAGGTCACCAAACATGAGAAAAATCCTCAAGTAGAACACATAGTTCTCCAAAAACTATCAATAGATATTAATATTACATCATATAATATAGAAATAATCTCACTAGTCCCTATTAGAATGGTTGGAAGTGAACTTGACGATCTCCAAAAAAACTGAATTGATTAACCACTAGAAACTGAACTTAACGTTGACCATGAAATCCATAGAGAAAACACACTAGACCAACTGCCTCATGTAAGGAATGAAAAAAACTAGCCTAAAAAATATGGAAGGGATTATATGGATGTTCAATACACACAGATCAAAACCTTGAAGGAACTATAAGATGAGACCTACCAATTCCAACTCTTCTCCTTGTGGAACCTTATTGGTTCCCATCTCATGATAACCCCCCTGTTAGTACATAATCTCAATCACCATCACCTAGTTTTTAACCAATGGATATGTTATAAATGTAAAAGGATTAACAATATACTATATAATTGGATGGTGTGAATCTTTAAGACACATTTCATGGGACTCCTCATCAAGAAAAATATATCTATATAAATGAAAAAGGTCGTCGAACATAATCCATAGCTCTTAGATAGCAATTCTCCCAAGCTAAATATATTGAATCTTTGACCTCTTTACTACCATCATGGTTGATGAAAGGAACACAAGAAGAAATTTATATTAGAATATTGAACATGAGCCGTCTTCCACCTCCACTCACTATGATATATTTTCCACAACTTATATCAAATCTCATGCTTATAAACAATTACAATAAGGGAATCTGTACTATTTTGATATCCTGATTAAACTATATGAGATCTCATAATCCAATAACTATCTCTCTATATTCATATTAGAAATAATACCCTCTTAGTTCCAATAAATACATCCACTAAAATTCAGAAAATATTTATTGACAACTAACTATCCACATAAACCAGATCAACCCTATAAAAGTCCAAATAATTAGCCTGTAAAATCTATACTACCTGAACAATAAGTTAATGAAAATAATGTACTATAAATAAAATCATAATAAAAATTTTTATTCCTAGAATTATCAAGTTTTATAATGTTTTATAAATTCAGTATTTTTTAATTTTCATAGAACAACCTAATTAAAAAAATAAAATAATTCAGTTACTAATCATATACCTCTCCAAGGTATCTACCCTAGAAGAGACGAAAATTCTTTTTTCAATTATCTAGGATAAATTTACTTACATTATATCATATGGGGGAGGGGCATCATAAAATATTAGGTCCTAGTTTGGAATCTCAGGTCGACGTTACTCATAGTGATCATCTTACATTTTCCCCTCAACGACCCTTACATTAATTCATAAAATTAACTTCTAACTCCATCATAACCCTAATATTTCATCTCCAATATAATTCTTTCACAACTACCTTTCTCCAATGGTACCCCTCCAGGGATGAAAATGAAGGCATATTGATAATGACCCCTTAGGTCCCACCTCCGATAGGCCCCAGGTTGGTGACTTCAACCGATGGTATAAAAATATGACAAACATGAGGCAATAACCTCTATAATAATTGTATTGGTAGATAAGATAAATAAACATAGAGAAACTAATTGAAATAATCTAAAATAAATACAAAACCATACCAAAATTCATGTATAATATGAATAGATAAGGATAGAAGTATCCAAAAAAATAAACAAAAATAAATTACATGATAGTTTCACAACAATAATATAAGGTTTTGATTTAGTTGTATCCAGAATGGTCCACATAGTCATCCTAGAATCTTGAAAATCTATTTTTATATACCTTGGGTGAGATAACAAGCATACTAAGTAGGGTAGATAAATTCTATCATGCACATATGGAATGGGTATACTAATGAACTCGTGAGAAAATACTAGAATCAAACCCACCGACATATGTCGACAAACCAACCCCATCCTCACCATAAAAAACACACTGAATAATGAATAATATTATAATAGATTAATAGGAGTAATATCAATAATGGTACCCCATACTACATTACCACTAATTCTCCCCTCTCACAGATTAACACCATACATCATGAAACACCGTTCTCTTCTGAAAATCATGTCACAATAAGAACCATGCATGCAAGTAGATATAAAAATGTATATCTCACAAATATATCTAGGAAAACTCTTTACATATTTCCAAAAGTTATCAGGATCATCACCTCACATCATTCACTAAGTAACCCCATTCATCACATCACATCAGACGTAAAGAGGCATGGTAAATCACATTAACTATCATGTAAATCTATAACCAATGTTGTGTGGTATTATTAAAATAAAGGAAATTAACCTCCTACCATCCCCTATAATGTACAACACCTTGAATAAGACAACTCATCACCTCATAGAAATCATTATTGTGAAGGTTTGACTTTTTTCTATCTCATTTTATGCATGAAATTATTTCCCAGAAGGGATAAAAGGAAATAATGAGCGTCCATCTATCCACAATCACCTCTAGGATGTTGGGGGAAACAATCCCCAAGTATATGACTGTCAGTTCCTGTTACTACACTTGGGTGGGGTGTGCATATAAAATCATAAGGAATATTTATTTTATATATGTATAAATGCGCACAATCCAAGCCCGTGGGTTAAAAAATCACTATCAAATTCACAACATTAATAACCAACCTCACAACACTGTAAGTTTTTATTCCATAACTAAATGAAAAAAATCACGATCATTAATGGTAAGGATTTATTATTAGAGAAGAAATAAATAAAAAATGCTCAAAAAAGTTAAAGGAAGTCAAAAATAGTGTAACCAAGTATATATTCTTCGACAAGATCAACACTTTCAAGAGGAAATTCACCATAATTATAAAATATATTTAGAGTTTAACCTAGGGGAAAGATGATTAAAAGATATATGAAAATTTATTTCCTTAATTTTGTGTATTTAGAAAATAAACACAATTATACCGGAGGATATTACATCTTCATATGTGATAAAAAAAGAGATCATGGAATTTGCATATTTTCATTGATATATTCTTGAATGATCAAGTAATTTCTTTCAGTATGTTGAATCATAATGTAATTATCAAGGCATAAATGATTTATGTTCAGCTTGTTAAGACCTCCAAAAGGAAGGATTCACTAGGTCCATAATAACTAGTAAAGGACATACTGAACCAAACCCTGGAGTCTCAAACAACACCAAATCCCCACAAAATCCCATGAATGCATGATCAATAAATATTAATCTTCTGGTTACTAAAGAGGGATTTCAATATAAACCTTCTCTACTGAGGAGACTATCCTTGAAAGGAGGGAAAGGGGATTCTTCTCTCAAAACTCATACTTTGGGTGTTATAATTCATCCAATTAATTATTTGGAGGCCCGGTTCAAACACAAATATTTTTGGCCTTGGAACCAGTTGCAACTAACAATAGGGTGCTTTATGTAGTCACATTTAAAATTCCATCATCTTTCTCAACATTCTCAATTTTCCAAATTTCACATTTCAAAACAATTCCATTACTACGTCTATTTACGTAAGTATTCATACCATTTAGTTTTACATTGTAAATCAACCATATTTAACCATAGTACCCCTTTAAATTCAATCTTTTTATATTTCAATTCTATTAACAAAACCAGATCATTCAATTTTAACATAAACCTATCATTCAATTCTAATACCACCTAAATTATTATCACAAAAATACACTAAAACCAATATCCCTACATTATCATCATGAAATATATCCCTTCATTACCACCATTTCATATCCATATCCATATCCCCATCACCACAACCACATCACTATAAATATAGTCCCATCTTTCATATAACCCAACCACAACTAATTATAACCCCACTCCAATTCACAATTGTACATCTCAATCCCATAAAATAGAAAGACCACAATAAATCATACATATACACCACAACCACATATTTTATAGCTACCCAAAAAATCAGTTATCTTATTTCATATTAAAAAAGTTGGCTTTATTATTTCATATTCTTTAACCTAGTTAATTCTCACAGAATCAATAGCTTTGACAATCAAAAATTTATTTCCCAAAATATAATTGATTTAAAATTAATTTAATGTGGTAACACCATAATCAACCATCAATAAAACTCATACACATATCAATCCAGAATAGATATAGGCTCTCAAAAATCATTATTTTCAATGGTATAACAAGAATGAAAAATTAAGATATAAAACTATCAAAAGGTTATACAAACATTTTAACCATCATCATTCCCCCAAATTTCTATTAACAATTTTATTATATTTGTTAGGATAGTGAAAAAAGATCTTCTAAAAATGATAAATAGTATAAACCTTCCCATATGATATAACAAGATGAAAGTTAAAGGAAACAAAACTTAAAAAAATTCTAATCTAGTGTGCATGGTTCGATCAATATGGATACAACTATTAAACACCTTGATAAAGTGGAACAACGAGATAAACGAAAAAACTACCCCACAACACCATCTTACAAAAAAAAATTAATTTTTTCTAAGGTAGTATCATTAACTAGATGAGAAAATAGAAGAAAATAGATAGAATGAACAAGAATGAATCAGTATATACCACCCTAGATGAATCTCTAAGGGTCGGGATTGTAAAAAACTGATTAGGGAATGAATGTTTTCTTTTAGAGAAATGTTGGCCACCTGAAAATGAGATGAAAGACTTTATAATGAAGGAGTTTTAATGGGTTATAGAAATTTATGGGTAGTATGAAATTTTTATGATAAAAATACAACACCAGCCACCATACTGCAAAATAGATGAAAATATAAATGCCTATAATAAAAATGTGACACCACACCACATTCGATACTATAAAACCAGCCTCCAAATAAAATGGAAAAGACAAAAAATAAGATCTTATATTATAGAAATAAGAATACACCACAATTAATGAACTAATCTATTAGAGGGTATAGTTTTTTATGAACAGAGTAAGCCACCCATAAGAATAATATGACACTACTTGATCCTCCCACACATTAGTGGCCACCTAAATTATGCCATCACCAACTTACTAAATCATATACACATGGTGAGAATCCACCTATTCACCACATTATATCTTAATGATGCATCCATTCTGTATGTGTTAGAAGCATAAAAAAATAGATCCTCACATTACATCATAACTGTCCTCTCTATGGACAACAAACTCCCCTTTATAGAACAACCCATGCTCTATAATGGAGAATCCTTATTATCTTGTTTTATAGATATATCTCTCCCACTTATGATCCAAACTCTTTGAGACATAGCAAAGACCCCTAACACACTAGAAATACCTCAATGTAATTGGGAAAAAGGTATGAGATGCTATGAGAAACACTATCACAAGATATATCACTCCATCATAGTAAAAAAAAGTACATCCTCATCACTATTGGGTAATTAAAAGATGTGTATAGTGGAACTATTTTCCTACCCTACTATTCATACCTCATACTATTCACCACTTCATAACTTTATCACGTTATATCTAACCTTAATCCCATATAACCCTAACATCATAACCACATGCCATCACATCCCAACACATGACTGGAATGAGAGTTTATAAGAAGATGCAATCTACCATTCATTCCTCTTCTAATTAGAATTTTTGGAAACCAGTAAGAACTAATGAATTAATTTTAGAGAATGAAATATTACATAGTTCCAGTTGGGATTTATAATGAATATTATGAAATTAAATAGGATTAACTATCACTGATAACAAAATACTTCAGGATAAGAATAGTGAATAAGTTCCCATTTATAAAAGGAACTTTCATCACTAAAAAACTATGGACCTTATAACAAAATTCATTTAGATAACTAGGAAATAATGTTCCCAATTCACAAACTCAATAAGAACAAAATAAAAACCATAAAATCCCATTTTCACATCATTATAAAATTTCCAATTAACAATTTGTAGTAATATTTTATTTATAATATCACATAAATTTTCATCTCCTAACATCCAATAAATATGCATAAATTTTATGTATTACCCACTTAAATTATGAAATTTCAATACCCTATACTTATATGATTATTTCATGAAAGAACACAAGTAATATAAACATTCCTATACTAATTAGTTTTTTAATTTAATTTTAAAACCATATTCCATATAAAAAACATAAATCACTCCAATGAAAACTTAATCCACTGCCCAACCTAGCCCAAAACCACCAAAAAAAGATAAATAGATGGCCAAATCCTGATTTTTTCTATCCCACATCATCTATCCAAAACCCAGTATAAAATAAGCACACCATATACCAAATAGTTCACCATAGATATTGTAATGCACAATCCTATCAACCTTGCCACCATGAATCATTAACAAATTCCATAAAAAGATAAAAACACAACATAAATTCATTAAAAAATATTTAAAAATACATAAAAATAATTTTAATTATTGAATTATATCAATTCAAAGCCCCTTTTTAATAAAATGTTAATATTTAATCACGAATTATTCAATATACAATAATAGTAATTAATAAATTACAACCCGTAAATATCCGAGTAGCATTATATGACTATAACTTTTGAACAATCATCCAAATATTTTAACAACATATAATAGTATTTTTATAATAGAAAATATCATTAAATATGAATTATTACATAAGGAATAACATATTCAAGTAAATAAAAAGTTATTCATACACTTCCCATTAATTACATTATCCTATTTTATTTAATTTTATCAAAAAATTTAAAATATCAAAAAAATCTAATTAATAAAACACAAATTCAAAATTCTCACTTATATAATAAGTTAGAATTCTCAAATCCTCAAACCTTAATTGAGTCTTTGTAGAAGATCCATTAAAAGGGTGTTTAAAAAATATCAAATTATTATAAACATAAATTGATCCACTAACAGACCCAAAAACCGCAAAACATAGCAAAATATCATTAAAACCCTCACACAAATAATGTCGTTGATTAAAAAACACCTTTACATAAGTTATACGATGTAGAGTAACCTGAGGAATATATGATAATAAATGAATTCTAAAAGAAAGGAACTGTGATCTGTAGAATAAATCATTACATGAATAGAGATATTTAGATCGATAATTTGACACATAGGGAGAACCAATAGTAGATATAGAGATAATTAGGGTTTGAGGTATAATAATGAATTTGAATAGAGGAACATAGTTGTTCCCAATTTATTAATTATTTTTGGTTAGTCTCATAACCAGTATTGTGATATATGAAACAGGTGTTTTATCCCTAGTTAATGTCATGGTCTAATATCACAACAACTTGAAATTGATATATTAGTTCGGAAATCCTTGGAATTTTTAATCTAGTTTGACCAGAAACATATTGATGTGGATTCCAAAATAGTTGTATTCTCCATGAACCAAACTCCCATTAAAGAACCTCAATGGTGTTGAGTAATTTACATTTCCATTTTAAACTCAACCCTATTTATAACTACATAAAACATATTCCAATAACAAATTACAATTCCTCCACATCGAATGAAAATGATTTTATTACCCCACCTTAATTAAGAAAATTATTCCACAAAGGATTCATTAAGTGACCTATGAGACATAAGCACTTAATTTACACACAACAATAAACTAAATTAACACCATGGGATTCCTGAATATATTTTTCTCCAAATTATTATAATGTTCCATAGATTTTTACACAAGTTACACCAAAATAATATAAACTGAAAAAAAATATATTACAATTATTAAATAAAATTAACAACAATTCAAGAACTCATAACTAGAAGTATTTTAATTAAATAGAAATGAGTATAATATATAAATAAAAACTCATGATGTTTTAAAAGGGTATGTTACAATAATTATTGTTTTTTTATTTTAATTTAAATGATAAATTTATAAATTTTAGTTACAATAAATATTAAAATGACCTATATATTTTAATTAACCATGTAAAAATTATTTCAGGGTCAGTGTTTTATATTTTTCAAAATAACTAATTTTAGTCTAATAATGATAATATAATTTTTTTTTAATATCATTACATTCATAAACATATCATTATACATGAATGAATTATATTATGTCCAAAAGAAATATCTATTATAAAAATTATTTTATGGAATTGATTATCCATTTTGAATAAACAAATACTATATTAAATTTTAAGCTATCATGTTTGACTGATTGGAATCCTATATTAGTTTTATTCAAAAAGTGTTTTTATTTTATTATATTAAAAATTAGTGTTTAATCGGTATAATAAATTGGATAACTAGATTTTAAATTTTATATAATCATATTAGTTGGTTTAATAATTTTAATTTCTATTCTATACATAGATGTGTGACTAAAAAAGTTAATGTAAATGACCATGATAAGGCTAAAAGGGTTATTTTTAATGACTTTTTTTATTAATATTATGAAATTTTTTATTAAAAATTAAAATTAAATATATTTAATAGTGAATTTTATATGATATTTATACAAACATAAATATATATCATCACTCAGTTAATTCGTAATATTTTTTAAGATTGACAGTAGTGAATGGTGAATACAATATTTTCCAACAAAAGAGTTTTTCAATAAAATATATATTTTAATTTTAATGATAATATTTTATTTTCTAGAAATTTAATTAGAATATACAGAGAATAAATTTACTTTAATAACATAAAATATAATCTTTGTAATATTACATTATATTTTTAATAAAAAATATATTACTTTTTTAAAAACATATATCCAACATAAAAATTGAAATGGTAATATATAAACATCAAGTGGTAAAAAACTTGACGAATTTTTAAAAGACATTTGAAAATGAATTTAAGAGATTTTATTGACCATGTATAATTTCCCACTTCATTATTTTTGTCTATTTATCCATTGACCCTTCAGTAAAGTCATGTTTTCATTAAAATAGTAATCTATATTTATAAATGTGTAATTTGATTCATATTTTAAAATATATCACTTAGACCACCTTTATCCAACCATTCCAAATCTTTGTCTTCTTCCAAACTCTACACTAGTATGACATTAACACTCTCCTTATGTTCTCCAATCTTGTTTTTTCTAGGATACCAATCTATGGATTCTTATGTTTTTACCAAAGTGAAAACATTTAATGGAAGACACCAAATTTTATAATGCAATCCCTTGATTCATTTTTTATAACCTAAAATATATGATAAATTCAAGAATTTATAATTAAAATTTTATGATAAATGTACATAAATTTAAATATAATATTATAGAATCGCTTTCCTATATTCCCACAAAATAATTCAAAATATCAGGATGTCACTATTTATACATGGAGACTACCACCTCTATGGACTATGTGTTATTTTTGTCATGTCATCTTATCATGGATGGTCAATAATATTTATGTAATGAAAAAAATATATTTAGGACATTATTAATATTATTAAATTAGAACTATTTTAGTTTTCTCCCCCAACAAATTCAATGAAAAAAGATAGTTTCCTATATATGTACGTGTGGGCTATTTCTTTAATGGAATGACATATTCCATTTTCCAAAATTGATTTATGTGAATGACTTTAGAAAAATTATTTAATGTACTAAATTGATATCTATGACATTATTAATACTATAAAATGAAAATATTAAAAATTATATGTGTTTCTATAATATGAAATTGACATATTAATCATAATCTACATAAATGAACATATAAAGATACATTTATTAATTTGAGTCCATTTTGAGAAAATTTGAGCAAAATTAACAAATTATTGTTCTATTGAAATTACATAAGATAGAAAATAATAAAATTAATATCATTAATTAGATATTGTAGAGGAATTGTTACAAATATCAATATATCATTTATATTTTAGAGATATAGATTATACTTTCTCATGAAACATCTATTAGTAAAATACTTAAATAGATAAGATACATATGATAATAAATAGACCATATAAGATGATATATATATATATCTAAATTTTTCATTAATTTTTTTAATAAGATTAATTTTATTATTCAGGACATTATGCACACAAGAATAACTAAACAACAACCATGTCAAGTGTTATTTATTTCTATTTTCTATTCTAGGAGACAATTTTAATATTATATCGCATAATATCTTTTATATTGTTTATTCACAATCCCATTTCCCTAATTTTTTATGATTATATTTTTTCTGAAGATATTTTATGGCCATTTAAATGTATCCCTCTTAATCTATTAATCTTATTATGTTGGTATTACAGTAAGGGTATTTATATATTAATATTTCATCATTGATATATGAATTTTTTCGATACATATTTACTTTTGGTGGAATATATATTGGATATTATTTGATTCCTATAAATTTCCTTTGATATATATTTGATTTTAAAATCCTTATCATATTATTCAATAAATATTTATTAAAATGAAATGATTATGGAGTTGTTGGGTTTTTGGGAAGCTCAATTCTTAGTCATCATGTTGTGGATAATCTTATAGAAAATAGTCCACATAAGGGAGGATAATTTTGTTTATTTGTTTAGTTATGTTTTATTTTGTAATTCATTATAGATGATTCAAATTTCTACCATGAAAAGAATATTCTAAATGTGTCTGTTTTCATGAATTATGATATTAGTGGGGGAATTTTTATAAAAATATATATTTCTTATTGTTAATTTTTTATTTCATGGGCATCAATATTTTATTAATGATAAATTATTACATATTTTATATAATTATATATTTTTTATATTCTATATAGGTAAAATGATGTATTCAACTAAAGTATTATTTTTTGATGAATTTATTTCTCATTTAAATTCTATGTTTATAGAATAAATCTCACCTAATTTAAAGATAGTTTTCTACTATTTCCATGTTTGTTATTCTGAATAATAATTTTCCATTAAGAGTTGTTCATCCTAAATTTCATAGTCATTTTCTACTATTATATAACATTTCACCCATCAATGGGATATTTTAGTACAGATTTCAGTGATATTGGTTTTTGAGAAAGGTATTTGAAAATATTAAATTGTTTTTCACCCTTTCAAAATGTAATTTTTTTCTCCCACCGCAAAATATACTAAAAAATGATCTATGTATTTCTAAGGATCTATATTTGAATATTTCTTTAATTAAATATTTTTCAAAATGATTTCACATTTACTTTTGGAAGCCATTATGTATTTCTTCAAAGATAAATTATTATAATTATTTTTAAATATGTTAATATTATCAATGTTTTTTCACTTATCCCATTCAAAATTATTTTTTATAATCAACGATATAATATTTAATGTAAATTTTAAATGTAATATTTTTCAAAATAATTCATTTCATATAAAAAAGTCATATCATTGTTATTTTATCTATATATATTTTCAAAGATAAAATAATTTCCAAAAAACTATTTTAGGGTATTGCTTTAATTTTTCTATTTATCTCTTAAAGTTTTATTTTGGAAAAAAATTATTTTCCCTAAATAACATTCTATTTTCTCTTATCAAACTATTTTTTGGGATTATAGTTGACCAAAATTTTCTTACAACACTATTAGAACATTTATTTTTGATAAATAATATTATTGTAATACATTATAAGATAAACATTTTTAGTTTCATGGGGACATTAGTTTCATACGTCACATGAACAAAATAACACATGAAAATTATTTAAATAATTTGTATTTATACAGCTAAATAATTACACATTTTCCTCAGTATAGGTAATTCAATATGGGTATACATAAAATAAAGTGTGATATAAAAGAATAGTATGTAGAGGAATAACAAAAAATTAATAAGAAACATGAATCAACAGTCAATTATTGAGAATAATAATCATCATAACATCATAAACATTGGATCAAAAACATAATATTTTGGAAGAAATTTTTAAATTGAATGGAATTTGTAATATTCACACATAATAAAACATAGTGTTCAAATACAACACATAATTGTGAACAAAAATGACATAATATTCTCACAGACAACATATGCATAAATCATTACATCAAAATTGTTATCATAATATAATAATTTCAATGAATAACACACAAAAAATAATGTAATAAATTATATTACCTAATTAATTGAGGGGAATATAGTTTTCCTCCCACTAGTCATATCATGAAATTACTATAATTATTCCTTTCATGTGGGGAGATAATAAATAATAATAATTGTCACGAAATAAACCGATGGAAAATAATGGATTTCATAAAGCTTTCATAAAGAATGGTTTAATAAATAACCTTTTGGTATCTCAAATAAATAATGTAAATCAAATTTTAATATAACATTTTATCAATCTTTTAATGAAAGGAAAAACACAAAAAGAATTTATTGATTTGTTTTTAAAAAATAATCACTTTTAGAAAAAAAATTAAATTATCTTAGTAATCTAGTTTTAAATTTAAAAATATATGTATGTTACCAAAAATAAATGGGAAGAAATATTTTATTTAAATACTATGAAATTTAAATAATATCTAATGTAAAATAAATTTTTAGATTAGATAAACAAAAATAAAGAGTTAGATTTGAGAATCCGCTTATATAAAATATATTTTTTTCATCCCAATTAAAACTCGAGTATAATAAACATTGATTTTTTAATATCAGAAAAATTAATTTTAATATATTAATTTATGTAACTATTTAACCAATATAATTACTTTATTCTATATGAAGAAAATATTTTAGATGAATGATTTCATAGTTATTATTTTTTTAAAATTAAATTACGTCTTATTATTTCAATTTATCTATTTTAATACTACTTTTTTTTAAGAAAATGTAAAATTAATTGAATAATGGTAAAATTAATATAAATTAATAATTATATATAATATAATTTTCATAGAATCCATCCATGAATATGGTGATAAATTGAGAGTTGGATATATCCTCATAGGTTGTAACAAACCAATGATGAGACATTGCAAAAAGGGAAGGGGGACAAGTATGAAATAAAAGTTATTGTAAATTTAAAAATTAATGTTGGCTAACATAATCAATTAATTTTTAATATAAATCTAAATTAATCTTATTTTATTTTTTGTTGAATGTAATAGATTCAAAGTGTATGATATGGAATATGGGAAGAAAAGTTGATGAAACCTTATCTTATTCTCAATGTTTGATCCATTTTATGACAATAAATACCTCGATTGATTAAATATGGTTAACAAAAAAATTATATAAAAACTATATCAGGAATACTAGAGGGTATGTTGGTGGATTTTTTTATTTGGTAGTTGAGACAGGATTGTTCTTCCTATAGTGTAAGGGGGGTTTTATACATTTAGAGAGGGGAAAGTTTAATATAAAAAACTAAATAAATTATTGCATCAAATTTATATATAAAGATTCAATTATTTACATTATGAAATATATTTAAATAAAATTACATTATTTGAGGTCTTTCAGACTCTTTATAAATCCAATTTATTATTTTATTCGAATGGAATGAAGTAAAGGAAAATTATTTAAAGGGAAACTTAAAAAATTTAGATATGAAAATGTAAATCAATAGTTTCGATGGATTATATTTTAACTATTAATTGTTATTGATACAAATATAATTATATTAAATCCCAATAAATATTTTTTACTATAATTTTTATATTTCTGAAATATTTTAATTTATACTTCTCCTCTCCCAATTATTGATAATCTCTCATAAATGATCAGTTAACAACCAAGGATAACATTGAAAACTCTTTACTTATGAACACCTTTTTAATTGAAATTATAAATTATATATAATATATAAGTTACTAATTAATTGTATTTTAGGATTTGAAATTAATTTTACTTATTTATAAATTGACATGAACAAAAATAGAAAAATAATTCATGGTTGGGAAATTTAATGAAGGCATGACATCAAAACAATATAGTAAAATAATTGGAATTTTAAAATTGAATACAGTAATTATAATGGATCAATAGAAACATAAATTAATACACATTACTTCTAGATTCATGTATTAACAATCATAGTTTTATAATATTGTAGTTGAAAATTATATGAAACATAACTGGTTTTATGGTAAGGGTATTCTCAAACCCAACACTTTCTTTTGGGTTATCTCCTCTTTCAAATTATTTTTTTCAATTAAATCTCACTAATGATATTAATTTTCCCTTTATATATTATTTCTAATTTATTTTAAAATATTTAAATTTTCATTCCTTTCAAAATGGATTCTAATCCTATTTAAATTGTTTTTTTAAAATGTTTTTATTTTTAAAAACACATCATGTAATTCTAATGTGTTTTTTATAATTCATTGAGAAATGATATTTTATTCTAAATTAAATATATAAATCCATATAATTCATAAATTAATACTACATCCTTTTGGCATAAATTACATAATATTAATAAATTCTATCATCAAATAGTTTTGTATCATCAGGAAGATATGTTCCTACATCAAATAAATGAAATAATCCATAAAAATTATTTAAATTCATATATTTTTTATCCTATAATATCTCACATTCACTTTAGTAAATTTTATTTCTTTAGGATATACATTAATTAAATTCTTGATGTAAATTTCCAGTAAGGGGTTGTATAATATTGAAATAATAGGAGTCATGAATCAATTATACAGGGGTGAACATAATCATATTCATCATATCATAATCATGAGATCATTATCACAAGCATGAGAGAGTGATTTTAAAAATTCATGGAATATATAATATGATTAAAAATGAAATATCATAACATAATGGTTAAATAACACACATAATGGTGGAAAATTATTGACTGACGTGCATGTATAATATATGCACTTGGATCTGATAATCATAATTTTGTGAATATATATAATCATTTTCGATCATAAAACATAAAATATAATGGGATAAATCACATTACCAGATAAATTGGTGGGACATATAATTTTTTTTACTAACTATCAAATCAAAAAAAATTCATATTTGTGAATGGTATCAGGGAAGAAAACATACAAAAATACTAGTAGTTAATTCAACTCATGGAATGGAATGGGTTTCAAATAATTTATGTAATGAATAATATCATGAATAAAATTTTGGTTTCCAAAATAAATAACTAATTATATGGATCAGATATTACATGTTCTAATTTCTTATATTTTATAGATTATTTTTGAGACCAAGTGCTAAGATGTGGTGTGATTCCAAGGCCCGTTGTTCCAGAAATCAATGTTTGAAATATATTAAATATATAAAATATATTTTGAAGATATTTTTCTTAAAAAAGTTAAATAAAATATAAATGGATTCATAGATCATACATAAGAGGCCATCATGGAGTTTAGTGTGGTGTTTGTACCCTATGTGTGATATAATCTTGGAACACATCAGGCATTCTGGTTGAGGCATGATTATGGGCGAACACTTAATTAAATTAATTTGTTTAATTATTCACCAAACATAATAAAATCTTTATAAACATTCATATGAAATATTTTTTGGGTTAAACATGTAACTTTCAAAAAATTGGAGAACATTGGAGCGAATAATGGAAATTCCATTGGAAAACATCAACCAAATTATTGATCAAAAACCATTATGCTACAGAATCAATTGATATCACTAACAACAATTACACAACATCATTATTCATAAGGGATCAAAATGAATCGAGGTAGGATGTTTTTTATTGGATTTATCATATTTTAATGATTATTATATTGAAAATTAATTAATCATCTTATTAATTGATTCAGGGATCATGTGTATAGATTATATGGGTTAGGTATTTCTGGTAATTGGCATAAATTATTGGTAATATTTATTTATCTATTTTTTCATCACACTAAGGGGAACTAATTAAGTCCAACACAAAAACTGGTGGAGGTTAATTCCTAGTTTTTTTGTTCATGAATTTATTTCTAAATTCTTCTCTCATTTATGGAAATTATCTTACAGTGTAATTCATGAAATACAGAGAAATCAAATTTGGTGCACATGTGTCCTAGTGAAACGATATGATATAACACATTTGTGCTGAGATCGATGAAGAGATCAAGCTACTACAAGAGAAATGATGAATAAATTAGAATTTGAGATAAAAAAATTTCTATTTCGGAAAGGAGCATTGTAGTGGTCTGATATACGGTTTTTCTAGAAACAAATGGATGGACTGATTTTTGTGAATGGTAACTGCATGGATCTACTAGACTATATCCATCATTCATGGGGCGATTCATATCCAAATTTGGTGCTGTATGAGAAGATGAGTCTATTGGAGTATCAATAAGGACTCTAAATTTTTTTGATGCACACTGAATGTATTTTTGGAACACACACAATGAGGGACCCAGGTGTGGTTTCTAGGGTTTTAGTGGGATGATAAATATTGCACGACATGTGATTCAGTCAAATGGCGGGTGAATTGACCTAGAAATATAGGCATTTACCATGTAGGGGAGACGAACATTGATATGAGTACATGGGAATCGATAGGTTGTATACTCCCACACGGACACAGGTAGGGAATGTGTATAATATAGAGCTTTGTACATATATAAGAATATATGTATATAGGAATGGACACACTATGTTCAATGACACAAGTTTAGGCATGGGCCATTTACATGTGTAGGGATTGGTGCCGACAGGACAGACCTTGTATGAGTAGTATATGTTTTGTATTCTTTAAATGTTGGTCAGAAAACATGTCTTATTCAACTTGAAAAAGATTCATTAGGATGTGTTTCATATATCCTTTCCCAGAGGATTCATATGGAGTCACACCACACATAGATGATACTGATCCCTTATATGATAATTTAGGGATAGAGTAGTTGTAATCCTTGTGTGTGACCCATAGTGAGATTATCTATCACCTTATTATCTTTTTTAAAGATCTTTGTATCTTCATGAAGAATAGCAAGCGAGCATCGATCCTCAGCTTAGTGGGTAATTCTAGATTGAGGTGTTATTATACCCCACAGACTTAGGTGGGATTATCATATGTGTATATTATTTTGTCAGACTACCTGTATATACATTATATGATGGGGCCCGATGATAGTGGAATCTTGGAAGGATTTCATCAGTGTTATCAGAATCATGAAGTATGTTCCCCTAGATGAGTGATATGTAGAACCTTCAAGTAGGAATCCTAGGTTGGCATTATGGTTTTGAATTTAGCATGAGACTATTTGTGTTTATTGATTATATATGAACATTCTTGTTATATTTTTTGTAAACATAAAACTATATAGGGTTTATTGTAATTCTAGTTATATGGTTTTTAGTATCAGGGTTTCCTATAGGGTATTTTTATACTCACCCCTATATGGTATTTACCTAAATGTGCTATGTGTTCTTTAGACAATAAAGTTTTAATGAATTCCTAAAGGCTCTTGGACCAGGGGGTCCTTAGTTATCCAAAAAGATTGAGGAGTGGTTCTACAATATCATCATATATTCCCCATATTTAAATTAATGTTTGAAATGTTTTTAGACTCTATGTGGTGTGATTATATTTTTCCCTATTTTCATTCCAATATATATATATATATATATATATATTCATGCATTGGAAGTGGGATTTTGATGTATGCATGGATTTTTTATTAGTTGTTCTACATATCATAATTGTATGGGTTTAGAGATTTTTTCATGTATATAGGTACATAGAATAAGGAATCCTTTTCCTATCATATTCATTCATGGCAATAGTTTAATACCCTAAGCCAATTAGAGGTGGTCTTGGGGAGTTGTCGCATGTGACCCATTAGTACGTTTCATGATAGAGTGGTATAAAAATAGTTTGTTCAACTATAGTATTAGAATTTAAGAGTTTATTTGGGGTAAAAATTTTGTGTTTCATGTTTTTCTTTTAGGATTGGTAATCCAAATATGGTTCCACAATTGAAATATCCATTAACAAATATTCTTATCATCTTCCTTTCAACTCAGTACATGGGGAAAATAGTTTTATGGAAAGACCATGGTACATACATCATATATGAATGGGTTTTGGTTTACAAGTATTTTATGATCCTCATCTCCAGATATACATGTTGATCATGGTATGTATTTCAATTTTTGGATTCCTCCTTGACATATTATAGTTATGATTTATCATTCATATCATATAGATTATTCTATAAGTGATGATGCATCAATGTAAGGAACAGTTCAATAGGTTTTACCTTTAGGTAGAGAACTAGTCATTCCACCACCTTTAGAGTAGTAATAATCACCTTCAGTACCGGTAGGTGAGTTACATATGCTAAGGGTACTTTACGAGATTCAAAAATAGAGACCCTTGAGGTTTATAGGTGAGCCTAACCCACATGGAGCATATGACTAGCTTGAGGTGATTATCTATGTTTTCCAAATTTTCAGTTAACCAACAAATCAGATGGTGATTCTATCAATGTGCCTTCTTCAAGGATCTGTAGTATTATGGTGGGGTTTGGTGATTCCGTCATATGATGAGGTGAAACTACATCTTTAGTTGGATACAATTATATTAGACGAGTATTTATTGAGGATTACCAGTTCTCCAAGTACCTGAAATATATTATTCATGATTAGTTCTTCTAGGATCAGACTATCTTGAATGGGATATGTAGAGATATACTGGATGACATTATAAATATGTGAATTATTTTAAATGATTGGTTCATAGAGTGATCATTGGTGTTTGAGAGTTTTCTAGCCCAGAAGATGCAAATAGTGGTTTCTAGTAGTGGGAACAAATTTCTAATGACTTTGGTAGTCCGGAGCCAATGTCAATCTCAGAAACCTGTACAAGTGAGTAATTTTAGGAGGAGTTCCCATTATAGGAGGATTATAGTTCATGGATAACATGATGGGTCTCGTTAGCCATGTGATAGTTGTCGCTAGTCATGTGATGGCTTGCTATTTGATAATTTAGATTATCTAACCTACCATATGTTTGATAGAGAGTTATTGTATGGTCTTATAAGGTAGAGGTAGAGATTGGAGAAGATTGATTTGCATGGAGGTGGAAAAGCTAGAGGAAATGTGAGAGAAATTAGAGATGGTTGAAATTTCAACTTTTTATCACTACAAACCCCATGTGGTCCACACCAGGATTTATGGAGCTGGAGGATAGGAGAAAGGGTATATACAAGCTATCATGGCATATGACCTAGATTCTCCAATTATTATTTGATGTTTTATTCATTTTATTTTATACCATCTTTTTAGGATTGATAGAAAAACATTCTATTCATTCATTTATTTAAAAATATATAGATCAAGACCTGGAGATTATGTTTGAGCCCTTGAATCAAACCATGCACTTAGAGATTCCTACTAGAGATGAATTAGTTATCACACACTTATGTTGATAGAGTGACCCATATCTTTGATGTGAGGGTTTGTCTTGGTATCTCATTGTTACATCAATGAGTCCTTATGAAATCATCAATGGAATGGATGGGTTATCTGCAGTTCAAGCCCATAGAGACTATTTCAGGAAGGGTATATTTTTTTTTGAATATGTGAGACAAGGATTTCGTTATTAAATGAAAAGGAAACCCATATAGTTCAAGATGGAATTATTCCTAGGAGAGTGAAACCAATTATTCATTAGTTGGCTAGTATTCCCCTTGGTGTAATGTATATAAGGAGAATTTAGTTCCCTATAGTGATAGCGGAGTATGGGGACGTATTCCCCAAGGCTTTACTAGGTTTACCTCCCCATTGATACATAGAATTATAAATTGATCTAAACAATTAGACAAGACCGATAACTATGACAACATAGTAGAATTCTCTTATAGATCTTCTCGGGATAAGGGTGCCATTAGTGGAATTATAGAGGAAGGTATTTGTTAGACCCAATGTTTCACCTTGGGAGGAACAAGTGATATTCTAAAAGAAGGATAATATGATCTTTATGTTATACGAGTATTATTTTCACCAAAACCAAGTGAACAAAATGAATAGTTATCCTCTATAGAGTGTAAATTACCTCTTTGATTATATGAAAGGGGAATAGTAGTTCTTAAAGATTTCAATCAGATCAAGATACCACCAGTTGTGAGTACTAGACAAGGATATACCAAAGAAATAATTTAGACATCCTTATAATCATAATGTATACATGGTGATTAAATTTTTCATGATGAACACTATTGTAATGTTCACGGGACTCATGAACTATAACTTTCTTCTTTTTTAGACTGGTTCATGGGAGTCATCTTTGACGATATCCTAGTGTACTCATCATTAAAATATGAGCATGAGAGACACTTGAGGATGGTTCTGTGCATACATTGAGAGCACCATCATTATAATAATCTAATTATGTTCTAGTTATATATTGAAGAGGTCCACTTTTAGGAGCATGTAATCTCCTAGGATGGAGTGAATTTGGATTCACTGAAGGGTGAGGTACTATTATCTTGGGATCATCCCTAGAGAATGAAGGAGGTATCAAGCATCCTTAGATTTGAGAGATAATACGAGGGATTCATATTCTATTTCTTCTAGATATCAACACATTTGAAAACCTTGAAATTAAAGGGTTATAATGTCTTGTGGATAGTGATATTTAAAGATTATTTCTATGATCTGAGGTAGATAATTACGAACACTATCATCTTGATATTTATAGAGGAGAGTGTCGAGTATGATGTGTTATGTGATGAATCTGTAACCAAGATCGATTGTGTTCAAAGGTTGAGTTAGGTTATTTTTTCATATTTTTAATGAAATTTATTTTCTATGAATAATTTTTTATATTGTATGGATTATTTTTGAGACCAGGCGCTGACACGGTGTGGGATTCCGAGACCCAGTGTGGTCGAAATAAATGTTCGAAATATAATAAATCTATTTAATAGTACAAAAGTGATGTTTTCTTTAAAATTTTGAATATCTTCTAAACAGGTTCCAAGATAAGAAATATTAGGGCACCATTGAGTTTTAAATTCATTTTAATCCTAGTTGCAACTCATCCTCAGTCATCATAGGTAATTTTTTGAAATATCATTAAAAGTGTAAAATGAAAAATAATATTATTTAGTTTTTTTTGACAGAACATCACAATAGCCTAAGTAATTTTATTTAAATGCTTGATCATTGATACTTTTTAGGGTTATAAACCTAACCCTTCATATGTTTGGAGAGCCATTGGGGAGAATGAAGTGAGATTTCATTGGCCGACGATGATCCGATTGAGGATCGATGATCGAAATGGGACATAATCAATGAATATGGATAATGACTATGACACTGAATAATTCTATATCAGAGATCAATCAGAATAGAGGTTATAAATTTGTTTTATTTTTATTTCCTTGATATTTTTTATTCATATGATGAACATAAAATATTCAACCTTCAAATTGATCTGTGGATCTTGTGTATTTTTAGGATGAGTTTATTCTAAGGTTATTTTTTGAGAATTACTTGGAATTACGGATTTAATCATTGTTATTATCATGAAAATTAATCATTATTGACATGGACATTGATTGAAGTTTATTCCTATCATTTTTTCTTTTTATTTTCTCTATAATTACTTCATTCACCATGGGTTTTCTTCATTTGGCCTAGAGTTTGTTATAACTTGATCAACCGATCGTAGAGAACCTATTTCATAGAACTATGATATGATATTGTCGATATGGTATCTTAATGACAGGAAGGTGGTGTGATGATGGGGAAGATAATGAATCAGATGATATATGTATCTATTTTTTATATTCTTTAGCACACAAAAAATAATGACAACAATCAATTATTTGAGTGGATCAAAGTGTTGAATCTTGTTAATTTGGTGTTGGAATGACTTTGAGTGGCTTAATCTAAATTTTTGCGGAATTGTTTTTTCTAGTTAGAAGGATGATGTAATGGATATGATTCATGGAGACACATCTAGATTTCTAGAAAATTTTGTATTACACATCGTTTAATCTGGATCTACTTTCCATATGGGGGCCTCTTTGAGGAGGCTAGGTTTTTTGGGAGAAACTTATGTATGACATGGAATATTACCCTATTAAAATAATTTTTTTATCTCCCTAGAGACATAGTGTCTAGCACAGGGCTACACATACATGTCTTGGAGTATATAGGTCAGATTACATAGGTCAGAGTACTTTGAGTAGAGCACACTTTGTACTCCCCCAGCCAAACAAATCCTAGAGAAAGTACACGAGATAAGATATATAATTGTATATGGGAACATATAAATGGGAATAAATTCTGTACATGAATAAGGATATACTAAATGAGAATCCCATAGGTCGTGTACTTATACAATGTCATGGGAAAGAGTCATGGTTTGTTTACTAGGGTATAATCTAGGGATAAGGGACACAATTAATAACTCCTACCACACACCACATACCTTTTTATACTTGTCTTTGAGGGATTTTTCTCTATTTCATGGATATGTTTTGTTATAGAAAGTTCCCCTTATCCATTAAATGCCTGTTGGTATGGAATAAACTCTTAATCGTAGGAATATGATCCCTTTTCCTAAACTTCTTAGATAGAGTCATTATAATCCATGTTAGAGAACCAAAGTGAGATCCTCTATTCATATTTATACCCTAGATGTACTTCGTGGTATCATCGTGAACAACACTACGTGGTGACCAATCATCTACCTAGTGGATTAATCTATATTGAGTTGTTGGAATCAACCAAAGGCATGGAAATCATATTCATCTATTTATAATATTTATCTCCAAACATTAATCATTTATACCTTCATGATTAGAATAGACGAGCACTAACTCACAGATGGATAACTATTATAAAACATTGGAGTTTGTTTTTCATAATTATTTCTTTGTGGAATATTCGATCTAGAATCCCATGATGTTATTCTATATTTGTGACATAAATCTATATTTTGCATCTTTATTGAGTATATCTAGATTTTATTATTATATGTTCTGTAGAAAAATTCTTATGTATTGCTGACATTTCTTCATTGTTTATATACATTTTCATTTCAAGGTTTCCAAATGAATATTTTTATACTTACCCCTGCATGTGATTTTCCAGAAAGTGTTGTGTATTGTGAAGATGACTAACCATTTGACGGAGTCCTAGACAGACCAGGACAAGATGAAACATAGTGAGACCTGATAGAATGATGTGTATTACTGTAGATTTTGGAAGAAATCCCTTGTAATTACAATCTTTTTTCACTTGTGATTCAAAAGCGTTGTGGTGGGATTTTATTTTTCCATATTCAGTTTCTTTTACATAATATTATACTATTTTTTTGGGGTTTTTATGTATGAATGCATGATGGTTCTACTATTTTTTCATTTCATCTTTTTATATGGTTGGAGATGTGTGTGTGTACAGGTAATTAGGAAAAGTTCTCCCATGTCAATGATATGAATACTCATCACTAGTCTCCAACCCCTTTCTTATTCAAGGTAGGCTTCAAGTGTCACACCATGGGCCCCATTGGGACGAGTCCTGACAATGTGGTATCAGTGGAAGTTAGACCTACCTTAGTACCAAAGTCTATGTTATTGGTATCGGGAAGTAGTGTTATGTGTTTTGAGATCAGATTTCAAGACACACACTCAAGTGTTTGTGTGGTGGCTGATGTATCCATACACTAAGACTCTGATCAACTATTTTCAACTTATCACAAGAGAACAATGGTAGCAGGAAAAATAATGGCACATGAATTATATAACAATGGTTTTTGCTTTTCCATCATGACTAATCTATCCAAATATACTTATTTACCATGGAACATAATGAATACTTTCAGGATTCCTCTGTGACATATACCGACTATGATTTATCATGATCACAATGATGAACCCCTTATTAATGGGGAATTGATATAGGGACCATTTGTTGAGGTGTTACCTCTAGGTGGCGCACCAGCTATACCATAAAATGTAGAGCATCATGTGGTACTCACAATACCAGAAGATGAGATGCACGTGATGAGTATACATAACAATTTTTAGAGATATATACCCCTCAGGATTTGAGGAGATCCTGACCCACATGTGGATAAAGAATTGTTTTGAGGTGGTGACCCATTTTATTTCTTGTTTGGACATGAGGATATCATATGGTGGTCCTGAAAGAAAGATTTCTTTATGACTTAGTCGGTTGATGGTGATGTTTAGTGACCCATAAATATGACTAAGAGACTCTACTGAGGTCTTCATGATGAAATTTTATCCGCTGTTACACCTCTATGAATTCTTACCAACAATGGGGAGTAGGAGTGGGGTTTAGTGGTTAAAAGTATCTTGTATACAAAGATATATCTAGTGGTTGTGAGAAGTGGGAAATCAGGAGATGAAAGCTCAACAGCTGTGACTCGACCATAGTCTTATGGACATGGAGGTGAAAAACATTTCACGAGGAGTTCACATGATAGATGATCTATTGTACTGGTCTCACGGGGTGGTATCGATCATCCTAGGGATAGGTGGTGCGACTCATGGGAAGGGGGAATCTTTATTGAGAGTGTATGACCTATTATATAGATGCCACAGAGACTGTAGATGGTCTATCAATGAGATTTTGTATAAGGAGAAAAAATATTTCAAATGTGGTGGATATGGAAGTGGATTCAACCGAGCCATATAAGGTGGATGACATTATGACTTATTATAACAACCCCCTAAGGTGGTCCATGCCCCACTTAGGATGCTAGTGGACAAGGAAAGGGAAAGATGATGGAGGTTTATGATTACATTGATATGGATTCAGGAAATATTTGAGGTATGATATGTGTCTTTTCTACATTAGTTGTAGTGATAAATGAAATAGGTTTTACTCATTCCATTTTTCCACATACCTTGTATGAGACATATAGAATTTTTTTTAGCCAATGGATTGACCCTTTCACTTGGAAAGTCATACCAGTAAATTATTAGTGTTCACACACTTATTCCTACACTATGACCTAACACATGGAGATGGGTGTTTCTATAAGAATCACTTGGTAGTTTCATCTAGGATTTATGATCTCTTTCTTTTTATGAAATATTTATCTATAGTTCATGCCTAGAATAACTTTTTAGGTGAAGGGTGCGGTGTTTCTGAAATGAATGAACTATGTTCACCATTTTCAATGAAATGGAAACCCATGTATTTAAGAATATAATTTTCAATGGGACAATTATTCCAATTAATCATTAATTGTATAGCATAACCCTTTGTGTGGTAGGTTTTTCGAGTTCCCAGTCTTTAGTAGTGGTTACAGAGTTTGAGGACTTCTTCCTTGAATATGTTCTAGGATTATGTCCCCACCGAGAGATAGACTTATGCATTTATCTATAACCTAAGAATACAAGTATATCCACATTATCATTTAGGATGGATCCTGTATAGCATCAATAGTTGAGGGTATAGTTGGAGGACTTTTGGTGGAAGGGATTTGTTAGACCGAGTGCTTCATCGTTGGATGGCCCACTATTTTTTTTCCAAGAAGACAGACAAGAGTTTGGGGTTTTTTGGAGACTACCAATGCTTAAACAAGGTGAATGTGAAGAAACAATTATGCAATACATATGATCAATGAACAATTTTATCAATTCATAGGGTCTTTATAGTTCTCAAAGGATGATCATTCTGTAGGCTATCACTTGTTGCGTGTACGGAATGAGGATACACTGAGAATGAAATCAGATGTTTCTATAGTTACTATGAGTACTGGGTAATTTCCATTTGCATAACGAATTCCACAATAGTGATTCTGGGACTCAATAAATGAATATTTCATCCATATTTAGACATTTTTCTGGTAGCATTCATCAATGACATCCATGTGTACTCGTCATCTGAGGAGGATCATGGGAGACACTTGTGGATAGTTTTAGACATACTCTAGGAGAACTAGATTTATGGAAGGATATCAAAGTGCTAGTTATAGATTCAAGTGGTTCACATTTTGGGACACATTATCTAAGCTTATGGTGGGGAAGTGGAGTTAGCCCTAGAAAAGTTAATGTTATATTGAGATCCATGTAAGAGAATGAAAGAGGTGGCGAGATTCCTTAGGTTGGCAGGAAATTTCATGAGATTTATACTTCTTTACCCATATTGTCGACACCCATGAATTCATTTAAATGAAAGAGGAAGCCTTTAATGTGGATAAATTTTTTCTAGTATTATTCTCAGTAGATGAGGAAGAGTTTTATGTTTTCTCCAATCTTGAGATTTCCCACGGAGGGAGCCAAGTACATAGTATTTTGCGATGCATCAGGCATCAAGATGGGCTGGGTTCTAATGTAGTGGTGAGTAATGATTAAATATGGTTCACAATAGTCATGTCAAAAACAGAATAACTCTTTGACCCACAATATTGAGTTAGTTGTGGTAGTCATCACACTAAATATGTGGTCTCACTACCTAATGAGAGATCATTTTATCAACTTCTTTGATTAAAAGAGTTTCAAAGTACATATTCCATCAAAAGGATCTTAACATGAGATAGATGAAATTACTAGAGTTCATCCCTGATTATGAATTTGTAATTTTTTATACTCCTGGGAAGGTGAATGTGGTAGAATATTATCTTATAATGAGATCTTTTTTTAGTTTTTGAATATGGTTTATGAGTTATTGGCCTCATGGCAATTATCTTCAATGGATGGAGATGAATCAGCTTACCTCTAGTCAATGGTTTTCACCTATCTACTCATATAGAATATAGAGGATTAAAAAATAGGGGATATTGACTATGAGACCTTATGTACACATATATCAATGAGGAAATATCTTGATGGATTCTCAAATGGTGGGGAGGAAGTCGTTCTATTCAGAGGATGAATGATGGTACTAGTGACGTTGTGGGATGTGGATCTAATAGAGCTTCATATATCTCATTTGGTGGTACATAAAAGTGTTTAAACAATGTACCAGGACCTCTAAAATTATTTTTTAATTCCATGGATGATGAATGGAGTTGAATAGTTTTTCTATGGATTCTATACTTGTCAGCAAGTGAAGGCTGAACAATATATTCCCTCTAGTGTAGGTAAACCACTTGAGGTTCCAGAATGGATGTGTGATGGGATACCCATGGACATTGTGATGGGATATCATGTATTTCAAGTTTAAACCATTCAATATGGGTTATTTTATACTGGAACACCATGTCGACACATATCTTTGCTCTACGATAGGAGAGTTTAGTAGAGATATTGGGATGCCTCTACGTTTAGGATGTATTCTGACTCTATGGACTTCCATTAATGATACTTTATTATCTTGATTCTCTATTCACATACTAAATAAGGAAGGGATTATAATAGGTGTTTGGGACTCTGAATCACATAATCATAGTGTTTTAATTCCTAAATGATGTCGAGACTGAGTGGACCATTCAGGTTCTGGATGACACACATTGAACTTACTTTTCATAAATTGGCCATACATGGGAGGATCACCTACCACTGGAAGAGTTTTGCATAAAAAATATCTATAATACCACCATTAGTATTACACCTTTTGAGGTTTTGTACATGAAACCCTATTTGACACCCAATTGTTGGACTGACCCTCGAGATTCAGCACTCATGAACCCATAGATAGTGCGGGTAATTAATTATATGGTGCAGATTATATATGATTAGATAAAGTGTACACTGATCCATCAGAAGTATTATTATGACATATGAAGATGACCTTTAGAGTTCAGCGAAGAAGACCATGAGTTCATATGGGTGTCATCTCAATTTGGACAATGGAGATTTTTCATGGGTGATGATATATCAATGAGATTCTTGGGCCATTTCCATATAATTTGTAGAGTTTGTGAGGTGGAATATTTCTTAGATCTACCTCCATAGTTAGACTGGGTTTCAAACATCTTCCACATGACATAGCTATGGAGGTGCAGGGATGATACATCAAATGTTATCGACTAGGGAAAATTGGAAATCGTGGATGAAAATACCTTTTTAGAGTACCCAATAGTAATCGAGGATCAGCATGAGAGGATTCCCCATGGTTTATTGATTACTTTAGTGCATGTCTGGTGGTGGAATGGGAATCTTTAAGAGAGTACTTGGGAGCGGGAGGCTCTGTTTCATGTTCAATACCCACATATTTTTGAGTATCCCTTTTTTTTATTTTTATGGAAGTAAATCGCCTAGGTAAGGAAAATTTAATGACTCCAATTTACCATGTATTATTTCTACATATTGAATGTATTATATTCAAGACTGGACCCTGATATGTTAGGTGATTTTGAGGCCCAGTGTGCATGAAATAAATGTTTTAAATGTTTTAATTTTAATAAAAGTATCATGAATATATTTATCCCCAAAAAAGTGATATAAATTAATACCAATCACCTAGATTAGAAATATGAGGTCATCATTGCGTTTAGAATGCATGTTTTGAGCTAGGTTCAAATTAACCTTAGTCAGTGTGGATCATTTGTGTTAAGTCCATCACTAGAGTAAAATGAATAAAATAATTAACTAAATTATTTTATTTGCTTCATTGAAATAATGATTCAATTACCTAATTACATTGATTTATATGCAAACTTATAGAAAATATTTAGGGCTAGTTACATAAAAATGAAAATAATTGGAGATCCATTGGAGAGCATAGAGTGAGATTTCCTAGGTAGAGGATGCCCAGATTGAGGGTCGACCACTAGAATCGGAAAAATTTAATGATCTCATCAATTTCAATGAAACTAATTAGTTATTCACCAACAATCATTCTTAATAGATGTATGGAGATTATATGATTTTGAAATCATCTTTTTTATTTATGCCTACAATATAAAAAGATTAATTGACCAACATATTGATATGTTGATTGTACATTTTTGGGGATTGGAGGTTATTGGGTGATTTTTAGATAATTAATTTCAATTGTGCATTTCTTCAATATTATTATCACAATAATGAATCATGATAAAAACAAACATCGATCGAGGTCTATTCCTCTCATTTTTTCTTTTACATTTATCATCCATTCATTGTTCACCATGAGAATTCTTAATTTAGCCCAAGGTTTGACATATCCCAATCAATCAATTGTTGTGCAGAAATTTCAAGGTGTAATGATCCAATATCGTCAATATTGGATCAAAATGAAATTATAGTGCTGAGATGATGGAGAAGTTAAAGAATCAAACAACATAGGTATCAAATTTATAAGTTCTTTTTTGGGGAACAAATAATGAATATGATCCAATTTTCTAAGTGGATCAAAGATCCTAATCTTGTTGATTAGATGATGTAATTAATTTAAAATAATTTATCTATGTTTTTCTCTTCAGAAAAGATACTACAAGATCATAGGATGGAGTAATGGTTTAGTTTTACGAAGGTGAATATCGATTTCTTGAAGAATCCATGTTACACAGCATAAAATATAGATCTAGACACCATGTGAGGACCCTTTTAGAGAAAAATAGTTTTAAAGATTTATTTATATCGTATGTAATGTGACTATATCACATGATGTATTGTATCTCTCTAATGACTCAGCAAGTACTTCATAAGGGTACATAGACATGGGTTGGAGTACACGAGTTTTAGTATATAGGTTGGAGAACATAGTGTACTTAGACACAAACACACTACCTGGACTATGTACATGAGATAAGTAATGTATTGGAACATCAGAACGTCTACATGGGTGAGATCCCATTACTAGTACACAGATAGACTACATCTGAAACCCACACATATTAAATTCTACCTAGACATGACTAAGGGACACATGCTAATTACCAGAGTGGAAAATGCAGTTAAGGGAAATAGTATGTGACTCCTAATAAACACATTTTATCATTTTATACATTATATAGACCCGTAGACCTTTGTATCTTTGACATGTTTCCTTAGTGTTTGTTACGCTTATCCTTTCACTGAGAGTTAGTATGGAATCATCTACTACTCCTAGGACGATGATCCATTTAACAAAATATTATTGATAGAGTCATTGAAATACCTTTAAGAGTGAGATATTATATTAATCATCATTACCTAGGAGGATCTATTTGTATCTGCATGACCAACACCTGTATCCTCTACTTAGTTGGTTAATTTAGATTGAGTTCTCGACATCACCCCATGAGATTGAGTGTGATCCTAATACGTGTATCATTTTTCTCTTCATATGTTCTATGTATAATTTATCATGAAAATAAACAATAAAAAATACCTCTTGGATTTATTTCATCAATTTTATCAAAATCAAGAGTGTGTTTCAACGAATGAGTAATTTTTGGAATATTCGAGCCAGAATCCTTAGCTGGCACACTATTGTTGTGACTTGCCTCCAGACATTGTTCCTTTGTTGAATATATTTGAATATTATTTTTATATGTGATGTAGGAATATAACTATTTAGATCTGACCATATTTCCTCTTTTATATGTTATGTGGTTTTAATGTGTCTTACTGAGTAATTTTAAACTCACTCCAACATAGGATTTTAGCACACATGTTGTGTCTTGTGAAGATGATCAGTCTTTTGATAGAGTCATAGACAAACTAGGACTGTACTATGCTTTGTGAGACCAGAAACACTTACATGTGTTCTTGTGTATTTTAACAGTAATTCCCAATATTTACATTCATGTTGAAATTATGTTTCAAACTATTTATGGTGGTATTGTATATCGCATTTTTACATTATTTTAGATCTGGTCTAACTCTGGTTGTGGTATTTAGAGGTATATATGCATGTATTTTCATTTTCTTACATTTCAACATTGTATAGTTTTGGATATGTGTGAATGTTTAATTGTACATAGGCTAAGGCCTACCGTATTTGTGATATTCCTACTATGTGCTAGTCTTCAACTCCTAGAATATTGAAGGCCCACTTAGGGAGTTATGGACCAGGACCCCCATGGATGGGTTAGGACACTATAGTTCATTTTAATTTAGACTACATGAGGAAAACTATATTACCCAATATATTGATATATAATCAGCAGGCTTCTCACTAAATATGAGGTGACACTACCTATTGAGAGAGATGTTTATAATCTACAATGACCATAAGAGTATTATGTAGATATTATCACATACGGATTTAAAATTGAGACTGAGGATATGTCTAGGGGTCCTCCAAGGATTATGACAATGATATTTTCCATACTCTAGTGATGAAGTATATAGTGGAAGATGATCTTAGCCTTAGATCTTTTTCATAGTTATAGAGAAAACACAAACCTGGTATTAGGCCAACACCAACATTAGTTCAGGACAATAAAAACATTGGCCAGGTATCATTTCTTGTGTTTGTTATTATGATTTTCTTTCATGATTCCTCGTTCATTGTGAACAAATCACTTTGTATATAGATTAAAAAATACTACGAAATCAAACTTGGTTCACCCAATTAATGGTGCAATTATTTGATGTTGTAGATATTGTCTTGGAATGTTTATGGTAATGTGATATAATGAGATAGGAGATGGATTTTTTTGGATTTGAGATCAGCCATTTTAGTTTTAACATATAGAAGTAGAGTAGTTCAACATCAGGGTTTTCTAGATTGAAATGGATTGACCGATTCTAATGATCAGAGACCAAGTAGATCAATTGAACCAGATCCATTATATATAGTGTAATTCATGATAGAATTTGGTTCATGGGGAATGAATGGATCTATGTGATGAAGAATAAGGATTATAGAAAATATCAATTCACATGATGTTTATTTTTGGAATACATACCTTGTGGGACCCTGGTGCGACGAATTGGGTTTCAACGTGATGCTAAATATAACACTGTATGTAACTCATTTTCAATGTGTGTGAATTGACCTAGAAATCAAGGTACATAACTCTGAGGGAACAAAAACATATCATGGAGTACATGGTAATAAACACACCATGTAATCCCACACAGACAAAACCTGACCAGGTGTACACATGCATAGTCATGTACCTGGGCATGGGAAAATATAAATGGGCATGGAAACACCCTTTGTTTTTCCATGGACACATGAACAGTCCATTTACAAGTGTAAGATTCAGTGATGAAGGGAAATGTTATGTACCACAATTACTAGGATTATTTTTCATCAATGTTATCTTGGACCATGGTCCTCTATATCTTAAACATTTTTTATTAGGGTTCATTCCTTATATATATTCCCTAAGAGTTAGTATGGAATCAAATCCTATAAATAGGATATTGATCCCTTTTGTTTATAAATTTTTAAAGAGTTTCTGGAATCCTTCAGTGAGACTTGGAGTGAGATCCTATGTCATCTTCTTGCCCTAGGTTGTGTTCTTGGTATTGTCATGACCAACACCTTTCAAGATTCAATCCTCTACCTAGCGGGTTATTCTAGATTTATTTTTTGGTATATCCCATGGACTTGGGTGAGATCACCATAATTGTATATTATTTCTTCATAATTATGGAATATACCTTCTATATAAAGAAACAATGAGTATGAACTCTTGGATGAATTTCATCAGTGTTATGTGACTCATGGAGTGTGTTATCCCATATGTGAGCTATGTGAAACATTCGATCAAGGATCCAATATAGGAATTATGGTTCAGACTTTAACATGAGAGTATGTGAGTTTTTTGAGTATAAATGGATATTCAAATTATATATGATATAGATATATAATGTGCGGATATTACTATTATTCTTATTTTTGTAAACTTTTTTGGCTTCAAGGTATCCTACTTTTCATTGATATACTCTCCCATGCACAGGTGTTCCTGTAAGGACGCAGCCTAAAAAAATTACATAATCATGAATTAGATGAATAATTCACATAGAGGATCTTTTCAGGTTTAGAGTTTAAGAGAATTAGGTCATAACTATTACATCTCAAAATATTACAAAGTAGACACTTCTACTATGTTTCCATAAAATAAAAAATCTTAAAAATAAACATGTCTTATTCCATGTTTTAGAAAGAATGTCTTTCCTTGATCACATTCTTGACCCTATTCATCATTAAACCCTATGGAAAACATTCAAAAAAACATGGGATGAGCATAAAAAGCCTAGTAAAGGATACACAAAAAAGGAAAAATGTTAGTTTTTCAAAACAACATGTAAACCATGAATAATTTAATAAGTAATACTTTTAACCATTATGAAGTAGTAAATACTCTTCACTAAATAGAAGATCACTACTTATTCTTTTAACCAAAAGATTACCATAAACCCATATAAAGAACACATAATATATAAAGGTAACTTGGGACATAAACATACTTAAATGGAATAAACATACGGTTGACATCCACACATATAACTACATGGAATAGAAATATGACCGACTTCCATACCCAATGCATTGAAGGTGATTACCTAACCACCCGTCCATGTATTCATGGCACCACCCGTCATATGGTTTATCACGTAACCACCCATCAAATGTCCATGTACCATTATAAAATCAAAACACATAAAACAATAATAAAGGAAAGAAAACATTTTTTAATTTCAAGCACAATATATCACTCAAATATATTGACATAACAAATGAATTATCAAAACCATTTTCAATACCAATATAAATAAAAGAGTATATGATATTTATTTACTTTTAAAAACATTACTGCTTGTTGAGGAAGCCAATGATCAAATAATACTCGCGGCGGTGGAAAGTTCGTTGTCAATGCATACGTTAAAAAGAAACATACTTTTTGTCATTTAGTAAAATGATTCTTATAAAAAAAGATTCTTTTTGAATAGAAGTAAAATTCAAAGGGGTTAATACACTGTATAAAAGAATTTTGTGTATAAAAAAAATATATTCCTCAATGAAAGGAGATTGAGATGAAGTCCATTACGAAGAAGGTATCCTTAGATTAAGGATACATCAATTAAGTAATTATGTGTGAAAAATATAAATACACACAATGTAAGTGGATATTAACTTTAAAAAAATCAGGGGTCTTCCACACATATTCATAGAATGACATATTCAAGGATTACAAGTTTAACACAAAGAATTAAAATTGAGTTAAGAAGTTCCCCTGCAAAAATTCGACAGCCTAACGACGTCACATTAAAATCCAGAAAATGAGTTGATGAGAGAGAAGATGGTATCTCATCACATGGACATAAAATTTACATCAATAAGGATATAGAAGAACATATCCCAACAAAACGAAGTCTTTTAAAAAGTGGAGGGTGAAAGGTTCCCTTACCAATTTGGGTAACTTTCGAAACATACACCCATGGAAGAAGGGTTATACATTAAAGACATAAATACCCATAAATTAAAGTATATTAAATAAATAGAAGAATAATGTCCAGTAAATATACCACTCAAAGTAAATAGAGGCAAATGTAGCATAAATCTCACGAGAATAAAAGTGAGAGGAAAAATCCCTTACGAAAACTCGGCAGCCTAACAGCACCACTTAAAACATCTAAAAAAATGGATTGATGAAATCAAATAGTGTCTCTCATAACACAAACATAAAAAGTACTATACGAGGAATATAAAAGAACATACCCAAACATAATAACGATGAGCTTAAAAGAAATGACATAAAAGAGAGTACTTAAAATGAAAGAGAGATGTAGGATCCCTTACCTCAAGTCCGACTTATCTTATTCATTTAATTATATTCCGGAATAAAAAAATTTGGTAAATTTATAATTTCTTAAGGACTTACTTTAAAGATTATTATTCAGTTAATATCTCATATTATAATGTTTTAATAATTGGTTAATAATGTGAGTTCATATCATACATTTTTGTTGATGTTCGGATCATGAGTCAAAATTGAACTTGTTGGAAAAAATTTCCCATGTAGTTATAGGTACATCATCTCCAGAATAGTATTAATGATTTAAATATAATATATATCAATTATATATTAATTTTATACTATTCAATTACATATGGAGATAAAAAATGAAAAGCACCATTCAAGGAGACAGTAGGACGTATGTACGCATGGACACTACTTTCATTTCATTGTCATATTAATGGAATTAAAACTAAATGAGAGAGATATATATATATATTAAATTCCAGAATTATATTCATAATTTAGATGTAATATATGACATATATATCCATTATATATATCTAAAATTTTAATAGTACATAACATTTGGAGATAAGAAATGAAATGTAACTTTCATGGAGACGGTAAGCCATACGTACGCATTAAGGATATGTTCATTTGAATTTCATAATTTAATGGAATAAAAAAAATTATACATAGGTATATTATAATCACAATATAATATAACATATAACATCATTAAATACATCTTTTATAAATCCCACATATGGTTTTAATGATTCAAATCACTTTTAGGGGGCGGTAGTCCACACTTCCAAAAGTGAAATTATCAAGTTTACCCATTATGAAAACCATAAAGGTATGGAATAAATGAAATATAAAGAATAATAATAAATACATAAACATAAATTATATATCAGATATAAATACAGTGACATCTTAATGTCCACCATGAGAGGTGTTAAAAGAAGATTGAACAATCATCATTTCGTGAGGCAGTAATTCATCACCCACATAAATAGTATGTTCTTTAACAATTATATGAGGTGTGTATGAGTGTAGCTATAATACGTCTCATAAAATCATCATAGTATGTTTAAGATACTTTTTTTTGTTAAAAATAAAGGAATAAAATGAGTATAGGGGGTTGGAGAAGCAAAATAAAACAAAAGATCATAAGAGAAGATATTACCTTCAAATCAGATAACTCTTTTTGATTTAAGATCAAAGGATTTATTGGAAAGACTCGTTCCAAACGTGAGGATTCTAGGATTATGAGAGGGATGTGGAGAGAAAAAATGAGCATAGGTTGTATGATCAAAGGGATTGAGAGGTGTGGGTAAGGAGGTAGAGGTGGGGGCTTTTTATAAGAGGGGGAGGGGCACTCTTGGAAAGTCATGAAAAGATAATTTATTATAAAATGCTTTTTGGATATAAAAGGTCACACAATTATATATTTCAAGGATAAGGTGATAAGTATTCTAAATCCACCCATCCAATAGGTTTTTTACAATTTTGCGTCTTATATTTTACATTATCTTTTCATTTTATTTAAATCATTCATTAACGAGGTAATCGCTGCATCATCATGGTGTGAAAAGTAATTTAATTTATTTAATGTCTAAAAATTACTAAAAAAAATATTATGATGTTGGAAATCTTATTATATTTGAAATTAATATTTATAGTAAAAAATATGACTTGTATAACCCCATGAAAAAATTGTTTTAGTAAATCAATACATCTTTGTGACATTTATATTTTAACTTTAAATAAAAAGTTATTAATGTCATTTTCTTACCCATGTGGCTCCATGGGGACCCCAAGTTGACCCATGGATTTTATTGGTCTTCCATGACTCATCCAATAAAGTTAGTACATGTGTCATGGTCATTTCATATTATTATAACATTATCTTTACATTAAATTACACTAATTACCCGTACTCACGATTAATAATACATAAAAGTTACTAATCACCAAAAATTCTTTTCATCCCATTGAACCATATTTTATATCCTAATGACTACCATGTATGTCAGATTTCTGAAATTCAAATAATAGAGGTGGTAAAATTTCATTTAAACAAAACATCAGTTTTTTAACAACAACTTAGTGGTTTCACTATTCATAAAAAATTGATGTTTTTCAGACAAATACCAAAAAATCACCATAAGTTATATTTGATATTCTGAATTAAAAAATGACTTCTATTTTACAAAATTTAAAACATATAAGTTTCATTAATCAATTTAATAATCAATTCCCATTGTCAAAATAAATAGTGTGTTTTTAAGAAACAAAATATATGAAAAGATTGACACTAGTTTATGTCTAATTTCAAAGTGAAATTAATTCTATTGACAACCATTGAAATAAATGGTAATAATTTATTCTAACTACAATTTAAACCTAATTTGAAAGATAATATATCCATATAAATAAATCAGATTAAAAGGTGGTTTTGAATTAAAATACAACATTTTCACTAAAAATGATCTATATCGGAAAAATAACAAAAATTTACACAAAGTAAATTTTGATGTCCAGATTCTAAAGAAGGATTTTATTTGGTCCATTATAACATATAAAATTTCCAAAATGTTGATTTAAGAAGGGTTCTCCATCAAAAGGCTATTAATAGACCTATTAAATAATATTCGAATATTTATGCTTAAAATTGGATTCATTTTCATTTTGAGCCTCTAACATTAATTGGATAAAAGTGAAAATATTTGACAGATATATATAATCATTTTGTAGTTATTTTTGTTCATTCTTGCCATTACAACGCCTAGGCGTTAACTAACATTTAAAATAATATTATTTTATTATTAGAGTGCAACGTAAGATTTCAAAGAAACTCGTTGTTGCGTATGGGGTATGCCATCGATCATAGAGTTCCATTTAAAGTAATATTAATATTTTATTCACAAATATTAATAAATATGAAAAAGTAATATTCTTTTTTTACCTGGGATGTTACATCCTTCCCCCATTTTGGGAATTTTTTCCTTGCAATTTTAAAATTGGGCTCGTAAACATCATTGAAAATCCCACATCGAAACAAAATTCAGTAAAAATATCACTTGAAAATAAAGAAATAAAAGCACAAAGGTCACCCGAGTTAACCCATACTAGGATTCCATGTAGGAAAACATGGACATGGAAGAGAAAACAAAGGTTCATGTTCTGATGGAGAGTGATGGAGAATATGATTAAGAGAAAGTTAACCACAATAAAATCACAATCTTGGGATAGGTTAAATGGCATTTGATTCCCTAGTAGGAAAATTTAATAGAAAACATTTTAGTTTTATGTTACTTTTCATTGAGGAATTTATTTATGTGCTTAACTAAATCACAAGTAAATATAGTTTCTTGTCAGTTAAACTTTCATCTCATATTATATTTCTTCCACAATCTTATTTTTTCCTCCAAAATATGATTATTCAGGATGACTTGTTCACATTAAGAGTGATATAATCAACTTCTAGAGAATCACCTAATCTACAAAAGAGAACTATATATTTCCCATGTCTTTAGATCTTATGCGAAACCAAAATTTTTAGAACAATATCAGAAAATCCACAAAAGGATAATCCTTTATAAAAATAAAATCTATTCTTAATCTCCAAAATTTTTCCAACAAAACCCAAAGTTCAATGGAGACCATTCAATAAACAATTTGTCCATAATGTTCGTCAAAGTAAACCAAACTATGAATTAAACCCAAATCTCATAAGGATTTAATCACATAGTCTTCGAAGGAAAATCAAAACATTTATCTCCAAATTACATCAGTTGCTCTTAATGTCTCATACTGAAATGTAATTAACCTAATAACATATCCTCCATGACAGGATAATCATTTACATAGAAAACCCAAAATCAACTTAATCCTGATTCATAAGATCATATAACTAAAAAATATTATATATACTAACCAGGGACTTCGCGTATTCTAGTGGTAGGTGACAAATACCTGTCGCACATTGGTTTTGGGCTCGATTCCTACATCTTTGTCCGACGCGACTGGTTGTCACACAACCTGTGTGTTGTCCTTTTTACAAAACAATATAATTCTTAAAAAATTATCCGAAAAGAGATAAAATCTTCACAAATAACCATAACATAACATAACCTATATTTTTTCTCATGCCTTTAATTTTCCTTCATATAGTAACCCATAATTACCTCAAATGTAAGGATCATATAAAACTTAATGGTTACCTTTATAATTGTTACCCGAACATCCACATCGAGTTGGTTCTCTCACACATGATGCATCAAAGAACTCACTGAGGGTTAGGTGGTTAATCATTACTCCTTGATAGTTGGTTTAGAATAACGATGAGATTCCTCGTTGAATCCCCCATTTCATCCAGTCTCTTAATCAGAGAACCCCCACAGTTTCCTTTAAACACATTGTCACTTTGGTGCCTTCTAGATCTATCCATTTACTAAAACTGAAAATGTCAGTGTGAGTATATCAACAGAATTATCATATACTAATGAGGAATATAAACACTAATATGTACTTACTCATTCACTTTATCTAAAACTATGAACCTTTCTGAAATCCTATCCATTATGGTAATGTCACTTAAGATTAAATAATACCCTAACCTCTAAAGTTATCTAAACCGACCTTTGATACCAACTATAAGGACCTGGCCTTAAAACCTTACAAAATCATGTATTAAATCAATAATTCACATAGAAGATATTTTCAGGGTTAGAATTTTAGATAATTAGGTCATAACTATTACATCTCAAAAGATTACAAATTAGACACTTCTACTAAGTTTCCATAAAATAAAAACTCTTAAAAACAAACATGTCTAGTTATATGTTTTAGATAGCATGTCTTTCCTTGATCCCATACATGACACAATTTATCTTTATGTCTTGTGGAAAACATTAAAAAAAACCTGGGATGAGCATAAAAAGCCTAGTAAAATATACACATAGAAGAAAAACTGTTAGTTTTTCCAAACAACAGGTAAACCATGAATACTTTATCAAAGTAATACTTTTTACCTTTATTATGTAGTAAATACTCTTCACTGAATAAAATATCACTACTTATCCTTTGTAACCAAAAGATTACCATAAACCCATATAAAGAACACATAACATATAAAGGTAACTTGGGACATAATCATACTTAAATAGAATAACCATACGGTCGACTTCCACACATATCACTACATGGAATAGCCGTATGACCGACTTGCATACCCAATGCATTGGAGTTTATAACGTAACCACCCATCCTGGTATTCACGGCACAACCCGTTATATGGTTTATCATGTAACCACCGGTCAAATGTCTATGTACGATTATAAAATCAGAATACATAAAACAATTATAATGGAAAGAAAACATTCCTACATTTCAAGCACAATATATCACTTAAATATATTGACATAACAAATAAATTATCAAAACTATTTTCAATAACAAAATACATAAAAGCGTATATGGTATTTATTTACTTTTAAAAAAATTATAGCTTGTTGAGGAAGCTGACGATCAAATAATACTCGCGGCGGCGAAAAGGTCATTATCACCGGGTACGTTAAAAAGAAACATACTTTTTGTCATATAGTAAAATGCTTCGTATAAAAAAATATTCCACTTGAATAAAATTAAATGTCAAAGGTTTTTATACACTGTATAAAATATATTTTTTTATAAAACCAAAATATGCCTCAATGAATGGAGATTGAGATGAAGTCCATTACAAAGGCGGTATCCTTAGATTACGGAAAAATCAATTATGTAATTACGTGTGAAAAATATAAATACACAAAATGTAAGTGGATAATATGTTTAAAACAATCAGGGGTCTTGCACACATATTCATCTAATGACATATTCATGGAGTACAAGTTTAACAAAAAGAATTGAATTTTTTTATGAAGTTCCCTTGGAAAAATTCGACAGCCTAATAGAGTCACTTTAAAATTCAGAAAATGATTTGGTGAGAGAGAATATGGTATCTCATCACATGGTCATAAATTTTACATAAATTAGGATATAGAATAACATATCCGAACATATCAATATGTAAATTAAAAGACCCAATAAAAATAAGTCTTTTATAAAGAGAAGGGTGAATGTTTTACTCACCGATTTGGGTAACTTTCGAAACGTACACCCCATGGAAGAAGGGTCATATAATGAAGACGTAAATACCCATAAATTAAATTATATTACATAAATAGTAGAATAATGGGAAGTACATATACCACTTAGAGTAAATAGTGGAAAATGTAGCATAAATCTCATGGGAATAAAAGTTAGAGGAAAAATCCATTACGAAAACTCGGCAGCCTAAAGGCGCCACTTAAAACGTCCAAAAAATGGATTGATGAAATAAAATAGTGTCTCTAAGAACATGAACATAAAAAGTACAGTATGAGTAATCTAAAAGAACATCCCCAAACATAATAAATATTATCTTTAAAGAAATGACATAAAAGATAGTACTTAAAAAGAAAGAGAGAGGTAGGATCCCTTACCTCAAGTCCGACTTGTCTTGTTTGTTTCTTTATATTCTTGAATAATAAACATTGTTCAATTTAAAATTTCTTAAGGACCTCATTCAAATATTATTATTCAGTTCATGTAACATATTATAATGTTATAATAGTTGGTTAATAATGTGAGTTCATATTAGACGTTTTTGTCGATGTTCGGTACATGGGTTGAAATTGAACTTGTTGGAAATGAATTTCCATGTAGTTATAGGTACATCATCTCCAGAATAGTATTAATGATTTAAATATCATATATATCTAGTATAAATTTTTTATACTATTCCATAACATTTGGAGATAAAAAATGAAAAGCACCGTTCATGAAGACGATTGGTCGTACGTACGCATGAACACTACTTTCATTTCATTGTCATATTAATAGAATTAAAACTAAATGATAGATTCATATATTTTAATTCCAAAATGATATAAATCATTTATATGTAATATATGAAATATATATCCATTATATATATTTAATTTTAATAGTACATAACATTTGGAGATAAGAAATGAAATGTACTGTTCATGGAGAAGGTAAGCCGTACATACGCATGAACGCTATTTTCATTTCAATTTCAAACATTACTGGAATGAAAATTATAATTATACATAGTTATATTATAATTACAGTATAATATAACATATAACATCATTAAACCCATCCTTTATACACCACACATATGGTATTAACGATTCGATTCATTTTGAGGGGGCGGTAGTCCACACTTCCTAAAATGAAATTATTGTGTTTACCCATTATAAAAAACATAAAGGTATGTCATAAATGAAAAATATAGAAGCATAAGGAATACATAAAAATAATTTATATTTCATATATAAATACATTTATATCTTAATGGCCACCATGAGAGGTGTCGAAAGAAGATTGAACAATCATCGTTTAGTGAGGCAATAATTTGCTACCCACAGAAACAGTATGTTCTTGAACCATTTGATGGAGGCGTGTCTGAGTGTAGCTCAAATACTCATAATAAAATTATCCTAGTATATTTAAGATATAGGGTTTGTTACAAAACAAAGGAATAAAAAGATTTTAGGGGGTTGGAGAAGAAAAATAAAACAAAAGAACAAAAGAGAAGACATTACCTTCAAATCAGATAACTTTTTTTATTTGAGATCAAAGGATTACTTGAATGACTTCTGCACAAATTGAGGATTCTAGGAGTAAGAGAGGTATATGGAGAGACAAAATGATTAGGGTTCGGACGAGCCAAGGGCTTGAGAGGTGTTGGTAAAGAGGTAGAGGTGGGGGCCTTTTATAAGAGGGAGGAGGGGCACTCTTGGAAAGTCATGAAAAGATACTTTATTCTAAAATGATTTTAGGATATAAAAGGTCCCACGATTATATATTTCATGTAAAAGGTGATAAGGGTTCTAAATACACCCATCCAACAGGTTTTTAACAAGTTTATTTCTTAGATTTTACATTATCTTTTCATTTTATTTAAATAGTTCATTAATGAGGTAATTGATGCATCATCATGGTGTCATAAATAAATTATGTTTATTTATTGTATAAAAATAATAACAAAAACTATGATGTAGGAAATATTATTATATTTCTGATGAATATTTATAGTAAAAAATATGACTTGTATAACCCCATTAAAAAATTGATTTAGTAAAACAATACATGTTTGTGACATTTTAGTTTTATCTTTAAATAAAAAGTTATCTATGTCATTTTCTTACCCAAGTGGCTCCATGGGGTCCCCATGTTGACCCATGGATTTTATTGGTTGGTAATTACTCATCAAATAATGGTAGGACATGTGTTAATGTCATTTCATATTATTATATCATTTACATTACCATAAATTACACTAATTACCCTTAATCCTGATTAATAAAAGATAAAAGTTACTGTTCACCAAAAAATACTTTCAACCCATTAAACCAAATTTTACATCCTAATGAAAACCATGTATGTCGGATTTTATAAATTCAAATCACAGAGGTGGTAAAATTTCATTTAAACGAAAAATCAGTTTTTTAGCTAGCACTTAGTGGTTTGACTATTCATCCAAAATTGATGTTTTTCAGAAAAATACAAAGAATTCACCCTGAGCTATATTTGAAATTCCGAATTCAAAAATGATGTATATTTTACAAATTTTAAAACAGATATGTTTCATTAATAAATTTAATAATCAATTCCTATTGTCAAAACAAATAGTTTGTTTTTAAGAAACTAAATATATCAAAAGATTGACACTAGTTTAAGTCTTTTTTCGAAGTGAAATTAATTCCAATGACCCCCATTGGATTAAATGGTTAAAATATATGCTAACTACACTTTAAACCCAATTTAAAATATTATATAACCATATAAATAAATCATATTAAAAGGATTTTTTGAATTAAAATACAACATTTTCACTAAAAAAGATCTTTATCAGAAAAATAACAAAAATTTACACAAATTAAATTTTTATGTTCAGATTCTAAATAAGGATTATATTTTTTCCAATATAACATATACAATTGTCAAAATGTGGATTTAAAAAGGGTTTTCCATCAAAAGGCAGTTAATTGATCTCTTAAAGAATATTCGGATATTTACGCTTAAATTTGGATTCATTCGCATTTTGAGCCTCTAACATTTATTAGATAAAATAGAAAATATATGAAAAACATATATATTCATTTTGTAGTTATTTCTATTCATTCCCGCCATTAAAACACCTAGGCGTTCACTACCATTTAAAATAATATTATTTTATTATTAGAGTGCAACGTACGATTTCAACGAAACTCGTTGTTGCGTATGGGGTACACCATCGATCATAGCATTCCCTTTAATGTAATTTTAATTTTTTATTAAAAAATAATAATAAATAGGAAAAATAAATATTCTTTATTTACTTTAGATGTTACAGTTCCCCACACATGTCATGTATTTTTCGATTGATTGACATTTTTATGAATTCTTATAGGATTGAAGAATAGGTGGTTCTTATTAATATGGACATACCAAGGTGTTTTACTCCAGTATGATTAGATCAATACTCATCATTACCATATGGTTGGACCAGTTTTCACACAATTTAGGGTGGGATTGTATTAGGACTTTTTAAATTCTAGTTACTTTTTAATATGGTGGCGGTATTTAAATGTATTCAAGCATGGTATATATGTTATTTTACATTTTATCATTTTATGGGCTTCGTGATTTATGTGTGTATATATTTATATTTGTTATGGCCTCCAATGTTAGTGATATACCTAGTCAGTAGAAGTTTCTAGTCCATGTCTTATATTAGGTAGGCATACAGTGTCTGGACTTGGGTCCCATTAGGGTGTGTCATGGCGTAAGAATTTATATTTTTGAAAAAAAATATTATATACTAATAATAAACAACTCACTAAGAGTCAAATATTTGTTTTTGAAAATTAATGTGTATTTAATAAATCCATGAAATTTTTATAGAGATAATTTTATAAATGTTAAAAAATGTATATACAATGAAAAAATGGGGGAATAATAGTGAACAAACATATTAATGTGATTAATGGAATATACAAACCAAATATATTTTGATATAGGAGATAACACAAATGAAAGAGTTGGTTTCGAGAATCCACTTATATTATATCTTTGTATGTTTAATCTCAATTACAACTCTAATACATAAAACATATATTTTTAATACTCAAATCGTAATTTAAATTATATTTTGTTATTTCACAGTTTCTCTATAATAATTTTTTTAATTTTATTAAAAAAATTAAGTGTGAATTGTATTGATGTCATGTTTTCATTAAATTCAATTATTTTAATTTGATTTTACAATTTTTTTTCTTGGATATTTTTTACTAAATAAAATAAATTATAGAATATTAAAATAAATTCAGTTTTATATTTATATATTTTATCTAACTCATATTATACAAAATTTAAGGTAGTGATAAGAAAATATTTTGAAATGTCCTCATAAATGTGTAGATGACTGTTGACACGACATTATCAAAAGTGGATGGAGAGATGTATGACATAAAAAATTTCATAAATGTAATAATTTTAGTATGATAATGTAATTAATATAACTCTACCATACTAAATAATTAATCATACAAGGTTTATGTTTTAAAATAATAGAGATAAATGGGAAGATAAGGGGGAAACTAAAATAAAGAGTTGATGAAACCTCACTATCTTCGTGATGTTTAATATTTTCTATGGAAATAAACAACTTAAATTCTTAGAGTTGTTTTACTCTGGAAAAACAGTAATGATTATTATTGTAATAATATTAGATATATTGGTTGTGAGTTGGATTTGGTATGTGATATAATAGTGATTTTCCAATGCCAGGGAGATGTGGTTCTTAAAGTTTACGAGAGGCATATTTTGAAATTATGATATTTAGTAAATTATTATATCCTAGGTAAAACATTATATAATAATATTTTTTACATTAAAACTTTTTTGTTGGAAAAAGTGATTTTGGGAATTTAAAACCCTTCTTAATTTGAAATTTTTAGTTCAACTAAAAGGGAAAAGAAGAAAAGAATACTTAAAGTCAGACATTATAATTTTGTACTTTAGAAAACTTTTTTTATATATGGATAGTAAGTTTTGTAATTTTACGTTACAAATTTATCATGTTTAATTTATTTTTGGTCAAGATAACTAGTTAAATATTTATTAAGTCATTAATAAATTATTTCTAAATTAAAAAACATGTCATATTTGAAAAAATGTATTTTTATTTTTCATATAAAAATTGATGATTCTAAGAGTATTATAAAAAATTTCACTTTGGAAATTTTGACATAATTAAATAAAAATAATTTTATAAAAATAATTTTATAACATTGTAAATTCATATTATTATAAATAGAACTATGATTTTCAATAAATTTATTAAAACATGGTTTATTAAAAATGTGCTTATTGATTCTTTTTGTTTTTAATATTTATTATTTTATATATATTTATAATATTAAAATTTTCTAGAATATATTATAATGGATATTTTTTATAGTAAATTTTATTATATTCATTTCAAATTATTTTTCTAATTTCTAAGTCGATATTTCTAATGATCTTAGTAATATTCAAATAGACACATTACTATTCCACTGATAATAATTCCTCCTTTATATACATCTTAATTTCTTAATAAAACATTTGGTATAATTATTCCCAACATTATTTATTTTATTATTTTATAATGTTGATTATTTTTTTAATTTTTTTGATTTTTCAATGTGATTTTCATGGGATTTATAATTCTAGAAGATCATGATGATCAAACTTTTCCCATTATATTTTTTCTTATTTCTATTTTGGCCCCATTTTATTTAGTTCTACGTTCAAGGGTTTTGTTAATGATTAATATTACATTATCATTAAATGAATATATATAGTTATTGGTTTTTTATTGTATATTAGTAATACTGTGAAATATAATATAACAGACATTAATTACAGATATAATAATTATTTAAAAATGTTGGATCATTAAAGGGTTATTTAATTAACGGATTCAACCTTTTACACTATTCTAGAATATTTTAGTGATAACATAAAGAAATGATACGAAACTAAGTTCTTTTGGAAGGGTTTACTGTGATGTGATAAATTATAATTTGGATGTGGCACATATATGCGCTGATATGGATGGGTTGGGTGTTATAGAGACCACAAATGCTTCATTTAATGATTTATACATAAAAATATAAATATGATAGAATGAAACCCTAGAAGATTATCTACATTAGGATTATTTATCTGGAATATGATTCAGAGTAGCTATTTTCATTAGATTGAGTCTGCAAACTATATATATTTGTTATTTCCACATGATTGAGTGTGAACACAATGTATATTTAATAAAATAACATGATTTCATGTGAAAATAGTGAATATTAGCTATGTTTATAATATTAAAAAAATATGATATTGATTATCTATGTTCACAATATTGAGTGTGAACTCAACATCATTTTATATGTTTATAATATTATGGTTCTGTATGATTTTTATCCCATATCATTTTTTAACTATGATTAGTCACCTTGGTTTATGATTAGTGTCTCACGATTCTGCAATATTTTCCCCAAGTTTATAACTTTATATTTCATATTACATGTCCTTATATAACGACTTACCTATAATAATGATTATTCCATGTTAAATTTATTAAGATATTTCAACCATGATCATTTTTTATCACATGATTTTCATTATCCCCTGATGAAATATTTTTTGTGTTTTATTAAGAAATTTGCCATACCATTCTCTTATGTGTTCATTTCCCTTGATATAATTATAATTATACCCTTATATATGTCTCAAAGTAGGTCTATTAAGATGAAATAATAGAGAAAATATATCTTATATCATAAACAATATTTCTTAGAAATATATTAAATAAATAAGTTAATCCATCAATTCTAGGGTTTTTATATCTAAATATTATTTTTTGGAATTTTTTTTTATAATTGTTAGTTAATCATAATTTGTATCCAAATGAGTGTTTATAGACTATGTTCTTATTACAAAAAATAGATTAATGGTTAAGAGGAATTTATGTTTGTATTTGAGATTGTTTTAGTTAATTATTCTAATTATTTTATCTATTTTTATAAGTTTTTTTATTTTGGGGATTAGAGTAAGGTAACATTAATAAAAACCCAAAGGTTATATTTACATTTTTGATAACATAAAAATGTTATTGTAATGTATAGATAGTGTGGTATCAAAAAAATTATATCTTTTTCATTTGGATCAAATGAATGTATCATTGTAGAGGTTATCATAAGATTGATTTATCTTATTCATATGAACATATAGAATGATTTTATTATAAAATATAAAAACCCTTTTTATAGTATTAGGTTCAAAATACGTTTGTTGAAATTAGTTTATGAATGAATTTTCCTTAAAAAATATTAGGTATATATAATTTTTTAAGAAATCAAAGGATAGGTAGTTGTGTATCTCTGTAGAATATATTTCATTAGTTTCACCTGGATAACTTATATTATTATAATATTGTTCAATAATTTAAATTTTATTTCGTTAATTACTTCAGTGTGGGGGGGGGGATGTAACACCCCTATTTTTTTGAAAATTTTTTCTTTAAATTACTATGATGATTAATAGCTTATATCAAATTAAATTATATGCAACATATATAGTGGATATTAAAAATAATAATTTTGTATAATAAATCTATAGTAATTATAAATAACTCAAACAATTTTAAATTCATTGAAAATGGTATTAAGAAAATTTTATGTTTTAATAGGTATTTATTTTAATAAAACCAGTTTTCCATATTATTTTCACTTAATAAGTAAAATTTAGAATTACACATATTTAAAATGAACTTAATTTTTAAATTAATCATGTCAAAAGTATCTTAGTGCTAATTTTTGTGACTTCACTTACATGAATGATTTTTTGGTGTTTAGTAAAAAAATACTAATTCTGCTAATAATGTCCCATCAAATTAACCTAATAAAAGAATTAATTAATTTATTTTTTTAATATTTTATATAAAAATATATTTATATTGTGGTATTAATCATTAAAAACCATTTAAAATATATAAAAACCATATTTAATGATTTTTAAAGTTATGTTATATATTACTCTAAATTATTTTTTATTCTCGAATATTAAAAATTAATTTTCAGTATGTTTAGAAATATAATTTGAAAACATATACCACACATTAAATCTCAATATTAATATAAAATAAAAAGTTAAAATTAATTGTTTGGAATAAACATATGATTAATATTATTAATGTTAATGGGCATGATAATGGTAAAATGGTTATTTTCAATGAATTTTTTATTAATATAGAGAATTTATTTCTAATTAATTAAATTGAACTAATTAATATAGTTAAACTCATAATTTTGACAAATATATAATAATATACTATAACTTATTAAACTGGTAAAAAATTTAATATAATATTAAAGAGACTTATTGTTGAAAATAATATTGTTTTTTAAACAATTATTTTAAATATAATTATTAAATTTAAAAATATGGTTTTTCTTGTTTAGAAATTGAAACATATCATATATATCTTATATTTATATTATCTAATAATTTTTTAAGACATTTAACTTATTATTTATAATGTTTAAATTATTTATGTAAAAATATTATTTAGAATATAATAACCAAATTTGTAAACAATTAAAATTTAGTAATAAAAGATATATTTTTTGGAAAAAAGCTTTAAAATTAATGGTTGATGAATTATAAACATTTTATTACCCCAGACATCATTATTTGTATCTTTGGATCCATTTTACATTGAATAGTATCTTTCATTATTTAAAATTAAATGTGTATTAAAAAAGTCCAATTTCATTCACTTATGAAAGAATATTAATTCCACCATATTTTTCTACACATTCAAAATATTTATATTGTAAAAAACATATATAGTATATCCTAATACCTATATTAGTTCCCTAAAAGAGATGATAATTTATTTGGACCAAACGAATGATCCTTCAATTGTTAACCATGTAAGATTATCCCAAGGAATATGTATTGTTTTTAACAAAACTCTCGTGATTCATTCATATTATACCCACATAACTATCATACATTCCTCAAATTATGGTAACATTAATATTATAAATAAAGTGAAGTTTTATTAAACTAATGTAACATCACTCTTCCTTTTTCATCTTCAACAATTTGGAAATGGATAGAACTTCATGCATATGTGTGATCTACCGCCTTCATGAATTACATGTTATATTTTTTATATCATTATTTCATGGAAGCTCTAAAATAGTTATTTAATATTAATATTTTTATTTATAGCATGATAATGATTATGAAATTATAATTATTCTATTATTTTTCTAACCCCACCCATATTCTATGAAAAAGGATAACATTATCCTAATGTATGTGTGGATTACCACGTCCCTGGTATGTCATAACATGTTTCTAGTTATAATATAACAAAAATAGCATTACAAAATGTTTTTAATATATAAAAATGATACAAATGAAACTATTTATATTCTCGAATGATAATATTAAAGATTATTTAATGTATATAACAATAATTAGGCATACTAATTCTAAGAACCTTAATTTAATATTTAATGACACATACTTATTTGTGTTAGATTTTGGAAATGAATAAGAAACCATATAAATCCTTTTATAAGGATAAAAAAAGAAATAAAACAGTAACATTCTAAATAATAGTAATCTATCATATAAGAATTTTGACTGTAGACAATATAATTTTTTTAATGAAATCAACCAAACTACCTCAACTAAAAACCATAACAGTAATGTATTTCATAAATAAATAACATATTATAATTTAATATAATGTTGCATAATTTTAATATATACATATTAATTATTATTATAATAATATTCCATACATTTCATTATGTTCCATGCTAAAATATTATGGTCCATAAAACATTGAAAAAATAGACACATAAACAATTAAACCATAAGTCTCTCCCATTAAGCTCATCATAAGAGCACCCTTCTTAAACATATCATATTTAATAACATTCTTTATATCTTGGGAAAAGGAAACATAATAAAGGGTTATCGATTCTATTATGTGTGGGTAAATAGTTGATATTTCAATGATCACATAAAATTAACATGAGCATAAAGGCTCAAAAATATAAAAATTACATTTGAAATCCATTCCCTATATATCCACTATTATAATTTCGATTTTGGGAATAATGTTTTGAATCTAATATGATATGAATAATAATATAAACAAAGATCATGATCCATGAGGGAATGAAATTTTTATAAGGAATATAATTATGAAATTATAAAAATATCACATCTTTTGTAATCAAGGATCGTTCACATCTAGTTAAAAAAAATATGTTCTCATTTTTTGTAAAAAAATAAAAATATTACCCATTTGGAAAATTAAATAAATATCCATTTTAAACCCTTTTGTAAAAAATATTATGGTTAAAACAATGACTTTTAAAAATAATATAATATTGTCAAAAAATTATTCCAAACATTTCATTAAAACAAGTATATGAAATAAAAATGTTCCTGATCAAGTAATAAAATATATTGGTTTTCCTAAAAAATGTTTTTTCACTATATTGAGTAATTTTAGTTGGGGAAAAAGAATGAAAAAATATTATTCATCATAAATAATAATATATGTTACAAAATAATTAAATTAATATATGTTTCACTAATAAAAATTCAACCACAAATATCCCTGAGATAAATATGATTACACTATAAATCTCATACCGCTTCAGTAAATATTGAATCAAAAGACCCATAAAATAATTACAAAAAAGAAAAATTAAATACCAATAATATATATATTCATGATATAAATTTTCAAATTGACATTATATACATCTCAAAAAATAATATTGGTTCATATAATAAAATATGTCCCAATAAAGAAAATTTTAGAACATATCCCCATACCTTAGGTATGGATTTCCTCATAAATGTCATGAACCCACCCAGATACCATGGTACCTTGGTACCTGAGCTGATTTCTCTGTAGCTAGTAGGGTGTTCCTGACCCCCATTGTTTGGAAAAAAAGTGCTTATAATCAATCAGAAATAAAGTGGGAATGAATTTTCTATAAACACAATTGAATAAAGAGATACAAGTCGTTCTGAAAAATGAAAAACTCCAAAAGCTAAAATCTACCAAAAATCAAATATATTTCAAAATCAAAAAATACATAATCAACGAACTAGAAAATAGGATATAATTCCCATGTACCAATAGACACAACATCTAAAATCCCAAGTTCAACAAATACTACAACATCCAAGTTGTACTTCCCCCATTCTCAAACCCAGCAGAACGAATCTATAAACACGGAATGGAACATGTAGGTTTTTATCTAAAATCTTAGTAGGGACTCACCTAGGATTTTATAATAATATTCCACATTAACTGACAAAATAATTATTTCAATTGAAAATGATCATCCCTAGTCGTAAAGAATCATATTTATAACAAATCATCTTTACATTTCAATTAGTAGAATCATTTCTAACAAATATATTCATAAACCATTTATTTTATTTAGATTATATTAATTCACTGTGAATGTTAATAATAGTTCAAAAATTAATGTTTATATATCAAAATAATCATAATGGAGTGACATGGTAATATTTCATGAGGTGTGATAGTTCTATGTTATAGGATCACCAAACACTCAAATCTGTGAACACAACAATATGTATTCACACATATGATAGACACATGTGAAAGAGGAATCATCACCATCCCATCAGAGTTGTGACCTATTCCATATGTTTTGATACAATTGTAAATTTTCAATAGATTATTTTCAAAAAATAACTCACTAACTACTTATGATTTGATGTTCTCTAACAAAAATATAGAATGGGAAATTTATTTCAGAACTATTCAAAATACAATTAACCCATTTATATTAAATTTTAATATGCTAATTTCCATTTAAAAAATAAAATATGTTTTTAACCAATTCATAACTTTTTCATGGATTAAACCAATGGGTTACTATAAAAAAATTCCATTTTTCTAAAATAATTTTTTGAAATCAATTTAACAATTTATGTTACATAATTTAATTTAAAAATTTTCCATTTAAATCCACAAACACACCCAATTTATTGGAATGGGGGGGGGGGGGTCCAAAATTCATGGTAAAAGTGAATTTAAACCACAATAAACAACTAATTGGGTTTTAATAATTTAATTATATTTATTATAATATATATAATGAAATTTATAGTTAAATTAACAGAAAGAAATATATGGAACCATCTACCTAGGGATCACATGATCACAAATCAAAACACCCACAATGGGAAACTCAAATGAAAAACATAGACAACAATGATTTGAGAATCAAAACATGATTTAAGATCATATAAAAATGGGATTATATCATATAATAATAATTTGATCTAACAATCCCAATAGAGGAGACATATAGAGAGGAAGATATGGAATAAAAAAGAATGATTACTAGGAATGGATCAAACGATGATGACCTAGATTCCTTTTACATTAGAAATGGTTTTTAGGAGGAAAAATAGTTCCTCGTATCCCTAAAAACATAATAAATCTTAATATTTCTATTTTGGACTTATTGGGAGGTAAAATCTAGTATGATAAATTTTTAAATAATTTTTAGTATAATTAAATCCCACATGAACAATTTGTTTGTCAGTGCCACACGGTTTGTCAAATTATGAAACCAAACCATGCACCATTATTGGTGGGGTTACACATTTTTTCCATAGTGGGAGAATTGTATTGAAACAATGCACTAACACTGAAAACCATATCTTCTTGGGTTTCCAATGTTTGAAATAGAAAAGTATATAGTTTTGGAAAACATTCCACCAACAGTGCACAACCCAAAATCCATCAAAAATTGTCAAAATTTCTCCGAAAACAACTTGTGAAAAACCCTAATTAAAGAATGTAAAAAATATGGGGTAAAAATTAACTAAAAATAGTAATATGTTTTTAAAATAGGCCCACCATTATTACTTAATATCCAAAGAATGATAGTTAAGATGCTTCAATGTAAAATAGATTAGGCCATTGTTCCCTTCTTAGTGCCTCTCTAGCCAAAGTATCATGAGTAGCAGAACCATGTTTCCATAGCAAAAAAACCAAATGAAAATTACTATAGTTAAGTTCCATGCTTTTAGAATCAATAATCCTGAATGAATTATTAGTCATAGATAAATCAATCATGATATCAAGATCACTTCAATAATGTACATGAGATAGATCAGAAAGAAACATTGAAGGATATGATACAATGAAAAAATTTTGTATTGAAGTAAAAAATAGATAAAGTGATAAATGTTTATACATTTTACCAAACTAATAAAAAAACTTAAAATTTTCCAAAAAATTAAGAGAATGGATTCCTTCCCTTCCAAACATTCAATGACCCAAACAGGGTGGAATTTTCATGAACACCTGATCACCTACTGAAAACTCAATTAGATTATAACAATGATCAACATAAGACATATAATTTTTCTATCAAATAAAATCTCCATGGATAATATAATAAATATTTTATACCATCTATTTACGAAGATATGTCCAACCAAGGACAATTCATTGATCTCCAACCAATACAATGGGGTTTTATAAGGACTTTCAGACAATGCATCAGAAGGGACAATTCTGATCATGAAATTGTAACTATGGTTATATGAAAACTCAATAAGGCAACGATGGTCATCCCAATCCCCACCAATTTCAGGAATATATGTGAAAAGTATATCCTCAAGGATATGCATAGATCATTCTATCCTTCCATATTACTTTGGATGGTATGTTGTACAGATATAAACTTGATATCCCAGTCCCTCTTAAAGGGCTCTCTAAAATTGAGAGCTACACCTTTTATTTATATTCGATATTATATTATATAGAACTCCATGAAAATGAACAGTCACTCTCACATAGACATTTTATATATACTTAACCTTGGATGTATCCTTAATTGTTATAATCTGAGCCAATTTAGATGACCTATTTATCACAACCCATATCACATTCTTCCTTCCTTAGGTACATGGAAAAACAACCATAAAATCCTTTGATATATCATCATATTTATAGGTTGGAACAAGAATTGGATGAATAAAACATGAAGTTCACTTGTTTTCAAACATGGCAAAATAAAATATATAATAGTGGGAGAAAAGACCAGAAATTATCTATCTCATTCTTGGTCACCTAAATCGAAGAAAAATGGCATTTAACTTTTAGTATTTAGTGGTTTCACTACCCATTGTGAATTTGGGAAATCCCCCTATCAATGATTTTATTTCAAATAATTTCACACGAAAACAATTCCAAAAACATAGAATAATCAACATAGACAATAACCACTTAGTAATGTTTTCCCCATTATAGAGATATTATATACGTCCATATAGCTCTTTGTTAAGATGTTTTCCTTAAATAATCATATTGAAAACGGAGGAGGTAAACTAAACAGTATCCAAGTAATTCATAGAATAGGATTCCCAAAATAAAAATTGTAACTATGAAAGAATATCCATTGAGTTCAAATCTTTAAATGAATTTATCAGGAAGTGGGTGAGAATATTAATAGTCAAAGCACAATCATTAAATTCACATTCTCCTATGTATAAGTGATATCAAAGATGAATGATTTCAGGTACTCTACCTGACAACTTTAGGGGCGATTAAAATATTTTTAATAGAGGTGATAACTCAATCTCTTATGGTAAGAATCAACGGTTAACCGTTCTCTAAAAATTTAATCATGGAAACTCTTGAGTGCATGCATAAATGTTGTGCATTCATAGTAATGTTTCAGTTAATTATTCTCATGGGGACAAACCTTTTGGAAACCATAGTTAATGAAATTGTTAACCTGCATAAAAACAACTCCCAATACTGAACCTGATGCATCACAAAAGAATATAATTTCCTTATAGACCTCTAGAAGAGTCAACACAAGAATAGTAGTCCAATGGAATTTTAAATAAAAAATTTAACTATGATTTTATTCATTATTTACTAATTTTAATCCGATAGGAGTTAGAGAAATCATTAAAGATGAAATATTTGTGAAGTCTGTTACTGACCCGTGATAATATCCTGATAATCCAAAAATGCTCTGAATCTCAAAAAAAAATCATGATTGCCCTGATATCTTAATAGATTTTAGATTTTCAAGATCAACTGAAGAACCATGTTCCAAAACCACATGTACCAATAGAATTAATTTCCAAATATAGAAATCACACTTCGGTTACTTGTCATAAAGAAAGTTATTTCTCAAAAATTTCAAAACTTATTTTAGATGGAAGACTTGATCATCCTCATAAATTGATTAAAAAACTTTTTTCATACACAAAGTCCACCACAAAAGTATTAACATACTTATGGAACATCCTATTCATTAAATCCATAAAAACTACTAAAAAATTGGTTAGAAAAATGTCATAAAAATTTAACCATTATGATCATTCCTACTTCTAGAGGTGCTTTTGGATGTTAGCTTCTTTTATTCACAACTGAAGATAACCCAAATCGAAGATCAATATTTGAAGACTAGAAAACCCCTTTGAACTGCTAAAATAGATCATCAATACATTGAAACATAAATCTATCATTTCCATTACATGATTATGTTTTTAGTAATAAATTCAAAATAATAGTGGCCTATTAGATTTCAAATCATAGAGGACATGCAACATTCAAGGTGACGAACTTGGGTGTATAAATTATTTATCTAAATTATCATTTAACTAAGACTCCAACTCTTTCAATTCATCTATTTTAATGTGGTAATAAGGAATAAGTATCAGATGAGTACTAGGGAATAAATAAATATAAAAATATACCTCCCATAAAATTGGAAAACTAGATATGTCAGAAGGAAAAACATTAAGAAACTCGTCTTCAACTAGAGGAAGGTCACTGCTCAAGGATCCCTACTATAGATCAAACATGAAAAATGATAATTATTTCCCAAAATATAGATAAAATGGTCTAGATCTACTCAAAAATGGGTCCCATTATACTCAAATGACACAAAAGACTCTCTTATGCATTTTATATGAGACTCGTGGATGATAACAATAAATTCTAGCTTTATTTTAAATGAGGCAATACATCTTGAATATCAGGTCAAGGGTTTTCATATAGAGAACTTCAAAACCCAAAGAATTGCTGACATATGATAAATAGAATACACATGTGGGATAATGAAAACCCTTATCTATCTTAATTATAAGGGGTGTAGGAATATAAAAAAAAGATAAAACCTTCCTAAGAATATTAAACAGATTCATAGTACATGGTGAAATAAATGAATGATATTCACTATTATAAAAAAAAAGTCAGTAATGATAAACCAATAGATATGGTACATCTCCTAGACCCATATATTCATCCTCTTGAGACTATTAATCTTTTTGGAGAAGATTTATTAAATATTCTTGTAGATGTAATCCATTCATTCATGAAGCATATGATTTCATCAAGGTTTTATTATGTGTTGATGATCGTGCTCCACTACGCGTGGGTGTAATGGACATGAAATAAATTCTATAAGTGACCAAGGAATCCACAAAAAAACACATATTCTAATTTATTAGGTGAAAACCTATTTTGATTGCCTCATATTTATAAAATAGTAACAAAAAAAGGAAATATCATATATATTTTTACATGTATATAAAAACCCTAGTGTGAAGAAATACCATGAGAATCATTACACTTTCTCTCCCTTTTATAGGAAATCACCAAAATACCAGTAGGATAAAAATGAACCCCAATAAATCTTGAATTACTAGGAAGCTCCATTTAAATCATTAAAACTCCATACAATACAAGAACACGAGAAGGAATATTTATGAAGAAATACTAACATCAAATATTATATTGATGACCCATCTCTAAATGTTGGGTATTAGTATTCCCATTAGACATAAAATCAGGTAAAAACTAATCAATATTAGAAAAATGACTTGTATATTGTCTCATTGATTTAACAACCTACTCAAGTTTGAAATACTAAATTGCTTCACCCAACACCACTGACTCTGGATAGAACTGACCAATGAATGGATCTGTAAAATCATTCCTCTCTAAGACCTCATTATTCATCTCTTTCACCATTGTCTCCCACCATCTCTTGTAATGTCCCTCTAGCGTTAAAATGGAATATTTCACCATTATTTCATATAGGATCTACAATAAAAAAAAGAATCTTTATATTACTCAACCAATCCGTAGATATTTGAGGATTATTAGAGTTATGTAACATTGAGGGAGTATAAAGAAGTAACTCCTAAAAATGAATCCTGAAGTCATTTCTCAAAGGCTACTCAAATGGTGCCTAAATGGGAATAGGTGCAGGTGCCTATCCCTATTCTTAGACATCATGCAGAATAACTTGAAATATAACATGTTCCATAGGAGGATTTAATCAATGTGTTTAATTAATATCCCTACCCCCTGAATTCAAATAAAATATCTTATTGGTGGAATTATGCTATAGAAAATCAATAGACAACATTCAAGAAATTAGAAATGCTACACAGAACAACTATAAATGATTCAAATTTGGTATAATTAATCCCATGAGATAGATAAACATGATTATTATTTCTATATATCCAAATCCAAAGTAGAGAAAAAACCATAACGAATCCTTTTGAAATATTTACTAAACTACCCCTGGTGAATTAAGGCTCATTATGGTGAGAGATGGCTCTAAAATCAATCAAAACTGCATCCTATGTCTCGAAAATATTATCAATTATGATATAAAATCATGGAAAGGTGGATAATCTACGACTATTATAACACTTTTTCATGAACCGTCATAGATACCCTAGTACCCTGATAACCAATTTTGTCTGGACATATCCCGAAGGGCATTCACAATCCATATAGTTTGGCAACAAGTAACTGACATCTAACAATAAGAAACTGGGAAGGGTTTTTTCATGAAAATTTGAAAGGAAGAGATATATCATAGTATGAACAAAAATAATCCACAGGGATATCAATATCATTATTCAAATATATATCTACAACAAAAAGTACATTTTCAATGTACCAAAAAATAGAACATGCAACCTATGTCCCAATGGAAATAGAAAATAATATACCAATGATCAAAGACAACTACTAATTCTAAGTCGTTCTGTTCCCTTGCTCTAAACTCAAGGGAGGAAATCTAAAAATGATCAAAGGAATAGGTAGGGTGTGATATAAAATCATATTAGTGTATCGTAATGGATTCCAAAATATGATACCACATTAATGAAACAAATAAATATTTTAATTTTAAACAAACATGGATTGTGGTAGAAAAGAATATATTTAAAAAATCATTATTTACATTTAAATTTATGGAAAAAAGTCAACAAAATGAAATAATAATATTTTTAAATAGTATAGTTTATATAAATTCATAAGGAATGTGTAAAATAATTTAAAAATAAGTAATATATATGTAAATAATCTGATAGAAGAGACATGGAATAATTCTAAGAGGTATTATAGTTTGATGTTATAGGATTCTCACACACTCAAATAGGTGATCACTATAATATGTTTTCACACATCCCCAAAACAATATTCAAAGAGGACTCATCAACATCCCATGAGGGATATGACATGCTACAAAGGTTTTTTTAGTGTTGTAAACCGTTAATAGAGTGTTTTATAGAATAACTCACTAACTACCTAGGATTCCATGGGTTTTAAAAATAATGAATGGAACCTTTAATTCAGAATTGTTCAAAATAAAATTATACCTTATTTTCCATTTCAATATTAAAATTTCTATTTAAATACAAAAATTAATTTTGAATCAATTCGTTATATTTTATTGAATAAAAGAAATGGGTTCATATCAAAACATTTTGATCCATTTTTTAAAAATATAAATTTGAAATCGATTTAAAAATAAATTTGAAAATTTATATTCCATAATTTAATTTCAGAATTTTCCATCAAATTCCATAGACACATCCTAATTTATTTGAAATGGAGTGGGTTTTCCCAAATTTCATGCTGAATGAAATTAAAGCCACAAATAAAAATGAATTGGTTTTCAAATTCTAATTAAATGAAATATAATTAAAATCATGAAATTTTGAGATAAATAAATTCTAAAATCATTAAAAGAAACACATTCATTGGTATCACATGATCATCAATAAGAACTCCCTTATTGTGAAAATCTAACAAATAATGTTGATAATGAATATCCAAGAAACAACCCTATATTCATGATATAAAAAGTAAGCATTAGATTCTACAACGACACAATGATCTAACAAAACATATAGAGTAAATAAGGATAGATCAGGATTGAATTAATGAACAATTAATTCATACAAATAAATTTTCAAATGAAGATCACCTTGCTTCAAACTGCATTTGAAAGGTTTTTGAGGTGCCAGAATTGGTTCTTGGTAGCCCTCCTAACCTAAGAAATCATAATATGGAGATTTATGCCAATGAATGAGGTAAAAAAGAGGTTCAATGATCAATTCCAAGACACTCATAGTGAAAAAATTTCCTTACTGAACTGGGTTCACTCCCCTTACATGCCTCTTTATCTCATGAGGTATCAACCATTACCTAATTAATAATAATCCTATATAATTAAGTCCCTATATTTCATTCTATATATTGTAACAACCCCATGGTTATAATGCATCCATCATCCATTATTATAACACAACCACTATAATTGGATTATAATGTAACCAACTATGACATAGCAAAACCATAAATTTTTGATACATAGGATAATAAAACATTCATAACATCATAAAATCATAACACATTAAAAAAAGGTTTCATAATAATCTCTTTAATTTATCATAGAATATACCATGAAAAAATGGATTTTGTATGAACGTCATCAATATTAAAAATAACCATATATGGAAATAGTAATAATTTTTTCATTGGATCATATCCAATATAAATAAGAATTGATATCAAAGGATGTCATCATAATTAAAAATTCCCTTAAAATATCAATGAAATATTTCACGAGGAAAAGAAGACTTTGTCTCAAAACAGAACATTTAAAATAAAATATACCCAAAAAATTACAGAAAATATTTTCCTTTTAAAATAATATACATGTAAATAATGCTTCAAAATACTGATTGTTCATGAATGTGTGAAATACCATTCATTACATATAATTTAAAATAAAAAATTCCTTTTATATATTTATTAAAAAATCAAAAAGTGCTTTATTTGATAAATGACATGAAATTTCCTTTTAAACCACTTTGAAAAAAAAATCATCAGTAAAAAATGTGTTCAATACATCGTAGGAAAATATAAAAAAAATATTGAAAACATTTTTCGAAAACAACTATATAGATTAAAAACATTCCCAGTCAAGTATTAATACATTGCATATTTTCAATTAAAATGTTTGTTCAATGTCTTTATTATTTATGATGTGAAAAAATGAATAGAATAAATTTATTTTTTATTAATTACAATAAGATAATAGATATTTTAAGGATTAATGTGATATGTATAATATAATTTCCCCTAATGGAAATTAAACTATAAACACTCGTAATTAAAATTCGATTGAATCATAAATCCCAAACAGTATTAGTAATTTTTGAATCATATGCCTTATTAAACAAAAACATCAAATGAAACATAAAATATAATAAATAAAAATATATTCATGGTACATCAAGTCAATGATTTTTTATATAAACATCATAAAATAATATTTGATTATAACATAACATATGTCCCAAAGAATACATTTTTGACGAATTTCCTTTAATACCAAATTGTTTTATCCTCATATATAATAAATATATATTTATTATTAAAATATACCAAAACAATAATAATTTATATAATACCACATATTATTTACTTATAACCTTTTTTCACTCATTTGATAAAAAATATTTTTAAAATTCACTCTTCCATGTGATATCTACTATGCTTTTCTTGTATGATTTGTTTTTGATGTTTTAGAACTTGTAATTTTCTCATCATTAAATAATATAAATATTGTTGATAAAGAAATAAATTTCATATATATTCATTATATATATTTTTATATTCATACTAAAGATTTAAACCATTCATAGATATAGTGGGACATACGAATACATGCACACTATTATCATTTTCAACAGATGGAACAAAATAATGCTAAATAAAAACTATAAATTGATAATTAATTATTATATAATATAAATTAATTAAAAACATACTTATTACCATTCATGTAAAATGGAAATGTAAAATGCACCACATCACATCATGGGGGTGGTAGTCCACATCTATGCATAAATGATATTATAATTTTACAACTTTTTTGAAGGTAAGAAGATGCGTATGATATAATTATTAACTGAAAAATAGTTATATCATAATTATAAAATATTTTTTTTAAACCATAATAAAAACTATCCAAAAAATATATTTATTGAAAATTATTTGTATTTCTATGTGGAATGATAACATGTACGTACACACAAGGGATACTTTAACTTCCCATTTGATGGAAATAGAGTCAATTAAGGTATCTTCATAATCATTATAAGACTTTATTATATTGGAAATACATAACATTTTATAATATTTATTATATTACATATTTTGTGACATAAAATATGAATTAACGATAAAGTGATTCATTAAGCCGATTGCCACTTCTATGAAGCTACTGCTTTATATAACCCCTTAATGGCTATAGGGTTTTTTATTTTTTGGAAAACAAAACCCTTATGAATTTTTATTTTTGATTTTTAAAGATAAATCTACTGATTTTGGATGAGATATAAAGTTGTAAAAAGCATGAATAATAGAAATTCAGGATTCCCATTTATAATTCAGTGGAGGGGAGCTCTTGGAATTCCATAAGAAAATAAAATAAATTAATTTCCTTATCAAGAAAAATGGTTTTAAAAAGAATATAAATTGGAATTTTATGAAAATTATTTCTTATATATTATACACATTCTCTTTTGAATATTTTCGATATTTTTATTAGATTTAATGAACTGTTATTTTCATAAAATACACTTATTAGAATTTTTGACATCGTTCATTAATTTCACTTAGATTGCACTAATATTAGTTGGACATTGAATATACACATTAAAAAACATCACTATGTCTTATGCATCTAAAAGATCTATAGAACACATTAATTCAATTAAATTTTATTAATTTTTATATTTTGAAATCATTTTTTAATTTCATAATTAATTAGGGATATACTGCATCATTTTTCATAAGAATTTAATGATAATATATAATTGTTGAATAAATTTATTTTAGGAAATTAATTAAATTATGATAAAAAAGATACTCATAATAAGTCATAACATTATTTTGAACATATTTTGACACATAATATATATTTAAAACAATGAGTGTGATGTTTTTTAACATTGTTTTATTTGAATGATATTTAGGTCGTTTTCTTGAAAACGAATCTCATAAATAATCTTATTACTATTATTAGGTTATAAGGGTAGAATTAAATTCAAAAAATAAGAATTATTATGATGTCTTATGAACCGATCTCTTAATATTATCCTAGATTAACCATATTTACAATTTACCGTGGTGAGAAATTTTACCACTATTGTTATTCATATTAAAAAACAATAGGGGCCTATTTATAAATTTTTATCCTCTTGAATTCTATATAAATTAATACTGAAATAGTCATGAAAAATGAGATGAAAAATACATTTTAGAAAAATACACATTATAGCTTAAGTTATGGGTCCTTCTTATCCAATGAAAAGTAAAAAAAATATTAGGTTAATGTTTGAAGAATTTATTGAATATATAATATAAATTTAATTAAAATCATTTATATATAGTGATATATTTAAGTTATTTACATAAAAAAACATTACAACAGAAATGAAATGTTTTTAGGAAACTTTTATTTTTATGTGTAAAAATTTTATTATAAGAAATTCAAACATAAAATTGATTCTAATGAAATTTATTAGATTATTTAAAATATAATATTTTTTTTTCTATGAAACAATTTTAATACAAAATGTAAATATATACATTTCGGAATCAAGAATAAAATTTTCAATAAAATTAGTATTTTTCACTATTCATTGAAAAATTATCCTTTTTAGATAATTCCAAAAAATTCATCAAAATATATATTTAATATTATTATTTAAAAAATAATTTTATTTTTATAAAATAAAATATTGAAATGTTCTAGAAATTAATCACAATTTGTTTCCACAAAAATTAATAAATTTTTTGGAAAATCTATTACTAAAGAATAAAATTATTTGAGAAACAATTATCCAATTATTTAACACTATTTTATCATGAAATTTATATTGCCTATAAGATTTATATAATTTTATTAATGATTTATATCCTATTTATACCCACTAATTTAATGTCTTGTTTATAACATTCATATTTGAATAATACTATTTGAGGTTTTATTAAGGCTCAGTGTTGCCTATAACGATATCCATTGGTGAAATAAAATCTCAAGATGTTAAAAAAAGGGCATATGAAATTAATTATATTAGTAAATGGTTCAAAAATATCTTTCAAATAATCTTAATTTTATTATTTAATACTATTGGAACACAAAAAAATGTTGAACAATTGTATGTGTTATCTATCTCTAATTTCAATTGCATAAGATGTTTTTAATATTAAAAAACATAGCTTCTTTTATCTATTATAATCACTATCTTCCAAAATTAAATTTTACTAAATATCATTAATATAATAATATTTAAATTTTTATTCCATGGTATATATTTATTCTACACTATTGAACATCGCCTTAAATTTTTTATAAGAATACTTGTATCTTAATTTTCTTGATTGAGATATAATGTATTTTAACAACTAATTTCATTCTTGGTTTAGTATATACTGTCCTTTAAATTCTATTTTCACAATTTTCAATGAAATATATACAATTTAAAAATCTATATAATTTTATAAAATCCATGTATTTCAAATTCAAATGATTATAATGTCGAATGGTTTTTTGAAACTCAATTCTAATCCACTAAGTTAATATTTTTGTTCATGAAATTTGTTCATATATGTTTGGGAAATTCAATTATTTGATATAATTGTGTATTATTTTCTCCTTTTTTCCTGTTATTTTCATTTTTACTAAATATTCCAAATCATAAATATTTACCACTATATGAATTATGATATATATAATGGATTTGGTTAACACAAGTATCTATTATTTGATTTAAAATAGTTTTCTTATGATGAAATGATCTATTCATGGAAAATTATTCTTTTTCTTATTTAATAATTTATTTCCTATTTTTTAATCTATATAAAATGTTTTATTCAATGCAATGATAAGTAACTAATTATTTTTATTATTACTAAAGATTAAGTTTTTAATTAAAATATCACAAATCAATAATGGAAATTTTCCATCGATTTCCATGTTCATTATTCACAAAAATATTTTTCCTTTCTTATTTTTAAATCCAAATATTTTTTTAATCATGTGACCTTAATATTTTCTTTTACAACATTTCATTGTGAAATTTAACTACCACTATTTATAATTTTGGCACATAAGAACGTTATTTCAAAATAATTATTGGTTTTCCCATCCTCTCAAGATTAAATATTTAATATTACACTAAAAAATCACATTTATATAAATAATGTATTTTAATATGTATTTCCAAAAAACAATTTTTAAAATTTTATTTTTTAAAATATTCATCCAATTATTCTTCAATTATCCATTATGAAATATTTATTTTATATATTGAAATGTTTGTATGATTTTCTTAGTTCAACTATTTTGATTCATTATGTCTCATCAAGGATATAATATTGAATTTTATTTTAAAAATACGTTATTATCATATGAAATTAATTCATATTTTCAAAAATGACTCTTCAATATAACCAGTATCATCATCCTTTACACCATGGATAAAATCATTTTCAACAAAAAAAATTTTCTTTTTCTTCAGTTTTCTCTTTATCTATAAAAGATATATTTAATTGGATGTTAATATTTAGGAATGGACCTATAAATTTTAAATAATTTTGTTTGTGGTTGTTGATTATTTGGTCTCAACAATTAACATTATTTTCACTAATATAGTGAACATTTCTAAAACTATTACGAAGAATATTTTTATTTCCATGAGTTTTTTATGATATGATGAATGATTAATTTCATTTTGAAAAAAATATGTATTTAAGATTGTTGGTTAGGGTCCTATATATCCCTCTAATATATTAGAAAATGCATTATACATCATGGGATTTATATAATGAGCATGAACACAATGAATATTATATTCGTTCAAAATATTAAGTGTGAACACAAATAAAATTATCAATGTTCACAAGATTCAATGCGAAAATGATGTGGATTACATAATTTTACATGATTTAATGGAATGAATTTATGAATTTTTTCTATTAATAATATTTAGTGTAAAAATGATGAAAAATAGTCACAGCCCCAAATTGATTACTTTCAAGTCGAAAAAAACTGTATGAAAGATTTATGGTTTGTGTCTTATATATCCATTTAATTTTCTTGATAATGTTTTATACCACATGATAAAAATATATAAAGAATGAAAAATATATATATGAGATACAACCACTATATTTAGCATGAACATAATGCGAATAATCTATGTTCACATGATTTAATATGAACATGATGTGGATTACTAACATTCAGAATGTTTTTTGTAAACATTTTTTGAATTTTTATATTCAAAATATTTAGAGAAAATATGATGTAGATTATCTATATTTCCCATATTGATGATGAAAATAATGAAAATTAGAAATTAACAAATTATTGACTACAAACATGATGCCGCAAGCTATGATTAAAATTCTATGCTTCACATTTCATATTCTTATTCAATATTTCTTTGATTTATTTCTATTTTTATAAATATTTACACATGTATAATTTTTCATTAATTGACACACATTTTTAATAGTACATATTTTTTCATTTGAGATTTCATATCCTTATATAATTACAAATGGATTTCTATTATTGTTCCATGTTATTTTTAAAACACTCTTTCATCCATGCCCATGTTTTCCCATATTATTTTAATAGAACCATTAAAAAAATATTTATAATATTTCCTCATAATGATTATTTGTTCTTTCCAATATCATATGTTTCCATTCCCCCATATAAATAATATTTGTATATTCTAGGACATTTCTATAGAATTATCTAGTATTTTGTAATTACATAGAAAATTTCCAATTTATTGTATGTCATGTTTCTTGAGTTGTTGTTTGTTAATATAACTTGTCCACATATTGTTTAAACTATGTGATTATTTTTTAGATGCAATTATGGATTACAGTAATGTAGAAAAATAATTATAGGTTCAAATAACATTATATCAAACCCATTTGTTATGGAATCGTATTTTATCATGTTTCTATGAGTGCCGGTTTGGGTGCATATTTTTTTTCAATCACACCCTCAGCACCTGAATGAATTTAAATGTCCATAGAATCTCTAAAAAATTGGTGTGTTCACCTTCTATGTTCTCTAATATAATTTAAATCATCTGAATCACCTTCAAACCAAAATAATAATCCTCTTATACTGAAAAATAGGAATTTAAATGTATATGATGTATATGACCCTTAAATTAGACACCTCTCACTCTATTACCATGATTAAGAATAAAAAACAATCCATGATTATTGGAAAATCATAATTATCTAATACATATATAGGAGATACCTCTCCAAAAATTACCAAATTATTAAATAAATATTAACTTATGTTAATAAATTCACAATCACCTATAATATGAAAAAATAATCAAGAATCTCACTATGAAAATGAAAATTAAAAATAATTAAATAATATAGGAATATATTTGTAACTCATGTTCCAAAAACAATTCCTTTAATCCATTATATCTTCATGAGACATGCAAAAAATAAATAACAAAACCACCCATAAGGATCTCATGATTCATCATAATATTTATGGATCATATTTTGATAATAATATTTTCCATTACATCCAACTCATCCAAATCAAAACATTAGTGAAAAAATGAAGATACTGATGAAGCTACAAAGCATTGAATACATCAACAATATAATCCATTATGGGATGCCACATAAAATAATACCCCATCACTCCAATAATATCCAAAAACTTTAATTATGTTTTTAACCATTATGATAACTTACTCATCAACAAAAAAATTATTTAATACATTGAGGATAAAGCATAAAAAACCCATGATTTGTGACAATAAAATCTACATGTTTCATTCACTTATAGGAATAATAATTTTGATACTCATAATATACATTTATCTCCATGAAATCATATGATCCTTATCAATAATGATATATAAAAAATATATAATTGGGATATGCATTCCCCTATCTTCAATATATCTTTTAAAAGATCTATATAGACTCAAATAAAATTCCACATACTGAGAAATAATAATTTAATAATGATAAAAATTTGTATAATAACATATAAAAAAATTGAATATTCATTAATGATGAACAACTAAAACATGAACACAATAATGAATTATGTTCTGTATAATCTGTATTGTTGAAAATATATATAACTATTCACCTGAGTATGGAAAATAGAATTTAGCCATTTATATTACCAAAAATAATGTTAAAACCCTTCTAAACTCCCTAGGGAATTAAGGATCATGCTAAAACATTATCATCCTAAGAAACCAATAAATCCACACTATCTCATAAATATAAAACATTTCCCCATGTTCCAATGAGTTTGAATTCATAAACACAAAAAATTAGTCTAGTTCATTAAAATATAAAACATTTCCTTGATGGAATTATATCTTTTATTACACCTTCCTAAATAGTTTGAAAGACAACAATGTTGGGGACACCACAAGGCCCCATTTGTTATTCAATATGAACAAGGAGAGTTTCACTATTAGAGAGAGTGTATGAGATCAATATGGATACAATACAATTTATTATTTCAATTAAATATTAAAAAATTTAAATATTGTATAAACAGTGGAAAAAAGAAACCAAATTATAACTATGTGATATCCAATAATAAAATCATCATCCAAATTCTATAACATAACTACAATTCATGTCTATAAATAATAAATACAATAAGGACCTCTAACCATGTCAATTAATACAAATAAAAATGGATAAATATATATTGGTTACTAAACTATAATACATAGGTCCCTCTTTAGAATAGCCTCACAATATATATTAAGATGCTGAATAAACATCCTCTATATAACCATTTACCTGAAGTCAAATTTAAATTATATTTTTGTATAAAGGTACTTATGTTGGTAGATAACATATAACTCAATAGATTCTCATCATGTCCCTAATATACACATCATCAATTAATATGTTTGGATGTATAAAAAATGAAATATACAGTGAAAAACAACATAAAATTAACCATTTCATGTTATCATGTTCTAATGATGATACTATGAGAACTGACCCAACCTACACCGCAAATAGAGGAGATACGTATCTCGCAGAAACATATCATGTGAATCCCATATATGAAATACCTCATAATATCTAATCTTTTATATATTGAAAACCAATCCTAGGAAAACCAAAATCAATATAAAATCCTAAAATTTTTAGAAAACCCTTAATTAGTATAAAATATTGGATTAAAATAACAAATATTGATAAAAAATCCCAAACATATTTTGAATTTTCTCTCTAGGTATCATCTTGAATAAATATCACATATTCATTGGACAATGTAGTTTTTCATCTATTTATGGTACCTCAATAAAAAAATCTTGTGCCTGAAAAACAAACTACCACCTAGATGGGGAGGTCCCATTTCAAAGGAAATACACATCGATCAATATTGGAATATGTACTTGGAGGGAATTTTAGTAGACTACATCCTATTTAAGTTTAACCAACATCCTCCACAAAGGTAGGTCCCACCACTGGTATATTATACGAAACCTACAAAAAATTGTACTGAGGTGGTATATCTCTACACCAATATCAATAGGTCACTAAGTAATATCTGCAATATTTATAATTTCCCAACTTGTATATGGTATAATAATAATAATAAATTCATAGAGACAGTCTATAAACTATCTCTAATTAATAAACCTATCCAATCTAGAAATATGTTAAAAGATAACATGCATATATTATTTTAGTCCCCTATAACCAGCCCTATCATACACATTCATCAAAAAGAACTTGTATCCACAAAGAACCTATGATGTTTCTAGGAATTTAGGACCAACCGAATTCGTTATCTCATTCTGTTGGTCTTGGTTGGTCACTCCGATGTACTAAATCTATCTTTGGAAATACAGAACACCATAGAATCTCTAGTAACCTATAGAAAAAGTAATCATATCCTTACATATAAAATGCACCTAAACACTCACTGAGGTATCTCATTACCTATTATATACACTTACCATGCACGTTCAATGATCAATACTGAAAAATAGGCCAATAGTAGAGACTTTTTTTATTTCTAGGCATACTACAATCAATACTATTTTAGTGATACAAAACTCTCCATTATATATCCATATCCATATGATGGTCTCACCCTACTCACATAGGATTACATCATAAAAAATAATACATTCCCCCTTTTGATCATCAGGATCCACTATGAAAAAATGGACTGATAAACCTCATTTTGAGGAAAAATCCAATCACCTTAATCCAAATAGATTGTTAGGAATAAAAAACAAAATTACAATAACTCACCCATCTCACTCAAGGTTTTTTGGTCCCCAGTCAACTCAGAAATACCATCAAATATAATTCTCATGTATGACACCCAATATTCTATATTTTATAACCACTTAGAAAACACCCTACTCACTCACTATGGCTCTCCCTATGAAAAAATATTCAATTCATGATCTATGATCATTTAGGGTCTCTTATTCCATTCAATATATCAATTCCACTGAATCATTACAATCAGGTGTCCAATGAACTCTAGTTCATACTAGGCACACTAAAACCACTACTAAATTAAATAATATATGCCAATATCCGATTAAAAAATGCATACACAACCCCCATTTCATTCTTTCAAACCCAATAATGAACCCTAAGGAACATGCTATCATTTTACATAGATTCATGCATATGGTTAATAATGGCAGGGACCACCTACCATGATACTAGTGTGGTAATCCCAATCAATTGTTTTCCAATGCTGAACTAAAACTACACCATGTTTCAACATTCACGAAAGATATATCCTCAACTAAAAATCACAATAATTAGATTTTATCATTTGTTGTAAATTAATAATTTTGATCCAAAGTGTAATAATCATTTAAATCTAACCGAGAGGCAACCAGTCGTTGGAAGCTTAAAAAATAGAAAACAAATCGACCAAGTGATTATTTTTTCCGTAAGTATAAAATTACAAGAATATTATACTCAATATATGTCATATTCTATGACTATTTGGTGAGAACCCAAGGAAACATCACTATGTTACACACCTCTATCATAATTTTAAAAAAATATGGGGCTTCTTCCACCTATATGAACCCTCATGATGGAATAATATAATATACCAACACATATAATCTATTATACCAAGATCTAGTGGATTCATCATCAAAAACCTGTATAAAACATTCTAAAATATGAGGTAGATAAAAAAATAAGGATTGATGTAGGGGTGTTTATATTTATCTAATGTAATGAAATATCTCCATATCAACCTCAATACAATCAAACATTAAGGATACTTCAATGTATAGAAAATAGTGGTACATGATCAATAATGGATTCTACAAAGTTATTGATATTGAAAATAAGAATGGGATCCATCCATGAAACAATGGTTTCACCCCCATTTAAAAAAAAATTAGAACACAATTAGGTACCTTAAATCCCCCCAACAACCTAGTTGAACTAGAAGGGATACCAATAGTATATGGTAAATTGTGACCCCCAAAGTGGTAGTTAATGGTATGTATTTAAAATGATATAAATCATCATAGGTCCAAACATCACCCAAAAATTGGAAATTCCTTTCACTCACCACAACCTCCCTTCCTAAAACAATATGAAAATGTCTTTTTACTATCATAATTTTGATCCAAAAATAAATTTTAAAACTTCCCATAGAACAAAATATAAAATTCATTTATATAATTAATTTCAAATCATATAATAATGCATTTCATTATAATATCCCTCCAATATTGATTCATATATATAAAAATCAATCAATAAAATCCACATTTCATTGATTTTTCCATTTAAATTGATTTCCAATACATTTGATCAATTTTGATTTATCACCATTTTACCATGACCCTACTTGATCATACTCAACTAGATTAACATTCAAAAACAAAAAAACAAGTAGTATATTTTCATAATATATTGATTCAATGATATTGTCAATGTTGAAGCAACAATACAACATATATTGACATGAATCAGTACCCTTTATCACTTAATGCACTATTTTCCTCAAAAAATCATTTTCCTTCCACAATGCTAACACCTGATCCTCAATATGAAACCACCCTCAAGAAAAATAATCAAACACCCGATCTCTATCCCACCTAAACATTAAACCATAATCATTATCAAATCTGAATTCATAAATTGTACCCACTATTAAATATGAACAAAAATTACAAGATATGTCTAATAAATGAATATATTCTTGTATACCATTTTAAAAATAATCAATAATTATATTTACCTACCATATAAACTATACATGCTGTAGAATATGACGTGCACCACCACTCACCTAAACTATAGGCCAGAAAATATTGTACTGTAAAAAAAGAAACAAATCATATTTCATACCATCATCCTATAAACATTCCCTTACCTAGAAACATGAATTCTATTGAGTCCACTACACATGGTGCATACAGGAGAAACCCCATTATCCCTAGCCCACGATCCTAGACTATGGGACCATCAAAATCAAATGGCATAATGCATTACTCACATCATCTATCCAAATTGTTATCTTCGTCAACCGCCAATACTATACTACAAAAGTATAAGACACATCAAGATAAAATCTAAAACCATATATACCCTGTTACACAATACCTCCTTAAAAAAACACACATTTCTTAACCAATCTAATTGTTATAATATATTTCTCCATTAAATAGAAAAAATATTTGTTAAATTAATCTGTATCTCCCTAGAAACAACTTACATAAATCATTCATCATCAAATTTTTTCCCATCACAAGGATGTCTATTTCTTCTTTTTGAATGGTAGCCTTGACCATCAATTCTTTAAACAAATAATTATTTTGACATCTGATTTATCTATATAAACCCATGGACATTCAATAATTATATAATAACATGGAAGGATTTCTAAGGAATCTATGTAATTAACAACCAAACCCCACTTCACGAACTTTCCATTAAGAGTCCCAAGGATTTTAAATATGCTTTTCAACAGTTATGTTATCAACACTCAATCAATAGTAACTAATTAATGTGAATTTAAATGAATGAAATGATACCCACCTAATATAAATTTTCGAATGACCCATACATTCCTATAAAACCCTCATTGACATAAATTATCATGTTCATTGAACTATTACTTAAAAACCCATCGATATTCCAAAATATTATCCTATAGGAATATTAAATTATGAAAGCATTAAGGGGTACCAAGCCTTACATGGATTTAAAAAAATTAATCCACAATGGAAGGATCAAAGATAAACAAAACCCATAATTTTTAATCCAAGCTAAAATAATCATCTAACAATATTTTACACAGTTTCACAAGTCCATATCTCTTTCCAAAATTCCCATATAGTTCCAAATTTCCTAGAAACCTTATCATATTTGCTATAAAAAATGAACACTTGATCCCACATCAATCGATTTCCTCATTAAGAAATAATTTTTAACTGATAAAAGTATAATCCTATGATTCATCATCTCATGAACCTATATAAAAACAAAATATATTCAAATTAATAAATCTTTAAAATGATAATGGAAAATAATTTTTATAAAACCATTATTAATCACCATAAAATATCTACTAAAATACTTGTACTAAACTAGTTCAAATCATCAATAGGAACATCACACCATCCCAATGTAAAAATTCCTTATATTTCAACAAATGTGTTGGTATCTCATCCATTAAACCACATAATAGAGGTACTTACCCTTACATGAAAAAATATACCTGATCTAGACATAATAAACTAAAAATTTATACATAGTAATTAAATTTGTATCAAACAGTATGAAAAATGAGTAAAAACACATTAGAACATAGGATATCACATGAATGAACTCAATCAGTTAACTAAGGCACCAATAATATGTCATAACTTAAAAATTCAATTACATCATCATTTATGCATTAATTAATTTGATCCTCATCCAGGATAATTTTTCAAAATATTCCCTTTTAAAAAAATAAAACCACTTACCATTTTTTTAAATAATTTTTACATTAGAAAACTATCTAACACTTATCAAGGATAACTAGATTCCATAAACCATACAGAAAATCCCACTCTTTATTCTATATGATATAAGAGTAGAAATATTAAATTGAAATCTCACCATGAACACCATCCTTGAAAAATTACTGCAATCCTAACTATGTAAAAAAATAATAGAAAATTCATCCCTAGAATCATTCTCAATCCATATATATGGGTTAGATACTGCCAAGCATAAATTCCATGACAACATATAAAAATATCCTACCACTAAATAAATTTCACAATAATTAATAAAAATAAATAAATATATCTAATACCATTTTTTTAACTCCATGATCCATATATCGTAAAGGAACTCGAGATGGGGTTACCATATATCCATAAGTAATCCTCTCAAAATAAAATAATATTCCGACCAGTAGAGAGAGAATATTAGGAATTTTTGGTGTCCATACTCCTAGTAAAACCATGATAAATAATAATTATTTTGAAAGAAATAATATAATCATTCTAAATATGCATGGAATTATATATAGGAGTAAAAAAATAATATAATATACATCAACATGAGATAACATAAAATAGTAATCATGCTCTATATATATTCATACACTAATGAATACCCACCAGGATGATCTATTCAAAAATAAATGAAACATATATCAATAATAATGAATAATAAAACACCACTACCTCTATAGAGATGATTTACAACGAACATCTAGAAACACTAAAAAAAATCCATATGACCTATATAACATAAAATCAAACATATGGTTTGTGCATGCATAAGGGTTTATGTGAATGTATTAAGAATAATATAAAATAGGGTGTCACAATGATACCCTTATATTTGACTTCTTACACAGTATATTCTTGTATATAAAAGAAATCAAGAAGAAACATATACTCTAAAAAAAATATATCATTTTGTGGTAACAAGATAGACACAATATCAAAGTCCACATAATAATTGAATATCCTAGTCATTCCCATAACAAAATAATAATCCCACGAGTCATTCAAAATCCTAATTATTGACTAATGCTACACCAATGGGCCACAAAATTATTTTTGCATAGATTAAAATGATATCCCCATTATATATAAGTAAATTAGTATCCAATTAAATGATAGTATGTAAAACTCCTTATTAAATCGTGATAGTAGAATATAAAAATCCAAATAAAAAATAAATATTTGTTTATTCTGGTCTTTATGAATTATTATTCCCCTAAAACATCAGGTTCACCACCATCTGATGGAGAATGGTTCTCCTACTATCATATAGATTAACTTATATCACTGATCTAGTGCAACCTCAATAGGGTTACCTCATCAAAACAAAAAATAATGTTCTATGGAATTGATGATAGTTGATGATATCTCAACATTTTGAGGATGATTTGAAGATATAGGGCATGATTATCTCTACCCAGGATTACTATATAGTTCTATCGATAGGCTTGTATAACTCTCCCCAATACAATCCCACATCTAATAGGAAATAATAGACACTAGTCACCAACTAACACCACGTATCCTCATAATGTGTGTTTAGTTCCATCGATAGTTCAACCATCGTATGAGATATAATTATGTTATGATGTATCATATGCAATTCAGGGTCATTCCTCATTGAATATCAGATTCTAGAAAAATCATGTCTATATTATTTCATTTAAAAAATTATTACATTTCTAGAACATTACGCCTCATTGTTTCACAATTTAAATGGTACCACTTGTATCTATTATGTAACTAAATATCCTAAAAATAAGGGGTGAAATTATCATTTCCCTGATCATAGTCACTCAACTCACACTCCCATGAGTAGTTAATCTAAGTGGCCAAGATGATAGAGCTATAAGACACCAATGTATAATAGTTTAAAATCTCACTTGGAACTCATTTTCTAAATCATGTTGTCCCACAATTTATTTCTATAATCACCTGTCACAAAATTCTAATGTAACCACCAGGATCTATTAGATCTTTATGAAACTATTAAAAAAAATTCATTGGTCAAAATGGTTAGGAACATGAGTAGTACTACCCATCAAACTCAATATCAATCCTAATTAACCCTATGTTATTGCCCAAAAACAAAGTTAATTACAATTTGTATATTTTCTAACCTAATAAACTACAATGTATCAATATTAATGAGAGATTATAGACATCTCATGGTGTCAAAATGAATTTACATGATCTTGGTCCATCCCCACCAACATGTGTCCCTCAATAAAACCATATGTCAACTTATGAGTGAGTTACACCAAAGAACATTTATTTTTTCTAACAAGACCTAAAGATCATGTTTCATAATTGGGAAACGCTCTCCAACCACCTTGAGAAAACATGAAACCATTACAGGGGAGTTTTAGATAACATAAAACCGTGATGTAGATAAAATAGTTTGACCTCAACCCACCTAATCCCTGATCATCACTGAGAATCATGATAAGGACTCATCATTGAATGGTCTTGATGAAAACCTAAAAAATAATGATGAACTATAACTCACTGGCATCTTTATATAGTAATACCCATCTTGGTTTCAGATCACTATAAAAATTTATGTACCTATTAATAACACAATAGAGGATCTAGCTAGATAATCATATGGTTCAAAAAATATGTTCCTATAATCATCTCAATTACCTGTGTTGTGGATCACTAAAAATGTTTGGTTTAGTACAGTTACATTTAAATAAATATGGAAAATATCATATAGATTTTTAGATGAACATTAAATAAACAATACTATGAAACAATAGCACACAAAGGGGGGAACATATGGGAACCATGGACCCTATCAACCTTCTAATGCAATTTTTCCTCATGTGAATGAGGACTGAATCTTAAATATCACTATCAAGAACCTAATAATGTATCCACATGACCTTCGATCTGAAGGAAATATATATAAATGATAAGATAGTTTTGTAAAATCAAATGAGTAACCTATAATGGAAAACACCATTTAGGTTTTTCTAGACACTTTAAACAATTGGCATATTAAAATAAAACATTATCATACTTATAACATATATACCCCATTTCTGAAATATAATGCATGAGAATCCCTTTAACTTTATTAGAAATGAGTCATTATTAGTTTCTAGACACACACCAATGGGCTATGTTCCATAAATCCATTTATGGCATATCACTAATGCGTTGATAGCTATAAATCCATTCTAAAACATAAATTCCACAAAACATGTGTTTCTCTCAAATAGAAAATCATATAAACTACAACATCACATATCTAAAAAAATAATCAATAACCCTAAACACATAGACTTATTACTTGAATAAGGGTTTTGACGTACCAATACTATATAAATCCTGGAATTGAACACATTCTTTGTTCTAATATCTACCATATTACAAATTGTTATAAAAAAGGAATAGAAACAAATATAATAACATTTTCCATTGTTCTTTCATGACCCATCCCTCGGAGCCCGTATTGTGAAAATGCCAAGCCCACCTTCCATTGGCCAGCTACAGTTGACTAGCACTGGAAAAGCGTATCCCGTAATGGGAATACATTGCCTTTAAACCTGTATAAATATACCAATCCAAGAGCACAAAATGAGGAAACCAAGATGTAAAATACTATAGTAAAATGTGTGATGAAAGTAAAGTGGTCATTATAAAATCCCAACTAAAAATTACAAGTACAACTGAAAAGTGAAAAACATCTCATGGATCATCCTCCGAGGATCTTACATGATGAGTAGGTACAGTTCATGATCAGTAGTCCCTGCGTCACGTCATACAAAATGGTCCACCTCTAAGCACTATCCAGTTTTTCCATCCTTAGCGTCAATTAACGCTATACGTCATATGCACAAGACACAATAAGGTGTGGGCACAACCTGTGAAGGGGTGAGTATAACATTACTCAGTTGGGAGCCCGAGACCCCCGTATGTCTTGTAGTGTTACATGATGGTGAAATTCCAAATAAAGACCTCCATATCAAAGAACGAAGCAATAGACATAATATCTACTAAGTTTTATGTCCATACATATACCTATGTTATCAAGATATACTCATCCCTTATATAAGGTAAGAATACCACAAAGGTAACACCACAAAGTTATAAGTACGACGCTGGTAACACCACTAAGATAACACCATGAATGTAGAAGTACCACACTAGTAAAACCACAAAGGAAACACCACCATGTAGAAGTACCACACAGCTAACACCATGAGGATATAACCATGAACATCAATGTACCACACATGTATCACCATGAAGGTAAAAATACCAAATAGGTATCACCATGATGATATCACCATGAATGTAAAAGTAAAACACAAGTATCACCATGAAGGTAATAGTACCACACAGGTATCACCACAAAGGTAAAAGAATCAGCTCACAATAGGTATATATGTAAGGCACAAAATTATATATGATTAGTCAAGAACCTAGATCATATTATTCTATAGAGTTTGAAAAAAACATGATTGATAGGTTCTAACCCCTGTAGTGATCCACACATGATCCGACCCTCTAATAGTCGTTAGGTACTAACCCCTAAAATGATCCACACAGGATCCGACCCACCCAGAGTCGATAGGTACTAACCCTCGCAATGAACCACACATGATCTTACTCTCACCGGATCGGTATGCGTTGACCCACAAAGGATCACTAAGTGCTGACCCACATAAGAGCTGACCCACACATGATCAGTATGTGCTGACCCAAACAGGATCTTTGATCACTGACCTACATAGGGTCAGACCCACAGAAGATTGATGCTGACCCATATAGGATTACTCGGTATGAACCTCTGTATGATATGTCTCTAGACTCTGCCATACTACTAGCCACTGGATTCCCACTCATAGTACAAGTATTTTGGGAGAACCTCTCCTATAACTATAGGACTTACCTCAACTGCAAATAATATCCATGATGAAGTATTCCAAAGGACCTCCATGTTGTAAGGGTTTCAACGCGACTGATGGAACATCAATCGGACGCCTGGCCTATTACTTATAAGTGTTTTAGTGTCGATGGCCCAGTTGGATTCATATTCAATCCAACATGGATGCACTCCACCATTCCCCAAAACTAAAGTGGATTATATGAAATGACTTATATGTCCAACGGGTTCTGACATGGAAGACGGTTCGTCAAACGGACACATGGTCTGCTAGTTACAACCCATTCGGTGAAATGGGGGTTGTCACATCTCGGTCCTGCCCTGATCGGTCAAGCCTGCATGAATACATTAAAGGGGCCGATTCACAAATAGGATCCCAATTCCACTGACGACATGTCGAACAGATACCCGGTTTGTTACATACATGCATTTTATTATTCGGGAACCTGTTGGGTCTAAGCCTGGTCTAACTCGGTCTGGCCGGCCCGACACAACAGGTCCTAGGGTCCACTTAACCACGCTCAGGTCCGACTCAGTAAGGGTCAGCCAAGTTTACTTGGTCTAGCCTGGTTCTATTCGTGGGTCCGGCCCATAGGGCTGTGGGTCCTGTTTGCGAGGGTCTGTCCTGATCAGACGGCCTGCGTCCGGCCTAGTCTGCCGGAAGGCGGACCACTCTTCCTAGCTGGCCCTGCGGGTACAGGAAAGCTTCGTCCTGCTGATGGGGTGCTGACCCACCAAAATTACTGGTTGGTCGTTTCGGCAAGTCGGGTGGGGGTGGAGTCTGCTAACCTGGAATGGTCCGAGGGCTACTCAATTTTCCACCCGTCATGGTTTTATCATGTGGCCTCCTCGAGCGGTGCGGTGCTCCACCTTCCTCCATGGCCACCAGGTACCAGTCACCGCTACCAGAAGCCGTTTCCCACTATGGCTGCATTCCGCAGTTGTAGCCATGACCATCTTTGCAAGCAGCATGTGATGGCGCGCCGCTATCTCCTCTACGGAAAGATGTTGTAGACCACCTCTATCACCCACTATCCTGGGTTTTGTCCCACCCAAACATTTCTCGTGATGGACTGGACAAATTCTAACAAAAAGGGTAGAGGGTTTGGGCCTTGTTTGTTTGGGCCACACCATTTTAATTAGCTTTATAGAAAGAGGGTGGTAAATGATTTATCAACTCATGAAATTAAACCAAAATGAAACCCTACCTCATGTTCATTGGAGAGACTATGTGGTTTGAGGAAAAGTTGGTGTTCATCATTTGGCGGTGCTCGTCAACGTCAGCTAGAACAGGTTCTTCCCTCCATGTGTTGGGCATCACGACACATTTCTATAGCTTCATTTCTTGGTATATCCATTCCATTACACCTCCCCAATATCCATATATATATAGGAGAGGGGTAAGATATTAATGTTCATTGAATTATTTGTGTTAATTTAATAGGAAAATTCCTAATTTTCAATGACACCATTAAATAGGATTTGAGGATTCAATCAATTTAATGGAATGATGCATTGTTAGACATACCACTTCAACTTGTCCGTTGGAGAAAAAAAATAAATTAAAAAAATAAAAAACTTATTTTATTATTCATTTAAAAATTCCCAAAATCTCACATGTTCTCCAGACTTACTGCGCTTGAAGTGAATCCCCCATTAAGTGAATCCTAGTGCTATAGATTCAATGGATCCCTCATATTTTTAATCTGAGAAAATGTTAAAATGATAGAATGCTTACTGAATTTACTATAAAATAAGTTCAGAAATTTATTATGGGCACACTGGGCCTTGGAATCACACACTGTCAATTTTATTAGACTAGTAATAATTCCATATAATTAAAACTAATATTTAAATTTCAAAATCTCGGTGTTTACATTCTCCCCACCTTTGGTATTTTTTTCCCCGAAAGCCACAAGATAGACTATGGAAAAAAATGGGGGTACATATCATGAATTTGGGCCTCCTGCTACCATGTGCTCTCTTGGAGGTTCCCATGCTACTAGAAAATGGGCACCAGATGTATCAATCATTGATGAAGGACCCACTACTATCATTCCTCAATCTCCACAAGAACCTCCATAATGGCCACCCCATCGTCAATGTCCAGTTTCCCCAGTCAATGACAAGAAATATATCATGCACATACCACATTAGTTGCATCATGTGGAAAATGTAATGCACTTAGTGCATCTGTGGGGGAAGAGCCAGGCGATACACCACCTCACCAACTCTTCTGGGAACACGAAAACATCCGATGAACTTTGGAGATAGCTTGTCGCCTTGCCCAAATCACCACAAACCTCGCCGAGGTGAGACCTGTAAGAAGACATTGTCTCCCTCCTCGAACTCCAGTGGTCTCCATCTCCTATCAGTATACGACTTCTTCTTGATCTGTACAGTCTTCATCCACTACTGGATGATCTTCACCTTTGTTGTGGTAGCCCATACCAAATTTGTACCAAAATGTGTTGACTTCTCTAGGTCTTTCCATCATAGAGGTGATCTTCAAGGTCAACCGTATAAGGCCTTGAATAGTTCCACACCGAAGTTGGAGTGGTAACTCCTATTGTATGTGAACTCCACCAAGTGATAGTCATCCACCCAACTACGAGAAAAATCTCAGACGCAAGCATGTAGCATTTCCTCCAGTGTCTGAATGGTCCACTCCATCTGACCATCTATCTGTGGATGAAAGGACGTTATCAAATGTAGCTGAGTCTCGAAATCCACATGTAATCCATTCCACAACCGAGATATTAAACGTGTGTCATGTTCAGAGTGAATTGACAATAGAACCCCATGAATTTGTATAATATCTTATTCGTAGAGGAACCCAAAGCCCTCTACTGATCCCTTCCCTCAGATGGGTAGGAAATGGTCCGACTAGTTGAGTTGGTCAATGACTACCCATATGGAATCATGTCCCTTAGATGTATATGGAATCCCTATCACAAAGTCTCTGGAGATACCATCCCACTTCCACTCTGGTACCTATAGTGGTTGTGCTTAGCCTACTGAAACATGATTCTCGGCCTTCACTTGCAGACAAGTGAGACATCGTGACACAAACTCTACCATTTTTTCCTTTATCCCTGACCACCAGTACTGACGCTAGAGGTCCTAGTACTCTTTCACCACTACATGATGTACATTTAATGGGGATGTATGGGACTCCCCCAACAACTCCTCCAAAAGTGTCACTGGTATAATGGTGCATCCTCTGAATAGAATGAGGAGCTCTCCACCTTTAGAAAATCTACCAAGAGAATGTCCTGAGGATATCTGAGAACATATGGCCTCGAATTCAATGTCCCATGTTGTGCCTCCCGAAATTTCTAAAGAATTGTGGAGTGAAATTCATATACTAGAGGTAAGCTGGTCCATCTTTATCCACAAAGGATGTCCTCATCACAACTAGCTACTCTGGTGCCTCACTCAGCAGTTGTAGAGTAGACCTCCTGCAGACGGCGTTCGATACCATGTTCCCCTTCCCAAGAGTATATAATATCTCAAAGTCATAGGCCTAGAGGAACTATAGACATTTTTATTATCTCGAGTTCATTTCCTTCAAAGGAAAGATATACTTGAGAATAGTGTGATAAGATTAAACAGTAAATCATTCACCATTCAAGTAGTGCCACCACATTTCTAGTGAAAAATACCACTACTAATAACTCCAGGTAAGGGGAAGGGTTGTTATGCTCATGCTGTCTAAACTATTTCGATCCATAGGCGATCACAACCCACTCCTATAAAAGGAAGCAATATTGTCTCATCGCTGATGCGTCATGGTAGAATATAAACCCAAATCCCTCTTTCAGTATATTCCATCTGGGGGAACTCACCAGTCTTGGTCTTAGTTCCTAAAATATCTTCTTGCACTTTCCAATTCAAAGAAATGGATCCCCTTCTTTCATCAAAGCTGACAAGGGGGCTACTACGCTGAAAAGCCAGTTACAAATCTACGTTTGTACCTAGGCAAAACAAAAGTCCCTCCCCCCTCAGGGATGTAGTCCTAGAAATAGTTTTTGTAATGATGTCCCTACACTCTTCCCCTACTATTGGGAACCAAAAACTCTAAAATCCAACTATCATGAGGATATCTTTGTCTGACCCTTGAGTGATTGGTTTCAAAATCCTATGCATGGGTTTATCCTTTGTTTTCTCGGTTTCCTTTTTTTTCGACCCTAGAAAACCCATTCCAATGCTATACATATACTACATCATTGTTTCCTAAAATAGTCAATTTGAGTAAAAACTATGGTTGACCAGTCCATACACAAAATAATGTTGTAAGGACTCGAATCATCGATCAAAAGGTTCCAACAAAAACTCACCTCATGTGTCTAATCACACAATCGACATAAGTGTGACTATCGAGTCCTCTCCAAAAGATATCTCTAGAAGTAAGGTTCAAGTAGTCAGTTTAACTAAAAACTCAATGTATTAAACAAGATTCATGGAAAGAAGGAATGGTTGTTACCAATTTCTATTAATACGACATCTAGTAGTAAACACTGACAATACCTCAAATCATTCCCATAACCCCTGGGTCACACCCCTTGACCCCATGTAGCTACTCCCTTCTCATATCCTCTAGATCTCTGACACTAGTGGGGACTACATTGGGGTGGTGGTTTTTAAATGTCAAATTGTATACCAGCTCATGATACTCTCCATCCACCACTGGAACATCTTCATCCCTTCAGTTTCATATATCCCTGTCTCTTCCTCTTCCTGAAAAATTTTACATGCCCATGTCTCTGAAATCGTTTTCAGTTTCCTGCTTTTCCATATCTAACATTCACTGGTTGTACCTATTCATCAATGAACATTCAACCAAAAAGGTTCTCTCTTGCACCACAACATATTTAGGAATTCATATAGGGATAGTGATGGCTCGGGTGACCATAAACAGACCTTGCTCCCAAGTTTGAGCCCTCAATCCCTGATTATACTGTATCCATCGAGTACTTGGGATGGTCTGTACACTTCAATGAATATTCAGATACCGACTTTTCATCCTGCTGAAGCTATAGAAGCTCATTGGAATTCTCACCCCTTATATTTTTATCGAAGGAGACCCCCTTCTCTGAGGAAGGTTCTCAATATTGTCCACATAAAATTCACCTCTTCACAATAGGAGGGTAATCTAATTAATGTCACTATCCAGTTGAGCCATGAAAAATATTCTCTACCAGGGCCGCAATCTGATTGAATGTTACCAAGGTTGGATGGAAACTCAGCCACCTCTTAAAGACATTCTTTAGCCTCCTATTACTTGGGATTGACTTGGAAGCTGTGTGATATCTGATACTGAAATAGGTGTAAGGCACTAAGAAAACATGTGTCCTCTACCAGTACCACTAGTTGTATCTACTGACCAACAAGAAGTGATATAGCTAGTACACTACCCGAAGGTACCATATCAGGAAACAATCTTTGTACCGAAGCCTCACCATCTTGAGGACCACCATCAGGGTCACACAATGATAAGGAATATCATCTAGGATCACTATATGATCAGCTGGAGTCCCAACTATAACAATTGAGTCATAGCATCCAACCAGTTATCAACTATATGGGGATCTATCTCACCTTGAAAACCCAAAATCCCATGCCACTAGAAATCGCGAAACACACTTAGTCAGTGTGTACCTTCTATTGGTGGGTTTGGTTCCATATTATGACCAATGGGTGGTGGTGCCTCTAGTGCACCACCTCAATGGTATTATCGCCTTAAGAGGGCCCCTAAACCAAATCCTCATCACTTGGTGGGCTGTCATTGTGTAGTATCTTTGGAATCTAGGCTAAATGTCTACGATGCGACATCTGGAAGAAAAACTGGTGCACCCCGGCCATTAAGTTATACCTGGTGTGCTGACTCAAAGAGATCAAAAGAAATTTTTTTTATAAACACACGCGATCAATGTTATCGTGCACTGAGTCAGAAATTAGAATTCAGGGTCCTGATGTATGTATACGTCATCCTCCACACCAATACAGGATTCCCCAAACTAAAAACCATACTCATAAGACATAACACTATTTCAAAATATAAAATATCAATGTCCTAGTTCTTCAGTAGAACCTACTCCTCTGATACCACTTCTTCATGACCTGTCTTCCAGGGCCCGTGCTGTGACTACCCCAAGCCTACCTTCGATAGGCCATGGGATGACGAATATCACCAGAATGATGTATTCTTAAATAGGAATGCATTTTCATTAAACCTATGAAAACATACATATCATAGATCACAAAATGTGGAAACCAAGAAGTAAACTGCTATAGTAAACGTGTGCTGAATGAAAAGGGGCCATAATACAATCCCAACTGAAAAGTACAATTTCAACAGAGATGGTAAAAACAGCTCTAGGATTGTCAAATAAGGATTTTGTATGAAGGGTAGGTATAGCTCAGGATCAGTAGTCCCCACATCACATCATGCCAAATGGTCCACCTCTGATCACCATCCTATTCTGGCTCCACAGACTCAATCAATGTTGTACATCATCAGCATAAGACACAACAAGGTGTGGGCGTAGCTCATTCATAGTTTAGTATAACGATACTCAGTAGGGACCATAATACCCTCGTAAGTCTCTCATAGTTCCACAATAGAAAAACCAAAAAACAAGACCTCCATCAACCATCATGAAGTGATAAATAGAATCTCTAAATAGGTGTTTTCCCATATATATACATAAATTATCAAGATATAATCATCCCATACATGAGGGAATAATTACAAAAACGTTACACCATGAAGGTTAATGTACTAAGCATATAACACCATGAAGAGAACACCACGAAGATAGAAGTAACACACATTTAACACCACGAAGGTAAAATTTCCAAATAGGTATCACCACGAAGATATGCCCATGAAGGCAAAAGTACCACATATGTATCACCAAAAAGATATCACAATGATGGCAATAGAACCACACTGGTATCACCACGAAGGTAAAAGTACCACACATGTATCACCATGAAGGTAAAACAGTTATCTCAAACCATGTATATATGTATGGCACATAAGTACAAATGATCATTCGAGAAGCTAGATCATCTTATTTTATTGAGAGGCACTAGTACTAATTATACAGAGTCTGAACAACACATGATCTATAGGTACTAAACCCTACAAGGATCCACACAGGATCCGACCTGCCCAGATTCGATAGGTACTAACCTCTCCAACAGACCACACATGATCTTACCAACAAAGGATCGATATGCGATGACCCACACAGGATCAATAAGCACTAACCCACATAGGTTCTGACCCACACAGGATCGGTATGCACTGACCCACATAGGATTATTGAGCACTGACCCACACAAGCTTTCACCCATACAATATTGGGGTTGACCCAAACAGAATTTCTCTGTACTAACCTCCATATGATCTGTCTCCAACCTCCACCGCACTACCGGCCAATTGATTCATACTCATAGTATACTTGATTCCAACAGAACCACTACTCAAGAAATCAGTCATACTTCAACCTCTAAGAATAACCCAGAATAAGTTTTCAAAAGGACCTCAATGTGGTAAGGGTTTGATCGTGACAAACAATGCATCAGTAAGACTCCTAGTCTATGACATATAAGTGGTTTAGTTCTGAGGGCCCTGTTGGATTCAAATTCTATCAAACGAACTTCACACCATCATTACCTAAAACTCAAGTGGAGTATACCAAAAGGGAGACCTCTTCCTAAGGGTTTTGGGACCGCACACGGTTTTTAAAACAGACTCCTAGTCTTCTAGTAACACCCCTTTTCATGAAATGGGTGTGGTTGAACCTTGGTCTGACATGGATCGGTCTGGCCCACTGGAATATTTCAAATGGACCACTTCCCAAATTGGATCCCAATGCCATTGAAGACATGTTGAACGAACACACAGCTTTTCAGTTACATTCATTTCTTTATTTGGGGACTGGTTGGGTTTAGGCCCATCCTGACTCAGTCATCACGACCTGATGCAATGGGTCCTGTGATCTACCTGACCTCACTCAGGTACTTCTCACTAGAGGTCGGCCCAATTTACTAGGTCTGGCTCATCGAGGTCAGCAGTGTTTGGTTCTCGGGTTTGGGCTGCGTTTGGTCCGGGAAGCTGGGACACGGGTCCAACCCGACCTATAGGGCCACGGGTCCGGCCCATCCCACATGGCCGCAGTTCCAGACAGGCCCATATGGCCATTGATCCAGCCTAGCCCATTTGTCTTTAGGTCCAGCCCGAACCACAATGCTGGGGGTTTAGTTTCCTGGGATGGTCCGGCACGGTTGTCCTGCCTGTGTCTGGCCTGGTCTTCCTAAATGCCGACCGGTCATCCCACCTGGCTCCATAGATGCGAGGCCGTTTTCGTCTAGATAGTGGGTTGCTATGCCACCGCCATTACCGGTTGGCTATTTTGACCGATCTTGGGGTCTTCCAACCTAGTAAGCCATGAGGGCCACACCGTTCTCTACATTCTGTGGTTTCGAGCCACGACCTCCTCAAACGTTACGCAACGACACACCACTCCACCGACCACCATGAACATCCAGTGCCAGCTGCCACTGGACATCGTAGTTACTTGTTGCGAACCCCTTGTATGGCAGCAAGCGATGGCGTGCCGCCACTTACAACATGGCTGACTGAACTGGTTGTCGTCTCCACCCGCTGCGGCTGCAACCTTTTTTGCCGGGGGTGCACGACTACGCGCCACTATCTCCTCCATAGTCGGACGTTTCCAGCCACCACCGTCACCCGATATCCCATGATTTATCCCTCCCAAACATTATTGACGAAGGACACTTCAACTACCAACAAAAAGGGTAAAGGGTCCAGGCCTTGTTCATTTGGCCCACACCCTCCTCGTTTGTTTGATTTCAATAGGGTGGTAAATGATTTATCAACTCTTGAAATTTAACATAAAATAAACACTACATCATGTTTTTTGGAGTGCCTCCGCACTTTGAGGGAAAGTTAGTTGTCGTCGTTCGTTGGCGCTCATCGCTGTCCTCTAGAACTGACATCGTCCTCCAAGTGTTGTCCATCATGGCACTTTACAACAGTTTCACCATATGATGAAGCCATGCCATTACCTTTTTTCAAGATTCATATGTATAGGAGAGGGGTGGGTAATTAATGATGGTGGAATTTATGGGTTTCATTTAATTGGAACCTTTTGAATTTTCAATGACACTATTACTTAGTATTTGAGGAGTCAATCCATTTAATGGGTTGATGCATCGTTGGACATGCCACTACCACTTGTCCATTGTTGGAAAATAATGAAATAAGAAAAACAACAATGTTATATTATTATGCTTTTAAAAAGACCAAAAATCTAAATATTTTTCTAGACTTACTGTGGTCGAGTTAAAGCCTCCATTAAGAGAATCCCGAAGATGATGATTCAATGGTGCCCTCAGATTTTTAATTCGATCTCCAGTTCATAAGATAAGAAATGTCTCCCACATGCTTACTGAACATACCATTAAAAAAGTTGAGAAATTCATTCTGGGTACACCAGGCCTTAGAATCAAGCATCATCAATTTTCGCAGATGCGTAATAATTCCATATAATTAAAAAAAGTACAATGAAAAATCTGTTCCTTTACATGTTCCATCTCGAATTCCACTAATCTAGATCCTCAGGACTATTCTCCAGAAGTCCAAAATTGTACCTCATAATATGCGAAAGGCTACCAACAAATAGTGACTGTATAAATGTGGAACAATGGGGAAAATATTCATTCATTATAGAAAAATAAATGGTTATAAATAAATAAATATCAACGACAGAATTAATTAATTATCATAAGGAACTAGTAAATGTATAAAGGTATATAAGAAAAACAGCAATGATGTAAAATCCCAAATAATAATTTCATACATACAACACAAAACATCCATTGGGGTGATCAAATATACATCGGTAAATAAAAAAAATGAAACATAAGTAAAATTCCCTACTACTATCTATGATCAGATATAAATACCTAATTTTCAAATATATATCCCACCAATCCTGGTTCTCTATTGATGACCTCAACCTATCTTATGACTATATCTATGTGAAAAACGTCTTGGGTACCCTATGGAAATGGTGGCCCTGGCCGGTTATGAGTGTGAAATAATTCATGGAACCACAATTGTGGTTCTTTACATAGCTAGTAATATGCAGTGTATACACATTTGAGTTCTAATCATTATATCAATAATAAAAAGTAATGAGTGAAGATAATAATACAAAAATGTTGAAAAAGGAATGATAATTGAATGTTCTCAGTATAGCTACAGTACAATTGTAAAATGGTTTCATTATATATATGTATGTATATATATATATATGTCTCTCTCTATGTGTGTAATGTGTTATATATTATAAATAAAATATATCCATAAACAATCCATGAGACTGTGACCCAGATTTTCATGACATCATATGGATACGGGATTGAGGTCAATGTCATCCAACTAAATCCATTTATAATTAAGTTGATTGTTATGTCCATAATTATTATCGATGACACCTTCCTTGGCATGTTCTGAAAATCGATTTGAGAAATATATGTCACAATAGGTGGAATACATGTCCTACCCCTAAGTTCACCAGTATTCACCTAAAATCAATGTAACGAAGGATTACATGTACTTAATGGTCATTATATAGAAAAGGGAATGATTAGTATTCCACACAACTCATTTCACATATAATATATTTTGATTTCATATTCATAGGTACTGCTGTCTGGTCAATTGCAAAATTGCAACATAGATGTTCCCATTGGTGGATGACCCTTATTTGATAAGAATACTCTTTGAATATAGAATAACACACAGAATCCATTCAATGAAAGTCTCGATAGTCCCAATACAAGACAACTATGGGAGATTAAGTAACTGTTCAACCACATGAACCTTGGGATTTTCCTAAGAATCAATAAAGATATCAGATACAATGTATGTCTACATCATCCACAACTCAGGGGAAATGTGGACACCCCGTAACCTCTATAAATATCCTAGATCATGGAAAATATGAATCTATAGGTAAACAATACGTAGAGTGTTTCTCTAATAAAATCAGCATCCACTAATTGAAGATCCAATTGATGGGGGAATCCATGTGATAAAAACACAATTTTTTCAACAGTAATCACCCATAAGAAAAATCAAGAGGTGGATATAGGAATTACATTTGGTAATCTCGATCATAAGATCAAATAAAATACTGTATAATGGAAGAGTACTTGTAAGATCATATGAAAGTCATAGATATATAAATAGTCACAAAAGAAATTTATAAATAAGAGATTTAGGGAGGGTGAATTCTTAACCCCACCAATAATTCCATAACCTCAATGGATTACATGTTTGGTAGGGGTTCTAGGTGACACCCTCTACCATATATACCCAAAACCGTACATTCTATGTCACTGTTGGTCAGCCAATGAGTACCCAATATGCCCTCTAGGAATGTTCTTGGGAGAGGCATCCTACATAGCTTCATCGAGGATGACATGTAAATAGAGGCAACCCACATGGGGCCATCTTTGTATACCCATTTGTAAATGAATATTTATTGGGATCCTCACAAGGAGTAATAACATTGATTCATCTCACATAGAATCTTATAGGTCAAATCAGAAGAATATGCATCCCATATGGGATCATATATGACAATGATATTCTCATGATGTAGTATGGAGATAGTACACATGGTTTCTTAGTGACCCATGGAATTTATTCATTCATTAAAAGGGATTGAATCATTTGAAATAGTTTATTAGATTGAATATAAATATGATGAATTTTCCACATGCGAGAGTCTATGCATACACAGAATACAATAAACATGCTTAAATACTTTACAAAAGGTTTGAAAAATAAACCCACATTTAATAATTTTTAAACCATTTATAAACACATCCTGGAAGCTCTATATATGATTTCAATTAGTCATCGAATCTTGAAGATGTTTCAAATAATTCATATTTTCTTCAAAGAATATACATGAAATTTTACTAATCAATCTTATTTTTTAAAATTTTAATACCACAGTAAACATAAAAAATAATATAAAATCCAAAATGGTATAATAAGAGATAACTCACCAGATGCATTCAGATAGATTAATATGTGAGCAATGACGTGTAAAAAGGAATTCCAGGTTCTCCTGACATCACTCCTGTGAAAATATTTAACCAACAACATCAAAAATATTTATTTAATTATATTTTCTTGGTGCCAAAACCTATGAAAAATGTCATAATGAAGGTATACCTTATCGAAACAGAACATGGCTATGAATGAATGACCTCCCGGGTCACCCACATCTTAAGAAGAGTGAAACCTCAATCATTAATAAACAATCCCACCATATTCTAGTGGAATGAGGACCAAAACCCCTACATTGTTGATCCATGATTAGTGTAAAAAGTGAAAGAAGTCAACAAAGGATAATAGAGTAGAATGCCTATGTATTAGTTTCCAACTCACATGATGATTACCAATTCTGATCAATAATAAGGGATAACTATCATGGTGGAGGGTAGGAGGAGAGTAACACGTGCAGTGGGGTGGTTTTCCAAACTGTATGCCAATCATGCACCTATAATATCTACGACATGCCCATATCACTCTGTAAATGTGCATGGTTTAATAGACCATGATCCAAACATCATCCCTTTTTATATAAATTGTTGATAACCAAATATTTATCCTTATCCTACCAAAAATTATTCCCAATCAATGCTCATATGAAAATATGACAAGAAAGTTTAGCCCCTGGGTTTCCTTAAAAATTCTCAAAAAATGGATATAACACCGAGAGTTTTAATTTTTTTTCAAATGAATTAAATTTCATTGATGTATTTTGTTTCATGAAACAGAATATTATTATTGTCAAAATGTAATGCCCTATTATCTGGTGTTTCAAGAAACATTGATATTTTACAAAATAAGGATATATTATTAATATAGTTACTTAAATGTGACAATTATAACATTTCCATTAAACATAGTAATATTAAAATTAATAGCATATTTTTATAGTATTATTCACAATGTTTTTTATAAATAAATCATATAGGAAAAAAACACAATTTTTTTGTAATTTCATTATATGTTTTGATAATACTATCTTCTGAAAAACTGATTTTATGTCTTTTTGTTATTAATAAAAAATAAAATTTTGGAAATATTAAAATATTAATTTTATAAAATGAACATCATTTTTGAATTTTTTTGGAAAAATTATATTATGCTGAATTTTTGGGATATTTCTAAAATGTTTGAGTTTTTGAGGAATACTGAAAAATATTAAATTCTTATTGAAAACTTTGTTTTTAATATGGCTTATTTATAAATTTAAATTATATATTAAATTTAATTTCAAGTATTATTATATAAATTATATATATATTAATCAAATTTTGGTCATTTGAATCATTTTCATATTTTATTTTTCCATAAAAACTTTGTAAACAGTTGGATATTTTAACTTTTAAACCCATTTCTACTCATGTATATTGGAATAATTTTAAATTAATTTTTATAATTAAATGAATTGAATTGCAAAAATGGATTCAATAATTTTTAGTATGTTCAATTTAATTATTTTCTAAAATGAATTGTGAATGAAATAAAATGAATTATCATAGTTAAAGTAAAAGTTGGTTTGTTGAGGGATAAACTAGGATTATAAGTGTAAGATTGATGTAGAAAATATATTAATTTTATCAGGGGAGTTTATTTAAATATTTTACATAAAAATATATGAAATATGGAAATTAATTTCAACTATACTTTTATTTTCACCCTTATAATATATTAATTAAATAAAACATTAAAAAAATAATTTTTTAAATTATAATCTCTATAATTTTTGGAATTGAAAAAAATATTCATTCGACTATGAATGTAATTTTTATAGATAAAAAAGTTATTTCTATTATTAATATTTATTTTTAATCTTTTATAAATAAAATATTTACAATAAATTATCATCAAAAAATAACACAGTAATTATTTAGTAAATAATTAACTAAAATAAATGATACTAAGAATATTAAAATTGATAAAAAATGGATTAATTAGTATATTTTAAATTTTTTTCCATGAATATATCTTGTTAAAAATATTTGATTATAATATATTTTATTTCCATATTTTTATTTATATTTTTTAAATTCATATTAAATGAATAAGTTCAAAATTGACAATAATGTTATTTTATGATAAATGATATGTTATAAAATTATTTAAAATTACTAAAATTCATATCCTTTTTGATATATTTTGTAAATTTTAATAAATACTATCTATTTTCAATTCATGGAACAATTCATCTTTTATAATTTTTATATGGACCCATAGATCTTAAAATAATTTATTAGCATAGTTAAGTATAAAGTGGTGTTTTTATACGTCACATGCGCGTATGCAGAAATTAATTTCCAACACATATAAGATCCTTATTTTATAAATTTTATTTTTTATTTATAATGAGTGGGTCCAAATTAACTTTTATGGATCAATTTATTATTTTCCTAAAGTATAATGTACAAATATTAGAAAACTAATTTAGATAATTAAAAACCAAAATGGCAAAAAATAAGAAAATAGAAGTTAAGTGGAAAAAATGTTTAAAAATTATCTATCAGTATGTTTTAAAGGGGTCGATTGATGATATAATACCTAAGAACATTTAATTATTCCTTTTCATTTGATTTTATTAATTTTTACCTCCCAATGGTGAATAATTTGGAGTATTTACAAAAATTCCACACCTCAAATATAAAAGTGAATTGTCTCTCCAAGCTTCTTTACACGTCTAAATCCATTTGGAATGATGAATCACTTCACAAATAACATATAAATATCCATATTCCCATCCTAGAATCCTTATTTTGAGGTGAAATAAAACATTTTTATTCTTTATTTCAATCCTAATAAGGATACCCTAAGAAGAGACGATGTGAATGAGTTTGATGAAATATTCGAATTGAGGTAAAGGGATTTCTAGTCTCACATTTATTTAGGATATATTTATTCTATATTCGCCAATTTTTTATTTATTTTTTATATAATTCCTTATGATATGATATTTAATTAATCTGACTCACTCTATGATAATTAATTTTTTAATTGATTCTATTCATTTAGTGGGTTTAATATTCAAAAGATACTGAAGCAATATGGTATCTCCATCTCACATGTTACTTTCAAGGCACACATGTCATAATCACATCGTATTTATTTTATACAGAATATATACATCCAATGATTCTATATTATGATTCTTCTACTTGAAACGGTATGGTTTTACATATCCATTTGAGAATATTTCATTCATGGAATTTATGTTTCATAAGCTGACAAACCAGTAAGGGATTTATGTATCAATTTTTCATTTTTGAGACATTATGCCTTGATATTAATTCATGGGGTGTATATACACCCCTTTTGACATGAAATATAATGAATTTATTCATACTCATTAAATTTAACTTTTCGTTATGTGTTATTCAATAATTAGTATTATGATTACGTGTTACCAAAGTAGTAAAGTTGCTATGTTACAATATAATAATTTATATAGATTTTTTTGATTATGTCTCCAATTTTAAAAACTCATGATCTATGCATCCTAATTTAACATGAATTTTCTTCTCCTATTTTATATCATTATATCTTCACATAATGGATATTTGTTTACACTCTTATGTTCTTCACATACTTAATACAATGTTTGTAATAAAATCTAACATTATTTTTCTATTTGGTCACAAATATATGTTCGTTCGATAAGAATATTATACATTATGAAAATTTTTAAAATGATATTTTAATCTCATATAAAAAGAAAATTATTTTTAATTATTTTTATGTTAGAAAAATAATTTTAAATGATTTTCAAATCTACATTTATATGTTTACATATTTATTTTCATTGAAAAAGGTTTTAGAAATGATTTATGTTTGAAAAAGAGTTTTATAATGGTATAATGATATTTTAATAATGATATTTTATAAATATATTTTAAAATTACATTCCATTTAATATAGAATCTATTGGTGTTTCTTAATCCTTACTAGGGATATGATCAATGATTAAAATTTATATTCTTTCTCGTAATGATTTATCTTCTTATAGAATGATGTTTGTGAAACATGTTTGTCTTATACAGGTTATACCACGATAAAAAACATATGAAACCCACTATCATTTGTTATTTATTAAATAAATTATTATGAAACCATTATTTTTCCATAGTTCATGATAATATGATAATTTTTTGATACCCTTTTCATTTTATGGTTTATGATACAATTAATTTTTATGATATTGTGGACACATATTTATGATTTTGTTTTGTGATAGGTGATACCTATATCTCCATATAATACAATAGTTAAGGATTTATATATAATGATATAAAATGGGAAACAAGTCGACGTGATTTATACACTATGGGAAACAAGTTTTTCTTGATTCACTATGAGAAACATGTGTATAAAAAACCCCTATATTGATAAATTATCATTACATTATACTTGTGAAATACCTAAAAATTATATGCAAATAGTCTCTTAAATTATGTAATAGTATAGTGATTTTTGAAACATGGAAAACATAATCACTGGGACATAAATGAGATACACAATCTCTCACAAGGCTCTGCTTGACCAATACCCTTCTTAGAAACATCCACCATAATAAATATCTTCATAACCCAGGGGAAGGAAACATAAAAATGGTTGATATCAGATGTTTGGTAAGGGTAAACAACAGAGATATGTATGCATAATCCTTAGCATTATGATATAATAACCTGATCATGAAAATAAAAGATCATACCCTGCATATCAAATATCATATACAAGAATCATTACATAAAAGCATGAATTTTAATTTGATATTAATAATAATTAAATAACGAACATAATCCATGAATGTGTCACATAGGAATAAAATATTTAATTATTGAAGACACATAAACATATATAATTATTTCTATATTAGTCTAGGTATTTCTTCTTATACCATCTTAGTGGACAATATCCTTTACTTATCCAAGTTCACAACCCATTACATCCCTGTATTAATGAACAATGTTCACTCCCCATTCCAACCCTTTAATACTAAACCATGTTCATTTCCTATTCCATCCATGTAATACTCAACATAGTTCATTTACCATTCTATCCATGTCTATCTAATGAAATATAAATCATTATCCAATGCATTTGAAGGAGATAAACGTCTGAACCCTCTCATAATGAAAAAACACTTAAATGTGGAAAAATATCATAAATAATAATATCATTATCATTAAAATGAAATGGGTATTATAAAAATTATATCATATGATAAAATAAGAAAGGATATAGGTTTTATAATCATTTCATTGAAAACAAAAAATGTGAAAAAGTGATTTTCAAAAGCTATTGCACATGAATGAGAAATGGGTTACATTTACATTTTTCCCTCAAAACAAAGTCCATTAATAGAAATAACATGAATTTAAATATTAAATAATTTCCCCATAAATACATTAGTAACACTAATGGAATTTATCTTAGTTGGGATATAATTTTGAAAGATCATATAAAAACTTTTCTTAAGGAAAATATCATTTCTACATTAAAAAATCCTTTAAAATCATATTATCTTTTTCAAAACATTTTATATGAACTTTTTAAAACATATAATGAAATCAATGAAAATTGTGATTTTTTTTAAAAAAATCATTGAAAATGGACTAAAACGATATTATTAATACATTTCTAAAACATTTTTTTTAATACAATATATTCCCTACCCAAGAAAGAGGTGGTTAAATTATACTTAAAAACATTATATTATGTACCAATGATTGAAATAATGGTAAATATACAAGAGTATATGTTTAATATCTAGAGAAAATGAAAATTCATGAGTGTTCTTATGTCACAAAACAAGCCGAGCCATTATCCTACCAACCACCAGACCCAGTTTGTGGAAAGACCCGTGGGGAGTTCCCAATACCCATAGGCTGGAAAATGGTTCATGGGTATCAATTACATGATTTGGGAATTATTTTACCCAATTTAAAAAATATAAAAAACAATGAAATTTAAATATTCCAAAATTGATATTACACAACCAAGCATTCCATTAAGAATTTTCATAATTGAATTTTAAACATTAAACAAAAACCTAAAAGAGGAATAACACAAAGAAAGATAAAAACATCAACCCAATAATTCATGCCACATGAAGTAATATATCCTAAAGCTGCCACCTCCAATCCCCAAATAGAATACCACTAACAACCTATACTATGATCACCAAATATTTTGGTTTTACCTAGAATAAACCCAAAATAAGGTCTATATACACCTAAGGGTGTATATAGGGAAATGATAAAAAGACTAGTAGGATGCCACCCAAGAAATTGGATCTATGCTATAAATTTAAAATATAATCTTTCATGATCTTAAAATTCAAGCTTAAAAATCGCTTCTAATAAAAAAATTTATCATGTAATCATTTTAAATGAAAAACATTGAAGGAAAATCATTTCACAAACACTAGCTCAAATTATAATGGGATTTTACAAATGTCACACACACTCAAGTGGTCCTCAAAATGAAGATGGATGACACTACATCATATATGTTGGATCACCATGGGTGAATCCCCTAGGGTTGATCTACCTCGAGTAGGACCCTAGAACCTCAATCCTCGGAAAACAGTGGTATAATAACCACATCCATCAGAATTCTAAGGAATGATCCACTAGAGAGTAGAATCATCCAATGTTAAAGTAGAGATAAATCATCATCTTCGTTTTTTAGTTTGGTATGTGTTAATCCCTCTACATGAAACTAAGACTCACCACTTTTGAATTACTAGCACACTAGATTTAATCTACCCACCTAGATACCTTAGATTACATTGGTTTTCTATTTCATGTTCACATGTCACACATACCAAAACATTCATATTAACATGCCAAAACGTATAAACATACATGGAAATGACATTTTCGATAAACTAAGCCACTTCCCATGGTATATGCATACCTAATCAATTCTCATGTACATTTTTCACTGCATTAACAATTCATAAAACCCCTTGGAAATTTTATCATGAATTTAACATAATTAGTTTAGCCATTTTCAAAGTCCAAGCCCCTTTAAAATACACACACAAACCAATTTAAATTAAAAAAATGATTCCTTTAATTTAGAAAATTAATAACTCAATTTTTAGAAGACACTACAAGCCAAACAGTCCAAATTATTACATTAACTATTTTAAAACATACACCCTATCTGATTTGCACCATAAGATCCTTTGAAAAAGTAATTTACACCTTAAAAATAACCCATAAAACATTCCAATTAAATCCTACACCCAAGAACACTTATAAAACAGAACCCTTTCAGATTAGAAAATTAATTCTCATCAAATAAGAATGTGAAACGATGTTAAACTACCTATCACACCACAAAATTATACTATTAAAATTATTTAAAAATTCAATCAAACATATTAATGTCATCTAATAATGATGGGTCATGAAACCACCTTCCTCTCATAATGAACCTTACAAGAAAAGGTGTGATATAAAATACACACCGTCAAGAACCGTCCCCCGAGGGCCATGTGATGACAACCCCAAGCCCACCTCCAATACGCTAGGGCCTGGAGACTAGATCAGAGTATGAATATCCTACAAATGGGAGGAATTTTCTTATGTACTTAAACACAGGCACAAATCTCATTGAAAAATTTTATGAACTGAAAAACTAAGTAAACCCATGTATACCTCTAAGATACCATCAACATAGTTCGATAGTATAGAACAGAAAAGTAAATGGGGATAGAATAAAATCCCAAACAAAAGAAATTGTAAAAGATCTTGAAATTCATCTGCTGAGAACCCTACCTAAAGGTTAGGTGTAGAAACATCTATTTGATGTCACGGAAGAAAACCTCATCTATCGGGCCTCTCACTAAGCACAACCTGGATCTGATCCACCAATTACTATGTCAATGTATCATTCATCTTCACAAGACACGACACATGTGGGAATAACCCGTGAAAGGGTAATTAAATCAATACTATGTAGGGACTCTTGAATCACGATGTATAATACCAATAAGAATGTAGATGATGTATACCACAAACAAAGCACATGAATTGTTCCCAAAAGGAAACACATTAAGTAAACCACATTGTAAACACATGAAGTATAGTCCATAAAGGCATTTCACATTGGTATATGTCAAAATAAAGTAGATAATGATTTCATTTTTTAGTCCAACATTATCCATGCCACTATGAAACTTCAAGTGTTCTCAAAACATGAAGCATTAATGTCACACAGAGATTCAATGGTGCACAAAGCATCGATGGATCATAGAGCATCTAGGGCACAAGGAATGATGATGGTGTCTAGACATCATTATCGCATAGAGGTTTGATGGCACACAGAGCATCAGTGGTACATGGATGATCGATGGAACATGCATCATCGATGGGTTATGAGCCCCAGAGTAACATATTCAAAGAAATCCATAAGATTTTGTTTGTAGAGAATTTGTTCTAGAAGAACCTACACCTCTATTCACTATGACATATTCCAAATTCCCTCAAAACTAACTTAGAGTAAATTAAGAGGAACATAACACCTCAAGGGTCCCAAAGCCACAGACGACTCATCCAACCAAACAATATTTTGAAAGATTAGGCCAATTTAGAAAAAAGTATTCGGTTCAGCCTAGTTTTGACCAGACCAGACCTAACTGATCCGAGCCGAACTTGTTCAGTTAACCAAAAATGATCGGTCTAGGCTAGCCTGAACCTTCTAGGTTCTAAATCACAACCCACATCTCCTTGGAAGTTATACTCCACTAGACACGACCCGCCTTGATGTGACCCTCTTGTCCATGTGGTCACCCGATCGCGTGGCCAGTTAGCTCCTCTAGTCAATAAAGTTGTACCATGATTCATGCAACAAGTCCATTTTCCACACCTGGTCCCATGGTATTCCCATCGCGGAATGATTCTTCCGACGCGGCCTCTAACCGACATTCCACCGTAGCCACCGGTAGGAGGTTGTACTTCGATTCAGTCCCACTAGATTATGGAAATGCACCCCTTCAGAACCCGACCTCCAACTGGGCCACATGTTTCACTTGTCGATATTCATCCGACCCTCTACCATGAGCTGATGCCTACCTACTGATCTCCAGTCACATTTCCACAATACAATTGCAGATCACTACCTTAGGTCCCGAATCATTGTGTCATAGATCGTGGGTTCAATGATCGATCGTTCACATAGGGTTTTAAATGGTAAAGAACTCATAAAGAACACAATAGATTTAGGGGGAGAGATTCAGCACATGAACAAACATGGAACAGATCATCACCATGTTTTTTCCCTGATCCCTTCATGTTAGTGGGATAAAAAAGAAACCAATAGAAAAAAATCACCAAGATCTATTCCCTTATGTCCTGTAATAAATTAACCACCCCACAAGAATGATTAAACTAGAAATAAACATGTCCATGGGTTGGTCATCTTTTGGTGTTTGATTTTAAGATAGGTAAAATAAATAAAAAAGATATATAAACTCTACCTCAAGTATCAGATCAGTCTTTAATGGAGAACATAGGTGTGTGTCACTGTCGATCATCGATCTGCCCGCATTCGTCAGCAGGAGAGTGGTTCATTCTCCTTGCCCCAAGGGAATTCTAGGGTTATGGAGATAACCCTATCTTCCTCTAAAATGAATTATTAAAAAGGAAAACCACCACAATGTCCAAAAGTAACATCCAGTTAAAATATTTTTATTATATATTTAAATTATGTTCCAGTCAAAAAACTAACTGTTGTAGTCGATCCATGCTGCTCTATTTTAGGCATCATTATAGGAAAAAAACCATTACACACTCAATGGTGGTATCAGATTTCATATTTGAGTTTCCATTTATAAGTTATTAGGATATCAAAATAATTAAATTTCTATTTAGTTATTTTATTTACTATTACACCCATGTTGACGTTTTCTACAGATGACAGGCACCGGCCAATGTTGTGTCACTCATATGGTGAAACCACTGCTCAATGACCAATGATGCCCTAAATATTTAGATCTGGGAAACTTTCTAAGAGTTATTTAACTTTTTAACAATAGTTTCATGGTCATGCTAGTAAAAATTTTAATTTTTTGAAACAAACATTTCGGGAACCCAAGGCCTCAGAAACGCATCCTGTCTCAGCTCTTTGTATAAAAATTTTCCCAATTAATTTATAAAAATAAAACACAAGAAAATAAGAGTCAGTACATTCACCCCACCCTAGGGTTTTATGTCTTTGAATGAAAAAATAAGGGATACTCTACCAAAAGATGAGTTTAATGAGAAGGAATCTGAGCCTCCTGATCCCATGTGCTCCCTGGAGATTCTCATACTACCATTAAATGTGCACTATGGGAATTTCCCACCCATGAAGGATCCTCTCCAGCCAATCCCCTATCTCCACTGGGTACTCTACAAAAGTAACACGAACATCAATGTCTAGCTCTCCCCAGTCGATAACATGCAATAGAAAATGTATGTACCCCCTCAGCTATGAAAAGAGGAGTACATTATGCATCTAGTGCAACTAAGAGTGTAGATCTAGGAGCTACACCACCTCATGAAATATTCCTTGATTCTAAAAAGGGATAATGTATTATAGATATATATTATTACCTATCCAAATCCACGAAATCCCCATTGAGGAGAGTCCATAAGGAACACATAGACTCCCTCCTAAAACTCCATAGGCCTCTAACATATGACAGTATCATACTTATGTTTTCTCTATGTATTCCTCATCTGCTCCTAGATGATCTGCACCTCGTTGGTATCCCATACCAATTCTCAACCCATGAGTGATGACTATCCTAAGTCTGTCCAACATAGTTCTAACCTGCTTGGTAGCTCGTATGAGGCCTCAAATGGATCCATACTAATGGTGGAGTAGTATATGTTGTTGTACATAAACTCTACTATTAATAGGTGATCCTCTCAACTACATAAAATGTATATGATGCACACCCATATAATTTCCTAAACAACCTGGAAGGTCCCCTCCATTTGGCCATCCGTCTATGGATAAAACATAATGCTGAAGAACAACTCATCCCCACACACCTCCGTCAATCTCATCCAAAACCAGTATATAATGATGTCATCATGATCCAATACTATCATCAATGGGAAACTATATAGTATATCTATCTTATGCACAAAGAGGCATCCCAGGATCTCTACTCAGCTATGCTCACAGATTGGTAGGAAGTTGGCCAACATGGTGAGTCAGTCAATGATCACCCAAATGGTATCATTTCCCATATATGTGTGTGGTAAGACCATAAAAAAGTCCATTGATATCCCATCCCACTTCCACAGTGGAACCTCACGTGGTTGGGTTAGGCCAACTAGAACCTGGTGGTCAACTTTACTTTTTGTCATGTAAGTCATCAATAAACAAACTCTACCACTACCTTCCTCATTCCAGGCCACCATAACTAATTTTAGTGGTCATGATACATTTTTCCACTCCAAGATGTACCACCAAAGGGATAATTTTTAATTTAATCAATAATTCCACCCACAACCTCACTCACACTACTTTTCTCCATATGGAGAGAACAACAGGCCCCCACATTTTCAATATCCATCATGGTCATTCCTTGTTTAAATATAAGCATGTAATGTGTCATAGTCGCTATCCATGAGTTGTGACTCACTAACTCACTACAATTATAGAGGGGTAACTATAATCAACTGGAGATAATCTCCTCCATCTACATCCATAAAGGATATCGATAACAAGGATAACTTCTTTGATGCATCACTCTACAACTACAATTTGTATCTCCAACTGAGAGAATCTTCCACCATATTACCCTACATGTAAATATAGAAAATCTCAATGTTATAGTCATGTAGGGACCCTATAGAATGTCTCTACATCATGTTTGTATACATCTAAGATAATATATAAATGAGACTCCTATGGTCAGATTAGACTATAAACCACTCTCTCATCAGGTAGTGTCACCACATCTCTAATGTGAAGACTACCCCTGATAGCTAAAGTTCATGGTTAGCGTAGTTCTTCCAATGCTACCACAAATGGCATGAACCATAGACAATCATTAATTTAACATTAATCTAGACACAAAAAAGACTAGTACATGATCCATCACAAAACACCACATACTCAACACCATCCTTTGGTTATATTAAGATGGGATCACTCATGAATCTCTTCCTCAGCTATTGAAAGCACTGCTAGAACACCTCTATCCACATGAAAGGATTCCACTTACTTGTCAAGAATTTCATTGATGGTACACTAGAAATATTGGGTACAAACCTTTGATAGTACCCACCCAAACCCAATAAACAATCCACCAATTTAAGACTCTTGGATGGATCACAGGAAAGCACCACTTCAATATTCTCTAGATGTATTACAACTCCAGCCTATTAAAACATGTGTCTCATAAAGTGTTCCTCTTATATCCCAAACTAATACTTTGAGAGCTTCTTGTTATGTTGGTTATATTAGTGTGTGTCTAAGACCATCCTCAAGTATATCTCATGCTTTTTCTCAGACATCGAGTACACTTGGATGTCATCAATGATGACCATAAAGAACTGGTCTATGTATGGATGGATTAACCTGTTCATGAGTCCCATGATCATTGATGGGGAATTCTCCACACCAAAATACATAAATAAGTTCTCATTGTGGCTATACCAACATCTGAAGGATATCTATGGGATCTCCTTATCATATACACAAAGCTATTGACAGCCATATTTGAGGTCTTTCTTTGAGAACCAACTCACTCCTTTTAGCTAATCGAATAGGTCCTCAATACTCGATAGTTGATACGTATTCTTCATGTCACTCGATTTTAGTGATAGAAGTCCACTTGTAACCTTAAGCTATTGTATACCTTCTTAGCATACAAAACTGTGTGTTCTAAGGGTCAAACATTATGTCTCATGAATCCCTTCCTCTGTAGGTTCTCCAATTATAACCTTAACTCACGAAGCTCCGAAAGAGGCATCTAATGTGCAGGTGTATATATCAGTGATATATCTGGGTACAGATCAATGTAGAAATCCACCTTTATGTGAAGAGTTAATCTAGGAACATCTTCTATAATTTTATCTTTATACTCATCCACCACTATAGAGAACTGAGGCCTTATCTCATCCACTTCACCGAGGGACGTGCTATCCCTTTGGCGTGTTATCGGATACGCAATCATACATTTGAGTCCATCCAATTCTTATTGGTTCTATTTTCTCCATCAAAAGAATACCTAGTCCCATCTCTACGGACATAAAATAATATGAACATAAAACAATAAATCTAGACATGAACTGTGGATATCAAATCCATAAAAAGAATGACGTCGTAAGGCCTTGATACTAACATCAAGATATCCCAACTAAAACTATCACCCCCAAAAGTAAGGTAACATTCTCTTCACTAGTGTGTGGTCATCGAATCTCCTCCCGTAGGAGTATCTAAGAAAAGGGATTGATTCAATGGTCCCACTATAATCCATGTGTCTCAAAAAAATGTCTTGGTGAGAAAAGATTGATCGACACCTATGTCAATAAAAACTGTAGGTAGGGTGTAAAATTCATAGATCGTTCCACGAATAATCTATGGAGAACCTCTGTCATAGGACTCTGTCACCCGAAGATAGAATCATGATTTTACAACATCTCCTTAAGCTAGTGTTGGACCACCTGGTGGTGGTGGTAGTAGTACCTCCAAACTCCATCCACCTCCTACGACCTGTCTAGTTCTTCTGTCACATCTTCCACTCAGAAGGCCACCCTGTTCGTTACTTTTACCCTACCTTAGAGATCCCTCAAACATCTGCTGATCAACCATATGGGGATTCAAGAAATCCCGATCCATGTGTCCCTAACTGAAACACAAATAGCACGGCCTATCATTTGGATGAATTTCTCTTCCCTGGGAGCCACGAACTGTTGACCCCGTGTCCTGAGGTCATCCCTTGAATAGTATGAACCTCTTGGATCCCTATATATGTTTTCACCTATCAACTACTAAAGATTTGGCTACCTGACCCTAGGTGGTAAAACCGACTGCTGGTGTTTGCTCCACCAGAAAGCTCTCTACTAGTAGAGATCACTTATGTGCCAAAACATATGTAGGTTTGCTAAGTGATATCATAGATGTGTTGATCACCCGACATAGCCCCTACTAAATTGTTTTGGCACTGAAGAATAGGTCCCTTACTATATCCCTGTAGTATAGAGAACAATTCATATATCTCACTGAGTACTCTACTATGGTATGGTTTCCCTACTACATATGTTGTAGCTCTTATATATGATCATAGAATAATGTTGCTGGATTGAAATCTTCCTTAAAGAGATGCTCGAGGTATATCTATGTTTGGATATTCTCTTCATGAGTTTGGATCACTTGGCTCCACCATCTCCTCGTGGAGCCATGTGGAAGGATCATGTCTAGGACTACCATCTGGTGGAGATGTGTCCTGACTATGTAGAAGACATGTATAACCACCTTAAACAAATCATTAGTTGCTTGAGGGTCTGGATAAAACCCAGACTGAGGAAGTCACTACCTGTTGAACTCATGAAATGTACATTTCATATGGGCATCCTCTTCCAATAATTATGGAAGGAATTTCTCCCCTTCAGGTGAAAGTATTAGTGGTACACCACTCAGTGGGGGGGGGGGGGGAATGTGTTATCTCTTGTTTTCGCCCTCATACAGATGCATCATCTCTAGGTAGACCATCCTCATGATTATGCATCAGAATCCTAGATTGTTGTCATCATGGAGGAATCCATAAATAAATCAAGATTTACCATAGTCAATAAAGTTTACCTTGTGAGATGACCCTGACTCAAGAAGGACATGATAACACACTGAATCCAATATGATTCATGCACTATTTATTTTTCCTTGCAACTTGTGTTATAATTTACCAACTAGAAAAGAAGAACTCAGAGTCCTGGTGTATGGATATGTTGGTCACAACACCAACACTTGAGTCTCTGGTATGAAAACTAATAACCAAACACTTAACACATTTTCCCCAAACCAATCTCATAAACTCTTGGTTCTTTAGTTAAAATATAATGCTTATGATACCACTATATCGCGACCCGTACCCTGGGTCCTGTGTCGTGTCTACCCCACTCCCACCTAAAATAGGCCAGGTGTTGGAAACTACCACCATGTATACGCATGCCATAAATAGGATTCATTTTCCAATGTACCCATACAAATAGACATGTATACATACAAAATTAGTGAACTCAAAAAACTATTTAAACAAGCATGAATACCTCTAAGATACAAAAAATAGAGTATGAGACTGAAAAACTGAATAGTAAACAGCGTAATAATACAATCCCAACAAAAATGAAAAGTAGAGGGTCTTGAAATTCGTCCATACAAAACCCTACCTAAAGTGTTGGTACATAAAAAACTATATGATCTTACATAAACAGACATCATCTATTGGGACACTCTCTATCCTACACCATGCTCTGGACTAACAAGGACTTCATCTAAGAATCAGTCTTCTGCACAATACACAAAACGTGATGGAATATCCCATGTAGGGGTGTGTAAAACAATAATCTATAGTGAACCTAAAACCACAATGGAATGTAACACAATGAAGTAAATGAATTACAACAAAATGGAAACAAATTAAATATGCCACAAAATAAAACATGCTATGTACAACACAGATGAAACAAAAAATTACAATCAATATGGTCAGCTCACACATATATATGTCTAAAGAATGAAGAGAAGGATTTCATGTTGTAGTCAACAAATCATCATGTATTTATGAAACTAGAAGATTATATGGATAATGGATTGTTGATAGCATACAAATCATCAATGGATCACAATGATTCAATGATGCATAGAGCATTAGTGGCACTCAGAATGGTAGTGGAATCCAGGATGTTGATGGTGAATAGTGTGTTGGTGGAGAATGAAGCATACATGGTGCATGGAGAGTTGATGGACCATGGAGTGCATATGGTTCATGGAGCCCCCAATTCACACAGTCACTGTGATCACATAGTCAAAACTAGCCACATGATTCCACTCATAGCATGCTTATTTTGGGATAACCTACACCTCAAGACATTAGGTCATATACCAACTTCAAAAAATAATCACTCAGAGTATCTCAAATGAACTATCACATTATTGGGGTATCAATGCCGCAAATACCTCACCAAATAAACACATGTTTTGAAACAAAAGGAAAATTTAGTAAAAATGGTCCGGTCCGGTCCGATTCTGACCCCACGCGACCCAGTTCGGCCTCCCAGAAATGGCCTAGTTGGTTTTGGATGGTCCATTTTTCCACTGGACCATGGCCCAGTTCTATAGCTCAGCCTAAATCATGCAATCTAGTTTTCCTCCACTAGACGAGGCTATCTCGGACTATATATCTTCAGACCATGGGGTTTCTCGACCGCTTGGCTGGCATGCTCCTATATTCAACATAGCCAGAATGAATTTCACACGGTCGGTAAATGTTCATAGCTTTGTCTTGCGGCCTCCCCATCAATGTGTGATTCCACAGACATAGCCTCTGAGCCTGGTCCCACTACTTTCATCACCATGAAATCCTATCGTGGTGCATTTCTGCTGCTCGTAACAAATTCCGATGTGAGATTATCCTCCGCTGTGGTCCTAATAAATCCTAGGAGTGCACCCCACACAAACCCAACCTCCCCCGGGCCGCATGCTACCCTCACCAACATTCATCCCACCTTCTACCTTGAATTTCTGACTACCTGATATGGCCTCTTCGCACCTCTACAATGCTATCACAAATCACAACCATAGGTTGTAGATCATTTCTCCATGAATTTTGGAGGGAACAATCTATCGTTCACACAGGGTTTCAAAGGAATATGATCACACAATAGTAGTGATAGATTTATGGGTGAGATAATAAGTACATGAACTCCCAAAGAACATATCATGTCCTTTTTCATTTGTCCTTGATCCATTCATGATATAGAGAACACAAAGAAACCAATAGTAGAATAATCATCAAGATCTATTACCATTAATACCATAATAAATTAACTATCCCACAAAAAAGACAGAACAACGGATCAACATTTTCAGTGGTTGTTCCAAATTTATTGTTCAACTAAAATTAGGGGAAAGGAAATCACAAAGATATTAGAACCATACCACATGTATTGTATCAGTCGATGAAAGAGAACATAGGTCCCTATCATCGTCAATAATTGATCCATCGGCATTCATCATCAGGAGAAAAGTTATTTATCCTTGACTTAGAATGAATTCAATTTTTATGGAATTAACCATGAATTCATCTAACATGGACTTTTAAAAACTGAATCCACCACTATGTTAACATGTAACATCCAAACAAAATATTTTTATCAAATATTTTAATGATTTTCACATAAAATACTATATTTTTCATTTGACCTGCACCATTCAATATTAAACATCACCTAAGGAAAACTCGCTCTTAGGAACTCAACATTGGTCTTGGATTTCAAATCTGAGTTACCATTTATGAGTTATTATGATTTAAAAATAAAATAATATTTATTTAATTATTTTATTTATTGTTACGTCCTTAGAGAATATTTCTACATATGTCCCACATCGACCAATATTAGGTCACCCATACGGTAAAACCACTCCTCTGAGCTCAACAATACGATCAGATTTCTAATTTGGTAATTTCTATAAGATTTATTTATATTTTTTTAGAAATTTTGAACACACATTCTATTAAGAAAATATCATTTTACAAGAAAATGATCCAGGCACCTTGGGCAGTGGAATGACAGGTCATAAATGCACATAGTCCTTGAAATTTTACAAATTATTTTATAAAAATAAAACTATAGAAAATCGAATTCATTACACACACCTCATTCACACCATGATGTGTCATGAAATATAATGAATCCAAAAATCCAATATTAAAACCCTAAATAAAACCCCAAATAATTGAAGTGGAGAAACCCTAATGAAGTAGAATAAAACCCCTATAATTATGGTAGAAACCAAAAACTCTAATCCCAAGGGAGGCAGAGAAGGAGGGAGGCAAGCCTAGTGATGGGGAGTCTATTGGTGTCAAGAAAGGGGGATACGAGGGTTAAAATACGGGATAAATAAAAAGAGGGAATGCATTTTTATTGGAAATGCATGACTGCATGGTTACTCCTCACAGTTTTTCAAACTGTACAGTGAACGTGTTACCACCTCTACCTAAGGAGACCCAACGACATGATTTCCTGGGATGAGTCACATTGATGTGCAAAGGCCGAGCCAAATGACTATGATGAGATTGTGTGGTAGGTTCTTGATTATACTGCCATATTTCTTGGGATAACGCATAGTTATTGATTACCATATGAGAACCATGAAATTCAATCTTCCTATCCCAAAAGATAACAATTTTCACTAAAAAAACACAAAAGAAACTCAAAGGGGTAATCTAGAACAATGATAAAAGGTAAGAATACTCCAAAAACACAAACCTGTCACACCCATTTCCCATGATACCAACTAAGGACGATACCAAAACTGGATCAAAACAGAATTCAAAAACACAAGTGTGACAATTATCCCCTCCATAATGATTTTTTCCCATATAAATACATTCGAATATATTTTATGAGTAATGTATTAATACATATACTTAGCATAAGGTGGTACTTGGTGAATAAATAATGTGAAGAAGACAATGGCACTACAACCAAGAAAAAATGTTGACATGTTGGGGTCAATATACTAAAATGGACTCCCTGATATGTGTCCCCAACCGAAAAAATTAAAAACACATCTAGTTGAAAGATTACAGGAAATGAAATTTCCAAAAAGCACCATCCCAATTCTCTAACTAAAACACATCAAACTCTATAAAAAGGAAGCCACACCCCTAGTCTGAAACAAACCACAAAAATCAAATCACATCCAAGGAACGCTCCCACAACCATAATTTAATGATACCATTGAAGAAGCTCCAACATCAATGTTTAAACAAGGATGTATCTTGGGGTAAGATATATCCAAATGATAATACCTACTGCTAAACCATTACTAGGAACGAAGTCAAATTACTGACATAAGGAGGCCTGAATGAACTCCCCACAAAATGGAACAACTTAACACCCGAGACGAAACTCATACACCAACATGGGGAGTCCTAAATGGCCTCCTAATCTTATGGAAGAGTATAAAATAGATTTAATTTATTAGAGACTCAGAGAGACCCCATGTGGTTCTTCACACTATAATAACTGGCCAGCTGGTTTACTCTATTATCATAGTCTGATAAAGGAAAACTGACATAGGCTTACTCAGAAGCATTCCACACAACATGATCTACCACCACAATAATCCTAATGAATGATAATACAATCAAAATAGAGTAAATTTCACAATTCATATATCATATAATAATTACCATCCTCTGATGTTTACAACCTATACCAAGGAAAAAAATGAGCCCACAAGGCTATCCATACATGAATAGCCACGTAGAGGACAACACCCACAAGGTCATGAGGACTATGGTTCAGGAATAAAAAATAGCCCACAACTTTACAACCTAGGAGGAACTCAACCAACTGCATATATAAAAACATTTAAGAACATAGTACCCATGTAACATTTCCCCACACATGACGACTTGAAATAAAATAGATACAGAAGGCGGCTAGAATTGCCTCGATTTTCAAAATTAATAACAGAGTTTAGACATGGATCTGTTACACACCTAGGGCTCCTGAATACATGATATCTTCACTCTATGGCCTATGTATGATGGTATGATGATTGATGCATCTTCCGTCTTTTATTTAGATGTTAAAACCCTTGAATGGGACCACTTTTTCATGGGTCAACAAGAAACTATACCACCGCCGAAACAACACCATCTGATAGAACACACCCCAACATCCACTTAAATCCACATGACACATTCACCATGGAATGGGATTATATTGTGTACAAGAATCACCCCTTATTAAATTTATTCACAACTATTAGAGGAAGGACACATAGAATACAAATTTCAATAAAATAGATGATTTTTTGATTTCTTAAAAAGAAAAACCCTTCTGTCCAAATACGGGTTCTCAAGAAATATTTCACAACCTCCACCATTAAATATGATAGAGAACAAAACACCTCAAGGAGTCTCCAAACTTGACCATTGAAACTAATATAATCATTATAAGGGTATGGACCTTAAATCGAGTCCCAAACAACACACAATTCTTTAAAATTTCCAATGCTTCCTCTTATGACAATGCATTCTACACTTGCGTTCCAAAATTAATCCATTATTATAAAGGAAAATTGAAATATCCAACGACCCTTAAAGAAATCATTCAACACTACCAACTTCGAGCTACTAAACTTTCATCACTATAAATCCACTCATAATTTCTAGGTAGGATCTTCAATCATGTGGACTCAATGAAACAAAAAAATCCTTCAACTCCTCTCACATTTTCTATCTGACAACAAGAGGACCCTCTTATCTGAGACAAAGGGTATGATGTCCCATTAGTTTACTTTAATGGAGAGAGTAAATAACTTTCTCAATTAGAGGACCAGATAATAGAGAATCACCTATGACTATACTTTAATCATGTTTTATCAGCTTTATGGGGGTGTACACTATCTAAGAACGAAAAAATGAGGAACTAATCAAACTGATCCATTAGACAAAACATGAAGCAAACCCTAAAAAAACACATGAGGAGAACCACCACAATGGCTTCTTGAAACAATTCTCAAGAAATTACACTAACTAATGCTTTAACAAAACCTATTGACATAATACAAACCCGAAAAATCATTCAAAAAGAGGGGGTTTCCCGTCTTAAAACACCCCACAACATCATTCCAAAAATATGAAATGAAAACTTACACTTATTTAATCAAAATAAATTCTAATGATAAAAAGATATTGGTGAGTTTCACATTGAATAATGGTATCCCATAAGGCCTCTCACATGCATATTTCTTGTGCCAAACTGGGCACCCATTCACTTGCCACACATATACTATGCCTGTGAACACTAATGGTGATAAAAAAGGTTATAGAAAAACTATTCCACTTTCTAAAACAGAAATTCTACTCACATTTCCATATTGAAATATTTATATGCTTATTTTTATACCCTACTAGCCAAACAAATCAAAACACATTATGGGTTTCATAAAATTTTTTCTGAAAAACACCAACCCTTAAAATAAAAACATATTTCACAACCTTACACATCAAACTAAATACATTTAGTTTTTCTTTAAAACACTCTCAGTTTCACAAAAAAACTCCATTTCATAAATACACACTCATTTAAAACTCTTGTATCTTCATTTAAAGAATGATTCCAGAAATTAATCAAACTTTTCAAAAGCCCACTATTCCCCAAATAAATTTTTATTTAAAATATTCATACATAAATCCAAAAACATTCCATCCCATTCAAATTACATTCCATCAGTTTAACCAATCCCATTTAAAACAGATTTTCCCAAATCTATTTTATTAAAATTTCTAATTTTTAAAAAATTGATTTCAATAAATTATACGTTTATGTTATGAAAATACACCCCCTATAAACTAAACCCCATCAACTAAAAACCATTTTCATTTAAATAAATCAATTTTTTTCACAATTTTCATGAAAAGGTGTTAAAAATGGTTTCCAAATACCCAATGAGACACAAGACTATGCATGATAAAATTAGTTTAGGTGGGTTCCATGGACATATGGTTGGATTCCATAATAAAATCACTCCACTATTCAGGAGAGTGTTTAGTAGAAATTCCCCCTACCCAAATATCCTTCCAGGCCCTACAAGCTCCCTGATACCATTGCCATAAATCTTATTTCATTTCCCTAGAAAATAATGAACAAGAAAATCCAAAAGACTCAAATTAATCCCCACTTTACATAGAAACTCAATGTTTGATCTGGGATGTATTTTCTAGAAACACCAGCAAACCTATACCCGAAGCTATGATAATCCTAGCTCCAATATAACCAAACTCTTCCCCGATTAACATGACCAAAAAGAACCAACATCCTATGAATCCATTTTTTCACGAACAATCGCAAGTATCCATTTGATCCAATGCCCGAACTAGTTCTTGGAATGAATCGTTTTGCATTCTTAATCCACACGAGCTAGAAACTAGTTCATTTGTATCAATAACATAATTTTGGAAGGATTTTACAAAATTTATTACATGTAAAAAAATTTAAAATTTCCAATACTGATATTACACAACCAAAAAATCCCTTAACAATTTTTAGAATCGATTTTTAAACATTAAAGAGAACACAAAAGATAACATCAACAAAGAAAAGATAAAAACTCTAACCGAAACCTTCATGCCACATGAGAACTATATCCTCAATCCAACTAAGCCAATTAAACAAGATAAGACCACTAACAACCCACACCATGATCACCAAATATCCACGATTTACCTATAATAAATACAGAACCAGATCTATATACTCCCAAGGGTGTGTGTAAGGTGTGAGCCAAAGCCTAGTAGGATTCCACTAAAGAAAGAGTTTCCATGATATAATATTTAAAGATAATCTAACATGATCTTATAAATTCAGGCATAAATAACACTTCTAATAATAATTTGTTTAGACTAAACAATTAAAATAGAACAATTTGAGGGAAAACCATTTCTAAAAAACATGCATAAATGATAAAATAATTTTATAAAAATAACAAACAATCAAGTGGTCCTACATATACTGATGGATGTATCCATATCATATATAGTTGAGAACAATTGTTGAATCCCCCATGGTTGATCTAGCATAAGTGGGGTCGTAGAACCTCATACCTCAATGAATGGTGGTATAATAAAAACAAACATCAGCATCCTCATGCATGATCCACTAGAAAAGAGAAATATCAAAATTTCTCATGAAGATCGATTGCCATTATAGTTCATTTATTGTTGTAAGCGTCAATCCATCTCTGTGAAACTGGGAAAATCTACTTTCGAATCACTAGTGTAATATTTCATGTCCACCCAATGAGATACTTAGGATTACCATTGTGATTAATTTCGTGTCGACATGTCACACATACGACAAATTTCATATACACTTTACAAACATTATAAATATATTAGCAAATCAATATTTTCTATATACCAAGACAAAATTTTAAACACACACCAAAACCATTATCATGTACATTTTCCACCACTTGACCAATTCATGATACCCCTTTCAAATTTTCATATGAATGTCACATAATCAGTTCATCCAATATTATGGGCCAAGCCCCTTTTAAATCAACACACGAACTAATTTAAATAAAAACATTCTTCCTTTCCTGTAAATAAGTTATAGCTCATATTTACAAATTCATGAAAATAAAAAAATGAAAAAGTATAAAATTAATTTTTTGAAAACACACATCCAGACCAAAATGCAAAATAGGTTTCTTTGAAAACACTATTTACACATTAATACCGCATAAAAAATTCCCAAGAAATCACACACCAATGCACACATAGGAATCCTTTCCCTATCCCTTTATAAAATTCATTCTCTCTAAATAAACTTGTCAAACCACTTAAAATTTCCTTTTAAACCACATAATTAAAATACGGAATATATTTTAAAACTAATTTTTTTTATTAAATTAATTTAATAATGATGGGTGATGGAACGACCTAACTCTCATGATGAATCTTCCGATGAAATGTGTGAAATCACATCCACCCCTCATTCTCACCATGTGGGCAAAAGAAGATACCCTAACTAATAGAATTAAACCCAAAAACCAAGATTAAAACCCTAAATTGATTCTCATCCTTCTAGAGATGAGAAATACAAAATAAGTGGGAGGAAAACCCTAGAATAATGGATGAAGAAAAGGGATAAGAGACTTATATAAGGGTTCCTTTATGAATCTTTTTTAATACCATTCAAAATTCGAAGAAAAAGGGAGCAGGAAGAATGAGGGAGGCATGCCATTGGATGGGGAGTATGTGGGTGTCAAGAAAGGGGTTAAAGGGGTTAAAATCGTAGAGAGAGAGAGAGAGAGAAATAGGGAAATCATTTTTAATGATATGGAACAACCGCACAGTTAGTCTGCATGGTTTTCCAAACCATACGAAGACCATTAGACCAACTATACCTAAAGAGACCTTGCTATAGGCTTACAAGGGCTGAGGCACATGGTTGTGAAAAGGCCATGTGGTAGGTTATCTCTCGAACTACATGGTTTACTAAGGTGGATCATGGTTATTACTAAGCATGCACAATCCATGATATTCATTTTACCTTTCCCGAAAACATACATTTTATCTCAAAAAAACTAAAAATAAACACAAGGGTAATTCTAGAAGAATGGTAAAAGGAAGAATAATCCAAAAATACAAACTTGTCACACTAGGTTCCTTGGAGACAAACCGAGGACCAAAATTAAATTGGAACAAAAGAGTATTTGAAAATCCGTTTGTTAAATCTCGAGATATAAATCCTGATATTTTATCAAAGAAGCACAATCAATAATAATCTTGAAATGTGACAATATTGTTTTCATAAACACAAACCAATTGGTAACATGGGAAAAATATTCATGTACCAAAATGATATTAAAAAAAGCATAAAATATCATAAAATATTTATATTTTGGATGTATCATTTGAATTGGATTTATATACACCTTTATGATTAATGTAGGTATTTAATAAAACATCAGTCTCAAATAAAACAAATTCTAACAAAACAATTTTAACGATTTGGTAAATTTTGAAATTTAACCCCATAAAAGAAAGGAAAAAAATTGCTTTGATAACACACATAAATTTAATTATTATAAAAAAAATACATTGATGTTTAATATATACACCATATAAAAATAATGAGTGGTGAACATAGCATGTGTTTCACAGAAATAAAAAGTGATATGAAATCCCATTAACTCGTGTTTTGACTCTATTTAAAGTCATAAATACACCGATATAATTAATATAAATTTATTATAAATACTTTTCAGAACCACATTTTTATATCTAATTTGATATATGGTTTTATCAAGAACATATATTACCATATTTTTAACAGTATTATTTCAACTATTTTATAATTATATATATTAAATAATTAAAAAAATAAATTATGATTCGTAGAAACATATGTGTTGTTCGTAATGTATGATAGGTCAGTGTTTCATGTAAAATATGTTAAGTCAATTTTACATGTAACGTATTCCATATTTGCGCCATGAAACTTTTTCTAAGATGGTTCCATGTGAAAATAATGTTTGAATTGTTCATTACAATACATAAATGAAAATTTAACGTATTTGTGAAAAAAAGGACCATAAAAATAAAGGGTGTTACAATGCATGTCTTGATACACTATGGAATACATTTTTGATTGAACCACTATGGTAATATTTTTGTCATAATCCACTATGGTAAATAGGTGTGTCCTAAAATACAATGGGAAATAGGTGTGTCTTGATCCACTATGGGAAACTGGAGCATCCAGATCCGCTATGATGATGGTCTTGGTCGTTATACCTAACACATTAAGTGGTTATTTTAAATATTTAAGATGGTGGGAAACCTTTATGACATGATCATTTGATTTATGATTGATTTATAATGATTTATCACTCTTATAGACCATTTATTCTGAAATAATAATGCTTTATTCCATAACTCAAGTTTAAAATCCATGATAGGTTGGGTATGAACATTTTATGTTATGTTCATGATCACAATCCCTTATTCTTATATTATTATTTCATATGATCATAACATTAAATCTATTGTATTTAACCATAATAAACATATGTGCTCACCTTTCTTATATATCATTCCAAATGTTATAATTTTTTTACGTAGGGTATTATATGGAGGATTACTATTATAGATGTTCATTATGGGTGACTTTGAGGATCATTCCCCGAATTGGGTGATTATGATCCATCATTCAAAGAGAAAAAAAATAATATGGACCTCATGGGTGTACATTTATAATGAATTGAACATTGATCTAAAAAGTTGAAAAGTCTATTTATGTTAGGCATGGGTTTCTACGGTTGTAATCAATGGAAATTTGTAGTTTACCATTTGAAACTAGAAGAGAGTAATTTATTAAGATACATAGGGATATTTTTAAGTATTTGTCTATGAATATCTCTAGGGATATATCTAATAATGAAAAAGAATATAAGGAAAATGTCCTATAATTTTGTTAAAGGATAGAGAGTGTGGCTTCCAAGAAATTATATCCCTATTTAAACGATAGAAGTTGATGTGGGTTTGGAATAGAAATAAATTTGTGTAACAACCTATAAAACACTGTATTGAGTTTGACATGATTAGGAACTGAAACATGGAGATGACTCTTTTTGCACACATGTTGTGATACTACTAGGGGATATGCTTAGGAAATTAAGAAAATCATTATGAACTATCAAAATGGATTTTAATAGATGATGATTATGAGTGAACTATGATAAATAGTAGGTTTTATAAATTAATGAATAACGTGACATGATTTAGAAATCCTATAACTGATTTTCATGATTATTTGTTTTCTAATTATGACCAGTGTTTCCCACACTATGTTTTTTTGACATTATTAAATGGTAGGAACAAGTAGGAACCATGTTAACATTGAATATGAAAAATAATTTAATTATGTGAAACCAATTGGGATGTCTATTTGAGGAAATGATGTTTTCATTATGCATAAAAACAAATCATGAAACATTATTAAAAAAATGTACCTTAAACAAACCTTATAATCACCAAATAAGAGAAGTAGAGAGTATTATGTGAGTTTTAGTAGCATATAACACATAGGAAAGATGATTTAGTTTTGTATGTGTTAAGAATTTGAGAAGAAAACCCCAAGTTAATGAATTATTAGAACATATATAAGTTTTATCTATGAAAAAGAACACAAAAATGTGATTAAAAAGGAAAAATTAACTCTTCTATTATCTTAATGGTTATGAATATTGGTCTCTTTATGATATCATCAATGATTAGAGGTCTTAAATGTTGATATTTGGCGCATTATGAAAATTTATGCCCTTCATTTAATGTATGTGATGAAAACTAGAAAGGTGGAATTAGTAACATATATATTTATGATGACAAAGAGATTAGAAATTATATGATAAATGAATGATGTTTTAAGTAATATGATGATGAAGAATATTTAGTATCTTTAGAAGTGAGTTGTGTTATTGAATTATTTTTTATTGGGTTTCTAGAATTATGAACTTTATAAGGATTTTGTAGAATTAGTTTTCTATTAATTAATTGATTGAATTTGTTAATTATGCTAATATCCAGGAAAATTGATTTAATTTCAAGATTATAGTTTATGGGGATCAAATTATTAAGGGAATTCAACCCCAAATATGATCATGATGTTGAGAAAATTGTGATTAGTTTGGAAAAACACATGTTTGATAAGAATAAATGAATTAAATAGTAATGATTACCTTGAAATAGATTAATTAATTATTGAAAACTGGTTTATGTTATCATGGAAGGAGTTCATATTTTTTTTATTTAAGTAATATATCCAATAATATATGACATATAGAATTAAGAACCTTGCAGGTACTGAAGAAGGTTTTATGGTAATTCTTGTAATTTTCATGTATTAATGGAATACATGATAAACTTATTAACATGATTGGTATATGAGAAACAAGTGTTAAATTATGATATTGGTGGGGGGGGGGGGGGGTAAATGTTAATTTACTTCTGAGATATTTAGTGACTTTCTTTAAAAATATTTGAATTTTTATATTTAATAATATTCAAAGCAAAACCATTTATGAAACTATTTATGTCTACTTTTAATGATTTTTAGTGGCAAATTTATTATTTTTACTGATGGTTATTTATTCATATTAAATAACATATTATGACCATTTTGATTTGATGAAACCAAAATTTAGAATAAATAAATTATCATTCTATCTATGCATTTTATGATTCTTTGGTGCTTCATGATCAAAATATTCAACATCATTTCATAGACTAAGTGATGAAGTTGATATTGATCATGGAACAACCACATGGTGAGTTTGTTCAATTAAAATTTAATGAAATCATGTAGGTATATTCATATAAAAAATCCTCAACATTATAAAATGATATTGAAATAAAATGTTATGGTATTATCATCATTTTTTAGGATAAAAATGTCTATTTTTAAGATTCATTCAATTATGGATTTTTTATCATCAATATTATTCTGAAAATGTTCTCCATATCTCTCCATCTATATTTTGGTGATTGTTTTCTCTTTAATGTCCATTTTTTCACTTCACATCTATGTTCTCATATTTTGAAACCTAATCTGTGTTATTCAAAATGACCTTCATAAATACATTTCTGTATTCCTGAGTATATATTATTTACCCTTTTTAATGAGTGATCTTCTAGGAATGGACCTTCCATGTATTAAATTACTCATGGTTAAGATTAATTTTTAAGGGGAAATTCAACACATGGGGGGTGGTGGTGGTTAATGTAGCACAACACTTTTCAACTGAATGGTTTTCCAAAACAATTAGAAACTGATTCATGCTTCCCACAAAATTTTCAAGATTTGTTTTTGAATAAATTAAATTTCATTTCTATATTTCAGTACATGTTATGCCATGTTACACTTTTTCTACATGAAACACTGTCTTAGCTTTCATTACACGCAACATAGTGTTTAAAATACAGTTTTTTTAATAAAGTTATCTCGACACCATTTTAATAACCATGGAATTAATCCTAGTAATATGAATAGTAATTATTTATTTTAAATTATTATGTATTCATTATTTATTTAATTAAAAATATATTTATAATGAAATAATTTATTTTCATTGAAGTCTTTATATATTTCGATAGTACTATATTATAAAAAATATATTTATGAATTTTTTTGAACTATAGTAAAAGTAATTTTGGATAGTTTTTGAATATAAATTTTATAAAATAAATTTATTTTTTCAATTCATAATTAAAAAATTATCTTATGATAACTTATGAGGTTTTTCTAAAATGATTTAGTTTTTTAAGGATAGTGAAAATTACTGAAATTTAATTGAAAACTAACTTTTCAATAAATTTTTTATAAAGATAAATAATATTTTAAATGAGTTATATTGTTTAATTAGTTCAATTGTAAATATGTTAGTCCAATTAATGAAACTTGAATCATTTACACTTCAAATTTTAATATAAAATCATTGTATACTTTTAATCATTTTCATGTAAAATACATTGTTTCTCATCAGGTCTCTATGATTAATTTTATATTATTTTTTCCTATTCAATGAATTGATTTTGAAAAATGAATTCCCTATCTAGAACATGAAAAACTTTTAATTTCAAATAAGGTCAATATAATTTTGGACCAAAATTATGTTTGTATGACTTAAAAATTAATTACCATGTATAAGTAAAAATGGGTTTACTAAGGGTAAAACTAGAATTATAAGAGTTAAAATGACATAAAATATTACCCTTATTTTATTGAAAGTGTTAACTTAGATCATTGGAATAAAAATCTTCAAAAAATATAAATTCTTTTCCCCTTATGTTTATTATGACCTATATAATAGGTTTAGTAATGAAAAATACAAAAAGGTACTTTTCATAAATTTAATTTATACAAAGCATTGGTAATAGGGGTAAAATATTTGTTGGGTTGAAAATTTTATTTTGAAATAAAAATATTTTTTATATTTTATTATACTTTAGGGTAATTTGTGAAATACATTAACTATAGTAAATTCTTAAGAAACACCAATTTAATAAGTAGTTTGTTATGAATTAACTAAAATAAATGATACTAAAAATGTTAAAAGTGAAACATATTGAATGTGTTATTTTATTTAATTAATTTTCTAGATTAATATATCATGTTAAATAGAATTGATTATATAATATTCCAATTCAATATTTTTATTGATATTTTTAAATTAACGTTAAATGAATAACATCCAAATTTGAACTAATGGTATTTTAAAATAAATGATATTTTTTTAAATGACTTAATATTACAAAAAATCCAATCCTCTACCTTGAAATATTTAAATGTCAATAAATATCATTTATGTTTGATTAATGGACCATTTAATATTTTATAATTTATATATTTACCATTAAATGGAAGAAAACCCTTTTAGAACAGCTATGTTTAATGTAATGCCTTTTCAAGTTAAATGTACTTAGGTTAAAATTAATTTCATATACACACAAGATCACTATTTTGTAAATATAATTTAAAATTTACTATTATTGGGTCAAAATTGTGTATTACGGGTTATTTATATTTATTCATAATGGTAAAAAATATTGATTATAAAATTAGTTAACAAAATGAAAAACTAAAATGGAAAAAATAGAGAAGCCTAAGATTTAAGGGATAAAATTATTAACAGATTGAATAAATGTGTGGTGGAGGTATTTCTCAACCATATAATCCCTATAAACCATTAATTATCACTTTGGATCCACTTATGATAATTTTGACATCCGAATACTAAATTCAGTTGAGTTTTTACAAGAACGTCACTCATCCTCAACTATAAAAGGAAACTCCCTCTCCCTACTTATACACACCTCCGAAGCCAACTTCCTTGACCAAGATAATCCAAATCACATAACAATATAACTATAAACATACTGGAAGCATTATGTTGTGACTAATGAACTATTTTGAAGTGTTTAGTGTATACCTAAGGATGATACATGAATAAAAGGAGGTTTTAATGGGAACGATGGAAGGAAAACCTTATAGTAAGAGAATTTATAGTATAATTTTTTTGAGAGACTTATTTCCTATAAAATTTTCCTATATGTTGTGTGTTGTATATACTAACCTACTACATGATATATCAAGTATCCCAAAAAATTCTGGAATAATTAATTATTTGATTCATGTCATTCTTTTATAGGGATTAAGATTCAAAATTTAGTTAAGAAGTAAGGGATTTCAATATTAGTTTTTTCTTCAATGAGACACTTGTAATAATCACCACCTATTTGTTTTATATTGTTCATATAAATCCCATGAATTATATTATGATTCTTATTCTAAAAAATCATGGTGTTTAAATATCTATTGGAGTATATATCTTTCACGGGGATTACAATTCAACTGTTAACTAATCGGTATGGGATTTCATTCTAAATTTATATTCTTTCAAATTTCTGTTTGGTAATAAACCTATCTTATTAAAAAAAGTATATATATAAACCCTTTATCATATAATAGCATATATTTATTCATCCTCATGATATTTTATAATTTTTTTTTGTTATTTCATGATTGGGAATATGATTCAATGTTACCAAGGTGGTAAATATGTAATGTACCAATACCATCCTTTATCAATGATTATTTACGATTAAGTCAAAATTTTAAAATATAACATTATACCTATAAATATTTCCTTGAATTTTACTATCCCCATTTAATTAATGATATATTAATGTAAAATTACCATTTTAATCTTTTTTTCTATTTAAGAAACCAATGAAAATGTTTTTAATAATGTATTACATTATTTCTCTCTTCGGTTGGAAATAGGTTTTCATTTAAAGCTATGTTTTCTAAAATAATTTCAAACTATATTAATGATATTTTTAGATACATTTTATGGAAACAATTTTTAAATATTTTTTATTATTTTAAAAGTGTTTTAAACGATTTTAAAATCATATATTATATGTTTTAAGGTTATTTTCATAGAAAAAACTTTTTAAATTTTCATTATGTTTTAATAATTGAATTTTTATGAAGAAATGATATATTCAAAAATAAATGTTTTAGAATAACTGTCACAATTGTTTTCTGTCTAATAGGATATCTATGTTTGTTTACAAATACATAATGGGAATATGATCCAAGAATAACATTTATACTCTTTTGTTGAATTAATTATCTTTTTATTAGATAATGGTAATGAAAACCATTTCTATTTAATGGGTTATAACATAAAACAATTATTAGGAATCCCAATAATTTTGATGGGTTACTCTATGATGAAATTTTTATGAAATATTTCTATTTTCTATAGGTTTTGATATGATGAAAATTTTATGATACCCATTTTATTTCATGGTTTGTGGGATGATGAATGTTTCAATTCTTGTTGTTCACGTATGAATGATTTATTATTTGAGGTGTGGGACTTATATTTTCTTCTAATACATTGAGATAAAATTTATATATCATAAAAAAATGAAAAACTAGTCTGTGGGCTTGTTACACTGTGGAAACTAGGTGAATCCCATTGCAATATGGGGAATAGGTGAGTCCAAATCCACTATGGGAAACAAGTGAGTCCAGTTCCACTATGGAAAATAGGTCTTTTATGGTCCACTATGATAATTAAGTGCTTCCAGATCCACTATATTGATGGTACTGTTTGTAAAATCTCATGTAAATAATGAATATAAAATTTTCATATTAATTAATATTTGTGAATAAAATGTTAATATTACTTTAATGGGAATGAAATGTTTGATTGCGTACCGAATACGCAACAACGACTTTCTTTGAAATCTTACATTGCACACTAATAATATAATAATATTATTTTAAATGATAGTTAATGCCTAGCCATTATAATAGTGGGGATGAACAAAAATAAATACAAAATGATTATTTTGGTTTGTAAATTATTTTTACAATAAAAGTTAGAGGCTTAAAATATGAACAGAAATTGATTTTTAAGCACAAATATTCTAATGTAAATTAAAAGGTCGATTAACTACCTTTTGATGCAGAACCATTTTTAAATATACATTTTTCCAATTTTATATGTTATATTTGAAAAAATAAAGTTTTTCTTCAGAATTGGGATATCAAAATTTACTTAGTGTAAGTTTTTTTTTATTTTTTTGATAATGTTTATTTTTTTATGAAAAGTGAAAAATATTGTATTTTAAGTCAAAACCCCTTTTTAATCTAATTTATTTATATGGTTATATTAAATCTTTAATTTTGTTTAATGTTTAATTATGATATATTTTAACCATTTAATCCAATGGTGTTCATTGGAATTAATTTCATATAGAAATTGGACATAAATAAGTGTCGATCATTTGATAGATATTGTTTCTTAAAAACACGTTATTTGTTTTGACCGCGTGAATTAATTATAAAATTAATTAATTCAACATCTAGGTTTTGAATTTGGTAAAATTGACCTCATTTATGAATTTGGAATATTATGAATTGCTTAGGGTTAATTATTTGTATTTTTCTGAAAAACATTAATTTTTGATGAATAGTTAAACCATTAAGTGGTAGTTAAAAAATAGATTTTTCATTTAAATGAAATTTTACAACCTCTGTGAATTGAATTCCCAAAATACGACATATATGTTTGTCATTATTATGTAAAATTTGGTTCAATGGGATGAAAATAATTTTTGAAGAATAGTATCTTTTGAGTTTTATTAACCGCGATAAGTGGTAATTAGTGTAATTTATGGTAAAATTAATGTTATAATAATATGAAATTATCTAGACACAAATCCTAACCTTATTTTATGTGTCATGGACGAACATGAAAATCCATGGGTCAATTTGGGGACCCCATGGAGCCACTTGTGTAGGATAATTTCATTAATACCTTTTTATTTAAAGTAAAAATAATAATGTCACTAACATGTATGATTTTACTAAAACAATTTTACATGGGGTTATATAAGTTATATTTTTGACTATAAATATTCATTAGAAATATAATAATATTTCATACATCATGGAATTTTTTTTATAATTTTTAGACATTAAATAAATAAATTTATTTGTGACACCATGATGATGTAATGATTACCTCATTAATGAATGATTTAATTAAAATGAATATATAAGTTAAAATATAAGACATACACATGTATAAAACCTATTGGATGGGTGTATTTAGAACTCGTCTCACCTTAGCCTCGAAATATATCATTTTGGGACCATTAATATCCGAAACCCATTTTATAATAAAGTAACATTTCAAGACTTTCAAAAAGTGACCCTCCTCCCTCTTATAAAAAGCCCCCAACTCTACCCCCTTAATCGCACCTCTCAAGTCCATTGATTGTCAAACCACGACTCATATTATCTCTCCACATCCCTATAATCCTCCTAAAATCCTCACTTTTTCATAATTCTTTTCAAGAGAGCCTTTGCCTCAAATCAAAAGAAGTTGCCCGATTTAGAGGTAATGCCTTCTCTCAAAATACTTTGTTGTATTGTACTTCTTCACTCCCCCCTAATATTAATATTATTTTATTCAATAATGAAAAAAGTATCCTAAATATACTAGGATGTTTTTATGAGGAGGATTTGATTTACACTGACACACAAACCCGTCTAATGGTTGAGGAACATACTGTGTCTGTGGGTGGCAAATTACTGTCTCACAAAATGATGATTGTTAAATCTTCTCCTAACACATTTCATGGTGGCCAATAAGATGGAAATTTATTTATATATGATATATATGGTATTTATGTTTTCTATATTCTTCTGTATTTAATGTTTAACTCATATCATTATGCTTTTCATGTCGTGTAATTGTGATAATTTCATTTGAGGAAGTGTGGACTACCGCCCCCTCAAGTGATTTGACACGTTCATGCAATACATGGAATGTATAAGGAATAAAATTAATGAACTTATGTGAACTATATAACATATATATTATACTGGAATTATAATATATATACCCCTCATTTAGTTTTAATTCCATTAATATGACAAAGACATGAAAGTAGCGTTCATGCGTACGTACGACCTACCGTCTCCATGAACGGTGCATTTAATTTTTTATCACCAAATGTTATTTAATAGCATAAAATTAATAAATAATGGATATATATTATATTTAAATCATGAATACCATTTTGAAGATTATTTAATTATAACTATAAAGAAAACTCTCTTCAAACAAGTTTATTTTTTATTCTTACACCGAACATCGACAAAAACATCTGATATGACCTCACATAATTAACTAATTATTATAACCTGAAAATATGTGATATTAATTGAATAATTAACTTGAAAGGATGTTATTAATAAATTATAAATTTACATAAGTTTATTATTTTGTAATATAAAGAACTAACGAGACATGTTAGACTCGAGGTAAGGGTTTCTACCTCTCTCTTTCTTTTAAGTACTATCTTTTATGTCACTTCTTTCAAACTCTCTTTATTATTATGGGGGATGTTATTTTATATTCCCAAAACTATATATTTTATTTTCATATGATGAGAGACCATATTTTATCTCATCAATCCATTTTTGGAAGTCTTAAGTGGTGCTGTTAGGCTACCAAAATTTCGTAAGGGGATTTCTTATCTCACATTTAATTCCGTGAGATTTCCATTGTTCGCCACTTATTTATTTCATATGGTGTATTGTGTACTTACATTTGATATATATTGTCATGATTCTATTTATATTAATGGTATTCTATGATTAATTTGGTGTTTATTATCTTTTGGTCATATGACTCGATTTATTACGACGAGGTAAGGGGGTTTTAACTCACTTTTTATTCCCTTGATATTCATTCTATTTTTGTCTCTATCTCCTTTGAGTGGTGTATGTACTGACAATTATTTTACTCTATGTATAATATAATTTCATTTATGGGTATTTACATCAGCATTTTATGGTCTTTCTTTCAAGTGAAGTATTTTTTTGTATGTTACCAAATCGGTAATGAACCTTTCACCATTCACTTTTTAAAAGAATCCTTTTTGTTATGTCTTTTAATTTACGTCTCATTATGATGGGATATGTTCTTATATATCCTTATTGATGTAAATTTTATGTCAATGTGATTAGATACCCTTTACTCTATCATAAAATGGTTTTCTGAAATTTTAAGTGATGTCGTTATGCTGTCAAATTTCTGCAAGATAACCTCTTATCCCAATTTCAATTCTTTGGGTTAAAAATATACTTCATAATTATTTCACGCTATGTATATGTGTGAATAAAATTTTAATGTTCTACGATTACTATCCAATTATGTTGGGTTTATTCTTATTTTTCACACATAATTATGTTATTTTTTTGTCCTTAATATAAGGATACTGTCTTTATAAGGGATTTTTTCGCAATTTACATTCCATTGAGACTTCATTGTTGATATGCCCCAATTCACTTTGATATGGTGTATATACTATCCTTTGGCATATTATATCGTTAATAGCATTAATTTAATGGTATTATAAAGTTATGATTAAATTCTATCCCTCAATAATATGTATTGAAGCATCTCTTATTTGGTTAAGAACTCCTTAACTGAAATTTCATCTTAATGATTTAATCACCTAATATTTATTATTAATTTCCTTGTTTCAAAATGTTTTTAAGGATTTATTTATATGGACATTACTATTTTAAGATATTAATTCATTTAAAATCTTCAATGTTGCATGGGACACTTTGATTCAAAAATATCTTTTTTTAAATGGTTTTGAAAATGGTTTTGATAAAGCATTGATTACCTCAATATATTGAACTAATATATTGTAATTTCAATGTGGAAATTTTATTTTTACATTATGATTATATTATGTGTTATGATTATGTTGTGGTTCATGGGAATTGTTTATGTATACTGGTGGTTCCGTGATAAACCTAGGGCGGGTGAGCCAAAGATAGATCTCTAATGCAATGAGTAGCGTGAATGAGGTAAACCTGAATGTTTATCCAAGGAGATTTAGGGAATATACTATGATGCATATTCCAAATGTGACTCCCATTGTAGATATGATAGTTACAATGTTAGTATGTTATGTATTCCTTAATTTACATTTATCAATTGTGATTACTATTTGTAATTCATAAATAATATGATTTAAGAAGGTATGTTATGATTGAAAATTATGGTTTCATCGACTTGTATTTTTGATGGGTTATTGTTTGTTTTCATTTAGTTATAACCCTTACTGAGCTTTTTATGCTCATCCCATGTTTTTGAAATGTTTTCCGTAGGACATAAAGTGGAATAGTGTCAAGGATGGGATCATGGAAATGTCATGCTGTTTATGACATGAAACGAGACATGACTATTTTGTTTAAGAGTTTTTATTTTGTGAAAAAAATGGAAACTGATTAGATGTGTCTACTTTGTATTCATTGAGATGTAATAGTTACGTCCTAATTAAGTAAAACTCTAAAACTAAAACAATCCTCAAAATTAATTATTCATTTAATTAAATATTATGTAATGTTTTAAGGATGAATCCTTATAGTTGGTATCAAAGGTTGATTTAGATCACTTTATAGGATAGAGTGTTATTTAAACATAAGTGACAAGTTTTATATATCCACAATGGTTATTATATAAGATGGAGTAATTGTTATTTTTGAAAGTTGTACTGAGTTTTAGATGACATTTATAAGTATATATTAGTGTTTATCTTGCTCATTATTATATGATGATTTTTCTGATATACTCACACTTACATTTTATATTTTAGTAAATGGATGGATCTAGCAGGAAACAAAGTAACAGTGGATGTGAAGGAAACTTTGATAGTTTTCTGAATGAGCAACTGAATGATATGGGAGATGTAATGGGAACTCTTGTGGTTATTCTCAACCAAGTATCTGGAGTTATGATTGACCACCTGAACCTTAGTGATTTTTATAAGGCATCACAAATGAGAGAAACAAATCCCTACGGATGTTCAGGTAATTATCAAAAAGGTACGTATGTTCAAAAACCTATGTGTCAAAGATGGGGAAATAAAGAAATAAGAAAATTTTTAAAAGGGACATAAAGATTCTATATATGTGGAAATGAAGGTCATAATGCATGAAAATTCCATAGAAAAAGGAAGCATCTAGTTGACTCTATGAAAGGGAATGAAGTTCATTCTGAAGGATCAAATGAATTTTTTAAATGTGGTGTGCATGGTCATTTTTCAAAAACATGTTCTACGAAGACGTTTTAGGAATGGGATCACTAGGATCGTACAAATATTCATTTACCAATACCTAATTCCATTCTAATTGAGGATGAAGAAACTAACAATGACTATTGAAAGATATGGATTATTTTTTACATATGTTTTCCTATTATTGATTCTTTGGATATGATTCATGAATTTTGTTGTAGGAAATATGTATTTAAGATTAAGTTGGAATGAAATGGTTAATGGATCAAGAAAAATGTTTAATGAGTAAGAATTCAACTTATAAGTGATTCAAGAGTTATGGTAGATTTTAGGATGGTGAAATGCATAAAATAATTAAGGATCTTTTGATGATTTAAAGACTTTTTATAGTATATGTGTCCTTGATTTTTGATATATAAAAATTTTATTCTAGGAATAATTATCTTTTCTTTTGTGGATATAGTTATAAAGAATCATTTGGGTCAATATGATCCTTGAATTTAAGGCAAATATCATTTAATACATTTTGGGATGAAAAAAGAAATTTATTAGATAACCTTTGTGGTTAAAATGTGTTATGGTTTTTTTATGAATTTAGCACGTTTTGGGGAATGTTCTAAAATTAAATATTTTTTTAAAAAAGACAACACACATATCGTGTGACAACCTGTCGCATCAGACGAAGCTACGAGAATAGAACCCACAACCAATGTGTGACTGGTATTTATCTCCTACCATTGGACTAAGTGAAGTCCCTAGTTAGTATGACTAATGATTTTTAGTTAGATGATCTAATGAATCAGGAATAAGTTTATTTTTGGTTATCTATGGGAATGATTAACCTATCATTGAGGATATGTGATTAGGTTAATTTCTTTTTAGTATGAGACTTTAAGAGTAACTGATTTTTTTGGAGATAAATGTTAAGATATACCTTGGAAGACTATGTGATTAAATCCTTCAGAGATTTGGGATTAAATCTTAGTTCAGATTAGTTTGAATAATTTTATGGATATCTATTTATTGAATGATATTTGTTGAACTTTGGGTATTGTTGGACAAATTTTAGAGATTAAGAGTATATTTTTTTATTATATGATATCATACTAACCATTTTGGTTTCAGTTGATGTCTAAATACAGGGGAAATATATAGTTCTCCTATAGTGGATTATGTTATTCTCTAGAAGATGATTCTTGTGTATTTGATGCGACGAAGTCTTTTTGAATGCTCATCGTTTAGATGAAGATTATTTTTGGTAGAAACTTATTAAAGGATGAATCTATACATAAAGTTAGGTATATTTCCTTATGTTTTTATTCTATGTTGTAAATGAATTCCTCTAAATTATTAAAAGTAACGTAAAACAAAAATTTTGTTTGTTTACGTTTCCTACTGGGTAATAATATACCATTTACACACATCATATGTTTGTGATTTTCTTGTGGTTATCTTTCTCTAAATCATGTTTTCTATCACTCTCCAACAGAACATGACCTTTTTTTCTCTTCTATATCATTTTTTCTCACATGGAATCCTATTCTGGGTTAACTTGGGTGGCCTTTGTACTTTTATTTATTTCTTTTAAAGTGATAGTTAAATTTACTCCTTTTCTGATGTGGGGCTTTCAATGAAGTTTTGGAGCCCAATTTTAAAATTGCGAGGACGCAATTCTCAAAATGGGGGAAGGATGTAACATCTCAGGTAAATAATGAATATGAAATTATCATATTTTAAAATATTTTGGAATAAAATGTTAATATTATTTTAAAGGGAATTCTATGTTCGATGGCGTACCCAATACGCAACAACAAGTTTCTTTGTAATCTTACGTTGCACACTAATAATATAATAATATTATATTAAATGGTAGTTAACACCTAGACATTGTAATGGCAGGAATGAAAAGAACTAAATAAAAAATGATAATATATGATTGTTAAATATTTTTACTATAAATGTTAATTAGAGGCTTAAAATAAGAAAAGAAATATATTTTTAAGCATAAATATTCTAATGTTCTTTAAAAGTTTGATTAACTACATTTTGATGGGGAACCCTTTTTAAATCTACCTTTTTTTTCAATTTTAGTTGTTATATTTGAAAAAATAAAAACCTTCTTTAGAATAAGGACATCAAAATTTACTTTCTATAAATTTTTGTTATTTTTCCGATAAAGTACATTTTTTATGAATAGTGAAAAATGCTGTATTTTAATTCAAAACCTCCTTTTCATCTAATTTATTTATATAGTTAGATTATATTTTTAATTTAGTTTAAATTTTATTAAGTAATATTTTTATCATTTTATCCAATGGTGTTCATTGTAATTTATTTCACGTTGAAATTGGACACAAACAAGTGTCAATCAATTAAAAGACATTGTTTCTTAAAAACACCTTATTTTTTTGACAGCGGGAATTAATTATAAAATTAATTAATGAAACATCTATATTTTGAATTTGGTAAAATGGAAATCATTTTTGAATTTGGAATATCTAGTACTTCTTAGGGAGAATTTTTGGTATTTTTCTGAAAAACATAAATTTTTGATGAATAGTGAAACCACTAATGGTAGTTAAAAAACTAATTTTTCATTTAAATGAAATTTTACCACTTCTGTGAATTGAATTTCAAAAATCCCACATACATGGTTTTCATTATTAAATAAAATATCATTCAATGGGATGAATATAATATTTTATGAATAGTATATTTTGAGTTTTATTAACCGCGATTAGAGATAATTAGGGTAATTTAAGGTAAAAATAATGTTAAAATAATATGAAATTACCTTGACACACGTCTTAAACTTATTTTATGAGTCAGGTACGACCCATAAAATCCATGGGTCAATTTGGGGACTCCATTGAGACACTTGGGAAGGATAATGACATTAATTCTTTTTTATTTAAAGTAAAAATAAAAATCTCACTAACATTTATTGTTTTACTAAAACAATTTTTTCATGGGGTTATATAAGTTATCATTTTGACTATAAATATTAATTATAATGATAAAAAGGTTTCCTACATCATGGTAATTTTTTTTATAATTTTTAGATGTTAGATAAATAAATTTATTTATGACACTATGATGATGCATTGATTACCTCATTAATGAACGATTTAATTAAAATGAAAAGATAATGTAAAATATAAGACTTACACTTGTCTAAAAAATATTGGATGGGTGTATTTAGAACCCTTATAACCTTATCCTAGAAATATTTTATTATGGGACATTTAAAATCCTAAAACCATTATATAATAAAGTAACATTTCAAGACTTTCCAAAAGTGACCCTTCTCCCTCTTATAAAAATTCATCACCTCTACCCCATTAACGACACATCTCAAGAATTTGGATCATCCAAAATCTGTTCCTATTATCTCTCCACATCCCTCTATTTCTTCTAGAAGCCTCACTTTGGGCAGAATTCTTTTAAAGAGTGCATTTTCATCAAATCAAAAGAAGTTACCCGATTTATAGGTAACACCTTCCCTCAAAATACTTTATTGTATTTCCCTTCTTCACTCCCCCTAATATTCATATTATTTGATTCCATAACCACAAAAATATCCTCGATATAATATTATGTGGTTATAAGGAGGATATGATTTACACTTACACACACACACCCGTCTAATGGTTAGGGAACATACTGTTTCTGTGGGTGGTGAATTACCGTGTCACGAAATGATGATTTCTCAATATTATCCTATCACCTTTCATGGAAGCCATTTAGATGTAACTATATTCATATATTATTTATATGGAATTTATGTTTTCTTTATTCTTTTGTATTTTATGTTTAAATCATATCATTATGCTTTTCATGTCGTGTAATTGCGATAATTTCATTTCAGGAAGTGTGGACTACCACCCCCTCAAGTGATGTGACTTGTACATGCAATACATTGAATGTATAAAGAATGAATTTATTGAACATATGTGAACTATAAAACATATATATTATACTGTAATTATAATATATATATATATCCCTCATTTAGTTTTAATTCCATTAATATGACAATGAAATGATAGTAGCATTCATGCGTACGTACGACCTACCGTCTCAATGAACAGTGCATTTCATTTTTTATCTCCAAATGTAATGGAATAGTATAAAATTAATATATAATGGATTATTATGATATTTAAATCATCAATATCATTCTTGAGATGATGTAATTATAACTACATGGACAATTCTCTACAATCATGTTTATTTTTGACTCTTGCACAAAACATTGAAAAAACGTCTGATATGACCTCACATATTTAACTAATTTTTATAACATGATAATATGTTATATGAATTGAATAATAAACATGAAATTATGTTATTATGAATTTATAAATTGAATTATGTTTATTATTCAGGAATATAATGAACGAACGAGACAAGTTAGACTTGAGGTAAGGGATCCTACCTCTCTCTTTCTTTTAAGTACTTTTTTATGTCACTTCTTTTATGATCCACTTTCTTATGTTAGGGGGTTTTATTTTATATTCCTCTTACTGTAATGTTTTATGTTTATATTATGAGACACCCTATTTCATCTCATCAATTTATTTTTGGACGATTTATGTGGCACCGTTAGGCTACCGAATTTTCGTAAGGGGATTTATTATCTAACATTTAATTCCTTGAGATTTTCATTATTCACCTCTTATTTATTGCACGTGGTGTATTGTGTACATAAATTTGATATATATTATCATGATTCTATTTATATTCATGGTATTCTGTGATTAATTTGGTTTTTATTATCTTTTGGTCATACGAATCTATTTATTACAACGATGTAAGGTGTTTTTATCTAACTTTTTATTCCCATGAGATTCTTGATATATTTGTCACTATCTCCTTTTAGTGGTGTATGTACTACCAATTATTGTACACATTGTGTAATATAATTTCATTTATGGGTATTTACATCAACATTTTATGGTCCTTCTTTCATGTGATATATGTTTCGTATGTTACCAAATCGGTAAGGGGACATTTCACCCTTTTCTTTTTAAAAGACTCCTTTGTGTTATGTATTTTAATTTTCATCTCATTGTATTGATATATGTTCTTATATATCCATATTGTTGTAAATTTTATATCCAAGTGATGAGATACCCTTTTCTCTCTCATGAAATCTTTTTTTTTGAAATTTTAAGTGATGCTGTTAGGCAATCAATTTTTTTTAATAGAACTTCTTATCCCAATTTCAATTCATTAGGTTAAACATATACTTCTTGATTATTTCATGCAATGAATATGTGCTAATAAACTATTATTTTTCTATAAATACTATCCAATTATATTTGGTGTATTCTTATTTTTCATACATAATTATGTAATTGATTTATCCTTCATATAAGGATACTGTCTTTATAAGGGATTTCGTCTCAATTTAAATTCCCTTGAGACTTCATTGTTGATATTCACCAATTCACTTTGATATGGTGTATATATTGTCCTTTGGAATATTATATCATGAATACCTTTATTATCAGGATATTATGATGTGTTGATTAAATTGTATCCCTCAATTATTTTTATTAAAGCATTGCCTATTTGGTTAATTGCTTCTTAACTAAAATATCATCTTAATGATTTAATATTCTAAATATTTCTTTTTTAATGTACTTTTTTCAAAATAGTTTTAAGGATTTATTTATATTGAAATTACTATTTTAAAATATTATTTCCTTTTTATGCACCAAAGTGGTATGGGACACATTTATTCAGTAATATATTTTTTAAATGGTTTTGAAAATGGTTTTGATAAAGTATAGATTACGTCAATATGTTGAACTGATATATTGTGATTACAATGTGGAAATGTTATCTTTACATTATGATTTTGTTATGTGTTATGAATATGTTATGTTTATTAGAATTGTTTACGTATACGGGTGGTTCTTTGATAAACCTTGGGCAGGTGATCTCGAGATAGCTCCCCAATGCATTGGGTAACATAAAGGAGGTAAACGTGAATGTTTCTCCGAGGAGATTTAGTGAATATACTGTGATGGGTATTCCAAATGTGACTCCCTATGTAGCTATAATAATTACATTGTATGTATGTTATGTATACCTTATGTTACATTTATGAATTGTGATTACTATGTGTTATTGAAAAATAATATGATTTCAGAAGGTATGTTATGATTGAAAATTATGGTTTTATTGATTAGTATTTTTAATGGGTTAATGTTTCCTTTCATTATGTTATTACCCTTACTAAGATGTTTTGGCTCATACAATGTTTTTTGAAATTTTTTCCATAGGACTCAAAGTGGAATGGGGTCAAAGAGGGGATCAAGGAAATGTCATGCTTTCAAAAACAACGAACTAGAAATGAATTTTTATTCAAGAGTTTTTATTTTGTGAAAAAATGGAAAAAGAGTAGATGTGTCAACTTTTTAATCATTGAGATGTAATAGTTATGTCCTAATTCTCTAAAACTCTAAACCTGAAAAGATCCTCAATGTGAATTAATCATTTAATTCAAGATTCTGTAATGTTTTAAATCTCGGTTCTTATACTGTTTGTGTACCTCAAAAAATGAAATGGTTCTTTTTTTAAATTTATTATGGTACCACACTTTTATGAAATGATCTTGTGGTTCATGATTTATTTTTGATGTCTTATCACTCTTAAGGACCATGTTATATGAAATGATGATGATTTATACCATGAATTATCTTTATGATCTTGGATATGTTGGGAATGAGCACTGTATGTTTTTTTCATTATCAGATTCCAAAAAAATTATCTTATGATTTCATATGATCGTATATAGATATCTCTTATTTTTACCCTTACTGATCATTCGTCTCACTATTTCTTATATTTCCATTCCTAGGATATAAAAAATGGTTTAGGTATGGTATGCTTAAGAGGATTACTATTTGAGAAGAACACTGTGGGAGATGTTGAAGATCATTCAACTAATTAGAATATTAGGTATTGAGTTTCCAAATATAGTAAAATATAATGGTCCTTTGTCATGTACCTTTTTAATGTATAAAACTCCATCAAAAAAGATGAAATATAAATTTATGTTAATCTAGGGCCTCAATAATGTGCCCCATTCTATATTTTTTCATAATACAAATTTTGAGCTTTGAACCCCTTAGACTCCCTTGAAACCTTCAACATACCTTATAATCATCATTAAACATTATAAAAACATCAATTTTATGGATTATAAACTGTTAAATTCTATATAAAAAATCTGATCATGATTTGGACGAACTAGTCACTAAAAATTCATTTAACTACTGAAATTTTAAACTTAAGAAATGAAAATAAATATATTTCATATTTCAACATAGATGTATATTTTCCAATATAGAATGTTGGTCGAATGATTATAGTCTATTCATTACATTATATGATAAATGAATTTGATTTCAAGAGTGATGGGCGGGGCTCTCAATATCCCTTAGAATAATTGGTAGGACTCAAATGAAAAACTAGAATATGTATTTTATGTAATCATTCCCATATATTTAAAATTATTGATTGTGGTATTTAAAACAAGTATATGTCTTGACATATGGAATTGATGATATGTAATTTCTAAGAGTAATCAACTAAATTTTCCTATATTATGTGTTCTATCACCATAGAATTAGATTTTATTATAAATGTGTTTATTTATCTTATCATCCTAGGGTTTGTAATAAGATCATGTAATCAGTTAAAAAGAGTTATTAAATTTTCATTTATTTCATACAATATATTAAATAAAATATTTATTCATTGATACTATTTTGGTAAATTTATTCACATTCTATTTGTTTGAGCTCTTCAGTATTATTTTCCATTTATCCAAGATATAATATAAATTACTACACAAGGTACATCTAAATGAATAAAAATTACGCGGAATTTTTGGGAAATGTTGTAATTTTACTATGGATTAATGATCTTCATATGAATTTTTATAAAAATTTCTATTTTATCATAATGAAATATCATTCCTTATTTAAGGATTTTCTTACCCCACAAATTACTAAAATAAAATTGTACATTAGATTCTACAAAGTGAAATATTTTCTGTAAATCAAGTTATCATGGGACCATTGCATCTAGGGTGTCACATCATTCATTGATTCAATTATAAATGAAATATTATTTTGAAATAAAAAGGGGTTAATTGAATTTAATAAATGATTTAGTAAATTATTTCCCAATATTAGATTACGATTTTTATATTATTTTATATTATTGGTTTTCATATTATATTACTTATATTTGATTAAAAATATAAATTTCATCTAATTTAGTTTTGAAAAATTATTTTTAATGATTCTATGAATGATGTGCTTTTATTTCCATTGGTGGATTTATTTTACTAAATATACAAGGGATATTTTTATTTATAAACTCATAAAATGTTTTATATACCATGATATATGTGCTACATTCCATACATATTTCTAGGAAATAAAGAGTTTATATTAGGGGTGTATGTATATGTTGTATATTACTCCATTCTATTGAAATGATTAGGTGATAGTTCATCTTGAAAGAAAATAAATTTCAAACTATTATATATATACATATGCCCATTTTTTATTTTATAGTTGGTATTTTTTATTATTTTGGTATAATAAATATGATGACCTACATATGGGATGAAATATTAAGGTGTGAGAATAAATGATCATTTCTTTGAAGACATATTATTATTAAAAGTGATCCTTGGTAACATTTTTCATTTAATATATATATTTTATTGTTTAAATATTATGATTTTTATATAGGGGTTTATGTATGTGACCTAAATATATTATAATTTTTTTGCTATAGCTAATTTACACAAATTAATGTGCAATGGTTAGTTTACAACCTAAATTATTCATTTCTTATTTCATAAATAAAATAGTGTTATTTACCTATAACATAATTTATTATCTTTTTATTTTTTTTTATTGATGAGTTAGTGAATTCATACTGATTTTATACCCACCCTATCTAGGTTCACTCTAGTTGACATGTAGATGATTTCTGGTGTGATACAGTTAAATGTATGACATTATTCCTCGTCATTGGTAGGTAATATATCCATGATATATGTTTACAAGGATAATTTTAATTTTTTGGGGTTTCCAAAACATTATTAATCTCTCACCAAAATTTTTATTTATCTTTTATTATTGTTCTATAAAACATAAATATTTTAGTAATAAAAAAAATTTCAATCTATTTTAAATAAAAAATATTTCTAAATGAATGAGAATTTGTTATATTTTTTTTATAAATATTTTATAAGAAAATTTATATCCAATGATATATTTTTATCATAAACTACTATATTTTATTATATACAGATAAGGACCAAAAACTATTGATACCTCAGTGTACCATCCTAGTCCAATCCACAATCATGATATTTCCTACTTGGGTCCCAGCCCGCATGGTTTTCCACTACTAGAAAATGACTCTATACCCACGGTTTAAGAAAAAATGAGGGTATAGTTTACCCATATATCCGTGTTTTTGGGACAAACAAGGGAATAGGTTTTACAAGAAACAAATTTCCCCATGAATAACCTATACTAATGGTTCTAAAATCCAATGGGTATAGGTTTCTACAATACACTCAATCTTTTTAAATATTTTCAATAGATTGTGTGGAAAAAAATACACTGTAAACCCTATAGAAACGGTTTCATCCAACTGTGGGTATTAGTTTCCCGATTATTATTTCATAATAATTATTATAATTAATTTAATATAAATTATTTTTTTACATATACATATTTATATATATATGTGATTGTGTAATAACATAAAATGTGTATTAGAATTGTGTTATAGTCGTTCGTCTGTAGGTAGAAGGTGTAGGGATCATATCCCAGCAGAGTTATTATTATTTTAAATAAACACACATACCCATGTTTTGACCAAACCATTTATATAGAAGTTTCCATTGAAATTTTCTATCCCAATGGTTTATGATCCACGGATATAAGTGTCCATACTGATGCATAGAGAACCCAAAGTTCCAAAAACCAAGGGTATATATAATACCCCTTGTTTTATGGGCTATACCATTAGTTTTGAAGTATTTGTATATATGAAGTTCCCATTATAGCTAGTTTCCCTAGGCTCTGCACCTGACACATCCCCTAGGAAAATGCATAATGATGGGAGATGTATCCACACCACTTTATAAAATAGTGATTCATGATCTTCCTCCTTTGACATTGGATTACAATAATCCTCTCGTGGGAAGGGCCTGTCATCTTCACTAAAAATTTTAATGGACATTTTCTCTGATACTACTTGGAAAAGTCTAATACAATACAAAATCATTATATGTTTTCATTGGACCTATCCCACATCATTTTTCTTTATCTAGGATCTATAACTCATCCATCCACAACGAAAATTCCTCATGTTGGGAGTGGTATCCACACAACCCTATAAATGGCTGCTTCGTGCTTCTCCTTCATTGATGTGTGATTTCAATAATTATTGTATGATCTGACATTTTCTAAAGATGAATCAAGATTTATTATATGTATTATTTTTCTTAAAATAAGTAATTTTCATTTGGATTTGCTGTTGGGGTCTGTTAGTGTTGAATTTTAAGAAAAATGGAAATTATAGGGTTCAACATGGTTGGAACATGATTTTCACTAACCGTGTTCCCCTACCCCGGTAAATATCTCATTATAGGTTGATTTGATTCACATGACTGGTTCCAGTTTTGGAAAACCATTCACCCTAAAATTTAAAATCTTTAACTGTTATAAGAGATGTGAATGGTTAGAGAAACCTGTGTGCCCATTCCCCTCAAACCATGCATAATTTTTAAAAGTCATATGCTTTTAATTTTTAAAACTTATTGAACCCCCAAAACTAACCTATTTTAACTCAATTGGACCATAGGAGGTATTTCATAAATATTGATCTCTCTGGAATTATTCCAATTCCTCCAAAACTCCATAAATCACAGTTTGATTCATATATTAAATATTTACACTTCTCCCTATATGTGTATCATATCTTAGTTATTTTATCATTCTTCTGTCATTATACTTGTAATCTTTCAGCGATGCAAACCTATGTTTTGTTATATATAAATATATTTGGTGAGATCAAGATATATTAACCTAGATCTAGATCTATATTTTTAGGATCCCTATATCATTATTCATTATTTTAGGGATTTTATATTTGGATCTTGATCTACATCGTTGTGCCACTCACCTTTTGGAAATTTATATAGGGCAATCATTATTCAAAATATTTATGTAGGGTTTTGAATGTTAAAATTCCTACATCATAAGTTTGAAATGTTGATTCATGTTTTAGGATTTATACCATATGTTATAAATTTAAATTCATAACTTGATTTTATTAAAGGGAATGTTGATTAATTTAATATATTGTTGAAATTGATGATTAATTTTGGAGTTAATAAAGAGAGTAATAGGTTTCCAATTTATATGATTAATATAATGATTAATTATCAGAATTATGGTCTACACAATTATGTAAATATTTGTAGGAATAATAATGATATTTAAGTATCTATGATTTATATAATGGATAATTAATTAATTAGAATTATTTCAAAATTGATGATTTATTTGGGTAATTAATTAATAGACAAGGGGAACTCCATTTAGATAAATAATTTAATTATTAATTTTGAGAATTTGGGGCATCCCATTTGGATAATTAATTGGAGGATTAATTATGAGATTTAGCTATTTTTGATTTATTTAATTAATTTTGGGTATTAATTATGTCATATTTTGAAAATTGGTTTAAGATACTTAAATAATGAATTAATTATAACATATCATGATATATGTGTTGACATACTTAATGGTAGATAAATTATGTTATATCAATATAGATGAGTCAAGATAAATAGTGGATGATTTATTATGAGATATCAAGATATCTGAGTTGGGAAAATTATTGGAATATTAATTATGTTATGTCAAGATATATGAATTTAGATAATAATTATAGATTAATTATGAGATTTAAAGATATATAAGTTTAGATAATTAATTTTAGAAAAAATATTAGATGTCAAGATATATTATCAGATATTATTAATGGTAGATTAATTATTAGTTATCATGATATTTTATTTGAGATAATTAATTGATAAATTAATTATAAGATATCAAGTTATATAAGTTGAGATAATTAATGGTAGTTTAATTATGAGATATCAAGACATATGAGTTTTGTTAATTAATGATACATTAAATATGAGATATAAAGATATTTGTGTTGAGATAATTAGTTGAGTAATTTATTATTAAATATAATGATATTTTATTTAAGATAACTAATTGTAAACTAAATTATCAGATATAAAGATATATGATTTTAGATAATTAATAGTATAATTAATAATGAGATATTGAGATATATGAATTGTGATATGTTATTGTAGAATTAATTATGATATATTTATATTATTTATATGAATAATTAATTTTGGTATTAATTATTAGATAATTAGTTTTGGATATTGACTAATTAATTGATGAATTAAATAATGGAATGGGAATGCACAATTAATACATGAATTAATTGAGGTTAATAATGTGATAGACTAATTATTAAATTAGGAATGATATTTTGATGCCTAATTTATTGTAGAAATAATGAATTAGATTCATGTGATTAATTAATTGTTAAATAAATTAATGTAAGTAATGTGATTATATAATGGTTGAATTAAAAAATGGAATTTCTGATATTAAATAATTAAATGATATAAAATTATTATTCAATGGTTAAATTATATATTGATATTGATGGGAGTGATTAATTAATTGTTGAATTAATTAATTGGAATTCCTTGAACAATTAGTTGATGAATTAATCAAAGTAATTAATTAATATCTTAATTAATTAATGTTTCTAATGTGATTAATTTTCAAACTAATTAATAGTATGGATGTGAATAATTAATTAATGAATTAACTTGTGTTACTAATGTGACTATTTAATTGTTTAATAAACGAGGTTAATTTAGGTGATCGGTTAACTGTTTAATTAATAATTGTAATTGTTATGTATAGTTAATTATTGATTTTACTAAATGAATTGGTTTGATTAATTAATTCTTAATTAGTTAATGTATTTAATGTGAATAATTAGTTGTAGAATTAATTAATAATAATTATGACATTAGTTAATTATTCAATTAGCTAAATTATTTAATGTTATTGGTTAATTGATGAATTAACTAGATTAATTGATGTGATTAGTTAATTGTTGAATTAACCAATGTAATTGATGTTGTTAACTAATTTATTAATTAACTAGAGAAATTGATTTGATTAATTAATTATTGAATTAAATAATGTTATTTTTGGGATTAGTTAATTTTTGAGTTATCTAATGTTGTGTTTATCTAATTATTGAATTATTAATGTCATTGGTGTGGTTAATTAAATGTTTAATTAATTATTATGTTAATGAATGGTAACATGAACATTTTATTGTAATGTTAAGAATGGTAAAATGATCGTTCTAATGAGTGAATTTTTGAATAGTAACATGATCATTCAAATATGTATTGTTAAATGGTGAATGATACCATGGACATTCTGTCATTTATTATGAATGGTAACATGCTCATTCAATTAAGTGGTATTTAATGGTGAATGGTAACATGAAAATTCATCAATGTATTGGGGATGGTATTATAAAAATTCAAATGTTATATTCCGTGGTGATAGAATATATTCCGACACAGGCAGAATTAGGTACTGAGGTTCAGGTGTCCTCTAGAGCATGATGGTTTATCTGGTTTAAAATAGAATATTTAATAATGTGATAAAAAGATTATTTATGCATTACATTTATTTATTTATATAACTACATACACTATTGTTGACTAGAATTGTATTAGATAATGTTAGTGGTGGAAGAACGAGTCTTACTCACACCCATCTCTAGCTCCCAGATCTTCACCTGAATAATATTTATTGTTGCAGGACAGGTTAATAGAAAATTCCCTATGACAGATAGATTATTTAAAAATGGATCAAGGCTGAGGGAACCAGATGTGGTTTATGACCCTCTTGGGTGTTTTCAATGTCTTAATTTTATGTTTTCATTTCAGATAGTTGACACTTACATTGGAATGGATTTTATTCTATTTTATTTGGATATTGTCTTTACATTATGATTATCTTGAGATATTGGTTTGGTATATGGTTATATATTCTTCCTCTAAGGTGTATTATTTAAACTGGTGTATTAATCTAATAAATAGTGTATATTATCCCTATTATCACCTAATCATACCCTTGCTCTTCATCGAAACCCTCTAGCGTATAAAGAGGGGTTATTGAGTTATATTGATTGACTAGCTTAGGGAAAATTGTGGGGAATCTATGTCGGGATGTTACAAAGTGGTATCAGAGACAATTTCCTTTTATTTTTCATTTTCCTTTATAATTGGGATATGTAGATAGAATACTGGGAATATTTGGTCCATGATTATGATTTAGTGCATGGGAATAGCTAACCGATATATGGGGGTACCCAAGTTCCCATGGTGGGATTTTGTAATTTTTGTTTTCTAAAACTATTGAATATTATTTCACCTTGGCTGACACACTACTTCTGTGATCATATAATTAATGTCAAAATTTTATATGATTTTACTTGTGGCCCAGTGTGGCATGAAAGTTGATTTTTGGTGCATTTTTCAAGGAACTCAAGGTATTATGACATGAATCATTTTTGGTATGCATATGAAAATGGGTTATGCGTTAGTTGCTAAACACAAATTGTTTTCCCTTTATTGTGAAATTTTAATGAAAATGGTTCCCAAAATTATATTGATTAAGACAATAAAATGATTATAGATGAGAATAAATTGGTGTCTAAATGAGAAACTTCATTAATCATAATGTGCTTATCCTTGTTAACTAGGACCTAGATGAAGGACTGTTAATTGTAGAGATAATTCTTTAGTAATGGCCATGTGGTTGGAAAAAGGGGGGAAAGTCTACTTATGATTTATGATAAATTACAGTTCTTGAATATGTTAATGTTGTGAATTATGAATACATTGTTCTGTTTAACTGGACTTTTTTGTTTGTAGTGAGAATTACCTAGTTGATAAATTAGTTGTATATTGTGATAGATACCTTCTAGTTTTGGATTTTCACATTGAGATAATGATGGGTTGGGAAGCCCAAGAATTTTGATAGATTAATGTGATCCTATAATGGGTGGTAACATCAAGGATGATGTATTTATGGTGGTATTCAATGTATACTTATTAGTGTAATTTGAATTAGTAAATATCATGTCCACAACCTTGATAACATCTTGGGTATGATGAGAAGGATTTGGCTTTATATTGAGCTTTTTGAATGTCTTTTGGTTAGATATGGGGCCACGTAGCTATTGTGCTTATGAAGTGGAACACGTGGAGATAGATCATGGGAGGTACGCCATGGATAGTTTATAAATTTTGTACCAATATGGTCCATGGTTTAATTCCATGGGGATTGACCTGGTGGGCCTTATAGGTGTCGGTTTTTTGTACTTTAAGGATGGTTTTGAAGGAAAGGATATGTGTTTGTGTTGAAAAGTTTCTTGCACTTTTTGTGAATACTCAGTTGGGAAACATGATGTGTATATTGTGAATGATTATCTTGAGACCAATGCATCCTTTGAGGAGAGTATGATATATGTGTCAGATAGTTCTTAAAAAATATTTTGGTCGAAAGGCTATGTTGATATTTCATTTATTGTGTAAATATGTATGGGATCAAGATGAATACTGATAATGATATGCACATAAGAAGTCATATTTACATGACCATTTTCCTTTGAATCTTAGATAATCTTGGTAGTTTAGCTCGAGGATGAGATACTATAAAGATGATAGATTGTAAGATCCTGACCTTTCCTATAGAATCCATGAGATAGATTAAAGGTATTCTATTTTTACTTTTATTAATTAGTTTTCATTGTGGTTTTAGTTTCATGTGTTATGGTATTTTATTTTTAGAAAAATGGTAATTATAGGGTTGTTCATAGTTGGCGGAAAGAATTCCATAACTGTGTGTGCCAGCCGAGCTAACGGTATAAATCCATTAAAAGAGGAATTGCATGGCTATATCACAGTTTGAAAACATGTGTTTTCTAAAAGAAGTAATTATTAACACTTATAAAATAGGCACACTAATTAGGCTTATGGTAAGAGAAAACAATGCACCCCTACCCAGAAAACCATGCACTGTTTTTCAATGTCACGTAGTTTGATTTTCTATAATATCTCAATCCTCCAAAAATCACATATTTTGAACACAATTTGATCTTAGGATGATATTCATGAATATTAATATATTTGTACGTATTCCAATACCTCTAGACATCTTTAATTTTCATTTCTATTCCTTGGTCAAGGATCCATATATCTCCCATTATGAAAATCCTCTCCTGGTTCCATACTCATTATTATCCCATTCGCATCACATTTTTTCACCAATGTAGTCCTCTATTCTGTTAGATCTAAAAAAATGTTGTTAGATATAGATCAATTATTCTGCATCTAGATCTATATTTTCAATAACATTATTTCTTTAATCTTTATTTTTGGGTTTGGATATTCGGATCTTGATCTCCGTCATTGTGCCCCACATATTCTGGGAATTTCCATTGGGTGATTATTCTACAAAATGTTGAGGTAGGAGGTATAATGTTCAATTACCATATTCGTTAGTTTTACACTTGTATTAATATTTAGGATTCATAGAATTAATTAGAAATTCAAATTCCTTAACTGCTTTATTTAATATAGATAATTTATTAATTTTTATTATTGTGGAAATTGATGGCTAGTTTAGGAGGTAATCATGAGATTAATGGGATATCCATTTAGATTATTAATTGGGAGATTAATTACTATAATTAAGGGATTCCCAATTATATAATCAATTTTAAAATTAATTAATATATTTAGGTAGTTTTGATTTAGATACTAGACAATTGAATAGTTTAAACTATGTAAAAATTGATGATTTATTTTGGGAAATAATAATGAGACTTAGGGGATATCCATTAATGTAATTAAATGGTTAATTAATTATGAGAAACATGTTCTATACAATTATAAAATTTACTAGAGGATTAATTATGAGATTCAGTGATTTTTGGTTTAGATTATTAATATGGGGATTAATTATGAGATAATGAAATAATTTGTTTAAGATAAATAATTGATTAATAAATTTTGAAATATCAAGATATATGATTTGAGATAATTAATAGTAGATTAATTATGAGATATTATGTTATATGAGTTAAGATAATTATTGGTAGACGAATTATGAAATATCAAGATATTTTATATGAGATAATTAACATTAGATGAATTTTGAGATATCAAGATATATATGCTGAGATAATTAATGAAATATTAATTATGATATATCAAGATATATGAGTTGATATAATTAATGTTAGATTTATTATGAGATAAGATAAATGAGTTGATATAATTAATTATAGATTAATAATGAGATATAATTATATATGAGTGGATATAACTAATTCATTAATTAATTAAGACATGTCAATATATATTAGTTGAGCTAATTATTGGTTGAAAAACTATAATATATCAATATATATGATTTGAGACAATTAATGATAGATTGATCATGAGATATGAAGGTATATGAGTTTATATAATTAATTGATGAATTAATTGTGTCACATAAAGATATATTATTTGAGACAAGTAATAATAAAATTAATTATAAGTCATAAAGATATATGATTTGAGATAATTAATTGTAGAATTAACGAGGATATTTTGAGATATGAGAATTGACATAAATAATTGTTTAATTAATTCTGAATATTTAGATTGATTATTTTATTATTTAATTTTTTAATTAATTATGGGATAATGAGTTGCGGATATAGAATAATCAATTGATTAATTAATTAATTTAATGGACATGCATAATTAATCAGAGGATTAAATAAGGGTAATTTTGTAATAAAGTAATTGGAAAATTAGAAATGACATTGATATGATTAACTAATTGTATAATTAATTAATGAGATTTATGGGATTAATTAAATCATGAGTTAATTAATAGAAGTAATGCTATTATGTAATTTTTAAATTAAATATTGGGATTTATCATATTAATTAATTTATGAATCATTTTGTAGATGAGATGATATTATTTAATTGTTAAATTAAATAATTGGATTGATGAAGGTGTTCAGTTAATTATGGAATTAATTAATGGGGATGATGCGAAAAGACAATTCGTTAATTAATTTAAGGGATTGATGTGAATAATTAACATTTGAATTTGTTTATGTATTTTATTTGATTAATTAGTTGTTGAATTAATATTTTTTATTGATGTTAATTTTTAACTGTTAAATTAACAAGGTTATTTATCCGATTAGTTAATTGTGGAAATAACTAGAGTAATTGATATTATTTTTGAATTGATTAAATAATTAGATTAATATTCTATTTAGTTAACATGAATGATTTCAATATTTAATATTATAATTAAATAATGTATTTTATAAGATGAATTATTTTTCATATTAATTTATATTAATTAGGAAATTCACTAATTTTTAATTAACTAGATTTATTGGTGTGATTTTTTAATTATTGAATTAAGTCAAATTATTGATTCAATTAGTTATTATTTGAATTAACTAGATTAATCGATGTGGGTAGATAATTGTTGAAATAACTTGAGTAAGATACGTTATTACTAAATAGTTCAATTTACTACATAAATGGATGTGATTAATCAATTTTTGAAATAATTAATTCTATAGATGGGATTAGTTAGCGATTGATTTAATTAACGAAATTATTTTTCATAACTAAATGTTGAATTAATAACATCATTGCTCAGGATAATTAATAGTGAAATTAATTGTGTGTTGATGAATGGTAACATGGTCTTTCCATTGTGAGGTTAAGCATTTAAAAATGGTCATTATAATGTGTTATGTTATGAATTGTAACATCCTCATTCAATTTTATATTGTTAAATAAAAAATTGGTGACATAGACCTTTGGCCATGTGTTATGATTGATAAATTCCTCATTAAATAATATTATATTTATTGGTAAGTGGTGACTTGGAAATTGATTAAAGTATTATAAATCATAACTTGGACACTGAAACAATATATCCCTTGGGGATAGAACTGATTCTAACATGGGATACTAAAGGTATAGAGGTTCAAGAGTTCTTAGGAACAATAGTATTTATGGGATTTAATATAGAATATTAAATAATTTGATAAACTATTTATTTATTCATTATATGTTTTTATATAACTGCATACACAATTTTGGGATTGAATTGTTTGTGACACCATTGGTGGTGGCATACTATGTTGTACTCACACCATACTTGAGATGTCTTATAGGTTCCCAAAGAGGATTTATTTTTATAGGATAGGTTATTTTAATATTACCTAGGATATATGAATGATTTAGTCATGGATCATTGATGAGGTAACTATATGTGGTTCAAGACCCGATTCGGAGTTTTACTACCTTTATGATTAGTTTTCATTTCAGACACTTTACACTTACATTAGCATAGAATGTTTTATGTTTTATTTATATATTTTATTTTTAGCTTGATTATCATGAGTAATTGGATTTTTTATGGTTTTATATCCTTGATATATTGTTTATTATTACCATTAGTGTATCACTCTCATAAAATATGGTATAGTCGTTACATGAATGACTTATCAGACCCTCGCTGGTAGTCGAAAGCCTTTGGCAAACTGGGAGGTGTGCTTGAGGTTATGTGACAGACCATCTCATGACACTGATGTATGGAATTATGATCAGGATGTTACCCTTATAGTTTATTCCATTATTGTTATTGAAATATATGACCCCAAACACAGTGATATCTCTCAATGTCTGAGAAATCTAGAAGTAATGTGATGTGAAGTGGATGTTATAAATATATTGTATTATGAACAAAAATCCACACATGTTTTCAATAAATAAATGGAATTCATAATCATGTAAATATGGTTAATTTGTACAATGTTAAAACAAGTTAGGTTCTTAATGGATAATAGATGTTTATTATAATTAACGATGTCATGTTCTTGGACGGTTGTTTTTATAAAATTGAAAATCAAGTCAAACGGTAATTAGCCATGCTAATTGTAACTCTTTTTAATACTAAATTTTAGTGATTCATAGTTATCCATGCCACAATGGTTCTAATAATTACATCATTTATGTATTTGGAAAAATATTTTCTAAAATATTTCTTCCATACATAGATATCACACTATAATCTAAAGGACATGATTTTAAATGTTCTAAATATTTTCAAACTCGATCATGGGTTTAAAAAAACATTGTTGTTCCTTGAATTATTCATTCATTCCAAAATTCATACATTATTGGGAATTTATTGATATTCTATGTTGGATTTCCAATAATGTTCTAGATGTAGTGATATTGATCATTCCCCAGTTATCATGATGAAAAATGGTTATGTTTTCAAAGAAGAAATATTACACCCTGAAGGTATAGGTTTTATCATAAATCATTGAATCATGTACAAATAAAGAGGTCAGGAAATAATGAGGATACTATATATTTATTTTTATTTTAGAAACTATACCACCTAGATCATGGTTATTACTCAATAAAATGATTAACTTTATTTGATTAGTGGAGGAATGCCTGATCACATCATAAAGCATATGTCCTCCCTATGATTGTAATAACTATTCCAAAATGTTAGTGTAAATGATATGGTTTACATAGGAATTTCACTATTTTAATTAGGAAACACAGTTTTTGATTTATGTTATTTTTGAAATGGAATCATTGTGTCTTAAAAAAATATGATAACTAGAAGTTCTATTTTGATATTATGAACCAAAATTAATGATGAAATGTGAATTTAGAGGTAATGTTTTTGAATATTAAATTTAAATGAAAAATTCATTGAAATATGAAAGTGAATATTGTTATAAGATGACGCGATATATGGTTTTGATGATGTCAAAAACGACAATATAGAGAAAAATAAAAAGAATAAAAATAGGAGAAGAGAAAGAATAATATGAAATACTTGATGGAAGAGAAGGATATTTTTGTAGTATAATTTCATGAAAGTCTTTCTTTTGTTTATATTTATGATTATATTTCATTATATGTGTGGCATCACATTAAAACATATAGATAAAAAAATTAATCAATACTTCAAGGATAAACTAATCTGGTGGTGCCCAATATGATAAAGCTATTAGATAACATGATCACAAATATTTAGTACTATTACAAGGATTTTGATATTAATTTTGTGTTATAAACCTTATAAAATATTTTATTACTAATGTTTTTTTTCATTTGTGTTAAAGGGAATCATGGGAAAAAATAATTTCAATAACAATAATTAGTGTCATATGTTGTTTGAAGGTGAAACATTGATGAAGTTGAATTTATTAGATTACCACCTCTAATACCTATTAGAGATTTTGCAATATTTTGGTGGGTCCTTTCAAATAGTATCTGTTCATTCCAAGTCCCATTCATATAAATTTTTTATTATGTTATAATTATTTATGAATTGTTTCCTAAGTTTTGAGTGATTTATGTGTTCCTAAATGTCATTATTTTATATGGATGACATCAATTTATTATATAATGATGGTCTTATAAAATTTAATGTGGAAAAGTTTTATATACAGAAAATCAAATTTTCTATTTTTTATTAAAAATTGGTAAGGATATATTATAGTTTTGTACAAATTGATTTTCACTTAGTCATGAAATTTTTTCATTGATATTGGCTAATTGAATTAATTTTTTAAATATTAGATTTGTTTAGAAATCAAAAATTCACCACCATTAATATAATGTGTTTCTCAATGCAAATAGGATTATTATAGAAAATGGAATTTTTAATAAATAAGAAATCCTTTATAGAATGTTGAAAAAATAATGAAATCTTTCATATAGGTTTGGATATTATGATATAATGATAATTATATAAATTATGATACATTATAAGATGATTTATAAAAATTATTATATAAATTCATGAATAGAATTATTATTTTGGTGAGATGTTTCATCATTATATAACATTTTATGGGATAAAATGTTTGATTTTAAAACATTTTGATGAAATGGTTTACATAGTAGAGTAAAATGATTCTAAAAAATCTATATTTGATGATTCGAATTGCTTCTGTACTGACTGACTAAAATTTAATTTATTATTAAACAATGCACATTGGGGTAAATAGTGGGATACCAAAAAAGTAAAAAACCCGATAATAGTCAGTTCCATATAGAATAACTTATTTATTGAAATAAATTTTCATACCATTAGAAACATTTCTTATATATAGACTCCATTGATGTGTAGTGTCCTTCCAGCTTGGATCATCATTGTTGAGGTTTTCAATGCTTTAGGAAATATTGTCTCATGATTTTATAAACTCTTCCACAACAATACTACTTTCATTGTAGCTAGGTTTTAACATTCGATTCCTCTTATCAATCCATGAAATAGGTTCTTTATTAAGGTCCACTCAAGTCATTAAATACACAATGTTATTGATGTTCTCCTGGGTATAATTATCTTCGAAGTCATCCGCAAACAATTATTCATCAGAATGAGAAATGAGATCTCATTCATCCTTTTTTTCTAGCTTAAAACTTATCATCCTCCATGAACATGACATAAGAAACCACATACTCATAATATTCACTTAAATGAATTGGTTTTCCTTCTTGATAATTAGTATTAAATTCTCTATCTATTTTCATATTCTATTTAGTGGTCCTTGTTTCCATCAATATTAGAATTATATATTACACCTTACTGATTTTGAAATTATTCTATTTTATCACAATGGAACCCCATGAATATATTTTACCCTTCCTCCTTTCTTATTCCTAGGTTTTTATATACCTCTTTAGTGATATCCATCAATTTTATATCTTAAAATGTAATGTAATGATTCAACATCAAAATATTCTACATAATTTGTTTGATCATCAGTTTGAATCGTCATTAATTTTAATAATTGGATTCTCCTTCCATTATATGTCACCTCCCCTTATTCTTGACCCTATACTTTGGTGTCGAATGGTTACAAATGATTTCTATTTTTAATAGTTTGAATATTTTGTTGCAAACCTGACTTATTTGATAAAAAACCCATAACTACTAAATTTTCTTTTCAGGATGGCCAATGAACTTTACTCACCAACCTCATGTATCTATATCTTACCGTTAACTTCATCTCTCATTTACACATCACATGAATGAATCACCATATTCCATGAATTACACAGCCCTTCTTGGATGTGATAATACCTCCCATAGATATATAGAAATTTTTTGTCAAGATTTATAACATATTTTTAATTCTAGGCAGTGAAATCCTTTATTGATCAATTATAAATTATGTTCTCAATAGCATAGAAAGGACAAAATTAGGTCTCAAATGATTAAATGATATCATTGATTCCATTACAAACAACGTTTGATAAGATTATTCGATAAATTTACACTCTATATAGACCATGTTCTATCTAATTTGATAAGAACCTGACACTAATACACTATCACTACACCCCAAAACTAATGAAATCTTCTGATTTGTCTTCCCATTCCTTCACATGTCCACAATGCCCCATTTTCATGAATAAAGATTATAATCAAACCATAATTCAAAAACAACCAAGTTTTTATTCTAAATCTTTTCCCTAAAAACGAAACCAAAATTCTTAATATGTAATATTTAAATAACCTGTTTAGAAAATATTTTCTAAAAAATATTATGGAAAACTGATCTAGTCGTACTGTTAGAGAAAGGAAAAAACCCCAATTAGATTTCCAAGTAATTGAATTATTGATAGATGTTTTAATGGATGGAGGTATTCTGGATATATAACCCAAATTTTCTTGTATGGTGAATCACATTTCATGTGAAATTAAAAGGTACACATGAAAAGGATTAACCATGATCCATTATAGGAGAGTGGAGAACTTGACCATGCTAAGATGAGATTATCATCAAATAAAAACCTTACAATGGTTTTCTTGGAATCGACAAGACCAAATGTAAATAATCCTATAAAACCCAAGATCTGAAAATGAATCGATCAATGGAAGCAACTAATGGAAGGTGTTTATTGAATTGTGCTAGTAGCACCCGATTGAATATATATGATGCAACAGTAAATTGTATGGATGAAGTAGATAGTTTTAGGGAACCATCCAAAAAAATATAGGAAATTAAGTCTAAGGGGGATCTTATGGATGAAAGGAAGGAAATTTATATTTGAAAAAGGGAAAAGTGGAGGAACTAATCTATTTATAGGGATGCCCGAGATCCCACCCCATCAGGTTGGGGGGGGGGGGGTGATCGGCTAGACAATGATCACTGTCTAGTGCATGAGGAGGGAGAGGAGAAATTCAGTTTAGCATCCAAATTTCGTAAAAAATTCTTCTAAAATGAGTTATGTGTAGGATCAAAATATGCTACTCAATATATATTAGGGGGTGAATTTTATGCTTTAAATAATTTCATTTTTAACTTTTAATGATGGTTTAAAACATTATATTATTTAACAATGTTAAACAAGGCAAATTAACATGACCTCTTAGTTATACAAACTTTCTAGTTTCCTAAAATATGGTTCCAGAAATGATACTTAATAGAATTTTAAAAGGACACATATTTCACATTAAAGCATATAAAATCTTACTAATCTGATAATACAAGTATAAGAAAGTATAAGATAGATACACTTTCCTTAATAATAAAATTGCAGTGGAAACCAATAATGAAACAATACATGTAACAAATATAAAATCTTTTAACCCAAAGAGTAGGGTATCCAATAACCATGGATAACATTCCCTTGATTTACACTTTGAAGAATGTATGTCTTAACAACAATAACGTAATCCCTTGATAGAAATATCGGAGTATGTCTTGCTATCTCTACAAGCCGACAAACATCAAGGTAGTGGGCACCTCTGTCATCCTTATCAAGGAAGTCCTCAAACATTAAGAATATCGGCATATCTGTCTTCCTATCCTCGTAAGTCTTTGATTATACACAACAAAAATCAGAGTTGCACAATGAAATATGAACTAGATGTTCAGTACAAATAAAGCATGAGAGTCTCTCTATCTAGAAATCACTTCAGCATCGTGTAATCTCTAGAGTTGTAGAACAATATCTTGGGCTCATAAAAATGATCTCCTATTTATAGGCACATTTCGAACGGTCGACTCCCTCCTCCAATAGTCATATGTTTCCTTGAATTTTGGGGGGACCTATACACGTGTCACTCAAACAAAGTTTAGTTAGAAATAGAATGTACGACAACTTTTTATAACTATAACAAGAGTAAGTAAAAAATAGTTTCTCAACCAAATCTATTTTTTTATGTCTAAGGAAAAATAGAGTTTGAAGACTAATGAACATTCATAATCTATATTGAATTAATATTCAGATTCTATTTTTCATGGAATTTGAAATCAGAATCTTATAGACATCGAAGTCTGAATTATAAGGAATTAGGAACCTGAATTCAGAGGAATTTGGAGTCTTAAATCAAAGTAATTTGTAGTCTTAATTATGGGGAATTTAGATCCTGAATTCAATTGAAATTGAAGTCTGAATTCTAAGGAATTCAGAGTCTAAATTATAAGGAATTCAGAGTCCGAATTATAAGTATTTGAGAACATGAATTCTATGGAATTCAGAGTCCAAATTCTGTAGAATCCATAGTCTAAATTCTAAGGAATTCAGATTCAAAATTCTAAATAATTTTTTACCAGAATTTTATAGTATTCGGATCTTGGATTTTAAGGAATTAGGAGTCTACATTTTAGTGAATTTGGAACTTGAATTTCAGAGAATTCAGATTCTGAATTTCATTCGGAGTCTTAATTTAAGAGAATCCAGAGTCTGAATTTTGTAAAATTTGGAACCTGAATTATGATCCTAAAAATAGAATTATATATATCTATGTATTTATTGAATTCTGAGGTTTTAGATATGAAACCAATTTTTACACTTTAGAAATAAATAGTGTTTGAAACTAAATTAGGAACAATGAAAACAAAGGTAGTGATAAATTTTCCTTGTAGAATGAAAATTTTCCTTATTAAATAAAATATGTGTAAAGAGAAAGATTTCCATATATAGGAATAACTTAGGGAAAATCAAATTTTCCTTGAGATAGAGTTTTTGTGATTTTCAAAACATAGAGGAATGGAAAAGTCATAAGGAACCCTTATGGACTCACCAATCTCCCCCTTTATGTAAAGCACAAACATTCTTACTAAAAATAATATAAGGAATTTGAAATTTTTATGAACATGGAAATAAAATTAATCTCCCATTACTTATGGATCATAATGAATATGAACAACCCCCCCCCCCCCCTTAGGAATTTAAATCCTTAATGATCATATTCATTATTTCCTGAATGTGATTTTGTAAATTCATGCATATGAAAATGTTCATGATAAAAACTCCCCCATAGATTAACTTACTCTTACTTAGGGAAATTTATTCTTTACTTAATATTGTTTTTTGTCATTAATTTCTCTCCCTTTGTGATTTTAAAAAATTAATGTTTGGAATGGGAAGAAATATGGTGCCTGAAATATTAGTACTAAACAACAAAATATATGAAGTGCAATGAATATTTCTCTAAGATTGAATGAATTTCTACAACAGGAAAATACAAAAAAATATTGGATTTGAATGAAATTATCCCTATTTCCCTTTGTTTATTTTATTATTCACAATAGTCTTTAGCTTCTTGAGTCCCTTGTGATTATCATCCATGCGCTTGAGTGTCTGATCTTGATCTTCACTTTTCTTTTCTATGGCTTTAATTTTTTCTTCTTGAGCCTTAAGCATGTCAGCCTGAGACATCTAGGATTAGTATTGTTTAGTAAGTTTTTCCTCAAGATCAATTCCAAGATCCCTTTCCCTCTTCCAACTCTTAGTAACTAAATATAATTTCCCATTTAGTCCTTTTACTTCTTGATTCTAAGTAGTTTTATCAAGAAATAGCTTTTCTTCAAAAGACTTGGTGAGATCTTTTAACTTACCAGCTTCAGTTTCAAAAGCATCTTTGACATTATCTTGAAACTCATCAAGAATGTTCACCTCTTCAATGGTTTTCGTTGACCAACTAGTCATATTCTAGCATGAACTTTTATGTGATTCATAATTAAAGGAAAATGTTTTGAAATCATCATCAAGTTTGACACACTTATCCATCATCATGGATACTGAATATTTTTTTCATGATTTATAGAATTCTGAAGCATTTGGCATCTTGAATATATGTTTGGGAATAACAGAATAGTACCTACTAGCTTCATCAAAGACTGAATAACAATGTCATGGAAATGAGAAGATGATTTTGAATTCGAATTATTTGTTGATGATGATTAATTTACAATCACATTAGCTTTCGTCTTTGATGATGCACCAAAATATTTCTTACCGACCAAAGACTTGGTAGGAGTATCAACTATCACATGCTTTCCCTTATCTGTTCTAGAAATGATTTCGTCTTTTTTAGTTGATTCATGTTCACTGCATGATAGTTAACCAATCTTATCGTCTTTAACTTCTTCCATTTCAGCTCATGCCTCAACAACCTATGGCAGTATGAAATCATTATTAATACTTTCTTCTTAATACAATTTATTTAATTCTTCCCCACCATTCTCATCTTTTCTTATGGTAGCATGTTTCAAAGACTTGGAATCTGAATTTTGGATTGAAAACATCTAAAAAAGACTCTCATTCTAATGATAATCTTCTACTTGTTTATCATATCTTTGGTATCACCACTCCCTTCTTCTTCTTCTTTCACATAACTTCTTGCAGCATTTTTTCATCTAGAAATTGATCCAGATTCACAAAATTCTTTCCTGAAGTCTCTAGGATTTATTCTATTAAAAAAGATTCTGATATTGGAAATTTCTCAGATGATTTCTCAAAATCATTAATAAGAGTTTGTACTATCTCAACCTCAGACATCTTCTTCATTTGCTTCTTAACATTCTGTTTTGTTTCAAGATCTACTGCAACCTTTTCCATTAACACATTTTCCTCAGCAGGGTCCAAGACAAACATAGGCTCCCCTTCTTTTTTTCATATACTCTCCCCATTTTTCAACTACCTTATCAGGATAATATTTTTTCTTCTTTGACTTAGGTGGTGCATATTGAATTTTCATGGCATAAAAAACATTTTCTATCTCTTTAATTTCATTTACTATCCTCTTCCTTCCACCTTTCATGGAGGTTTCATCTACAAAAAGTTTCATTGATAAAGAAACAACTTCTTCATTTGATAAATCATAAAACTCTCTGGATTCACCAAAAAATACAATTTTCATTTTCCATAGAGTTTCATTGCTTATTGACAATACACTAATATTTCTTGACATCAATTTGTAGAAAATTTTCATTGATTATAAATATGAAAGAATGATCATTGATAAAATTTCCAGATACATGATAATCTGGGACATCAGATTTCCATTATTGATATTCTCAATCATAATCAAAATATAGTTAATGAGATTCATCTTCCGAAGGTTCACTACGAAATCTGAAACATATATATCACTTTTCATTAGAGTGTATTTATTTACTTTCCTCAGAATGATAAAGCCTTGAACCCAAAGTTCAAGAATCCATAAATTTTACAAAATATGAATAATCATCAGAGTCTTGACTCCAACCAAAGAAAATCACTCTATGACCTTCTCCTTATCAAAGTTTTCTTCTGCATCAGGTAAATTATGTGAACAAAATTCAGATTGTCCTTTGTCAGGTTTTCCAATCCATCTAGCTACCTTAGAATAAGAAGGAGATAATGTCTTACCATAACTCTTGAAAGAAAATTTCTCTCTGCCTCCATGATGGAAAAATGATAAGGATTCAAAGAATTCTACTAGAAACTTAGAAATCCCTGGATCCTCTGCCTTGGGTTTAGATATAGTTATACTCTCCTTGCTTTAACTTGATGTTTTTTGAGATGATTGAATCACACTTATTGAATAATTTCAATTCTACAAACCATTTATGATAAATCATCCATTCAAAGATTTGTTTTATAGTTTTCATTTTTTTTCTTAGGAGATGATTCTATAGAAATTCAGAACTAAGGAAGACAAGAGATATTTGGAATGTTCTTAAGTTGTAAGGGAAGTGCTTCAACATGATAGAGTTTGGGATTCGATGTGGGACAGCCATCATGGGGTACTTTATATAGGAAATTGATCCAATGGGTGAAAAAATCTTAAGAAGATCTAACAGATGAGATGATTGTAGAAAAATGATTTAGATAGATTCCGATCATTTGAGGTTTTTAAGAAAAAAAATTAGAATTTATGGAAATGTGAATCTGAAAATTTTAAAAAATTGATAATTCCAAAAATTAAAAGATGATTTCAAAAATTTAGGAAAGGAAACATAACTTTCAAATTTATATAATGATTATTCATAATAAGGAAAATTATTCTTGAAGAACATTAGATTTTGAAAATTTTTATTAATAAATTTTTTATATTATGAAAAAAATTTATATTATGAAAGATTTTGATTACGAAAACACATTTTGATTATGAACTTTTTTACTAACAGGAAAATTTATTAGCCCCCTTATGAAAAAGTGTTTGTTTCTATAAGGAGATTGGTTTAAACCAGAAGTTAATTAGTAATATTACCTTTAAATTATAATTCCTAAATTCTTTTAATGTATTCAAATATATTATATGGAAATGATTTTGTGAAAATATCAGTAATTTGATCTTGTGTTCTTATAAATTGGAGAATGATATATCTTTTTTTTGTGTCATCCCTAAGAAAGTGATGCATAATATCTATGTTTTCTTCATTAGAGTGTTGTGAAATGTTTTTTCTTAAAGCAATGGAACTTGTATTATCACAAAAAAAAATTTCCTTGTAAAACTCATCTCATAGTCTGTGAGTGTGTGTCGCATCCACAATACATGAGCACAACAACTTCTAGCTACTACATATTCATCTTTAACAGTGGACTGTGCTACTGATTGTTTCATTTTTCATGAACAAGAAAATAATGAATCGTCTAAGAAACGACATGTTCTGGTTGTACTTTTCTTATCCATTCTACATCCCCCAAAGATAGCACCCAAAAAAAGTTTTTAATATAATCATTTCTAGAGGTATAAAAGAGTCCTAAATTAATGGTTCCCTTTAAGTAACAAAAAATATACTTCACTTCCATTAAATGATATTCCTTATGATTGGATTGATATCTTTCACATAAGCATACTGAGAACCTTATGTCTAAAAGACTAGTATTCATGTAGTGGAGACTTTTTATCATACCTATAAAGGATGTTTGATCTACTGGTTTCCTAGATTCTTCTAGATCAATGGAATTTGAGGTACCAATGGTAGTACTTATACTCTTAGTGTTGTCGTATACATATTTTTTAAAAATATATTTAATATAAATATTTTGGGATATATAGATTCATTCTGTTTTATGAGAAATTTGAAAACCAAGGGAAAATGATAACTCACCCATCATACTCATTTCAAATTAAGTTTTCATTATATCTGCAAAGGAATCAGTTAATGATTGCTGAGTTGAACCAAATATAATGTCATCAACATAGATTTGAAAAATCAAAACACTTTTCTTATATTTATTTATAAAAAAGGTTGAATCAACATTACCTTTAACATAATTGTTTTGAAGTAAAAATCCTGTAAGTCTATCATACCAGGTTCTGTTAGCTTGTTTAAGTCCCTACAGACCTCTGGTGAGTTTGAAAACATGTTCCGGATGTTTTGTATCTTCAAAACCAGGTGTTTTTTCAACAAAAACATCCACTTGAACATAACCATTATAGAAAGCACATTTAACTTCTATTTGGAAATGTCTGAAGTTGAAAAATGCTGCAAAGGCATGTAGAATACAAATATATTCATGTCTAGCTACTAGAGAATAGGTTTCTTCATAGTCCATTCTTTCTTGTTGATTATCGCCTTTAGCAACCAATCAAGCTTTATTTCTTACTATGATTCAATTTTCATCACAATTATTTTTGAAAACCAATTTTTCTCCAATAATAGAAGTTTTATTGGGTATTTTAACCACAATCCAGACTTTATTCCTTTCGAATTAATTTAGCTCATCTTGTATAGATTTTATCTGATTATCATCACCTAATTCTTCATCAGTGTTTTTTTGGTTTCAACTGGTAATGTAACGGTAGATATTCTGTTTCATTTCTTATGGAACATATATTACTTAATGTTTGTTTTACATCACTAATGATACTATCATTGGGATTATTTTTTAGAAACAACTAATTTGGATTTTTTGAAACTTTTTCATCAACATAGGATAGGAAATATTCTAGGGAAAATTATTCAGAAATATTTTCATGGACATTTTACTTATCAGAAGGATATTCTATCAAGGGTTGATAATATGTTTTTGAAAACACATCTGAAGATGTAGGTTGAGATTGTTTAAAAAAATGACTTGTTTCATCAAATTTGACATGTACAGTTTCATCAATAGTACATGTGTTTTTATTGTAAACTCTATAGGAAATAGAGGTTGTCGAGTAGCATACACAAATGTTTTTATCATATTTTAATGAGAATTTATGTGAATAATCTTTAGTATTCAAGATGAATACATGTTATCCAAATTTATTGAATTTGGAAAGTCATGGTTTTCTACCATTCCACAACTCATAAATTTTTTTATTAGGAAAAGGTCTAATCAAAACCCGATTTATAGAACAAAAAGTAGTACTTATAGATTCAACCCAAAAATGTTTAGCTACCAAATATTCACTCAACATGGTTATTGTTATCTCTTGAAAATTTATTTTTCTTCATTAAACAACACCAATTTTTTGTTGAGGAGTTCCTGGTGCTGAGAAGTTTTGAGTAATTCCTTTTCTACTATAAAAAGATTCAAAAACAGCATTTTGAAATTATCATCCATTATCTTTATGGATAATAATCAATGGATGGTTTTCTAATTTTTAACTTGGGATCTAAAAATTTTGAAATAAGAAAAACCTTCAGATTTCATTGCTAGAAAATAGATCCACATAAATCTAGTCAAATAATCAACTAAAAAAATACATAATATTTTCCTCCAATGATTCTAGTTTTAGTTGGACCAAAAAGATCCATATGAACTAATTGTAATGCATCAGTAGTTAAGACTTCCCTGATTGATTTAAAACTTGATTTATGGTACCTTCCATGTTGACATGGATCAGAATCTTTTGAGGAATCAAATATATACTCTGGTTGATCCTTAACTTGTCATTTAATAGAGTATTTACATTGGTTAATAAAGTTACAGTGTCCTAACCTTATATGACATAACCAAGATTGATCTTCCATTTCACTGAGACAAGGTAGATCTTGGCTATTAAGGTCTTCTATTTTTAGTGTGTATCCATTCTCTTGCCTATGGGCATAAAGAAACTCTTCCTTGGAATTGTGTACTAGACACTTATCATTACTAAAATTCACACGGTAACCTTCATGACATAATTAACTTGTGATAATATGATGGGGCCTAGGACCCTTAATAAATATAACATTTGAAATCAATGTTTTTCCAAGATGAACAATGTTACCTATACCAATAAAAGCTCCCAGAGAATTATCTTTGAAAGTTATTTTTCCTCATTTTTTCATGATAGTCTTTTTAAAGAAGTTTGGTTACCAGTCATATACCAAGAACATCCACTATCTATGTACCATGTATTTCTGTTGATAATATCTTTGCCTTCCTGAAAATAAGATTTTTTGACTTTTAGAACCCAAAGTATCATGGATCTGAAGACATCAGAAAGAAATTTTTTGGAATCCACATTTTTATAGAAAAAAAACTTTATAAAAACCTTAAGAATGAGTTTTTTATGTAACAATTTTTTCCCAATTCCCACCACACTGACACTTAGTGAAGAATAGGGAACCTTGAGGTACAGAATAATTTTTTTTGAAAATTGTATTTTAACTGGTATAACCAAACCCACAATTATTCATTAGAGGTAGAATTTTATAATTCATATTATCAAATTTTACATTGCCTATGGTAAAGATTTAAAAACACTTCCTCAAGGAATATATTTATGAATTCATCATAATAACTAAGTTTTTATCCAAAAGAAACATTTGATTTTGTATAAGAGTTTTTATGGAAAAATGTTTTCGTAAAAATTACGTTTTATAGATCCTTATAAATTTTACCCTTCTCATAATTATCATCCTCAAGGATTTTTGAAATAAATTCAAAATCATAAATTTTATTATAATCATCTTTAGAATAATATGATATTTCCTTAATAAGAATATAAATCCTAGGATTTTACTTATCACGCTTTTTCTTGACTTTAGAATTTTAATTATTAAGGAGCTCAGAAATCCTGGAAACTTCTTCATAAGTAGGTAATGTATTAACTTCATCATAATAAGATTATTCATCTTAAGATTCATAATATTTACGATCACTAAAATCATCATTCAAGAATTCTTTGGTTATCTATTCTTCATTGTGTACCTTGGCCAATATATAATAATTTTCATTAGGTAATGTGGAATGTAAACCAAGATTCTTCGAACCAGAAGATTCATACTCTAAATATTCATTAGAAGAGTGTCCACCACTGGCACTCCATGCATCATTAGCTTTCAATACATTCTTAGCCTTATCCTTGTAGAATTTATTTTAATTCATTTCTGAATGGTTTTCCTTTATATCCTTTCTCTTAAGCATATGACAATATGGCCTTATATTCCATCCTCTTTTGCATTCATAGAAAGTGACATTAGAGTTTTTCTTGTCCTTTATTACTTTCTTCTTATATCTATAATGAAATAATTTATTCCCTACTATATTGGACATCCTTTAAGGAAGATTAACTAGTTCATTCTCAAAATGTTCACTTTAACTTGATTCAGATAAAACAATGACCTTCTATGACATGGATCTAGAAACCATATCATGAGTCTTGGATTTCATATGATTTGAAGTAGTTGTAAAAGCAACACATCCATTTCCATTCTTTTTCGTTTCTAGATCAACATCTCTTTTCATTCTTGTCTCATATTGAAGAAGAGTTCCAAAAATATCATTAAGAGTAATCTAGGTAACTTGTCTATTTTCATCTATAGCTGTACTCTTGGATTCCCACTCGTTAGGCATGATGACTATAATATTGTCTATACGAGATTCATCATCCAAAACTTTCTCACCCATTGATTATATGTTGTTGAAAATAGTCATGAATCTCTGATTTACCTTACATATCGGTTCTCTATAAGGAAAGGAGAAACCATGATACTTATCATTAATCATAGATCTTCTAGTTTCAATATCTTTGGAAATTCCAAAGTGAGTTACATTAAGCTTCTTCCAAATACAATTTGATACTTCACAAGAAGAAATATGGATACATATATTCTTAGTCATGGAACATAATAATGTTTTTCGTACCTTATAGTTTAGTTGATATTATGACTTTTCTTGATTAGTAAATGTTCTAACTTCCATATCATGAATATTTTAATTTCCAATAAGCATAACACTGTTTTCCACTCGATTACTAATAACAAAAGTCTTCATAAAATCTCTCCAATATTCATAATCATTCCCATCAAATATAGGTTGTCTAGTTGGATTAATATTTTCAATCTAACTAATATTCATTCCTTCTATCTCAAATAAAATAACTTTCCACAGAATATTTTTAGTAATAAAAGTTAGTAAACATGGATAAAAATCTTAAGCATGGAAAAATATAACAAAGTAAAATTGAGCAAGAAATCTTATATGTGAATATAAGTATTTCAAATACCTCCTTCGATACCAATTATAGGATCAAAATAATGTTCTCAATATACATGAGGGGGGTGAATTGAATGCATTAAAAAAATTCCTTTGGAACATTTAAAGATTGTATAAAACGTTCTATTGTTTAGCAATGTTAAACAAGGTAAATTCACAAGACATCATTATTATACAATCAAGCTAGATTCCACAAATATTATTCCGAAAAAGAAATAAAATAGAAGTTTACAAAGATGAAGATTATACCTTAAAGCATATATAATCTTTCTAATCAGAGTATACAGTTATATGAATGTATAAGATAGTTATGCTGTCCTCAATAATCAAAATGTAGTGGAATGAAAACATGAAACAATACAAGTAACTAGTATAGAATCTTATAAACCAAAGAGTGGGTTATCCAACAACCTTGGATAAAGGTCCCTTGATTTATACATTCAAAAATGTTTATATTACCCACACTAGGATAATACCTCCATTGAAATATCAGAGTATGTCTTGTTATCCCTGCAATCCCTCAAACATCAAGGTAGTCAAAACAACTGCCTTCATTTTCAAAGATGTGCATGAATTTTAAGTTAGTCGCACCTCTGTCTTCTTATCTCCGGAATCCCTCGATTGTACACAACAATAATTAGAGTCACAAGAAGCAATCCGAACAAGTTTTTTAGTACACACAAAGCATGAGAGTATCAATCTCTAGAAATTAATTCAGCATCATTTAATCTCTAGAGTTTTTGAAAAGTATCTTTGGCCTATTCAAATGAGATCTTATTTATAGGCACATATCCAATGGTCAGATCCATCCTCCAATATTCATATTTTTCATTGAATTTTGGAGGGACATGTACATGTGTCACTCAAGCAATGGTTATTTAGATACAGAATGTATGACATAATTTTATAAAAATAACAAGAGTAAATAAAAAATTGGTTGCTTAACCAAATCTATTTTTTGAATTCTATGAAAAAAATAGATTTTGGATTCTATGAAAATGGACATTCAGATTATATATTGCATGAATAATTGGATTCTGTTTTTCAAGGAATTTGGAATAAGAATTATATAGACCTCAATGTCTGAATTATAAGTAATTTAGAGTTTGAATTCTAAAGAATTAAGAACCTGAATTTTGAGGAATTCACTGTTTGAAATATAAGGAATTCAGAGTATGACTTTTGAGGAACTTGGAACCTAAATTCTCAGGAATTTGGAGTCTGAATTCTAAGGAATTCAGAGTCTGAACTCTAAGGAATATGATGTCTGAGTTATTTCGAATTCAGAGCATGAATTATAAGGAATTGGGAGTCTGAATTCTAAAGAATTCCGAACCCGAATTCAAATGAATTCAGAGTCTGAATTTTTAAGAATTAGGAGTCTTATTTCAATGGAATTCGTAGTCTGAATTCTAAAGAATTTGGAATCTCAATTCTATGGAATTTGGAGTTTGAATTATAAGAATTCAGAAAAAAAATTCCAATGAGTTTGGAGTCTAGATACTAATGAATTAAGAGTCGGAATTTTAGACAATTAGTAATATGAATTTCAGAGAATTCGGAGTCTAAATTTCAGAGAATTATGAATATGAATTTATGAGAATCTAGAGTCTGAATTTTAGAGAATTTAGAGTCAGAATTTCATAGAATACAGAACCAGAATTCTGATCCTAAAAACAAAAAACACTATATCTAAGTATTTATAGAATTCTGAGGTTTTTGATATGAATCCAATTTTTACACTTTTGAAATAAAAAGTGTTAGAAATTAAATATTTAACAATGAAAACAATGGTGAGGATAAATTTTCATGGGAGAAGGAAAATTTTCCTTATTAATGAAAATCAGGGTAAGCAGAAAAATGTCCTTATATAAAAAACATAGGGAAAATAAACTTTTCCTTCATATAAAGAATTTGTTATTTTCAAAACATAAAGGAATTGAAAAGTCATAAGAAAACCTTATTGACTCAAAATTATGGAGAGTACACAAACATGTAGTGTTATAATGATAAAAAAAATTATGTTATTCTTCTAAATAATCGAAGAGTAATAATGATTTTATTGATTATGGAAAACATTATGATGGATGTGATAAAAACGAAATTAAATATTCGAAAACTAATGTATTTAATTGAAAGAAGAATGATATGAGGAAGTGTCCTGTATCTAATAATTATTTTTCTAATGTATCATATATATTTAGATTTGGTAATTTTAGAAAATTATTATAAAAGATAATAATACTATGAAAATTCGAAAGATGTGTATGAAGGTTTTGGGACTATTAATAATCTGTAAAAAAACATACATGATTAATTGTGAATAAATCATAGGAAAAATATAATAATTTGGAGGATAATACAATATTCCGTTGAAAATTTTAATGTGTAATTCTATGTGTTGAAGCACCGAATAGGAAATCAATGTATGACTGTGAAACTCCCTCACATTCCAACAAATCCTCTAAAATCTAACACATTTCACAAGTGTACACACATTCCTTGATATAGATACATTAATTAGTTTTATCATTACTCATGGTAAAATTACATTCATTAGTGTTCATATATATAATTTCATAATTCTTTTTTTGGTAAGAGTACTATAAATACCATTCATCTCGCTATTGTGGGGGATTTTTGATTTTTTTGAATTTTAATTATTTCACCTCATACATCACTATTTTTTTGGAATCAAGAAACTCTATTTGGTGGAATATCTGAATAGGATATTATCAGTATACACCCCCAATATGAACACCTAAAGGGATTATAGTAAATATGATGGTAACTCTCAAGAATCAAATTCAACAAGCCCTAGTTTGGAAATAATCACATAGGGTACAAACTGTGAAAATATAAGGAATTATCCATAATAAACCTTTAATAATATATAACTGTAAACAAATAAATAAAATTGATAACATGAAATTATATTTATATCCCTAAATAAAATAATTTAATACAACAAAATAGTATATAAAGGTAAATATGACAAATAATGTCCTTTGGAAGAAGATATATCCATGACACTAAGCTCAAAGCTAGTTTTATTAACCATAATCTCCAAAATGACCATTTGTTATTTTAAACATATGTACATGTGGTAGGATGGTCAAAATTGAATAGTTAATAGGATCTCCCTAAAGTACATTTGTTAAAATGTGGAAGAAGAACACTAGGGATTCAATAAACAAATAAAATTACTAACAACCACATTTGAGGAAAACTATATGCCAATATTAAGAGTAATCACACAACAAATATATTTCCACTGAATAATATAAGATTAAAAATATAAAAATTTCACCCAAAAAAACATCCACATAAAAATTTGTTTCTCACAACCTAATTATGAATATCAACGTGGTACATATACTTTCAGAAATAATTCCATAGAAGAACATATCCAATTAATCAATCATGGAATATATCCTAACCACGTCATTATAATCACATATTTTCCACCACATACCAATTCCCAACCCTGAATCACATACTCATCACATATATCCATCATAATGGTATAGTGAGAAAATGATTAACATCAACCCCATGTCCACTTCCTAACAATTATGATTCGTAACATGTACCATTCTCTCATTCCCATAACCATGTATTGTTCCATATCACATACCATAACCATATTCTATTAGATATCATATTTTTATACCTACTTTTATATTAAATCTCATTACACACCTTGAAGGTAAATCATGGGGTGGGAGAGAGTATTTAATGATGTGTTCCCTTTTAAACCCAACGATTCAATGAAAACAAATTGATCCCAAAGCCTTTGGTTGTCAATATTTTTATCTTTCTCAAGTGAGGTGTGTATAAAATCCTATAAAAGTTAATGTACTATACAACCACACCCATACACAACCATAAAATTTCTCCTTAAAATTTAATATCCACACCTAGTAAAACCACCCCACGATTAATTCCACATTCTACTATCATTAAATATTATTAAACCAAAAACTAGGGTAACATACTGAGTTTTAATATTAGAATAATATCTTTTATCATTTCCATTGTTATCTTTATTTAGGAATTAATTCAATAATAAAATAAATTTTTATTAAATATTAAATTATAAATAATGAAAGTTTGTAATTAAATAAGAAATTATAATAAAACTAATCCAATAATATTTTTTAATAATTGATCTATATGAATTGAAATAAAATATGTATTTATCAGCAATTTTGTTAATAAAAATGGAAATATTATTAAAATAAAAAACCATGTGAATAAATTATTATGTATATAAAAAAATATTTTTATAATCAAATTTATAAATTTATATATATCAGAGGTTATTTGAAAAGTACAAGTATTATAAATAATTTTATTTAGTTTATTAACATGTGATATTACATATAATGCCAACAAGCCTATACCCAAGTGGTATTGGCTCCTGCTTCGCATCCAAAAGACCCAGGAATAAATCCTGGTAGTGATGAATTTCCATTATTGTAGTAGAGGGTGGACTGTAGTTGTGACGACACTGTAACGGTGGAGGAACCGTAGCATGTACTGTAGTAGTGAGGGTACTATAGTAGTACTGTTCACTAAGGGGTTATTTTTGAAAAAAATGGGCTTTCAAGCCTTGTTTTTAGGCCACTTGACCATGGGCTTTCAGGCTATGTAATTGATCTCCCTTTACCAAGTCTCAAAGTGGTCTTTGCGTTAAATAATAAATTAAGTCTTCGGCCCCAACCGGTTTTTTTTAAAATGTGATATTAAAAAAACAATAATTATGATGATTAGAAACCATATTTATAAATTATAAATATTATATAATTATTTTATAAATTATATAGTAATTTAAAAATATATATCAGAATATGTATATGATTTGTCTAATTTCATAATTAAAGTCCATGTTTAAAAATATAAAATATAAAGACATTAAAATTTAAATTTAAATTATTATTATTAACAATCTTTAATTTTATTATAAAATTATTAATTATTTTCATTGAAATAAATTCAATTTTAAAATTTATAATTAGGAAAATTAAATATAATATATATTTTTATACCAAATTTTGAGTATATTAATTAAATAAAATTATGAAAAGTATAAGAATTAATAATATTATTTTTACATATAAATTATAAATATTAAATTAAATATATTAACATCATTAAGATTAAAAAAATTTCTGATTAGAAAAAAGGGGTTCGAGGATCCATGATATGGTTAGTTTATAAGGGGTTTGAAGAACTAAATGGTTACTTTAACCATATACGAGAGATCAAGAGCTAATAAAGTGTGGGATCGAGTGTAGATTATGGAATGTGTTTAGAATCATGTGAAGATGATCTGATTAAACACAGAAGAAAAACTATAATGTGTTGTTGAAATATAATTGGCTAAAATATACTATCAGATATTCATGATGGATATCTCATCATTTTCCCCCTCTTATATTTCAGTTTGTTGAAAATCATAGGTATGTATTTTTTTAAGGTGTCAAATATTCATAATGATATTAGTACAATGATATTTATCAATTTATTAATTATCTATTATTCAATGTTCATTTTTTTTATTCCTCTTAATTTTATTGTCTTTATTATAAATGTTTTTATTAAATTGAAATCATTTTTTCTAGTTATTTCGGTCGACGTCTGTAGTTCCTATTATCGATCCGGTTTTATCTTCCTTCGATAAAAATCAAAGATACTAGATTCAACATTTATCAAAGACTCATATAAAATCAATGAAGTATTCATTGTATAATGGGTTATCAATTCATATGTGGACCAAATCTAAAATGAAAAAAATCATTTATTAACATGTATTTTTAATCTTCGTATAAATAGAATTTGGTTTTTGTTTACTATCATATTTCCAAGAGCTAATTCAATACTCAATATTTCTATATAAAATGTGATTTTCTACACACACACAGATATATATATATATATAATAATCAATAATCCAATTCAGATTTGTAGTTTCAATATATTGATTTTTGGGTGTAGTAAGAATATACTTAAAACTACTATAATATGGAAGAACCAAATTTCTATAGAAACCCAAATACTTTTCGGTCTCCTAATCCAATCGAAGTTCATGAGCACTATTAGGGAAATTTTTTCTGTAGCCATATATCCTTGAGTTATTAAGAGCATATAAGGTAATGTATTTTTATTTTTAAATTTATATATAAATATAATTAATTTTTATTTATTTCATAACTTGTACTTTAGAAACCACAGTTTAAGATTCATTTAAACCCCCTTTTTGTTATAAGGGAATCTATTTTCAATTCCATAGAAAATCAATTATCATTCATTTTAAAATGTATATATATGTAAAGGTTGTAAATAATTAATTTAAAATGTTTTATCATTATCATGAATTATTTCATAATTTTAATTAATAAAAAAACATTTCTAATTATTAATTACTTTTAGAATTTTACATTTTTTAATTTATTTGATATAATTAAATTCTATAAGTAACTTAAAATCATAAAACATATCATTTTATATGTATGATGATTTTTATTATTTAAATTACATTAATATTATTAGTTTTCACTTTATTCTAAAATTTATCATGATATTTCTTGTATTTTAAGAATATAATTTTTTTTAATTTTAATGTGTTAATGTTCATTTATTTTATGTATATGTAATTATTTTAAAAATATTGATTTCTCCAACTGATTTCGAATAATTAATTTTTCTACAATTAATTATATAATTTTTTTTCATCTATAAGAAAATATTATACAATATTTTGGAATTTTTTAATGCATTATGAAAGAGAAAGGTAGATATATTTTTTAAAAAATCATGAAATTTGACACTTGGGAATCAATATAGATTATCATTTATATTGAGAGAACCCATGACCTCAAGGTGATATTGTCATGCATGTGATTCGACTTTTGGACTCACGACATGTTTTTTTAAATGAACTTCCATGTATCATTTCATTTGAGAAGTATTTATTATTTTCAAAAGATTTTTATGGATATAAACTACTATATTTTAAAGGGTATTTTTGAATTGAAAAAAATTCGATGTTTTCTAAAAGGGTTTGAAAATTATTTTTCATCAAACAATTGGTTATTATTTATAATAATTATATATAATATAACATATTTTATAGTTGATATAAAATGTTTTTAATGGATTATAAAAGATATTTTAACTAGTTTTAGAACCCCTTATGGGTCAATTTTTTTCTCACTTCATGTTTTAAAATATTTTTTACCAGAATTTTAAAACATTCACAAATAATGTACTAATTTAAAGAGTTAAACCATAAAAATACAACTAGATATTTTATTATTATTTATTTTTATAATCTATTATTTTATTTACATTTTTTCCTAAGCAGACAAAACATTAAACTGATAAGATCCTCGATTTGGTAAAAAAATGAGTATTTCTCAATTACTTTTTAATAAATAAATAAAAAGAAAGTTTTTTTGTACTCCATTGGGATTTGGGGATTTGGGATGTTACATGTATTACTAATAAAATAGTATAAACAATATTGTAGATTAAACATTGTTGTTTGAGGAAAAATATAAGCAGTTAGATTGTTTCATTCGATATTCTATATAATTAATAAATCCTATTAATATTGATATTATATTTTTTTCTTAATTATGATTATGGAAATTAAGAATTTATTCATGGGGAATTTATTGTAACATATGATGTTTTAATATAATACTTCTTTATTTTATTATCTCTATTATTTACTTTGTTTGAGAATTAATTCTATAAGTTAACAAAATTGTAACGAAAATAAAATTATTAATAAAGAAAGTAAGAAACATAAATTATAATAAAAACCTACAAGAAATCTTGTTAAATAATAGATTCATTAAACATATACTGTAATTGATATTTATTGTCTATTAAATTAAAAATTTAAAAAATATTATAAAATTACAAAACCATGTTAATAAACAATTATATTTCATTATTTTTTCTTAATAATTCAATAACTAATTTTACATATATATATATTTATATACCAATGGTTATTTTAAAAGTAGTAATATTATAAAAAATAATATTGAATTACATAACATTGGATATTAAATAAAAAATAATAATTATGAAGATTATAACCGAATATTAAAAAATAGAATATAAATATATGTTTGTATATTGCATAAAATAGATAAACATGAAAATAAAAATATATATGAAAATATATATGAATTTTATAATTTTAAAATTAAAGTTAATTATAAAAAATAAAATATATAAACACATTAAAATAATAATAAAAATAATAATTAATGATGTGTAATGTTATTCTAATAATATTAATATATATTTTTGATATAAATTGAATTTTATTGTTAATGGTTATGATTTGAAAAGTTAATATATTTTATGTTTGAAATTATAAATATACAAATAAATAAAATGAAGCAAATATGATTATTAGCTATACTCTCCTTGCTATTTAACTTGAAGTTTTTTGAGATGATTGAATCACACTAATTGAATAATTTCAATTCTACCAACCATTTATGATAAATAATCCATTCAGAGATTTGTTTTATAGTTTTCATTTTTTTTCTTAGGAGATGATTCTATAGAAATTCAGAACTAAGGAAGAAAAGAGATATTTGGAATGTTCTTATGTTGTAAGGGAAGAGCTTCAACATGAAAGATTTTGGGATTCGATGTGGGACAGCCATCAGGGGGTACTTTATATAGGAAATTGGTCCAAAGGATGAAAAAATATTAAGAAGATCTAACAGATGAGATGATTTCTGAAAAATGATTTAGATAGATTCTGATCTTTTGAGGTTTTAAAGAAAAACAATTAGAATTTATGGAAATGTGAATCTGAAAATTTTAAAAAAATGATAATTCCAACAATTAAAAGATGATTTCAAAAATTTAGGAAAGGAAACATAAATTTCAAAGATATAAAGATTATTCATAATAAGGATAATTCTTCTTGAAGAACATTAGATTTTGAAAATTTTTATTAAGAAATTTTTTATATTATGAAAAAAATTTAGATTATGAAATATTTAGATTATGAGAACACATTTTGATTTTTAACTTTTTAACTAACAAGAAAATTTACCCCCCCCCCCTTATGAAAAGGAGTTTGTTACTATAAGAAGATTGGATTAAACCAGAAGTTAATAAGTAAAATTACCTTTAAATTATAATTCCAAACATCTTTCAATGTATTCAAATATATTATATGGAAATGATTTTGTGAAAATATCAGTAAGTTGATCTTGTGTTCTTATAAATTGGAGAATGATATATCTTTTTTGTGTGTCATCCCTAAGAAAGTGATGCCTAATATCTATGTTTTCTTCATTAGAGTGTTGTGAAATGTTTTTTCTTAAAGCAATGGAACTAGTATTATCACAAAAAATTTGATTCCTGGTAAAACTCATCTCATAGTCTGTGAGTGTGTGTCGCATCCACAATATATGAGCACAAAAACATCTAGCTACTACATATTCAGCTTTAACAGTGGATTGTGCTACTGATTGTTTCCTTTTTCATGAACAAGAAAATAATGAATCGTCTAAGAAACGACATGTTCATGATGTACTTTTCTTATCCATTCTACATCCCCCAAAGATAGCACCCAAAATAGTTTTTTAATATAATCATTTCTAGAGGTATAAAAGAGTCCAAAATTAATGGTTCCCTTTAAGTAACACAAAATCAGCTTCACTTCCTTTAAATGAGATTCCTTATGATTGGATTGATATCTTGAACATAAGAATACTGAGAACCTAATGTCTAAAAGACTAGCATTCATGTAGTGGAGACTTTATTCATACCTCTAAAGGATGTTTGATCTACTTGTTTCCTAGATTCTTCTAGATCAATGGAATTTGAGATACCAATGGGAGTACTTATACTCTTAGTGTTGTCGTATACATAGTTTTGAAAAAGATATTTAATATACATATTTTGGGATATATAGATTCATTCTGGTTTATGAGAAATTTGAAAACCAAGGGAAAATGATAACTCACCCATCATACTCATTTCAAATTAAGTGTTCATTAGATCTGCAAATGAATCAGTTAATGATTGCTGAGTTGAACCAAATATAATGTCATCAACATAGATTTGAAAAATCAAAACACTTTTCTTATCTTTATTTATAAAAATGGTTGAATCAACATCACCTTTAACATAATTTTTTTGAAGTAAAAATCCTGTAAGACTATCATACAAGGTTCTTATAGCTTATTTAAGTCCCTACAGACCTTTGGTATGTTTGAAAACATGTTCTGAATGTTTTGTATCTTCAATACCGGGTGTTTGTTCAACAAAAAAATCCACTTGAACATAACCATTATAGAAAGCACATTTAAGTTCTATTTGGAAATGTCTGAAGTTGAAAAATGTTGCAAAGGCAAGTAGAATACAAATGGATTCATGTCTAGATACTATAGAATATGTTTCTTCATAGTCTATTCATTCTTGTTGATTATCGCCTTTAGCAACTAATCATGCTTTATTTCTTACTATGACTCCATTTTCATCACAATTATTTTTGAAAACCAATTTTTCTCCAATAATAGAAGTTTTCTTGGGTCTTTTAACCACAATCCGGACTTTATTCCTTTCGAATTAATTTAGCTCATCTTGTATAGATTTTTTTCTGATCATCACCACCTAATGCTTCATCAGTGCTTTTTTGGTTCTAATTGGTAAAGTAATGGTAGATATTATGATTCATTTCTTATGGAACATATATTACTTACTGTTTGTTTTGCATCACTAATGATACTATCATTGGGATGATTTTTTAGAAACAACTAATTTGGATTTTTTAAAACCTGTTAATCAACACAGGTTATGAATTATTCTAGGGAAAATTATTCAGAAATATTCTCTTGGACATTTTACTTATCAGAAGGATATTCTATCAAGGGTTGATCATATTTTTTTGAAAACAAATCTGAGGATGTAGGTTGAGGTTGTTTAAAAAAATGACTTGTTTCATCAAATTTTACTTGTACAGTTTCATCAATAGTACATGTGTTTTTATTGTAAACTCTATAGGAAATAGAGGTTTTCGAGTTTCCTACACAAATTTTTTTATCATATTTTAATGAGAATTTATGTGAATAATCTTTAGTATTCAAGATGAATACATGTTATCCAAATTTATTGAATTTGGAAAGTCAAGGTTTTCTACCATTCCACAACTCAGAAATTTTTTTATTAGGAAAAGGTCTAATCAAAACCCGATTTATAGAACAAAAAGTAGTACTTATAGATTCAACCCAAAAATGTTAAGCTACCAAATATTCACTCAACATGGTTACTGTTATCTCTTGAAAAATTATTTTTCTTCTTTCAAGAACACAAATTTTTTGTTGAGGAGTTCCTGGTGCTGATAAGTTATGAGTAATGCCTTTTCTACTATAAAAAGATTCAAAAATAGAATTTTGAAATTCTCATCCATGATCTCTTTGGATAATAATCAATGGATGGTTTTCTCATTTTTAACTTGGGATATAAAAATTTTTAAATAAGAAAAACCTTCAGATTTCATTGCTAGAAAATAGATCCATATAAATCTAGTCAAATAATAAACTAAAAAAATACATAATATTTTCCTCCAATGATTCTAGTTTTAGTTGGACCAAAAAGATCCATATGCACTAATTGTAATGCATCAGTAGTTGAGACTTCCCTGATTGATATAAAACTTGATTTATGGTACCTTCTATGTTGACATGGATCAGAAACTTTTGAGGAATCAAATATATACTCTGGTAGATCCTTAACTTGTCTTTTCATAGAGTATTTACCTTGGTTAATAATGTTACAGTGTCCTAACCTTATATGACATAACCATGATTGATCTTCTATTTCACCGAGACAAGGTAGATCTTGGCTATTATGGTCTTCTATTTTTAGTGTGTATACATTCTCTTGCCTATGGGCATAAAGAAACTCTTCCTTGGAATTGTGTACTAAACACTTATCATTACTAAAATTCACACGGTAACCTTCATCACATAATTAACTTATGATAATATGATGGGGCCTAGGACCCTTAATAAATATAACATTTGAAATCAATGATTTTCCAAGATGAACAATGTTACCTATACCAGTAATATCTCCCAGAGAATTATCTTTGAACGTTATTTTTCCTCATTTTTTCATGATAGTCTTTTTAAAGAAGTTTGGTTACCAGTCATATAACAAGAACATCCACTATCTATGTACCATGTATTTCTGTTGATAATATCATTGCCTTCCTGAAAATAAGAGTTTTTGACTTTCAGAACCCAAAGTATCATGGATCCGAAGACATCAGAAAGAAAATTTTTTGGAATCCACATTTTCATAGAAAAATAAACATTATAAAAACCATAAGAATGAGTTTTGTTTATGTTACAATTTTTTCCCAATTCCCACCACACTGACACTTAGTGAAGAATAGGGAACCTTGAGGTATAGAATAATTATTTCTGAAAATTGTATTTTAACTGGTATAACCAAACCCACAATTATTCATTAGAGGTAGAATTTTAGAATTCATATTATCAAATTTTATTTTGCCTAGGGTAAAGATTTAAAAACTCTTCCTCAAGGAATATATTTATGAATTCATCATAATAACTAAGTTCTTATCCTAAAGAAACATTTGATTTTTTATAAGAGTTTTTATGGAAAATTGTTTTCGTATAAATTACATTTTATAGATCCTTATAAATTTTACCCTTCTCATAATTATCATCCTCAAGGATTTTTGAAATAAATTCAAAATCATAAATTTTATTATAATCATCTTTAGAATAATCTGATATTTCCTTAATAAGAATATAAATCCTAGGATATTACTTATCACGCTTTTTCTTGACTTTAGAATTTTAATTCATAAGGAGCTTAGAAATCTTAGAAACTTCTTCATAAGTAGGTAATGTATTAACTTCATCATAATAAGATTATTCATCTTAAGATTCATAATATTTACTATCACTAAAATTATCATTCAAGAATTCTTTGGTTATCTATTAATCATTGTGTACCTTGGCCAATATATAATAATTTTCATTAGGTAATCTGGAAAGTAAACCAAGATTATTCTAACCAAAAGATTGAAAATCTAAAGATTCATTAGAAGACTGTCCACCGCTAGCACTCCATGCATCATTAGATTTCAATACTTTCTTAGCCTTATCCTTGTAGTATTTATTTTAATTCCTTTCTGAATGGTTTTCCTTCATATCCTTTCTCTTAAGCATTTGACAATATGGCCTTATATTCCATCCACTTTTTCATTCATAGAAAGTGACAATAGAGTATTTCTTTTCATTTATTACCTTCTTCTTATATCTATAATGAATGAATTTATTCCCAACTATATTGATCATCCTTTAAGAAAGATTAGCTAGTTCATTCTCAGAATGTTCACTTTAACTTGATTCAGATAAAACAATGACCTTCTATGACATGGATCTAGTAACCATTTCATGAGTCTTGGATTTCATATTATTTGAAGTAGTTGTAAAAGCAAAACTTCCATCTCCATTCTTTTTCTTTTTTAGATCAAAATCTCTTTTCATTCTTGTCTCATATTGAAGAAGAGTTCCAAAAATATCATTAAGAGTAATCTAGGTAACTTGTCCATTTTCATCTATAGCTGTACTCTTGGATTCCCACTCGTTAGGCATGATGACTATAATATTGTCTATAAGTGCTTCATCATCCAAATCTTTCTCACCCATTGATTATATGTTGCTGAAAATAGTCATGAATCTCTTATTTACCTTACATATAGGTTCTCCATAAGGAATGCAGAAACCATGATACTTATCTTTAAGCATAGATCTTCTAGTTTCGATAACTTTGGAAATTCCAAAGTGAGTTACAATAAGATTCTTCCAAATACAATTTGAAACTTCACAAGAAGAAATATGGATACATATATTCTTAGTCATGGAACATAATAATGTTTTGCATACCTTATAATTTTGTTGATATTATGACTTTTCTTGATTAGTAAATGTTCTAACTTCCATATCATGAATCTTTTAATTTCCAATAAGCATAACAATGTTTTCCACTCGATTATTAATAACAAAAGTCTTCATACAATCTCTCCAATATTCATTATCATTACCATAAAATATAGGTTGTCTAGTTGGATTAATATTTTCAATATAACCAATATTCATTCCTTATATCTCAAATAAAATAACATTCCACAGAATATTTTTAGTAATAAAAGTTAGTAAACATGGATAAAAATCCTATGCATGGAAAAACAAAACAAAGGAAAATTGAGAAAGAAATCTTATATGTGAATATAATTATTTCAAATACCTCCTTCGATACCAATTATAGGATCAAAATAATGTTCTCAATATACATGAGGGGGGGGGGGGGGTGAATTATATGCATTAAAAAATTTCATTTGGAACATTTAAAGATTGTATAAAACATTCTATTGTTTAACAATGTTAAACAAGGTAAATTCACAAGACATCATTATTATACAAACAAGATAGATTCCATAAATATTGTTCTGAAAAAGAAACTTAAGAGAAGTTAACAAGGATTAAGATTATAACATAAAGCATATAAAATCATTCTAATCAGAGTATACAAGTATATGAATCTATAAGATAGTTATGCTATCCTCAATAATCAAAATGTAGTGGAACGAAAACATGAAATAATACAAGTAACTAGTATAGAATCTTTTAAACCAAAGAGTGGGTTATCCAACAACCATGGATAAAGGTCCCTTGATTTATACATTCAAAAATGTTTATCTTACCCACACCAGGCTAATACCTCGATAGAAATATCAGAGTATGTCTTGTTATCCCTGCAATCCCTCAAACATCAAGGTAGTCAAAACCTCTGCCTTCATTTTCAAAGATGTGCATGAATTTTAATTTAGTCTCACCTCTGTCTTCTTATCTCCGGAATCCCTCGATTGTACACAACAACAATTGGAGTCACAAGAAGCAATCCGAACAAGTTGTTTAGTACACACAAAGCACGAGAGTATCTATCTCTAGAAATTACTTCAGCATCATGTAATCTCTAGAGTTTTTGAAAAGTATCTTGGGCCTATTCAAATGAACTCTTATTTATAGGAACATATCCAATGGTCAGCTCCCTCCTCCATTATTCATATTTTTCATTGAATTTTGGAGGGACTTGTACATGTGTCACTCAAGCAATGGTTAGTTAGATACAGAATGTATGACATAATTTTATAAAAATAACAAGAGTAAGTAAAAAATTGGTTGCTCAACCAAATCTATTTTTTGAATTCTATGAAAAAAATAGATTTTGGATTCTATGAAAATGAACATTCAGATTATATATTGCATGAAAATTTGGATTCTATTTTTCAAGGAATTTGGAATAAGAATTCTATAGACCCTAATGTCTGAATTATAAGTAATTCAGAGTTTGAATTCTATAGAATTAAGAAACTGAATTTTGAGGAATTCACTGTCTGAAATATAAGGAATTCAGAGTCTAACTTTTGAGGAACTTGGAACCTAAATTCTCAGGAATTTGGAGTCTGAATTCTAAGGAATTCCGAGTCTGAACTCTAAGGAATACGAAGTCTGAGTTATTTCGAATTTGGAGCATGAATTCTAAGGGATAGTGAGTCTGAATTCTAAAGAATTCGGAACCCGAATTCAATTGAATTCAGAGTCTGAATTTTTAAGAATTAGGAGTCTTATTTCAATGCAATTTGGAGTCTGAATTCTAAAGAATTTGAAATCTGAATTCTATGGAATTTGGAGTTTGAATTATAAGAATTCAGAAAAAAAATTCCAATGAGTTTGGAGTCTAGATACTAATGAATTGAGTGACTGAATTTTAGAGAATTAGTAATATGAATTTCAGAGAATTCGGAGTCTAAATTTCAGAGAATTAGGAATCTGAATTTATGAGAATCCAGAGTTTGAATTTTAGAGAATTTAGAGTCAGAATTTCATAGAATACAGAACTAGAATTCTAATCCTAAAAACAAAAAACACTATATCTAATTATTTGTAGAATTCAGAGGTTTTTGATATGAATCCAATTTTTAAACTTTTGAAATAAAAAGTGTTAGAAATTAAATATTTAACAATGAAAAAAATGGTAAGGATAAATTTTCATTGGAGAAGGAAAATTTTCCTTATTAATGAAAATCAGGGTATGCTGAAAAATGACCTTATCTAAAAAACATAGGGAAAATAAAATTTTCGTTAATATAAAGAATTTGTTATTTTCAAAACATAAAGGAATTGAAATGTCATAAGAAAACCTTATTGACTCAACATTATGGAGAGTACACAAACATGTAGCGTTATGATGATAATGAAACATTATGTTATTCTTCTAAATAATCGAATAATAATAATGATTTTATAGATTATGGAAAACATTATGATGGATATGATAAAAACGAAATGAAATATTCGAAAAATAATGTATTTAATTGATAGAAGAATGATATGAGGATGTTTCCTGTATCAAATAATTATTTTTATAATGTATCATATATGTTTAGATTTGGTAATTTTAGAAAATTATTATAAAAGATAAAAGTACTATGAAAATTAGAAAGATGTGTATGAAAGTTTTGGAATTATTAATAATCTGTAAAAAAACATACAAGATTAATTGTGAATAAATCATAGGAAAAATATAAAAATTTGGAGGATAATACAATATTCCTTTGAAAATTTTAATGTGTAATTCTATGCGTTGAAGAACCTAAGAGGAAATCAATGTATGACTGTGAAACTCCCTCACATTCCAACAAATCTTCTAAAATCTAACACATTTCACAAGTGTACACACATTCCTTGATATAGATACATTAATTAGTTTTATCATTACTCATGGTAAAATTACATTCATTAGTGTTCATATATATAATTTCATAATTCTTTTTTTGGAAAGAGTACTATAAATACCATTCATCTCGCTACTGTGGGGGATTTTTGATTTTTTTGAATTTTAATTATTTCACCTCATACATCACTATTTTTTTGGAATCAAGAAACTCTATTTGGAGGAATATATGAATAGGATATTGTCATTATAGACCCCCACTATGAACACCTAATGGGATTATAGTAAATATGATGGTAACTCCCAAGAATAAAATTCAACAATCCCTAGTTTGGAAATAATCACATAGGGTACAAATTGTGAAAATATAAGGAATTATCCATATTAAACCTTTAATAATATATAACTGTAAACAACCAAATAAAATTGATAACAGGAAATTATATTTATATCCCTAAATAAAATAATTTAATACAAAAAAATAGTATCTAAAGGTAAATATGACAAATAATGTCCTATGGAAGAAGATATATCAATGAAACTAAGCTAAAAGCTAGTTTTATTAACCATAATCTCCAAAATGACCATTTTTTATTTTAAACATATGTATAAGTGGTAGGTTGGTCAGAATTCAATACTTAATAGGATCTCCCTAAAGTACATTTTTTACAATGTGGAAGAAGAACACTAGGGATTCAATAAACAAATAAAATTACTAACAACCACATTTGAGGAAAACTATAAGCCAATATTAAGAGTAATCACACAACAAATATATTTCCACTGAATAATATAAGATTAAAAATATAAAAATTTAACCCGAAAAAATCATCCACATATAATTTTTCTTCTCACAACCAAATTCTGAATATCAACTTGGTACATATACTTTCAGAAATAATTCCATAGAAGAACATATCCAATTAATCAATCATGGAATATATCCTAACCACATCATTATAATCACATATTTTCCACCACATACCAATTCCCAACCCTGAATCACATACTCATCACATATATCCATCATAATGGTATAGTGAGAAAATTATTAACATCAACCCCATGTCCACTTCCTAACAATTATGATTTGTAACATGTACCATTATCTCATTCCCATAACCAATTATTTTTCCATATCACATACCATAACCATATTCTATTAGATATCATATTTTTATACCTACTTTTATATTAAATCTTATTACACACCTTGAAGGTAAATCATGGGGTGGGAGAGAGTATTTAATGATGTGTTCCCTTTTAAACCCAATGATTCAATGAAAACAAATTGATCCCAAAGCCTTTGGTTGTCTATATTTTTATCTTTCTCAAGTGAGGTGTGTATAAAATCCTATAAATGTTAATGTACTATACAACCACACCCATACACAACCAAAAAATTTCTCCTTAAAATTGTATGTCCACACCTAGTAAAACCACCCCACGATTAATTCCACATGCTACTATCATTAAATTTTATTAAACAAAAAACTAGGGTAACATCCTGAGTTTTAATATTAGAATAATATATTTTATCATTTCCATTTTTATCTTTATTTAGGAATTAATTCAATAATGAAATAAATTTTAATTAAATATTAAAATATAAATAATGAAAGTTTGTAAATAAATAAGAAATTATAATAAAACTAATCCAATAATTTTTTTTAATAATTGATCTATATGAATTGAAATAAAATATGTATTTATCAACAATTTTTTTAATAAAAATAGAAATATTATTAAAATAAAAAACCATGTGAATAAATTATTATTTATATAAAAAAAGATTTTTATAATCAAATTTATAAATTTATATATATCAGAGGTTATTTGAAAAGTACAAGTATTATAAATAATTTTATTTAGTTTATTAACGTGTGATATTAAATAAAATGCCAACAAGACTATACCCAAGTGGTATTGGCTCCTGCTTCGGATCCAAAAGACCCGACAACAAATCCTAGTAGGTATGAATTTCCAGTATTGTAGTAGAGGGTGGACTGTAGTAGTGACGACACTGTAACGGTGGAGGAACCGTAGCATGTACTGTAGCAGTGAGGGTACTATAGTAGTATTGTTCACTAAGGGGTTCTTGTTGAAAAAATGGGCTTTCAAGCCTTGTTTTTAGGCCACTTGACCATGGGCCTTCAGGCTATCTAATTGATCTCCCTTTACCTAGTCTCAAAGTGGTCTTTGCGTGAAATAATAAATTAAGGCTTTGGCCCCAACCGGATTTTAAAAAAATGTGATATTAAAAAAACAATAATTATGATGATTATAAACCATATTTAAAAATTATAAAAATTATATAATTATTTTATAAATTATATAGTAATTTAAAAATATATATCAGAATATGTATATGATTTGTCTATTTTCATAATTAAAGTTCCTGTTTAAAAATAGAAAATATAAAGACAATAAAATTTATATTATAATAATTATTATTAACAATCTTTAATTTTATTATAAAATTATTAATTATTTTCATTGAAATTAATTCAATTTTAAAATTTATAATTATGAAAATTAAATATAATATATATTTTTATATCAAATTTTGAGTATATTAATTAAATAAAATTTTGAAAAGTATAAGAATTAATAATATTATTTTTAAATATAAATTATAAATATTAAATTAATTATATTAATATCATTAAGATTAAAAAAAAATTCTGATTAGAAAAAAGGGGTTCGAGGATCCATGATATGGTTAGTTTATAAGGGGTTTGAAGAACTAAAGGGTTACTTTAACCATATACGAGATATCGAGAGCTAATAAAGTGTGGGATCAAGTGTAGATTATGGGATGTGTTTAGAATCATGTTAAAGTGATCTGATTAAACACAAAAGAAAAACTATAATGTGTTGTTGAAATATAATTGGAGGAATTATACTATCAGATATTCTTGATGGATATCTCATCATTTTCCCCCTCTTATATTCCAGTTTTTTGAAAATCATAGGTATGTATTTTTTTAAGGTGTCAAATATTCATAATGATATTAGTACATTGATATTTATCAATTTATTAATTATCTATTATTCAATGTTCATTACTTTTCATCCACTTAATTTTATTGTCTTTATTATAAATGTTGTTATTAAATTGAAATCATTTTTTATAGTTATTTCGGTCGACGTCTGTAGTTCCTATTATCGATCTGGTTTTATCTTCCTTCGATAAAAATCAAAGTTACTAGATTCAACGTTTATCAAAGACTCATATAAAATCAATGAAGTATTCATTGTATAATGGGTTATCAATTGATATGTGGACCAAATCTAAAATAAAATAATCATTTATTAACATGTATTTTTAATCTTTGCATAAATAGAATTTGGTTTTTGTTTACTAGCATATTTCCAAGAGCTAATTAAATACTCAATATTTCTATATAAAATGTGATTTTCCACACACACAGATATATATATATATCTATATATATATATATATAATAATCAATAATCCAATTCAGATTTGTAGTTTCAATATATTGATTTTTCGGTGTAGCAAGAATATACGTAAAACTACTATAATAGGGAAGCACCAAATTTCTATAGAAACCCAAATAATTTTCGGTCTCCTAATCCAATCGAAGTTCATGAGCACTATTAGGGCAATTTTTTTTCTATAGCCAGATATCAATGAGTTATTAAGAGAAAATAAGGTAATGTATTTTTATTTTTAAATATATATATAAATATATTTTTTTTTATTTATTTCATAACTTGTACTTTAGAAACCACGGTTTAAGATTTATTTAAACCCCATTTTTATTATAAGGGAATCTATTTTCAATTCCATAGAAAATCAATTATCATTCATTTTAAAATGTATATATATGTAAAGGTTGTAAATAATTAATTTAAAATGTTTTATCATTATCATGAATTATTTCATAATTTTAATCAATAAATAAACATGTATAATTATTAATTAAATTTAAAATTTTCCATTTTTTAATTTATTTGATTTAATTAAATTCTATATGTAACTTGAAATCATAAAACATATAATTTTATATGAATGACGATTTTTATTATTTAAATTACATTAAAATTATTAGTATTCACTTTATTCTAATATTTATCATGATATTTCTTGTATTTTAAGAATATAATTTTTTTAATTTTAATGTGTTAATGTTCATTTATTTTAAGTATATGTAATTATTTTAGAAATATTGATTTCTCCTACTGATTTCTAATAATTAATTTTTCTACAATTAATTATATAAAATTCTTTTCATCTATAAGAAAATATTATATAATATTCTGGAATTTTTTTAATGCATTATGAAAGAAAAAGGTAGATATATTTTTTAAAAAATCTTGAAATTTGACACTTGGGTATCAAAATAGATGATCATGTATATTGAGAGAACCCATGACCTCAAGGGGATATTGTCATGCATGTGATTCGACTTTTGGACTCACGACATGTTTTTTTAAATGAACTTCCATGTATCATTTCATTTGAAAAGTATTTATTATTTTCAAATGATTTTTATGTATATAAACTATTATATTTTAAAGGGTATTTTTGAATGGAAAAAAATTCTACGTTTTCTAAAAGGGTTTGAAAATTATTTTTCATCAAACAATTGATTATTATTTATAATAATTTTATATAATATAACATATTTTATAGTTGATATAAAATGTTATTATTGGATTATAAATGATATTTTAACTAGTTTTAGAACCCCTTACGGGTCAATTTTTTGCTCACTTCATGTTTTAAAATATTTTTTACCAGAATTTTAAAAGATTCAAAAATAATGTACTAATTTAAAGAGTTAAACCATAAAAATACAACTAGATATTTTATTCTTATTTATTTTTATAATCTATTATTTTATTTACATTTTTTCCTAACCAGACAAAACATTAAACTGATAAGATCCTCAATTTGGTAAAAAAAATGAGTATTTCTCAATTAATTTTTAATAAATAAATACATAGCATGTTTTTTGTACTCAATTGGGATTTGGGAATTAGGGATGTTACATGTATTATTAATAAAATAGTATAAACAGTATTTTAGATTAAATATTGTTGTTTGAGGAAAAATATAAATAGTTAGATTGTTTCATTCGATATTCTATATAATTAACCAATCCTATTCATATTCATATTCTATTTTTATCTTAATTATGATTACAGAAATTAAGAATTTATTTATGGGGAATTTATTACAACATATGAAGTTTTAATATAATATTTCTTTATTTTATTATCTCTATTATTATCTTTGTTTGAGAATTAATTCTATAAGTTAACAAAATTGTAACGAAAATAAAATTATTAATAAAGAAAGTAAGAAACATAAATTATAATAAAAACCTACAAGAAATATTGTTAAATAATAGATTCAGTAAACATATACTATAATTGATATTTATTGTCTCTTAAATTAAAAAATTAAAAAATATTATAAAATTACAAAACCATGTTAATAAACGATTATATTTCATTATTTTTTCTTAATAATTAAATAACTAATTTTACACACATATATATATACCAATGGTTATTTTAAAAGTAGTAGTATTATAAAAAATAATCTTGAATTACATAACATTGGATATTAAATAAAAAATAATAATTATGAAGATTATAACCGAATATTAAAAAATAGTTTATATATATATGTTTGTATATTGCATAAAATATATAAACATAAAAATAAAAATATATATGAAAATATATATGAATTTTATAATTTTAAAATTAAAATTAATTATAACAAATAGAATATGTAAACACATTAAAATAATAATAATAATAATAATTAATGATGTGTCATGTTATTCTAATAGTATTAATATATATTTTTGATATAAATAGAATTTTATTGTTAATGGTTATGATTTGAAAAGTTAATATATTTTATGTTTGAAATTATAAATATACAAATAAATAAAATGAAGCAAATATGATTATTATATTTATCTTTTAAAAATAATAATTATGATTATTAAAATAAATATATAATTATAATTAAATTTTAAAGAGTTCCGATTTGAAAAGGAAGTGGAGGAGGATCGGGTATAGGGTGAGTGCAGATGGGGGATTTCAAGAACTAAATGACAACTTCAACCACAAACATGTGATCAAGCTTATATCGAGTGTCGGATTGTGGGTTGATGAAGGATCAATTGTATGATACAGAGAAGGTGATGTGATTGAATGCCGGAGAGGGACTTGAATAGGTTTTGAATAGTATTTTGGAGAGATTGACTATCTATTGTTCACAATGGATACCTCATCATCTTATTCCTTCTACATTTTATTTTATAAAAAATATAAGGTATATACCTTTTTACATGTCGAATAATTATTGAGATCCTATTTCTTCGATTGAAATTGGATTATTAATTACATGTTCATCATCATTATTAGGTATTAATCATCTAGATATACCTTTTGTTTTTGAATTAATATATTAAATTGAAATAAATATTTTCAGGGAATTCTGTCGATGTCGATAGTCCTGGTTATTGATGAAGTTTGTCTTCTTCATTCGAGTTATATCCACATTACTCTATTAAATTTGGTTTGAATACATTTGAAAAATTTGTGTCTAATGCATTGTGCCTCCTGCTTTTCGGTTTTGATGTTAATCAATGTTTGAATTGAAAGAAATTAAAAGAACAAGGTACATCTTAATAGGGGATTGGGGAATTAGGGTGTCAACATGTTCTTTTAATGCAATAGATCTTGTACAAGCATTTTTGGAAACTGGTAAAACCTATTTGATGAAATCTTTAACCTATTAAAGATTCATATATAGAGTGAAAACACAATAGTTGTTCATGGTTTGACACTAAGGTATATTTCAAGGAGAATACTCCAAAAATGTATCGATCGTACCTAAATCCTATAACCTTCGAATTTTTTTTTTCAGTATAAGAAAATTAGACACCGTCAATTTGTACCTGAGAAACATCCATTATAAGAATTGTAGATCAGAACACATCTTCCTTGAAACGCATTCTTCAAATCAACTAGATTGATTCCTTATGTGATGTCTTACATAGTTTGATGGATTTAATTTCACTTCACTAGATTGGGAATTTATGTCTTTGTCCTAATTTAGCAAGATATGATTCATGAACCGTAGTCTACAGTTGATGAAGTTAAAAAAATATTCACCCAAACATGATATTATATAATACTGTTCGTTAATCTCACATCCTTTGAATAACACCCATTATGTTTCAAATAAATTTTATCATTTGTGAAAGAACACACCTTCATAAATATTGCATCCATTGTAAAGATCACATTCATCAAGGAAATATATGTCTTTAGAAAACCAAAATTCTACAGGAAAATATAATTTATAAAAATCTATAGCATTAGTTAAGAATCTACTAGTATTTTCACAATGATTAGGATAAAAAATATTTCATTGTTGTTGAATATTCCAGCCCCCATGAATTATGATCTATTTAACTATTTCTCTTGTTCTCCAATTTTTTTCAAATGAGGGGTGGCCACATATTTATTGAATTAGAAAGTCGAAAATATTCCAATTTCCCAGAGGCTATTTCAAAACCCTCTGCTTTATTTATCACGATGATCCTTTTCTTCGGAAAGCTTTAGTGAAATTGGTCCCATTTGCAAGGCTTCTCATAGATTTGTTGATACTATCAGACCATTGCACATTTATGACCCTTTAATCCTTCACAACAATAAATTCCTTTGTAAAGAATTATATATTCATGAAACACCAATATTTGTTAAATCTCTTCCTTTACCATATTTTGAGGAGTCAATAATATAAATTCAGAACTCAAAAATCATGTCCCTTCCTCTTTATTGTGTATAGAAAATTTAGCAAACAATATGAAATGTTTCCATCTTTATCAATTACTACATATACACCATACGACCAATTGCATTAAAAAATACCTTATCAAACCTATATTGGAAGGGAAAAAAATAAACATTGTTTCAAGACCTGAAAACACATAGTTCCAATAGTATCCAACATTGGGTTTGTTAAATATTGGTATATAAACTCAATAAAGAACTATCCTCGATCAAAAACATGAAAGAACTAAAATAACTAATCTGTTACTCTAAATATACATGAGAAAATATTGGTGTGTAAAAAAATAGCGTATAAGAGAATTTCATTAAATGATAGACCACTGAAAAACATTTAAAACCTAAAGTCAATGCTTTTTAAACTTATCTCCCCATTTGGAAAAACAATACAATGATCCTATATTTTTTACTTATAGTGATAAAAAACTCCCCCCAGATCATTGTATCTCGCCCTTAAAAATAACTAAAATCCTAAAAAATATTTAAATAGTTAAATGAACTGGGGATAGGGGAAAACAAGACCCTCATCCAAAAATGGGATTTTACTCAATATGGAGGCACAAACAGATGTATCATGATCATTTTTTCAGAAAAATTATTAGTTGTAATGGCAGCCACAAGATCATTAGTTCGAACATGTTCTATTTGAATCACACATTTTATTAATTTTTCATTGATGAAGTGATATCTTCCCTCAATATGTTGGGTATGAGTGTATTGAATCTGATTTTTCGTAATATTGATTGTGCTATAATTTTCACAATGTATCACCATCAAGAGTTTCAACATATATCAAATATGAATATGTTTCTACTTTATTCAAAATATCTTAGTGCATGCCATTTTCATAGTGATACACTCCACTTAAGTAACAATAAGAGTTTGGTGTTCTAGTTTCTTACTCAACTATCCATCACATTTTTTTTCTAATGAGGAAATCACCACCACTTTGGAAATTTCTATCCCCTATATATCCATTCTAGTCTGAATCCTAAAATTTCTATAATTAATTATATCTTCCTTTGGGAAATCATAATCAAATGTTAAGAATACCTTGAATATACTTCTTCATTATTTTAAATTATACTAAATTCTCTTCATCAAATCTATTTGGAAGTGAGATATAAATCATGTTGCAAATATGATATCATGAAATGATGAAGTCATGTATAATAATATTCCAAGAATTCTACTATAAAACACGGTATCCAAAAAATTTCATACTTCATTCTTTACATATTTTTTACCAACCACAATTGGACATGATATTGGGTTAGGGACATGCATATTTAATTTATTCAGTACCTATATTTAAAATTTTGACTAATCTATTAATGTATAATACTTACATTAAACAATATGCATCCCCAAAAAGTATGTGGGTTCACGAATCATATACATTTAAAACTATGATTTCATGTTATTAGTAATTTCATTCACTAATCCATATATGTTTCTGCTAAAAATAATATCATCCACATACATGGTCACAATAAATTTTTTAGGTGAGAATTAATTACATATATATTATTGTCGAAACCTCTTCTTTTAAACTAAATCTTTTTAGATAATAAATCACTCAGGAATACCACACAAGAACTAACATTTTGACATTGATATCCTTTATAAATTTACAAACATTCCTGTCATAATTTGTAATCATAAATCATACAAGTTGTCATATATAGACTTCTTCTTCAAGAAAACTGTTTAATTATTCTGTATTGAAATACATATGATAAAATTTCTTCCATAATTTAATTTCCATTGAAATGAAGATATTGATAAACTCTATTAATTCTAATGGGGAAAAATTTTCATTAAAACAATTTCCTTTCTTCTTTTCATATCTTTTACACAATAGAAATTCTGTGTTTTTTATCACATTTATATGTTCATTGAATTTGTTTTGGAAGATACACTATGTTCCATTCACATTTTATTTTTACAGTCTCCTGAAAAGATCCCATTTCTGGTTCTTATAAATCTTTTTCAGTTATATTATTCATAGACTTGTCTCAGGATTAATCCTTCATAACTTTTTCAAATTAGGTTTGATACACAATTGATATGATTTCATAATGTAATAAATTCCTCATTTTCCTTTTCTGTATAGGTGTGGTAAAATCCCCAATGTTGATGTATTTGTCGATTTCTACTAATTTATTATTATAGAGAGGTTTCGATGATGTTTCATTAGTAATGGGTTCCTCTTCTAATTTTCATTATGAATCATTATAATTTTTTTGATTTATGATCAATTTTCACACCTTCAACTATTTCTACATTTGAATATGTCCCTTTTTAACTATATTTTTCATCTTAAACCATATCAATATATAATCTCCTTGAGTCATTAATGGTTTTATCCCCAATTATAGTGAAATTACTTCTTTCCATAACCATTACAAATTGATTATTTGAATATTTTTAGGCTTTTTCATTAGTTAAATATCTATGTAACATACCCTCATCTACTACATCACCATTTATATCTTTATCACCTACATTGTTTTCAATTAAACATTTACTTCCAAAACCCGGAAATACTTCACATAGGGATTCATTCCATTCCAAATAACATATGGTGTCCCAATTTCTACAATAAAACGACATGTCCAATTTTGAGTGTGAACCACTACATGAATATCCTTTTTCTTATGATGATGATAAATATGACTCTCAATCTTCATAGTTTCAACTATATTGTTCACCTATCAATTTCTACCCATAATGGAACCATTTTTTGTTATGCTTTATGAGTACTAAACATAAATAATTATCATATGTTTTTTAGGTAATTCTAAAATAAAATAGTTGGGTTTTTGCCTCTATTAGAAAATTGTATAATCTTGATTGTGTTGAAATTTTCATTATCATCTTTTTATGAAAACACTTCATGAAATTAGGAACATTTTAGTTATTATTTATACAAATTAAACAATGTATTTTACGATTAAAATATTTAACATGAATGGATTACATATCACCATATGTTTAATTTAGATTCATTGGACTATATATGTCTGTGTGGATATGATCAAGAAGATTCTAGGCCGTTTTTTACTTTATTTGATATAAAATCCCATCCATATTTCCTTGCATGCATGCATCACATGTATTTTCATGATCACCCATTAGAATGAAAGTTTTAATAACTATGACAAGATTAAATATGTATTCCATTCACTTTTTATTAACATGGCCCACCCTCACATGCCACAGTTTGTTTTCATCATCATTTATTAAGAAACAAGTGTTCACTTAACTATCAACATGGTAAAAATTACCAACTTTTCCATATCCTTCCATAAAATAATTACATATATTTACATTGACAGTGAAACCATTTTGAATAAATATTACTACCTTTCTTGATTCATAGAGTTGAGTCACTCAAAAAATACTGAAAAGCAAGCCATCTATTTAGAGAACTTTAGTTTTCTTTATCTTTTGATTTTCTAGTTTTATAATTCATCTACCTCTATTCATTAATTCACCATCGTTCCCATATATAAATGTTCCATAAACTATTTTCTAATTTTTTTTTAAAATATACATTTTTTCTCATGTGGAATGAGATTTTGATAACAACAATCCTTGTATTACTGTTCTTTGTTTCTAGAGGTATATTTATGTAAGATTAAATTTCTAGATTTTATTTTTTCCCTTCTTTGAGATACATAATTTGGTGGAAGAAGAAGACACTATTTCCAATAACATTTCAATATGTATGGGTGAAATTTGGTCATCTATTCTTCCACTATATATTACCAATTTTAAGGGAAATTTATCTTCATCCATGGGTATTTATTTTCCTAATTGTTCTATAGTTTTTATGCCCACCTTTTCTCTTAATGAAATGAATAACATTATATAAATAGTTATAAAAGATGTAAAAATACCCATTTATAGTAGTTATACTATATATTTAATGATATGGTCTAATCATCATTTCATGACATCTAGGAATTTCCCTAATTGGATTGATCATATACACTTCATAGTGTGACATGGTTTGGATTTGAAATCCAAACAATTTATACTTTATAAGTATAAAATTCTTCTCACTATTATTCCTCCACATGTACCCATCTTATGTTAATGTATTTCGCTAATGGTAATATTTGAGGTAATTCTAAAATTCTTACCTTGAAATCATCATTTTTATCTCTTGAATTGTTCAGAAATAAGAGAATGATTTGAATCATCCAAATAATACATAATATCACTACCCTTGGAAATGATAATATTTTCCTTGGATTTGAGTTATATTTATTTTCTTCATTGAACTTTTTTTCATTTGGTTTCAATATCATTTCATCATCCACCAAACCTATTAAAAGATCACCATGAGAATGATTAGAGAAATTTGTTCCCTTAAGGGTTAACACTGAAGGATTTCACTGATGTGGAAGCCTTTTGATTATTTTCATAACAATGATAATTTCTTTAATTTATTAATTAATACATTGAATTTATGTAATAACTATAGTAATTTTGTTAAAAATCAATCATCATTTTTATCAAAATTTATTTTTGGATCATCTAAATTATTGTATAAAACATGTATTTTTGACTCCTTCACTTTGTAATCAATATCATAAATATTCTGTTACTTCTCCCACAAGGGAATGGATAATTTTAAATTCATCAAATTTTGACAGATCTTATATGATACAAATATAGTAACAGAATTTGGTTCTTTGAAATCTATAACAATCATTTTTCTTTTTGTTTTTTTCATAGAATTAATTATTTAATAATTAAAGTGATTCCCTTGAGCCGTGGAAAAGATAAATTCTATCGTAAGGTATCTGAGAAGAGATTTTATCGTATTCTTCTAGATATGGATGTTTCTTCCATCAAAGAGGTGGACTCCCCTTACATTCACAGAATTATACATGAAAACAATTGAGGAATGATCTAACAACATAAACTTGTAGTCTATGATATTACTTGTATGAACCTAAAAATTATTGAGAGTGTGTGGGAGAACCATGGTATCAAATTTTCATTTTAATTTCAAATCTCATGTTCCCAAATTGGTAGGAAATTGTAAAACATATTTTATAGAATCATGTCATTATTAAACATTCACTTTTAGAGAGAAAGAATATCATTTTTACATAGATCAATACTAAGGGCTAGTCCATAGAGAATAAGTTAAAAATGTGTCAATCATACCAAATTCCTTAAATCAGCATTAGTTATTGTGGAGAATAGAAGATGATACATAGTTACTCTATTTTAGGAATATTTATTTTACACATATTAAAGGGATAAAACAATTCATTCCGTAGAACACTTCTACCAACTCCCCCAACTCATTTCCTTGATTGAAGACTTACTTAGTTTTATGACTTGATCGTTAATTCAGTATATTGGAAATTTATTTCATTTTACCTAGTTAGAATGTGACATTTCATTCATCATAGTCCTTAGTTGTTTCACTTGAAAACACTCTTCATATTAACATGATATTCAACAGTACTATTTTTGAATCTCATAACCATTCTAAAATCCCCATTTTGGTTCAATAAAATTACATGGTTTGAAACCCCACACAAATTCAACAATCTATCAATATCTATTAATCTGTTATCTTTCATGGAACACTTATTTTTCCCAAAACTCCTAGTCTTCACAAATCTACCTTTTCAGAAAATCCATATCATCAGTTAAGAAATAACATGCAATTTCATGATTCTCAAGATTTCAAATAATATTAGATTCACAAATCTCCCTAACTTCCTGAATTTATAGAAATTCATCCTTTTATCTAATTCTACTTGAGTTTTTAAATGAGGTGTGCACACATATTTATAGACTTCTCCATTCATGATGATACCAGTATCTCATCAAATATTTCATTACCCTCCACCTTCATGTTCAGGAATCTTGTAACCTTCTTGATGTTCTAATAAAATTTTAACTATTTGAGAATATTCTTTTAGTTTGGTAGATACTATCTTCCCATCACACAAACATGAAAATACAAACCATCACAACACTATATTACATTATGAAGCATAATATCATTACAAAATATTAGTATTTTTGAAATATGTTTATTTACCAAATTTTTAAATTGAAAATACTTGAAATAAAAATTTCATGAATCCTGCCCCTTACTCTTGATTGTGGGCTAACAAATAAGGTAAACATTGGGAAATAATGAAACCATTAACATTGAATCCATATAACCCATGAGATTTCCTGCCTTTAAAATTCCCTAATCAACTCGAGTGTGGATAGAAACAAATACACATTGTTTCCAGATTTGAAAATCATTATTTCCAACAAATATTTCATTTATTGATAATTATATTTCTTATTCATAAAAACAATATTTTGTTTTTTTACTTTTATTTCTTATATTATTTAAAAATACAAATCATTTCATTTTCAAATGTTATATGAAATAATTTTTCTGAAACATAAATCCAATTAAAATATGTTGTTTCAATGAATTCATTTTTTATTGAAGAAAGTGTATACCTATAACATCCATAAAATGGAAGTGCTTAATTCTTTTTAAATCAACTCCTTTTCTCTATGGTCATTCAACTAGTGTGATCAATGAAATATAGGTTACCTTAGTCTCAAAATTAAGAAAGACATAAGTTCCTAATAGAATATAAGGTAAGGGTATTTCCTTTTTAAATTAATATTTAATTATAATTGATTTTTATATATTTTTCAACATCTACATTCAAAATGATTTTCATACTTTATCAAAAAACCCTCGTTTCTTTATAATGTAATATTTTCCAAATCATTATGAAAGCCATTATGTGTTCTATTAAAATGTATATTAATGTAACAAATGTTGGTTTTTATTTTAAATGCTTTTATTTTTTTCATGTATTATTTAAAAATTTAAATAAATAACAAAAAACTATTTTATCATTGTTAAAATTTAAAATCGTTATATTTCAAAAACAATTTTCTTTTAATAAATTCCTTATGTAATTTACAATGATAAAAACTTTCATTTTTTGATTATAATGGTTTTTTTTTCAAATCCCATGCATATAAGTATATTTAGTTATATTCTATATTTCCTTTTGATATTTTGTCAATTTTTATATTGGTAGTTATTTTAATTTCATTTCATTTATATTCATTTCTTTTAAATATTTAATTATATTAGAAATGAGTATTTCAAATAAATATTTTCAAAAAATATGTTTTTCATATTTTATGTTTATGAATTTTTTTTCATCAATTAATATAGTTTATATAAGATATTGAAATATTTTTCATGGATTATGAATTAGAAAGGTAGATATTTTAAAAATCATAAAATTTGACACTATCAAATCAAAAGAGATGATATGGTATGTTGAGTGAACTCAGGACCTCAAGGGTATATTTTCATATAACTGATATTCTTTGGGACATAAGGTATGGGTTTTCATATGATCTTTCATGTATAATTGTATTCTATAAAGGTTTATTATTTTCCAATTATTTTATTGAGAAATCCAACTATTCTTAAAAGTGTATTAATAGATAGAATTTAAAATTGTAAGTAATTTAAAATGGTTTTGTAAAGTATTTTTCAGAAAACCATAGCTTATTAATTTGAATAGTTATATAGAATAATAAATATTTTCTATTTTTTATTAACAGATTTCATAAGATTTTAAATTTATTTTTCACAAGTTTAAAACCCCATTACTGGTAAATTTCTTCATCTCATAAATTTTTAAAATAATTTTCATAGGACATTCATAAGATTTAAGATGGATAGATTCATTTACGGACTTGATATAGGTGTAATATTAGCTATATTGTTATTATTATTTTAAACACTGATTTTATATAAGGTATTTACCTATTTCTTTGCAACAAATAACGGAAAAGATCATAGGTTGTGTAAAAAATGTTCAATTTTCTATTACAATTTAATGAAAAATATACATCATGATTTTAACATAATATCAAGGATCAAGTTTGATCTATTAAAACAAGACATACATTCCATACAAAATTGTATCATTAACCATTGAAAATTTCCAATTTAATCAAATTAATTAAAAATTTTATGAAATACCATAAAAATTCATATTTTAATAATTACTCCACCCAAATATGTTATGAGTAAAAAAACCTTTCAATAGACACAACCCACAATTATTAGTTGAATTATTCATTAATTAAAAAAATAAATTCATATATGTTCTATTGTTTCATCAAAAATAGAACACACCATTTTTTTCATTCATAACAATTAATCACCCACCATAGCTACCCGAAAACAATAAATTCGCATCCAAAACATAAAAAACTAATTATGTAAAACATCATGGATATGACTATAATTTCCACTTAAACTACTGATCTATGATAATTCTTGTCAAACCATTTCTTCTACATCACCTAACATCCCAAAAATAATACAAAAAAATCAACATCATTAAAAATTTATAGCCATGTATTCTGACCACAACACCTTATATCACCCATTTCTAACAAATAACCACAATTTGTACAAAAACAATATCAAGAAAATTAAAACATGAGTTCTAGTGTCAAATAACATAAAATTTGGGTAATATTTATGTAACGAACTAGTAAAGGATTCAGAGGAATCAAATCCACAACTAATCAACCAGTATCAAAAAAATCACTTCTATTTCTAATAAAATGGTAACTATTTATTGGTAATCACTAAAGACACATTTAAAATGATATTTATAATGAATAACTATATCCATTTTATATATATCCACATGGTATTCATTCATGAAATATATATACCTCAAAAATTAATTCATATAAATAAGAATAAAAAAATAAAAAATCGTCCACATATATTATATAACATTTATAAGTAATTAATCTGTCACATAAAAAAATTTATATGTAAAAATATAAAACAAGAAATATATTTAACAAAATATAACAGGGCTATCATCGAGAATACTTAAACATAAAAAATGAGATAACCCATCTATAAACCATTTCCATATAACCCTTTGGTCACTCTTCACATACCCCTCATGTTAAATCATTATAACTAGAAGATACTATAGGAATACTATTTCTAGGTAACCTTAAACTAAACTATAAGTATTTAATATAAATGAATATGTGTTATTGGTTTGAGTTAAACCAATATCTGTTGGATATCAGCATGATTTTTGTGAAAATAAATTTAAAATAAATTTCATTTTTTGAAATTATATTTATTATATAGTTATTAATATATTATATTTAGAGAAAAAATATTTTTAATGTAATATAAATAACATAGGAAAAACTAGTTACTAATGTAAAAACTAGAGTGGAAAAATTTAAGAAGCTAGTTGAAAAAGACATGAAATGTGTTTAATTTTTTTAGAAATGAATGATTGAAGATTTATTGAACTTATATTACCACACACCATATTATATCATAATTTTAGGACCATTACCCATTTAATTGGTTTATGAAATCTCTAATCAATTACTTAATAATATAAAAAACATTGTTTTATTCACATATAAAACTAGACCCCATCCACCATAATTGTATATCCTTTATAAACAATTACCTGTAAAAAAATGGTCCTTTGCAATCTTTAATAACTCATTGTCCACTTCTTAAGAACATAGGTCTTTCCCAAAGACCATTATATAGAGACTTAAGGTGCTACACAAGGAAGAACATCTAAAGGCAGATGATGTTAGATAAGAAACAATATAGGTAGGGTAAATTTCATTTTAAATATCTTTTCCTTGACACATTCCATTTTTATGCAACTAATTTAATTTATAAGTGGTGTATAATCATATTTTGTTTATTATATATGTAATTGTCTTTAATTCTAGGTATTTTACTGGTAATTAAAATCATTGTATTTCAATGTGGATTTGATTGAAAATATACTGAATCCCCTCATAATGGAAAAACATTCCTAAATTTTGGAATGTAAAGCATGTGTGATTATCCAATTAATTGAACCCATATATTGATATTTGAAACATGATATAGATTTGGAACATAAGCACCTATGGTTATTCTTTCTAAAATGGATTTTTTATTATTAACTCAATCATCACTCAACATGTGATGAGTGGGAATAATACAACACACTAGACTATACACTCGCAAGGGATACGATTTGAAATAATAAAAAAAATTACAAAACATTATGAATTATTTTCCAACCATTTAATTAGTATTAAACCATTTCAACCAACTAATCAAAATTTATATATTCTATAGATAACCATATACTTTGAATGTAAACTATCGACCAACATTTCATTATTTATTTTGATAAAATGACATCTTATTCTATTGAGAATGCCATATTGTTTCTACATTAATTTCTATATAGTTTACTATATATCGATATTATTTCATTGAATGATGACTTATTTTTCATATTTTTCATTATAAGGATATACATTATTTTATTGAACCATGAATATATAGTAGGTTCTTTATATAAGTCCACATAATTTCTTTCTAACTCTTTAGATGTATACATTTATCAAAATTAATGATTTGGTGGAAAAATACCAATCTCCCCATGACGCATCGATAGGTATCTTGAGAAGAAATTTATTGGCTATTGGAATATAGATAAGTTAGTTAAAAAAAATTATTGACTAATTAAATGAAAATATGTTTATGACGTTCAATATTATGCTTCATATCTATATGAGATCAGTAATTTCTACCTATGTTCTAATCTATCCTCCTAGATACAGTTTTCATGTAGTTTGGTTATTTAGTTACATGATTTTAATCATTTATTTTTTTCCATATTATCTATTCCATTATTATTATATGATATCTTTGATTGTAAGACACTCAACAAAACTAATTAGAGATCTCCCCATTTGTTTCCCATTTTCCATGAAACATAGAAGACAACATTTTATAATTTTAAAGGATATTCTAAAAGGAATAACAATGATCTCATTTTGTTTTAAATCTATAATTTATGTTTTCCATTATAATATGAATGACATGTATGTAAATTTTATTCAATGACTAATAAGTTATTTTATCATATGGGAACTATAATATTTATTATCAATATTGTAATATTACTATCAACCTTATTTTTTAGGTGTTTGGTTTGTTACATTAAATGTTAGGATAACATACATTCATTCATTATAAATATATATGTATTTTCCAACAATAAAACTAATTTAATGAGAGAAAAAACAAATAAAACATTAACCACATATATCAAACCGTATAACAAAAACTAATATTATCGCACCGCCTACAGCATCTTGAGATATATCAACTTTTATATAAATAAAATATAATATAGCATAAAAAATCTACTTATGTTATAATTTATATAAAAAACACACTAAAATAAGGGGGATTATATGTGGGTCTCATAAACACCATCTAATATAAGATAATAGTTGAAAAATGGACTCACTATGACTTGTATCCTGATTCAAATATATTTCCTCGCTAATAGAAATTATTTTGAAATTATACATTACATCAAAACAATTACAACCATTTTTTGAAAACATTTATGTAAAATTTATTATCAAACAATCTACTGACACAATTTATGGGCAAAATGAGTAAAAAAATAATGTAAAACAATGACACTAGTTCAAAATCACATTGATATATTACTACTACCACTTCGGATGCAAAAACTCCATCGAAAATATAGGAAATAATGAGAAGTATTTGGGAGATATTATACTATATGGTTTGTCACTAAAAATCAAATAATATGTTTAATATATATATTATAAAGGACAAGAATATAGTTTTTTAAAATAACATCCTTATAATGAGTTTCCATTTAAGAAATGACCAAAACAATAACTTTTTTTATATCTCCCTGAAATTTTAAAAGAATAACATATTATTCAATTTCATATGTGATGCAAAAAAAACTAGATTAGAATATAATATAACACCAAAATACATTAAAAAGTGATTTATTTTATTATAAATTAAATTAATTTGATATCTTATGATACAATATATAATGGGTTTTTTGATATCTTAGATTACACACAAGGAAACGTTTTATCGTACAACAATGTAATATTAATATTAATATTTAATAATATATTTATGACCTAGAAATTTAAATTTCAGAAATGAAAAAATTATTTATATTATAAAATTATATAATTTACAGAAAATAAATGGTTATATATTTATTATCAGTAATGAAAATAGTAACTTAAAAGAAAATTATGATTTTTGGGAAAACTGTATTTTCATAATAGATCATTTATCTATGCTTAGAATAAAAAATTTAAGATTATTTCTTAATAGTTTTATAAATTTTTATAAAAAAAATATTTTGTTTTTTAATCATAATTCTAACATTATCTTCAAGTAATTTTTTTTGGATTTGTCTAGAAATATTAATTATTTTGAATATTAGTGAAAATTATTAAATTTAAAATTAAAATTTCATATTCAATTAAAAAAATTGTAATGTACAATTATATTTTGATTTTGTTGAGATTATTATTAATTTAATTATAAATAAATTAAAAAAAATTATTACATCATAATAATTTTCATATTGAAAGTAGATATACAAACTTTGTAATATTTTAATCATTTTCCCTAAACAAATTCCATCTCTTCAAATCTACGAGAATAATGTTAAATTAAATTATACAAATAATGGGAGCTTAATTTGAAAAAATGGATTCCATATTTATAAAAATCATTACTTATGTTTTCTAATATGGTAAATTTTAATTTTCCAAAAAAATAATTGGTGAAAACATAAAATACATTACAGTGATTTAGGTAAAAATTAGTTTACATTGTGGTTTAACATAGAATATATGTTGAAAAAAAGTGGCAAAAAACATCTAAAATACCATTTTAATATCAATAAATAAACCCTTATATCCTTTTGGATTTATTTCTATGAGTTTTAGGGAAATATTTACATGAAACTGACCTATATAATAAGTTTTGTAAAGATAAAGATAAAAAACCTTCCTTGATTTTAGTAATTATAATGAATTTTGGATTGGGAAAAAAATAAGGTACATTTATTGAAATTATTTTTAAATATAATTTTTCTATCCAAATATTTTATTTTTATTTTTTGAAGATGAAATATTTACATAAAAGTTTTATGAAATTCCAGAGTAGTAATTTTCAATTAATAACTAACTAAAATAAACGATGCTGAAAATATGAAAAGTGAATTAAATTGAAAAATGTTATATTTAATTAATTTTTGAGATTAATATATCATGTTATACATGTTTTAACATAATAATTTTCAATTATATAATTATATTGATAAGTTTAAAAATCAATTTAAATGAATAATTCCAAAATTGATAAAAATGGTTGATTAAAATAAAGAATATTTTATTAACTACTTTAAAATTACTGAAAAACCTATATTATGAAACTTTATATCAAAAGATTAATAAATATAAAATATTTTCCACTAAAGGTCCATTTATTATAATATAATTAACATTTTAAAACGTAAATATTTAAAAAACTATATTAGTTTAGTTCATGTTGAAATTATTTTTTTCATAGATATTTGCTAGTGTTAAAAAATAATTTGAACATCGATAGGAATTTTAATTAATAATTTTGATTCAATATATATATTCACTTGTTAAAAATTATAAAATTTTTACCAATTAAATGTAGTCTTAATGGATAAATTAAATAGGATAGAAATCTAGTGACCTTAGTAAAAAACCAAAATGGTAAAAAAAAGAAATATAGATGTTACGAAAATAAAATGTTAAAAAAATTTATTTCTTGTGTGGAGGAGGTGTTTATTGAAAATATAATCCTTAAAAACCATTAACTATCTTTCTTGGAAAAAAATTAAGAAATAATTCCCTTCTAATTGTGAATACATTTCAGTATTTACAAAAGTCCCTCTCCTCAATAGTAAAAGTGAAGTTCAGCTGCTCACTTCATCAAAACTATAAAGCAATTTGGTACATCCAATACTAATCAAAATAATTTCCTAAAATCCTTAAAATCAACCTAGAATCCTTATTTTGGGAATATATTTAGGCTTTTAAGGCTTTAGTGGAATCTTAATGAGGATACCTGAAGAAGAGGAAATATTCTTCAAAGAGCGTGTTAATTTTACATATGTATCTAGCTTATCAAATTATAATTTTACCATGATGATGTAATAGAATAATTATATTCCATTTAAAATTATTTTTAGTAATGTAGGTACATAAAACCATATTCAATTCCATCAAATTGGTTATGAAATTATCATTTATGTGTATGGAAAACTATCACCTCACAAACTGATGTTTTTTTCCCATTTCCACATATCATGGGTGGGTATAATAATATATATATAATGTATATAAATGATATATATATATATAAACATTATAAATAATGCATCATTATATCATAAATTAATTATTACATTATAGTTTGTAGGAGACATCACAATGACACTGAAGTGTATGACGAACTGCCTCCCCACGAACCGATGTGATTCGTGTTTCACTATTGTTTTTCATTGAAGGTTAAAAGGAATAATTATATTTGATATAAATTAAATAATTTTTATATTCATGACAATTGTATCATTTAGAAAGGAAAATATCTCATTTTATTTTCTTACATTTCCAATAAATGAAAAAAGTTAATTTTGTTCATGTATGAGTGGAATACCACCTTTGTGAAGAGGCACAACTCTATTTACATCTCCAAACCACATATGAGATACATATAAGTATAAAATATGGTTTTAGTTATATTATGATAATTTTTTAGGTACAATATTATTTTCCACCTTTCCATAATGATCATTGAAAAAGGGAATACATTACTCATGTGTACGTACAACCTACTATCTCCATGATGGTAGCATACTTCATTTTTCATAATAATAATTCATGATTGATGTTAAAATTTTAATTAAATTATAAATATTATAATAATTTTATTGTTATTATTATTCATAATGTATAAATATATAATATGTGCAATAATTGGGTGATTGTAGACACCATGAAATGTGTTACATGCACTTTTCTGTAGAGTAAGATGTGATTCTCACATTGAAAAAAAATGTCATGTATGAGTAAATATTTTTTCACCAGGAATAAAAAAGATACCATCTGGATTTCTATGTGCCAAAATACTACCCCACACCTGATCAATAAGTGGAATGATTACACCTTCTAGGAGTATATATTGGATCTCCAGGATCGATGATGAGGAGGTGTCGACACATTAAATTCAATTTCCGAGATGACAAGATGTATTTAGGATATCAAGGAGTGTATATATCTTCAAGATCATTGATTTTAATGGTCGTGGAACCTAAATGGACATTCAAATCAAAAATTATGCCACTCGATATATGGATAAATTTATAAAGGGACCTACGCGGAAGACCTACACGTATGACCAACGTAGAGGATCCACACGGAGGTCCTAAGCCAGAAATAAATTTTCACACTACTAAGAGAATGAACTATGTGAATGACCTACACAAAACAATTTCCTTCGCCTAGGTCCCCTTCCATGCCTATAACTAGGAGCCTTGGGATCCCCATTTTAGAGATCAAAAAGAGTTGGAAGACGTCCCAAAGGTCCAATTGAGTAACTCTTTTTCCAAGATCCCCAAAATTATCTCAGATAACACTCTAAAACATGGTAGAGGATATAATTAAATGGGAAAAAGTTCTTCAATGTCCCATCAGGGTTTAAAATATTTGGAGCTTTGGGGTGCACCTATGTATCCCACCTGCGCAGCGCACCTATGTGGCACACCTACATGGTGCACCTTTAGGACTCCCCTGCATGGAGCACCTATGAGATGCATCGTGGTGGAGGTCATGTGTGACACACCCTAGTGGATCACCTCCGTGACACACCTCGGTGGATCACCCATGAGACGCACCTACCCGAGACACCTTGGCAGAGCACCTGCCCGACCCACCTACGAGATGCAACTTGGCGGAGAACCTGCATGACACACCTATACAACACACCCTGGAAGAGTATCTGTGTGAAACACATTGGCGAAGCACCTACGCGATGCACCATGGTGGAGATCATGAAAGGCCCAGCTCGTGCATACCGCAGGGCCTGTGCCCCCACCCCCCTGCTTGGGTTTAGTGTCGGGCTACGGTCCGGGCCCGTTGGGCTGGTCCCTTTGCTTCCGTCACTCACCCCCCTTAAAAGTGGAGAGTCGCATCGTGAACTTTTCAGATCTGGTCAACCAAATTTTACATTTTGACTTTTATGTGGCCCAACATCAAGCCTCAGAATAACCATAATCCGAGACACTCCATAACACTCAATTAATTCCCTTGAGATGACTTATTCCTCTTGTTTCCTTTCACATGTTATGAGTTTTGCCTCTCCTTATGGATTCATCGAGAACCATGAGTTGATACTCTCCTTAAGAAACTCTTCAAACCTCATCTCATGACTCATATGTCAGGAAAAATCTCAAATGGTCATCCTACTTAGTATTAATCCCCAAATAATTTCAAAAGGGTAGCCATACTGGTGTAATCCCCTCACCTTAATCCCTTCCTCCTTAAATTGGACCCTTGTCCAATGTAAATAGAACAATGGGAACGCTCGTCGCCTCTCCCTCTTCCACGGTCGATTCACCCTCTTCCATCAGTGGAGGAGGAAAAGTGTGAAGTGTCCTTTTTGAATCTCTCACATCCTCTTGTTTCTCACACCGAGCATGACTCACTTGGGCATAGATATACGTGAAGGTTACAACATGTGCAGAAACCCTCATTGGAAGAAACTATGAGAACTATGATTCCCACCATAACTGGGATAAGTAGGAAACCGTCTCAACGCCCAAGCTCATTAGAAATCCTCATATAGTATCCAACCCCAATTCAATTAATCGAGAAATCCTTATCTAGAATAAGCCCCAAATTAATCCACAAATCATCAAGGAATCCTTTTCAGGATGTAAGCCAAAACTCATATCTCTCAAAGGACCATACTCTTTTATGAGATTTATCAAACTACATGGGATTTGATTCCCATTTCTATGGGATACGTAGGAAGCGTCCCTGAGGTTCAAACCCAACACTTCAAATCAACCCTGTTCTCCTTAGGCCATATTCCAAATATGGGTTGATCCTACATGGAAACTCATATCATTTCCATATTCCTCAAGTTACTTCAGCATATGTCTCACATTAAGTGTTAACCAAGAACCTTTCTCTTAGAGGTCCTTATCACATGACCATAAAAGGAATGATATGTCCTATTAAGATGAACTGAACTACGAGGGTTCTGATTAGTTTCATAAGGATACATATGTAGCTCATTTTTATGGGCATGATCCCAAGATCAAAACAAACCTTTATCTCCCATGATGATAGAAAATTCTAGAGTGTCGCACTGAAAGGATTAAAAACTAGTATCATCACAATGATGATTAAAAGAATCTCTACTCGATATACCATTGATGGAAAACCGTGAATACATACAGATATTTCCGTTAATGATGATCCTTGAAAGCATACTGATGATTCTAAATTTTACACATGTTAATATGTGATAGTAAATTCCAAGTGATACTTATTATATACATGGAGAATTAATAAGGATTCATGAAAATATCATAAATTTACAGATAGATTCCCAGAATAGAAAATAATTCCCCCAAAAGGGAGTGATTATTCTGACCTCCCATCATGTCCAACAATTCACGTAATTAAGTATCATAAATTTTAAACATATCGAATACATACCTTTGGAAATAAGGTCCCCTTTAGATAATAAACAGTTGGGAGTTATCAATTCCATAAACAAATCCAATAGAAACTGCCTGGGAAGATTTATTCTTAAAACTATAAGACATATTTCAAGGAACTAAGAAACAATCATTTTATCACAAATCACACAAAGAGAATAAGTAAAGTAACACATGAAACAATTAAATCAATGAATGATTATTAACAAATGATTAAGAATAAGTTATAAAATAATCATATATTATATAATAAATATTAATATACTTCTTTAATAAGTTAATAACATCTTTAAAAACACAATACATGAAGTTAAATCATTTTTATCTAAAAGGAGGCATAATGTAGAGGATTTTGTCTCAATTTACAATCCATTGAGACTTATTTGTTATTTTATATAATGCAACATTATTTCCCCTATAAATGGAACCTTTGAAATTTAATATCACTAATAATTAATAATTAATAATGTAATATGTTTCAATTGGAATTATTTTATCCATAGGGTCCTGACAAGAAAATTACCAAAAGATATATTTTTTGGGTGATCATAGTTTCTTTGTGATTGTAAAACTTTTCTTGAAAAAATCAATTTATTACAATAATTTTTCATTATAGATTAAATTTCATATAAATATTCATATTCTTAGGGGAGGGAAAAATTATTTCCAAAACCATTCAGCATTTTAATATATGATGTCCAGTTTGATTGTTATTTAATTAAATAGGTAAATATTGGTAAATCTGTATCCATTACTGAATAAGGATATTTGACACAGAATTTTTTATATAATTTAAATTGATTATTTGATATATAAATAATAATTTTTACAAGAAATACATAGGTTGGGGACCATTTAATGAAATACCTTCGATGTAATTATAATCTCATGAGATGAAATCGGTTAGACAAAACCTCTATGTTTGTAATTTGTATGTTTTAAATTGACACATGAATTGTATTGAATGTAGTATTCTAAACCATCTTGTGGAAGGTGTTGAAGGTAAATATATCATGCTCCAATGAAATATTATTTATACTAGTTAAACATTTTTTCATTCATATCCATTTTTATTATCCATTGGATTATTATAATATTATTATCTATGAATGATTTTCATTCTCTATTTAATTATTAAATGTAATGTGATTTCAGGTATTTATGTTTCCATATTTCTCTTTCCTTATCTATTCATGATGTCAATTTATTTTTCATGAAGTTTTGTACATTTATTTACCATGAAATATTGATTGTTATTATTGATTCATGATATCTTCTGACACATATTTTTTAATTTTCATTTAAATTTGATTATTTTAATTTGATATTGGAATCAATTATGTATTTAGTTTATCAATATTACAAAACTAATCAGTCCATTGGGATGTGATCCAATGTATCTTATGCCAATATAAAAATACTCAGCACTTACATGGGGATTCTGGCTTCGGGGTCGCTACAATTGGTTTCTAAGAAATATTTGTTGAAATATTGGGTACTAGACTTAGGAAAACATAGATTAAATAAAAGAACTAAGTTATCAAATTTATGGATACATATAGAAGAACATTCTAAAGTTTCTATAATGTAGTGATTATATGGGTTTTCATTGCAGTACACCTCTATCCGGATGTTTTATATTGACGTGGTTATAAAACTAATATAAATATGGGTAATAAATATAAAAAGGATTTTTGGTATATGATTAGGATAATTCCCATATTATTTACAAACCATTATGAAGGATTTCAATAGATAAGGAAAATAAATTACCTTTGATAAATCATATAACAATGAATAAATTCTATTGTAATAGAATGGATGACCTATCAAGATTCATGAAATAAAATGTATAAGTACTTTTACCAATGATTTTTTCGTAATAATAATCATGAAAAATCTGAATATAGTGTAAAAGTTTAGAATCTCATATTTCTAAATTAAATTTATATCTATTAATGCCACCATAAATTTATATGATTTTTGTTGATAATAATTTAGAAGAAATAAAACACTCTTATTATGTTTAATGTAGTGAGATACTATCTAGATAAATGAAATTTTTGATATAGTTTTGGAAAATACATATTTTAGAGAAAAAATTATTTGATGAATAATGATTTTACATTTTTTAGAAATATTATTAATCGGTTTTTAACATTTATAGTTATTATGATAATTAATATAATTTTAGTAGTATTCAAATAAGAATATTAGTATTGTTTTTAAATAATAAATTTTATTGAAAACAATAGTAAAAGGTTATGTAGTGCTTCATTTTATTTCATGGATATCCATTATATTCTATTTCAACATTATTGAAATCATATTAATATAGTTTAACCAAAAAGAAATCATAAATGTTAGGTGACAACACATAATGTCTGGCACGACTATAGGGCTCAAACCCATGAATGAATGATTATATGGGTATAACAATACCAATGGATTACTCAATATACAAGTTAATAGGTCATTTTATTTAGGAAAAAAATTTATTAATAAATATTATTGATGAACCACACTACAAATATACCCTATTTTGTGAATATTTTGGAAGTAGAAATGTCTTAAAACTTCGTTAATTAATTTACTGATGTTTCTTGGAAAACTTTCTAAATTAGTTGTTGCTAATTTTTGTATCATTTTAAAACATCACTAATTAGAGACAAATAATTTGATGATGTTTTATTAGAACATCGGTCAGTAATCATCAATAAATTATAGACATTTAAAGGCATTTATAATCACCGACACCACATTTGTTGATGTTTTATAGAAATTTTGGTAATGAAAGATTTCTAAATTGATGATGTTTTACCTACATTTTTTAAAAACATTGAAATTTTATTTATGTTTAAATGGTTATTTTTTATAATTATAAAACCTTCTCTTTTTTTGAAATGTGTATTTTATAATTACACCTTCATGGAACCCCTCTTACTACCTCACCCCCTCATGAACTCTTCTATCCCCATCTAGTACCTACGTCATCTCAAATCCCACCCCAACCTGTGCTCCATCCCGGCCTTGCCCTTATCATCTCTATCTTGGCCCCTCCCATGCACTCAACCCCCACTAGTACTTGCATCATCTTATCCCCTTTCCCTCTCGTGATCACTCCCTGTATTGCGAGTGAAATATCTATCCCAACCCCTTTAGTTATCTCTATCCCTCCCGCAGTACTCTCTATCTGCTTCACCCACGTCTTCTCCACCCCTCCCCCTCCCATACTCTCTCTCCCATATCTCGCATGTTTGATCGATCCACTACCTCCACCATCCTTGGCCCACTATGCCTCCCTACCTCACACCCTCTCATCCCTTTCCTCACGTCCCTATCCAAGAGTACATGCCCGCTCCCATAACATTGAAAATCAAAGCCCATAAGAATTTAAGAGGGGATTTATTTCCTCTCAAGTAATGACCATGGAAAATCACATATTTCATATATTGATAAATAGTTATAAATATATAATTCATTATAATATATATATATATATTTAATGATATATATATATATTTCTTTATATATACGTATATATTAAATTATATATGTGTGTTTTTATATTTTAAAGATATTCATTTATTTATAGTTTATATATATTATATGTTTATATTAATATATATACATGTCTCTCTCTCTCTATGTGTGTATATATATATTTAGTTTCTTTAGAAAACGTTTGTACAAATAATACAAAAATAGTCATGTTTTCATAAAAACAAGACTAAATTTAAAGCATTTAATTGTATTAATGATTTATTTACATATTTATAAATAGATTTCAATATTTAATATTTATTAATAATAATATATATTAATAAACATATATTATGATATATATATATATATATATATATAATTTTATATTTTCTATATTATGTATAAATATATGAATATATTATCTTATATTTATATATATTTTAACATTATGTTATATTTATATATATGCCTATATTATATATATGTATGTGTGTATGTTTTTTTTATATTTTGTATATATATATATAAACATGTTTCTGTTTTAAATTATATATATGTTTATATATTATGTTTATAATATTTCTACATTATCATTATTTATATATTTATATAAAATTATATATATATATATATATATATTTGTGTTTATAATATATAAATACATGTTTAAATTATATATATATGTTTCTATTTATAATATAAATATGTGTTTATATATATATATATATATATATATTTTATATATTATATGTAAATATTATAATATATTTGTTTATATGTATAAATGTATATATGTTTATATCTATGTGTATATGTGTGTAAATATATATTTGTTTGTATATATATATGTAAGTATAATTATATATATATATATATAATTATCCATATATTAAAACACTGGTAATAATTGTACTAATATAGCTATATTTTTCAAAAAATGTGACTATGTTTAAAATATTTATTTTTCATTATGCATAAATATATGTATATATATGGTTGGTTCCGCTCATTCCCCATGCCATCACTTTATCTATATTTTCATTATTTTATCGTGTGCTGCTTTCATAGTTGTATCCAATTTTTAAGTATTTGTATATATATATGTGTGTGTGTGTGTTTGTGATTGGGTTTGTGTGTATGTAAATATATATATGTTTATATAAATATTCCAGTCTATGTATATATATACTAATATATACATATATTCTATAATTAAATGATGATTGTAAGAGAGCGTTGCAAATTTACTAATGTTTTTTAAGCAATATCGCTAATATATTGACATTTTTTCACAAAATGTCTCTAAATAAGCAACATTTTTCATGAAACGTCACTTATTTAGCGACTATTTGTGGAATGATCACTAATTTCACACCATTTTGTGGGAATGTATCTATTTTAGAGGGGGTTTTTTTTGAAAAATTTCACTTTAAATAAAAATAATTGATGTTTACAAAAATACAAAAAATGTCCCTAAATTTCATATTTTTGTAGTTCCAATTGTATTTCATTTGAGGATTAGAGATTGATTTATTAATTATATAATTTTTAAAAATATTTAGGGACAGATTGAAGTACATCGCATTATTTTATAGATAATAGGATTCATTAAAAGGGAATTATATGGATCTAGACATTTGAAATTTGTTTTGTGAGATATTTATTGCTTTGAATAAGGGATGTTTTAGATATTTATTAATGGAAAACCAATTTAGGAAATTATTATTTTGAAATATAAATGTATCAATTAAATAATTTTCCTTATATTTATAGATATTAAAAAAATTATTCAACATTAGGAAAATGATCATCAAATTAAAAGTGCTCCCCCACTATATTCCTGTATAATGAATCATATGGTCTTTCAAATAATCACAAATTTATGGTTAATTGGCCTTTAAATTTTTAATTTATCAATGTATTTATTATGATAAATGATTTCAATAACTCACAGTAATATTAACACCTTTTCTCCTTGTCCATATTTCTACTTTCCACTAATGATATCCTATATATGAGCCATGTTATGTGTTATTCAATGTGGTCTTAATACATACCAATATATATTAATGAGGATGTTTTACCATCCCTTCTCATTTTGTGATACTAAAATAAGGAAATTTTCAACTATAAAACCCTTTAATACTATGATCATGTTTAAATGGGGAGGAAATGATTTATTCAAGGTGGGTTGAATGTATCACATGAAATTCTAAAAGAATGACATTTTTTCAACAGTTTACATGACATTAGAAAACTAGTGTATAACTTAATAGAAAAACACATTAATTTTTTAAAAATAATTATTCGAGAATAATTTTTTTTCTTTGATATCTTACAATTTTCACAACAACGAGTTTCATTGATAACTTATGTTACATAAAATACTGAGTTTCAACAAACAACAATGTAATATTAATATTATTATATGATATGATAGTTATTTTCTAGGAATTTGAATACAAGAAATTAATATAATTACATATACTAGAAAAATATATTGTTTACACAAATTTATTGATTGTCTATTTATTATAAATTATAATAATAATCATTAAAAAAAGTCATCAAAACAAATGTATTTTCTTAAAAGATGGTTTAATTTATCATGAAACACAAAATATAAAATTAATTATTTCTACTTTTAGAAAAAAAAATTAAAAAATAAAAAAAATTATTTAACTGATATATTATAATTATATTAGAGTGAATATTTATGAAGTTTCTAAAAAGATTCAGTTTTTTATGAATAAGGGAAAATAATGAATATTAATTGAAAACTATCTTTTTATATAAAGAAGTCATAATTTAAAATTATATTATGAATTAGTTATAGTGTAAAATTAGTTCAATTAAAATAAATTAATTTAATTTATGTTATTTTTAATAATTTTCATATTTAATATAGATTTAATATCTTCTTATATTTTTTATCATTTTATGGGTAAAACTCTGATTTTTCATCAGAATAAGAAAATATATTTTATGTTAAATTATGCAACATAATTGAGTTTAATTTCATCTAATAGACTACATATTAAAAATTATAATAATTTGTATTATCTAATATGTCGAATATAATTTTTTCCATAATGATTAGTGAAAATAAATATAATTAATTTGACGATTTACGATTAAAACGAGTTTACTTACTAGTTAAACCAATAATATAAGGTGTAAAATTGCCTACCCACTGGTAAAAACCCCATTTTATAGTCAAATGTAATCCTATATGTAATTTGGTTTATTGTTTATGATTTTATAGACACATTTCCACTAATGTGGCCAATATAATAATGTATTAAATACACAACAAAACCTTCCGTGATTTAAATATATATAATTATTTAGAATAGGGGAATAAACTTTCGTTCGCTAATATATATACATATTATTTTGAAATATTAATTAGTTTTTATTATCATAATAATTTATATTTAGTTATATGAGATGAAATAAATACCCATGATTTTTAAGATATCCCAACATAGTAATAATTTGGTTTATTATTTACAAAAAAATAAATAATGACACTAAAAATATAAAATGTTTGGTCAATTAATTTAATTATTTTCTTCCATTAATATTAAATATTAATATAACATGTTAGAAATGTATTAAAGTAATATATTTTAATATAATATATGTATTAATATTTTCAAAATTCAATATAAATGTACAATATCACAATTCAAATTAATTTGAATTTATAATAAAAAATAATCTTTTAGATGATTTAAAAGTACTAAAAATAATATATTCTAATAGGTGATTTCTAAATTATAATAAATATAATAAATATAATGTATATTTAATTCATAGGACAATTATTCTCTAATAATTACTATATTTACTCAAAACATAATAAAAACATTTGATAACACAGATATGGGTAAAATGATGTTTTTGGAGATACATACACTTATATTGAAATAGAATTGAAAAAAATAGTATTTTTAATTAATAAATTGTATTTAATAGTAATAATTATTTGGTAAAATATATATAATATTTATAAATTTAATTTAGTATTAATGGTTAAATTAGAACTGTTAGAAATATTGTTATGTTAGTGAAAAATGAAAATGTTTAAAATAAGGAAACATAGAAGTTACAGTAACAAATATTTAGAAAATGTGAATTTTTGTGTGGTGGATGTTGTTATCAACTGAATAATCCTTACCACCCATAAATGATAAATATTGGATCCACATTAGGTATTATTTACCTCCTAATTGTGAATACTTTTGAGTATTTATAAAAGTATCACTCCTCCTCAAATATTATCGGCACTAACTCCCGTAATTTATTAACACATATAATGAATTTTTATTGAATCAATAACTAACAAAATTACTTTTAAAATCCAATAACATATCCTAGAATCATTATTTTTGTGTATAAAGGAAGCCTTTTGAGGGATTAGTGCATACCTAAGGAAGATATTCAAAGAAGGGATAAGGTTGTTCAATAAGAACATTTTTTTAATTCTTTCTAAAAATATATCAACTTTTATTATATAATGATGATATTACATCTTCATTATATTCCATATATTGGGATGTTTTTATATAAACTAAATGACCTAAAAACATCTCTGGATCAATCAAATGGGCTATGAAATCACGATTCATGTGTGTGTTGGCCAACTGCCCCGTGAACCAATGCCACTTGTTTTTCCATTTCTACCTCTCAAGGTTTGGTATTATGATAATAGTACTGAATATTTATGATATATATAAAATTATTATACCAATTCAGTCATTATATAATATATTAATTATTACTTTCTATTCTTTTGGAGACAGTGTATCAACTCTTTTGTGCATGGTTGACTACCAACTCGCAAAGCGATGTCATTCATATTACACTAATTTTTTACATTGAATGTGATTTTAAATGATTATATGTGTTGTAAATTATTGAGTTATTATACTATTAACATATTTTTAATTTATAAGTATAATATATCATTTCTTTCTCATGTTTTCAATCAGTGAAGATGATAACGTTATTCATGTACGTGTGGACTACCACATTCATGAAGAGATGTGACTCTTATTTCATCACCAATCCAATTGAATGATATATATAAAGTTAATAATATCTTATTAATGAAATTAATATAATTATTAAAAGGTAATATTTTACATATCTCCTTTTTATAATTATTATAGTAAAATGGAAAATGTTACTCATGTGTATATATGACCTACCATCACCATGATTGTTACGTACTTAATTATTTAAAAAATATTTAAATATTAATATTAATGGTTTAATTAATCTATAAATATTATAATTATTTCATGATTATTTTTATATATATAATATAACTATACCATGTGTAGAACAATCATATTTTTATGACAAAACACGCATCAAAAAATAAGGAAATTAACTCCGAAAAGGTTGAAAATAATGAAATATTATTAATCAATAGGTGATAAGATTTTATAAAATGTTAATATATGATAACATGAATATTAATATGGTTATATTATATATTAATTAATTTTTTAAAACAACTACACATGAGATTAAATTATGTTCATCCAATAGGAAGCATAAGGTAAAGTATTTGAACTCAATTTAATTTCCATTGAGACATATTTTTTGTTATTCACTACTTATTTAATATTTGGTGTGTATACTACCCCTTGAATATAAAATTTCATGAATATTTATTTGTATTCGCAATTTTATGTTTCAATTTGTGTTATATAATCCAATAGTATCTGAATTGAGAACTCTAAAAAGATAAAAGTTATTTTTCAATCTCACTTTTTTTTATGATTGTTAAAACTAGGTTACAAAAATTACTATATTCTAATAATTTTAATTATGAATTAAATTTCCCAGAAATTAAAATATTCTTGTGTGATAGAAATTATTATTTCCAAAATTTTATACCATTCTACACACATTTTTTAGTTGATTATTATTTATTTAACTAGGGATGTTTTGATAATATTCTATCCTTTACTGAATAAATTTATTTGATAAGAAACATTGTTATTGAGTTAAATAAATTATTTGATATATGAATAATGATTTGGATATGTAATACATAGGATTATGGTTATTTAATGAATTATTCTAGATGCAATGGTAGTATCATGAGTTAGAATCAGTTTAAAATTCACTATAAGTTTGTAATGAATTTGTTTTGAACTATATTTTATGTGGAAATTAAAGTATAATGCATAAAAATATTGTAAATGTTCTCGATGGGTGAAATTATATGTTATTGGGAAACATGATAAGTAATAATTAATCATTTCATTCATTCAGATTCATTTTTCATTATACATGTGATTTTATCTATGGTATTTTCCATGAATGCATTTAATTCCTAGTTAATTATTTATATAAAATGTGTTTTTAGTTATTTACCTTCATATATTTACTATTAATTATCTTTTAATGAATAAAAGTTTTCTAAATGGAATATATGCTTCATTATTTACCATTTCAAATTGATTATACATATTGATTCCAGATATATTTAACAACACTTAACCATTTAGGTGAATTTGACCTTACCCATATTTTTTTCTTTTTTACAGGATTCCATGAAGAGTAGTAATTTTTAATATTATGTATGTTATAGATGAAATAAATTTATTCTTAAAAAAATAAAGATGTGACAATTTGTGTATTCATTGTAATATGTGATTCATGTATGTATCTAATTTAGAAAAGCTACAAAAATATTCATCCATTGAGATGAGATTCTATGTATCTTTTCCAAATTCAATAAAGTACAATAGTTTATCATGAATACATTGGTCATGGTCGCTACACTCACGAATTGTGGAATAATTCCATGAAAGCGAGAATTCATAGCAAAAAATGGTGGATGCTCAAACAAGCCATGGAAATCAATCTCTTAGACATAAAAAACCACAATTGATAGAATACATTGATCTATGAATATAACAATGGAAGTCCATATGGTTTGTTAGATAATAAGGAACCAAAATATTAAGTAAAAGGTGGGAAAGATATAAACACACGGTGAGAAGAAGAGATAACATAGGGGGTTTTCACTTGAATAAAACGAATAGGGTCGTTGAATCAATGGTATTTGAGAGGTGATTATTCCATATTGTTGATCCTTACTTGGTAGAAAGAGAATATGATAAAAAATTCCATGATTTTTGAAATTTTAGGGGAACCATAAATTATATTTTTTCAAAAATCTTGTAGGTTACATTGTTTTATCACATGATATACCAAACCTTTCACCTACCCAATTTTGATTAAATTTATTCTTTAAAAAATGTAAACAATATTATCACAAGGTTTTCCATATAATTAATAATTTATTAAATGAAAAAATCTCATGTTAAGGTACCTAGCACTACTACTCTTGGACATAGTATATCTCCCAAAAACGGTTTGTTATTTTCTGAAACTAAATTTGAATTTTTATAATTAAAATGAATAAAAAAATATTTATGGATAATGTTGTTTCTTTAATTTAACCCTGAAAACTAAATTATGGAAGACATAAGACCTATTTAAATGTTAGAATAATCATTTAAAGTACACATGAAAATACCATAAAAAAAAGAATGAAAAAGTAAAATATAAATTCCAAAAACATTAATAATTTAAGGAATGAAAACATAATATATAATAAACCACCCAAAAATATAGTTAGTATTAAAATTCATCAAACCATGACACATTCAACCCCTAAAAAGAGTTGTGTTTTAGTAAAAGAAACTAAATATTAGAGTTACAACAATAATGCCTACAGGGGTGGTTGTTGGATTGGGTGATTAGGGGGGATTGTAAGATAATTGAGAGATACATGAAGATATGGTGAGGTGAGAGTTTTTATTAAGAGGAAAAAATATAACTCCTTTTAAATTTTATAACACCATAATAATAAACTTCCTACTTTTAGTGTAATAATATAACCATACCATTATGAACTACACTGTTATTGTTTAAAAAATTATAAAAAAAATATGTTTTACAATTTCTACAAGTCATAAAATAAATATATATTTTTGTAGTTATAAAAACCATGATAATATATCTGTTTATATAGATGAAAACTTTATTATTGAACTTTTATATCTATAAAAAGAATTAGTGTTAAATGGATGAAATAAATATGTTGTGTGGAAATTAAAAGATATTTTTAAAAATGTAGTGAAAATTATATTGTTTCATTTTTTAATTTATATATTATTATTATCGGTTAAGGATCTATATATGTTGAGAGGTTCCATAATTCCAATAAAGGATTAGGGGTCAAAATAAATAACCAAAAAAAAGCAAATATTTTTTCTTGTTTTTATTCAATTATATTATATGGGGCATACAAATGACATTTCATGAGTTAATAAAAAAACTTATTCAATTATCAGTCATCAAGGATAGAAAGCAAAATGCTGATCATAAAATAATTACTGATACATTTTTCCCACTAAATGATGTGGAAAATTGCATCATTATTAATAATTAAAATAATGAAGGGAGACCAACATACGTTTCAATTATAATTGGAATATTATTTAAAGAAAAAAATGTATGAGAAGGAAATATTCCCTATAAATATACATAATGAGATAATGTATATCTATAAATGGAAATATGATCATTGAGGTTTATCCCAAATGATATGAAATTTAATTTTGTTATAGAATATAAATAAGTTAATGGGATTAAATTATTTAATAATAATGATTCATAAAAAAGTATTCATTCAAGGATATTTAGTTTTTAATTAAAGAATACTAATGTTATCATAATAGAGGGACCTCGATACATTATATAAATAATTAGTCGATATTTTGACTTTTTTCATTATCTCACATTTAATTACGAGGGAATCATGATTTACTGAAAGCAAATTGATATTCATAATTATGTGGATAGAGTATTAATGAAAAGAAATATCATGTTGACATCACAGAGTAGTTATTCCAATATAAACGTGAGGTTTAAAAGTGTTCATTGAATCAATGTATTTTCGAAACTATTAAAAAAACCTTGAAAATGTTTCAATTATTATATAATTTAAAACTATTCAAAATATTAAAATTTATTTAGAAATGATGTTTAATTAATGTATGGGAGTCACCATAATGAAAACAGATACCAAACAATTTTGAAAAGTTCTCACAAATGATTGTTTTTATTTATAATAGATATGTAATGTCCCATAAGAGATAAAATATTTAGAGAAGAAATCCATTGATGATTATAGATAAATATATTACATTATATACAATAAAATGAATAAATAATTTATTAAGATAAATAATTTTTTTGATTTTTTATGATAATTATATATAAATAATGTTGAAGATTTTATAATTAAATAATTGTAATGGGAAATCATTTATTGAAGTAACGAGCTACTTGGAGACACATGATATCTGACATAACGACTTATTAATGAATACTATATAGCATAATTGAGATTTTAAATGGTGAAGAATCATTATGAATAACATAATAATATGTTAAAAATTTGGAGAGATATCTCCGATAACTATTTTAATGATGAAGTACAAGTTTTAGTATAGTCAAAAATATTATTACATCTTACAAAGAATATAGTTTCAAATGAAATTTGGAAAATTAGAAATATAAATAAAAAACTCTTTATAGCTTTAAAGATTAATTTAAATATTTAGAAAATTGAAGTTATATAAGGTATTTATACCCATATATTGAATGATGATTTATTTATGCAGTATGAAATGTAGGTAAAATCTTCAAAATTCATTAAAAGTATATAAAAATTCATTCAAAATTGTGATGCTGAATTTATTGAGATGTATTGATTGAGATAATTGAGTCTAGTTATGATATAAGTAGAGGAGTATTATAGAAAAAAATTAACTAAAAATTTCAATTCATTTCAAGGTGTATTTTGACAAAAAAAATTGATATTTTTATTAAATTAAAATTTATGAACTTTTAATGAATAAATGTAGCAGAATTAAAAATTGTTTGAAGATATAACTATTTGAATAAATCCTTTTATACGATAAAAAATTATTTAATTAAAAATGCACAATTTCTAAAATATTTAACAATAGTGAGGGAAAAATTTAATTACACCTATAAAAAATCAAGGATTAAGGATTTTACTCAATAAAATATTTAAAATTATACTATTAATAAAGCACACTTTTATCCAGTTTGAAAATATACTATTTTAACCGGATCCATGTTATTCTATCTTCTAATCTCTAGATAACCTTAAATATAAACAAACTAGAAGGACTATCTCTATTTCGATTCTAGGAATTCCTCAATAAAGAATATTAGAGTGTTGTTTAAATTATTAATCCTAGATTACCTTAATCATATTGATCAGAATGATATTTGACTTTCCATCCATAAAATACCTTGATCACATAATATGAGATAACCCTATGTCTTTCATCTACAAAAATACCTCGATCATATAGGATTATATGAATAATGAATAAAATTAGAAAACTATAACATAATTTATAATGAAAATTACCCCAATGAGGAATCACTTAAAATACACTCCTAATGAAATTTTCTACACTAATCATATACACTAGGAAAAAAATATGTATTAAACCATAAATATGACCATAATAATTCAATAAATCAAAGCGTTTCCATCATTCAGGAGAAAAATGTTATGATCATAAATATAGAATTATTTTTATAAAAAATCTACATTTGAAATATATATTTTTTGGGAATTGTTATAATCAAATCAAATTCATTGAAGCGATCTTTATATGGACTCAATAATAATACACATTTTCTAATGAAATGGATCTGTTACCCAACATTACTAAAAAATCAATATATTTTAATCCAAAATGAACTTCAATTATCTATATATTCAATTTTAATTGCAAAAAATAACTAAAAATAATTATTTCTGAAGATAATTCTTCATATAAAATGAAAAACATATAATTATATTAATATATTATTGACATTATTGTGATTTTAAAATCTAATAAATTATTGGTGTCATTTAATCAACAATATCTATGTTTTTATTTGAACCAGACATAGAAGAAATGGAATGTACGACAAAATATCAAATAATTACTTCCAATAATTTCTAATTAAATATATTTTATAGTATTTAGTTAAAAAATTATATATAAAATCAATATTTATATATAGAAAAATATAAAAATTTATTATCTATGATAGATAAAGGAAAATTATAAATTTCATAAATTTCTCAAACATTAAAGAATAAAAATGAAAATTTCCCCATTATGAAAAAATAAATACTTATATAATGTATTTATCTTTTTACCCCCTAAGAAAACTCATATAATTAAATCATTAAAAAAATTTGTTAAATATCCCCTGATTGTGAATTTCAAAAAGAATCAGAAGAAGGGTGAAATAAATTTGGGTTGTAAAAAATTACACTCTAAAAATTACATCAATGTATCATCGCAATCCTGGATGCCACTCAATCGTGCCCCATGACCAATTGAATACAAAGACTCAAGCCCATCTCCCCAAACACCATAGTCTAGAAACTATTATTTTGGCCCAAGGTGTGTCTGTGGGGATACTATTCCCTCATCACTAGAGTGAAACACAATGAAATTATAATATCATATAATTAGAGAAAGTTGTATTAATCAACCTTATAGATGATAAAAATCAAATATAGAAATATATAATCGATTCCCTAAGTGGCCTCAATTACATATTTTGATTATACATGTCATATGTCTCTAAAAAATATCCAAAACACGCATTCATAGAATCAATACAATACATGTAACAAAAAAAGAAAAAAGAAAAAAACTATCCAGCTAGCATCGCAAACCTTAGCTCTGTCATGTGTTCCCCTACTCCTATGTAGATTTCTGGAACCTGTAGTATAGTTATTGTTATTGTCCACACATGAAATAATATAATCTGTTTGGTGGACCTAAATGTATCTGGAATAGGATGTGAGATATAATCACAACAGGAAACCACCCAAGGTCCAGTTCCATATAGTCTATAAATATACATTTAATAGTTTGAAGGTGGTAATGTAATATGAAAGGAATTTTTGTACATCGATAACTAATAATTTATAGGTTCTCATTTTATAACCAATTATTTTCATCCATTTTTTTAGAATGTAAGCCTCTAAATAATAATGAAATCATATTTAATTTCATAATCAAGTTCATTTAATTACCTAACATCATTTAATTAATAAGGTCTCAAGACCTAGTATGTTGCCCTTAATCCCCCATAATGATATGACAAATAGATTTACAGACATTCCATACATAAAGTGTAAGATAAATATTGAATCCAAGATTCTACATTGGCATGCGAAATGCATTAGATAAATCATTTCATTTATTATTCAATTTATGTCCTGAGACGAGCATTGGAATTCCTTGTTTGGAATGTAGTTATCACTAACAGTATAATATAAACCTAAAACTGACAATCCAATCCAAATAATTCATTATCCGAATACATGTATTTCTCTAGGTGAGATATTACATCCATTTCACTTGATTACATAATTCGAGGTCTATTAAGGAAGTTGACGTATCACCCATGTAATATATAATCTGATACCTCTATGTCTACCCTAGGAAGTCCATATGGGTCCCAAAAATTACTCGAGAAAACACTACTCACCAACTATGAGTTTTTACTAGGTAGTATATATAGGAACTCCAATTTTAACTTAGGCATAACAATAAGGTATCAGTATTATGAATTAGATAATCTAGTAAATTCTTTTAAAATTCACTTTTATAAATTATAAAAGACCTTTTTAGTTTTGTTTTTTATAGAATTAGGGAATAATCCACAAATATAAAACCATAATAATACAAATTAGGTATTACTTAAAAATATCTATTTCTTAAAAAATATAATGGATTTTAAATAAAACATGCAATATTTTCAAAAAAATGATTACAAAATTCAACATCGATTCTTATTTTATAATTCAGATTCATAAAGTCTATGGAAATATTTTAAAACCTGGGATTAGCACAAAAATTTTATTAATGGATATAAAAATTAGGATAAAAACAATTTTATTATGAATACTTATAAACATAGGAAATCATTTCCATAAAGACTTACTTCTCGCCCATAATATATCATATAATTAATTATTATAAAAAATTGATTTCCATAAAACATAGAAAAAAAAAACACACACACACACACATATATATAACCATAAAGATAAATATTGAGTAAATAAGGTTTTCCTTATGACTTTTCTATTCCTTCTTGTTTTGAGAATCACAATCCCCTTATCTTTAAGCAAATATTTTTTATTCTATGATTTTCTTTTATAAGGAAAATTTACTTCTCTATGGAAATTTATTCATATAATATTTTCATTGTTAATATTTTGACTAAGTATAAAATTAGGATTCATACTTGTATCCTTGGAATCCTATAAATACCTAGATATGAAGCATTCTGTTTTAGGATCCGAATTCTGGATATGACCTGTAATGAAGTTCTACTCCGAATTTTGGTTGTGAACTGTAATGATATTCTACTCTGAATTCTAGATAAGAACTGTAATGAAGTTCCACTCCAAATTCTGGATGATAACTATAATGATTTTCGACTCTGAATTCTGGATGAGAACTGTAATGAAGCTCCACTCCGAATTCTGGATAAAACTGTAATGAAGTTATACTCTGAATTCTGCATCAAAACTGTAGTGAAGTTCCACTCCGAATTCTGGATATAAACTGTAATGAAGTTTTATTCTGAATTATAGATACGAACTCTCATGTAGTTTGACTCATAATTCTGAATACAAAGTTATCTATGTTCTGACTTCATGTTCTCTGAATTCAAACTCCAAGCTCTTATGAGTTCTGACTCAGAAATCCCATGAACTCTAATTCTAAAATTTGTTTGTTCTGGTTCTGAATTCTGATTAAACCAGACTCTGTATTCCAACAAAATTCATGTTCCAAATTCCTACAAAATAAAATCCGAATATATTTTTATTATAGGCTAAAAATTCCATTTTGGTTAGACTCTGAACTTTTATTTTCTAACATTTTGAACTTTAGTTTTTCTTATTCTTACGCTCGATTCATTATAAAATGATGTTATGCCTTGAGTTACTCATATTTTGTTATAAAATGATGTCATCCATTCTGTTTCTAACTAACAGTTGTTTGAGTGACACATGTATAGGTCCCTCTGAAATTCCAGGAAATATATGACAGTTGAAGGAGGGAGATGACCGTTGGAGCTTCACCTATAAATATAATCTCATTTGAAAAGAAGCTACAACTTTGACACTGATCTTGGACTAATTTATATTGAAGTGATTTATAGAGAAAGAGGCTCTTATTAACTCTCAAAGCTTTGTGCAGAATGTTTGAACAACTTGTTCAAACATTACCTTGTGAAGACTTGCTTCGTGCGACTCTGAATGTTGCTGATTACATTCGAGTGATTACATGGATTTGAAGATAGAGGTTCTGATAACCTTGAATATCAAGGGAATCCTTTCTAAGGAATACATGGGTTCCAACAACTTTGATGATGAGGGCTTGCGGGGATAGCAAGATAGAGACTTAGATATTCATATCAAGGGCTTACCTAGGTGTGGGAAAAATAGACTTTCTTGAAAGTATGAATCAAGGGACCTTTATCCAAGGTTTTTGGATACCCTCCTCTTTGGGTTAAAAGATTTATATTTTGTTACTTGTTTTTATTACAAGTATTTCCGCTGCATTTTTTTGTAAGGAATATATAACTTTCTTATATTTCTTTACACTTGTACTCTAATTCATTTATATTATGTACGTTTTAAGTTAGAATCTCATATTTTAACCTTTGGTTAAGTTTCAATTTCCGGATCTATATTTCCAGAACCAACTTTCCAGATCCATATTTCCGGAACTGGTTTTTCGGAATCACTTCCCAGTTTTAGGCAAGTGTGTAGAACTAGATGTTTATGAATTTATACCTTGTTCCAATTCTCCAATTGGTGTTATAGGTGTTGTGAATTTTCTTTGTTTTTCTTTGTTAAACTTATATCTGTCCTTTTTAGGGAAATATTTAAAGTGTACAATTCCCCCCCCCCTCTTGTATATTAAGCATCTACATCATTATTAAATCCTATAGTAACTTCAGGAATTACTTACTGAATATTGAAACCCTCATGGAAACTATATTACCTGTATCCCTCATAGCTACATACAATGTTACCCACATAACTACTTCATGATGTCACCCACAAGACTACCTTATCGTGTAACCATTGCAGTTACCCATGTAATGAAAATTATGGTCACATTACTAAACAAAAATTATAAATTAATTGGATGGAGTTATATTTTATACCCTTAATCATAACCAATAAAAATGAATAATAACATAGTCATAAAACATGAAAACATGAATCATAAAAACATTTCTCGAAGAAAATAAATTACTTTAAAAGAATACTATGAAAATATAATAGAATTCATATTCTATAAAAAAAAGTGATCATGTGGTGAAACATAATAACATTAAGGTTTTAGGATAATTGGATAACCCTCTCATGACACCTAAGTAAATATAAAACTTTATTTTTTGAATATTGTAAAAAGAGACATTAAAAAATATTTTTTTAATGTAATGTACATTACCTTGGGTTTCCCTTCCTTCAAAAATGTCAAAAGGACTTGTATAATTATTATAGAGATTTATTAGTTTATTATAGAGCTATATTCATATTTATAATACATTATATGACATTTTTATAAAATCTTTCACCTAATTATTGATAATATTTTGATATTTTGTTGTTTCAGGTGTGTTTATTTCAAGGATTCCATGTTTGGTTCATTATGGGTTTTCTTATCGAATGAAATAAAAAATCAATAAGTGAAATAAAATGGCATTAATTTGTTTTTTTAGATTTAAATTAAATCATATATCATTTTGTTATCTGATTTGGAAATGATTCATTAGAAAAAAAATCAATGATAATTATTTAATAGTTTTGGCGGTTTTTTGAGTATAACTAACATTTATCATAATTTTTTATTTCATGTTTATATATTGACTCTAGAACTTTATAAAACAGATATTATGTATAATTAAATATTATTTAAACATAATAATGGTTTTATTATTGGAATTGAAGGTGGTGAAAGAAAATAAAAACACATCATCTTTCATAATATTAAATCGACACATCACGACTAGTGGTTAATTTTTTAGAATTTGAGGAGAAAATGAGAGGTTAATTGATGGGTATTACATAAAAACAATAAATTAATGTTTATATAGGATACTTTAGTTAAAATTTCACTTGGAATATTTTATTTTAGGAGATAATAATAAAATAAAACAAATTTAATGGAAATTTAATAGAAAACAAGAGAGGATGTCACCTTTAGAACTTCTTCTCCCAGAGAACATCCTAATGGGACTTGGATTTGGCTATTTTGTGAGACTAGAAGGTCTTGGTAATGGATATTATTCTAGGGAAGATAATTTTATACAAACGTATTAGGATACAAGGATTTGGATGTGTGAGAAGAATATGCGGTGAGGGATGATATTTATAGTATAGGATATAGGAGTTCAGTTATTATTTTATTCATTAGTTTATTATTTTTTATGATCACTATAGTTAGTTTGTACCATTTCACTAAATACATAAAAATAACTAATGTTATTTTTCAATATATTGGGATTAAATCATCCACACATCATCTATGACTAAACTATCTATGAATTTGATATATATCATGAATTAACATATTTCACTTTTCCCAAAAACTCAAATATATTAGAGAAATACAAAGAACTCATCCTAACCATTTTTTAATTTCTTAAATTAAAAAAATTAACTTCATTTGATTAAAATAATTTCCTAAATATTATAAATTTAATTTTTTTCAAAATGATCATTTATTCAAAAAATACAAATTTTTATATTATAACTGATTTTACAATACGTCCAAAAATTAATGCCTTAGAAAATTATAATATTATCATAAGAAAAAAATTATATTAGTATATATTTATAAAGATTAATTTTCTATTAAATCAATATATTAATAATAAAATTTTAAATAAAATTTTAAATGTCAAAAAATACCATCACTTATTTTACCATTTTGAAAACATAAATTTACCTATACAGTGATATAAATATATTATTTTTCTATCATAAGATACCTATATATTATTTATAAATTAATATTTGAGTTTACAATTCTATTATTATATATTAATTAATTTAGTTAAATACTACATATTTCTTTTTACCATTTTAACAAACTTGCCTATTTAATTAAATAATGAAATTTTTTTTATAAGTACCTAGGTTGTCACATTCTCCCACATTAAGGAAATTTCATCCTTAAAAATTTTATTCATATATTAAAAATGTGAGGATACATTTCCCTCATAATATTTATATATTGGCTTATTGCTTCTTCAACCATATTGTTTCTCCAAAAAACCACAACATGGTGAATTACCATATGCCTCTATACATTATATCTATGATCTAGAATCTGAAAATGGTTTTCTTGATAAAAATTCAATCATTCCAATTGAACTACATATGGTCTAAAAACATGTGATGAATCTAAAACATAAATTATTAACATTGAAAAATGATAAAAATTTCTTAACTGAGATAAACTCTTGGGGAATTCTACTCGGTAGGCAACATGTCCAATATTCTATATGATTATTTATGGTCAATTAATCCCCAAACTTCGATTTAATTTCATACCAAAATTCATAACAATTATCCAAGTAGGGATTCTAAGGAAAACATGATAACCTACATGATATAAAATTTTGTCCTCTTGTTATGTGGATTACTTTTATACCATCTATAATATGACCACATGTGTTATTAGATAATCTTTAATTTCATTGATACAACATATACAATTTGGAACCATCATCTTACTTTCGATGACATCATCAAAAAATTATGGAGTTAGACAAAACATTTCATATAATGTTCTAAAAGGTTCCCTCTGTATACTAGAATGAAATATTTTATTATAAGATAACTCAATAATAGAATTATTATTATACAAACTTACCTAGTAATCAATTGAAAAAGAATGTATCGTAGGTTTTATTGTCTTAATTTTTCCTTATGTCTTTCGATTATATTGAGGATAAAAGACCGTGCTAAAATTTAATTCATTTCCCAATGAATTCTAATTACTTTTGCGAACATTAGAAGGGAACCACGAATCACAGTTAGATCCAAGGAATTTAAGAAGTCCAGGTTACTTTTCAATGAAATTTTGATCAATCATGGAATCTGATAAAGAACCAAATCATGTCAAATAGGAAAATAATGTGCTAATTAAGTGATTAAATCAATAATAACTCCAATAATAGTGTTACCTTGAGATTTATTTGGTAGTACCACCACAAATTCCATGGATATTAATTAATATTTCCACTCGAAGAATGGAAGATGCTGAAGTATCCCCTTTGTTAGATTTCACTCTACATTAAAATTATAAAAAGTATTAAATTTCATCATAAAATCAGTAATATATATTTTCATTCAAATATATCAGTAATACTCATGAAGTTATATTTAGATCATATTGAATCCATAGTGAACTGGAAATAGACAACAATTTTCCTCACCTAACAATTCATGCTTCATCTAAGAATTATAATACACACATAATTTCATTAACAATATAGAGACACAATATTAATCGACAATATATTTAGTAAAATTACCTTCCATAAAAAATATTATTTTTTCTATTACTAAAGGTATTAATTATTCACTTTTATAATTCTTTCTAATATAGAAAAAAGTATGAACACATTAAACAAAATAGAGGAATTTCCTTCATTAGAAATTTAGAATACAAAATTAATCAAATCATAAAACAAGGGGTCATGTTCCAAATGTGACACAGTTAATGACACATGATGTTTTCGACTCAAGGCATATGTATCATTTTTTGATTTTGTTGGATATAAATTGATCATGCAATCATAATCCATTATCAGTTACTTCTATATTCAATACACCATTTACAATTACATCAATGAAAATAAATACATCAAAATTGCGTGGTCAGTTTAAATTTAATATTTGGATATATATAGATAATATCTCAAAATTTTTAATTTGAACACCACATCTGACATTTCCATACTAAGTGTGGGATAATTTAACTCATGGGGTTTCCATTGTCCGGAATCATAAGAAATTATATAATCATTCTACATTGGAATGCAACCAAGTCCCCCTAATGAAGTATCACTCTAGATAAAAAATTATCCATTTCTAGAAGGTAGGTCAAAAGTAATAGCATTCACTAATAATTATTTTAGTTTCCGAAAACCTACACCACAACTTTCATTCAAAAGAAGTATAACTTCTTTTTGTGTCAACATAGATAGTGGGATACATGACTGTTAAAAGTTTTTAACAAACGATTAGTAATATCATACTATTCTATGATAACTATGAATCTCTATAAAATTTTTAGGTCTTGGAAATTCATCGACCAAATTATTTTTCTGGAATAAACACTTATTCCATGATTATTTACATTCTTCCCATGAAAAGAAATATGTTGCAACAAAAAATCAACTTTAATAAATTTCCCATTTACTTATTCAATTTATGTTATTATAGAAAATTCAATAAATATTTTTCCTCAACCTCATAACATTATGAATAAACCAAAACATCATCAATCAGAAAAACAAAAAACCTATCCAAATACTCATGGATGATTTTTCCCACAACATCTATAAATACAACACGGGACTTTGTCAATCCAAAGGGAATACCAAAAACCTCATAATAACCATATCTAGTTCCAAATGTTTTTTTTTTCAAAATTTCATCCTCCTTCACAATTAGCTAATGGTACCCCGATCACAATTCAATCTTGGAAGAATACCGAGATTCATATTGTTGAGTGAACAATTCATCAATATATGGTAATTAATGCTTATTCTTATCCAAAATGTTAATCAAATCACTATAATCATTGAAAAGTATCATGATATAACGTTTCTTTTTAATTAAAAAATATGATTACCCCATGATTAATTTGTAAGATGAATGAGTCATTTATCATAAACATCGAGAAAATAATTTGTAGTTTAAGAAGTTTATCTTGATCCTTTCAATAAGGGAGTTTAGATATTTTCATAGCATCAGGAAATAATTTAATGATAAATTCAATTTCTAGATCATGTATAACACTAAGAAAGTCACTAGTAAAAATATTTAGGTATTCATGTACCATCATCAAATCATTAATAAGAACAATTGCCTTAGTTTCCACAATATGTGAAAGATAACATTAATTTACATGTTTTAATTGTTTCACAACTTCCGAATATGTCATCAACAGTGTGGATTTGTTCTTGATTAAAAAATGAAAATATTTCTAAAAAACAACTTATTTATATCCATAATCAGTTATGTCATAAAAAATAGAATGCATTTATACAACCAGAATAAAATAAAACGCTATGAAAGGAAGTACAATAAGGGTTTTTTGGTAATTTTTTCCCTAGAATACAACAAGAATATTCTTATAATTATTATTTTTTATTTAATTTTTCATCCTAGTTTTTGAACAATTAGCAATGGTTTTATTTTTGAGGTGGAATTTCCAATTTACAAGACGATTTCTCAGAAATAAAGGAATTTCTGGACCCATATCCAATAAGACATTAGAAAAACATGATTAAGCGAACAATGTACCTGATTATAATCCATAGGATGGTCCAAAATATAGTGATGTAGTCAGATATGATTTCACTACACATTTTTTCTATTAATATTGATTCTTTTAGTTATTCATATATATCTTTGGGAAATAATTTCTATAATTATCCATGTCACAACAATTATAACACCTTAAAGTTTCATTATTAACATTAAACATAGTAGTATTTTAATTTAAATATTAGGACATATATCAAAACCCACAACTTTGAAATGTCTTCCACGATTTGTAAATTTGTTCCAGGGGTTCATTTTACAACACTCCACATAGAAAAAGAAACTAGATATTCTTACCATTAGATTTTATTGAATTATTATTACCCATTGAGTAATTTTTGGACATCTTCTTTTTATTATTTTCAAAGTACATTTGATCATCATAAAACACAATATCCATCCTTTCAACACTATAGAAAGTTTTATCATAACTTTTAAATTTATAGGAAACATACTTCATTCGATATCTTCGCTTCAATGCTAAGTAAAAATGATTGATTTTACTATCTAGGTCCTGAATATGATTTAGAGTATACCTTAAAGTCGATTGATGTTCAATAAATACAAGACCAATAAATCCTCCCCCTTTATTCAATTATATAAATTTGTATTCCATCCTAATACTAACAACATTATTAAAATATTTTTCAAGGAACAAATTTTGAATCAAATCCCATTACAAGGTATTAGTCTCCGTGATATTTCTGATATTCTTGAGAATTCACTACGACTGGTTATTATCACCTTCAAAAAGATAAATTGGAAGAATATAATTTTGGTTATCAAAATATCTGATGACATAGAATATTATTTCATGTCATTTAATCCACAGCTAAAAAACATGTAGTTTAGAGTATCTTCTAAAAGTAGTATGGTTCAACCACATAAAATGTTATACTATCATCATGTTCATTTGTGGTAGATAGGTTTTTTCTCTTCAATGGACAGAACAACCATTTATAGACTACATCAACTGATCCACATCTATAACAAGATGCTCAGTTCCAATTCCCACCATTACAAGTTGAAAATTTATAATGACATTATCTTCATGATGCCTTTATTCTTTAGATTCCTTATTTCCTTTATGGAAAACCATTGTGAACAAACATATCCTTGTTGAAGAAACAAGATAATCATTAAATTATATATAATTTCAACATAAATATAAGGTAAAAATAATATTGGACATCCTATTAAAATCATCCTAACCCCTAATGTTATATAATAAATACCTTGATACCAACAATAATATCCTGACCTTTAACATTACATAATCTAGTAAAATGTTTTAGAAATTACATTTTAAATCCCAAAAGATATATTTTGTTTAGATTTTTATAGAATTGGGAAAAAATTCATATATATAATCCCATAATCATAAAAATTTGGTACTTTTTAAATATTATTAATTTCTTCCTTAATAATTGTTTATCATAAAACACTAAATCTTTTCAAAAATTGTCACAACAATTTTTTGCATTATTTTTTATCTTACGCATCGTTTAACCCTTTGAAAAATATTCAAAATATTGGATGAAAAAAAGATAAGTACATGAAAATAAATTAAGGAATAAAATATTTAGTTGATGAATATATATATATATATACACAAAATTATTTTCAAAAAGACTTATTTCACACATATAATGTATCAAATACTTACCGCGTGAAAACAAGATATTTCCATAAAACATAAAAAATAAAAAAGCTGAATGGAAACATATAGAGTTAATTATGTATGATTTTAAACCTTTATAATACCATATTATTTACAACCCTCATAGAAACATTATAATGTTACCCTCACGACTACCTTATGATGTTACCCAAACAACTATATTATGGTATAACTATCTGAGTAACAATTGGAATAAATATTATTATAAACATTAAACATTAAAATACCCAAATAATTTATGAGAGATATATATACAAAAATTTATCATAATTAATTCCCAATAGTATGAATATAATCATAAAATATGAACACATGCATCATAAAAACATTTCTTGTGAAAAAACACATTTTTTAAATAATAATTTTCAAATAAAAATTAAATAATTTTATATATAAATAAACAAGTATTATTGTAAATAATAGATGAAACATGATGGGATTAAGGAAATTAGGTACTCCTCTAATTTCGTGAAAGATATTAAGATATATAATTTCTTGTATTTTTTAAAAAGAGTTAATAAAGATGAGTTTTAAAAGGAAAGTCCATTTCCTTGGGTTTGACTTCCTTTAAAAAAGTTAAACCCTAATTTATAATGGTTTAATGGGTATTATTAATTTATGAACGAAATATATTCATATTTAAAAGAAATTTTATTATATTTTTTAAAAATATTTCCACCAATTTATTGATAATATTTTGTTATTTTATTCTTTCACGTATGTTTATTTCATGGCTTCCATGGATGGTTCATAATGCATTTTCTTGTTGAATGGAAGTAAAATTACCAAAGTGTAAATAAATAATATTAATATGATTCCATCATTTTAAATTATACCATATATAATTTTTTCTAATATGATGATGATTCATTAGGTTAAATAGAAATAGAAATTATTTACATTATTTCGGCGGTTTTTACGGCCATTATGAACTTATATCATATTATTTTATGTATTTTTTATATTGGGTTTATAACATTATAAAACATATAAAATGTATAATACATTCTAAATTAAACATAATAATGGTTCGTTAACATTCTAAAAAGCAGAAAAAGAAAATTAAAACACATCTTCCACGATGATGGTAAATCAACACATCACAGACAATGTTTACATTTTTCAGAATAAAGGGAGAAGATGAAGGGATTGATAATGAAAAGTATTTTTAAACAATTTAAATTACATTATTTCTAAAATTTTGGATTTATCACATCACTTGAATAAGGGTAGGGTAGGTGAGAATAAGAAAACAAATTAAACAGAAAAGAGATTTAAAGGAAAATAAATGAGTATTCTACATCTTAAAATTATTCTCATTTAGAAATTTTTTAAGGAACATAGTTTTTTACTTTTAAATGGAATAATAGATCTTGGACATGGGGAAGAGTCTTGGGAGGGAATTGGGCCAAAATTAAACAAGCTAATTAGATTTTGGGTTGGGAGGATATAATGTGGGAGTAATATTTATTCTACAAGAGGGAGATGAATTTTTATTAATTTATTTATTATTTAATTATATTTGGAAAACAATATGAATTTTGGAACATTATAAGAAAATATATGAATAAAATGAAGTATAGTTTGAAATTTGGTGATTAAATTAGTCAAACATAATATATGACTCAATAATTCATGAATTTTTAAAATATTCAAAATTATAATATTTGACTATTCATAAATAGTTTAAATCTTTTAGTAAAATCCAAAAAATTTAACCTAATCATTTAACAACATATAAATTAAAATCCTAAAACCATTTTATACACATAATTTATAAATATGATTAATTTTATTTTTAATAAAAAATATATTTTTTTGAAGAATATCTATTTGAAAATTATAGCTGATTTTATGGAACACTGAAAATTAATTAAGTTATAATAAAATTCACTTATAATCATAAGACAAAAAAATAATAATTTCTGAATCTATTTTATGAAGATAATTTTTATTTTATATTTTCTTATTAATTATATAATTATAAATAAAAATTTATGTGTCACAGGAATATAAACACTTAATTTATTATTTTTAACAACATGTATTTACTTATTACATGATATAAATATATCATATTTTCATTCATAAGATACCCAAATTTTAGTTATACATTCATATATGAGGTTACAATTTTATTATTATATTATCATTAATATTTGTTAATTCCATTTATTTCATTATACATTTATAATGAATTTATCTATTTAATTCTAAAAATTAAAAAAATTATTTATAAGTATTTGGTTTGTTATTATAAGAAAGGTATAACCAAAAAGAATATATCCAGAGAATTTATATATGAATCCATGTATCACCAAAATCATATAATAATTTAAACAATTCCAAATATTTAATCAATATCACTTCATCATGTCATGTTTATCACATTATTCAATTCAATTGAACCTCACATCATATGGGGGAAGATGGAATTAGAAAATCATAGAAGGATTGTCTTTAAATTTAATATACATTGTAATTTCATTATAACTAGCATATCATGGATAATATCCAGTACGTTTATTTTATCTAGGGACATGGATTCAATTACCTTTTTATATCAATTCACCATTCAATTGTTATTTCAATTCACATTAAATATGAATTCAAAATTCAATTCTTCAATTTAATTTACAATTCACTTGTCATGGAAAACGGGTAAAAGTAATACCCTAAGGTATCCAAACCCAAATCCAACCATGTTGGCACATTTTATTAACATTCTACTAAAAGGGGATCGTCCAATTTGAGGATCCTATCTATTTAACATTAATCAACAAGCATCATTAATTTCATAACCTATAACTAATAATAAATTTCAAGGACTAAAATCCATTTCAATGGAATTGATATGAGTATTGGTTTCCCAACATAAACACATATATTTAAACAATTTTACTTTAAATGAAAATCATAAGAACACCTATGACAAGTCCATAGAGGGTATATTTAGCTCATGATTCAAATTAGGTCAGGAGAAAATAAATGAATGGATGAAGAAACTATAAATAATGAAAATCATCTTGTGCCTAAACATTGCATATGATCGCAAACCAAAAAAGGAATAGCATAAATTGAATCTTGATCATACTTGTGTAGATAAAAATATATGGGTGGTTCTTTATTCATACAACCGATGAAGGAGATCCTTTGATTCCTAGAATAATCATCAAGGTAGAATCTCTTAATACATGCAAGTCCAACATTAGGATAAGTGAAGAATTAGGATTTGAATGAATTTAATTAGGACAGAGTTTTTAAATTCAATAAACTTATTGAGTCACATAGTAAGGTTGTAAGATTTTCCAAAACCATTGGCAATTGATCACCCTTTACTATTGGTAGGGACACATCCCACGGTCTCCTCACACAATTTATCAAACTTCTATAAAATTGGGTAAAATTACAATATCAATGATGCATTCATTTTCAAATGATTGTGAAACCGAAGTATCATGGTTTATCTAACTATGTTACCTATATATATCAGGTATCCATCCATTATCTAGCATTGTACATTTACAAGTAAACCATTGGTCATCCCTCTAAATTTTTTACTAACCATTTCCCAATACTTTTTTTACCTGAAATGGGAGCTTTGGGCTCCATAACATCCTTGAAAAACACATATACCTCCAGAAACTCAAAGAAAAATCATATTAGGTTCAAATATTCAAAATAAAAATTGATAGAATGTATGGTATCCATACCTCCAACAAGTATTAGGTTATTTAAAATTATCCACCCTAAAGAAATTATTTCATAAATAAACATATCATGGGTGGTTAAGAATGTACATGAACAAATCTAAGAACTGTGATTGTCCATCAGTCTCCCACTCTATGGTATTTTACTACACTTGGTCCAACTACTATAGAACCTGTAATAATGGAACTAGACTTCATATGAGAATATTTGTGATATTATCCACAATTTGTATCTAATGCTTCTCAAAGTTTATATCTACCTATAACTCAACCTACTTGGGCTAAAAATAAAAAGGTAGTACAGAATAATACTGCTACATCAGAAATAAAAGGAGGAATCGTGCTTGACCAAATACCTATAAGGTAAATATAAATTATAGGATTGTAGCAAGAATCTATCCATAATCTAAAATGGCCCAATATATCATGATAAAATCACACATTGAATCATGATCCGCCTCTATCCCAAGCTCATAAAAACATGTAAGGAAACTTGATCCCCAACATCAAACTCTGGAGGTCTTCCCGGGAGATCGAATTATGATTTATATAGATAGTATATTGTATCCTTCCAATTCTAAATAAACTATAACTTCTCTGTGGTATCCTATAAAGGATGAGGTCTACTCATAGCTGACTCTCCTTCCTCTGACCAATAAAATTTTGATCGACATGTCCTAATGTACAAATTATTATAAGGATCCATCTGAAAAGTAGCCTAAAATTTATTTTATAGGTGAATTCACCTAGGGGTATATGTCTTCTTCAAGATCTCCCAAATCAAGGATTCATGCTTGCATCTTGTCCTTAAGAACATATATCTTGCACATTAACATTCCATTAGTTGAGGGTGGTAGTGCATGAATTGTGGCACCAGTGTACCAGAAACCCTCAACGACATGTTCCCAACCCGTGAAGTTAACTGGGAATCCATATTTGAAATGATAGTATATGAGACCCCATGATGAAGTATTACCTAATAAATGTACAACCTCTCATGTTCATCAATGAAAAAGGATTCCGTGATAGGTATAAAATTATAAAAACATGTTACCCTGTCAAAACCCCATATGAAATCATTACCTTCATATAAACCTGGTAACCCTATCATGAGATCCATCACAGTGTTGACCAATTTACACTCAGGGATGGGTAATTGCTATAAATTTTTGACTGGTCATGGGGATTTTTCCTTCATCTGCTTATAGATGGAAGATCATATTTAACAACCAAATACAGCTAATTTCATACCAGGATACTTGTATTAGCTATGTAAATCCTGATACATCTTGATCGAACCATTTTTCATCGCCAAAGATAAAGAACTAAATCCTCACATTAGCTCATTTCACAAGTCTGGAGAAACCCATGTAAGATCATGTACTCATAGAATCACATCATCTCCTTTAATGAAACTAGAAGTAGGGTCCTCACCTTCCACACTTCCCCATAAGATGAGGCCCTCATAATCCAATACATTCCTCATCATCAATATATCTTGAATGGTAGATGTAATAACTATGGATGATAAATAAGTATACCCCTGGCTTTCCTACACTTCAAAGTGAATCTCTGAGAAAAAATCCATGAGATTCAAATCATTACTGGCATTATGAACTAGTGGTATCTAATTCCTTCTACTAAATGAATCAGCCACTATGTTTCCTTTTCTAGGCATATAGGAATAATATATGTCAAAACAGTGATGGTATTCAACCAACATTAGCTTCATCATAGTCAAATCAGACTATTTAAATATGTAGTTTAGTTATTTCTGGTCTGTGTATAAAAAATTCTCTGAATGTATGTAATGATTCTTGTAGTGTAATGCATGAACAAATGAAGCTAACACTATATTGTGCATCGAGTAATTTCTCTTGTGTGAACCCAACATTCTAGACACATAAACCTCCCATATCGCCCTACATAATAAATTCTCCAAGACTAATACATAATGCATCATCATTCAGAGTTTCACTCCTTCTTGTCTCTAGAAAAATATGTATCGAAACTGAAGTCAATATGTCATTATTAACATTAAAATTTTTCCTTTTAAAAATATAACCATACAAACATCACACACGTCGTATTAAAAACCCTAAGTGGTTCTTATTGGAATTTATATTTTTGTATGAAACACCTATAGTTACCAAATGGCCTCATGAAACTCTATATGTCAAAAATGTTATGGCGATACACCCAGTAAACCAAAAAATTCAAATTATCTCAGAAAATGGATTCACTTTATAAAAAGATAATGTGACCCATAAACTGAATCTAATTTCTCCAAAATTGAATTTTTTTATCTAAACATTTAACAGATGTTCTGTTAGTGTACTAATATGACATGGATATATTTTTCATTATCAAGTTGATTATTATAACAACCCAATATATCATGCATGAATACCATTGAAAATGAATCGATATAAGGATGTAAAATCAGTTCAACTGTACTATGAAAACCACTAGATCATTTTTGAGACTGTAAGATATAACCAAAAACTCATATAGACTCCATCTATTACAATATGTTGTGTGATGTATGCCTGATGTCCTAACACACACATGATGATAATTAGATATCAAATCATTTGTTGAGAAAACTCATACTCCTTGGAGCTGGATTAAGATATCATCTATCTATTGCAGAGGATACTAGTTATTAACTATATTCTGGTTCTATTTTAGGTAATCTACAAATATCATATGTGTACCATCCAATTTTTTCACAAAAAGGAATAAAAACCCCCACATAGAAGTATTAGATTAGATAAAACCCTTTTCTCCAAAATCCACTAACTGCCTCTTGAGCTCTGGTATTTTAGTAGTATCCATCTAGTAAGGATAAATGGATACTAGTGTAGCTCATAAAAGTAGCCAAGTACATAACTATACTTATCTCACTAGAGTTAATACTAGAAATTCAGTTAGTAAAACATCAATGAAATGATCTACAATTAATGTGAAATTGATCTATTGTGTTCCATGATAATGCAGATATAAACTCAAAATATGGGAAGTGATCCCACTAAGCCAATGATGATGAGGTCCCAATCTATATAACTGGATTTACCATTTACCCTTTGTGAATAATAATTAAATCTTACAGTGATTTAATTTTCAGACTTCAGTGATAGTAATAAATGAAAGCATGAATGGGAGCCTACCGGTCCTTCCCAAAAGTGAATCCAAAATCTATCATCTTGTGGAGAAAAAGGTCCCATATTACATGAAAACTCGCAATCTATAGGTGGAAATCACTACAATAAGGTGCCTCCTCAGTTATAACTACCAATGCAGTGTCAAATATCATATGGATATGAAAACAACTTACAATGAGGCCAAGGATATCCATAATGTTAATAGATTTAAATATTTTAGAATACCTTGTATTTGATAGTGTTAATGATAATATAAAGGCTACTAGAAAAGTACATCTATATCAATATGGGCAGGGATCTTTCTCCTCATCGATTTTTTGATCAATATATATCTATTCAGGTTTGTAGCCCCATGGTTCTACTTGAAAATTATAAGCAAATACATTATGTTTCCACTCCATGTTGGGGGTTTTACTACCATGAATATGGCCACTGACATGGCCGGATCAACCATCATTACTCTACCACCATACCTAATGAAAAGCTTCTCACTATACTCCTATATCTAGAGTCAGTTCACATCATCTCTCAATGTATACTAGAAGGAATTCTCTTGAGAAGTGTTTTAGATGACTGATTCTTCCAAAAGAACGGCACTCGACTGAGTCTCCCTTACTCTGAGGCCTCATATGTCCTAGACTATGAATGTTTTGAGCACCTAATAGAAATTCCTGAGTATGTTTTATGGATACTAAAAATACCATGAATAATTGATATATTTCACATTATACTATTGTTTTATGTATCCCCCATATCAGAGGGACAAAATACACTAGATCTCACCTCAATCCTCCCATAGGTCATTATCAATGATAATCACATGATTAAATATTCTATAAATGGAATTCAACTAAAATTCATTTATCTATGATCATATTTCTTATCTAATACCATCCTCAAATCCTTAATGTTTAGATAACTCTTCACCATCAGAATTGGTGTGAAGTGATGGCTCTCAGTAAAATGGACCAAAAAATCCATAAATAATAACACTCCCTCCTACAGAGTAGATTATCATAGTATTTATAATCCCTAAACATCTCGAGATATATGTAATCGTAGAAGAATTTATGAAAATCCCACCAAGACCACTCCTGATGATGATACACTTGATTAATGACATCCTAATATCGCTTAGCAGAATCACACATTATATATGTAGATAACTTTTTCATACTCTTAGGATGACACTCTAGATTCTCAACGTTTTATCGAATGGTATCTAGACTTAAATCCACATCCTTTGTTATATGATTCCCTAAAAAGATTCATTGATAAAACATTTATAACTCATTAGTCAACTATTCTATTCTCAGGGTAGGCCATGATTCTCACTGAATTTTTTGTCTAAAGCAATAAACGCATCATTGAATTCTGCCTCAGCGTCTATGTACTATATAAATAAAGGTCAGACAACTAGTACTACTTGGGGATCTACTAGTTTTTCTTTTACAACCTCACCATTAGAGTGTGCGTATCACCACCCTTCTGGCGTTGAACTGATGAAATTTTCAAGTTATTTTATCTAAAATCCCAAAAAATTTATTCAAATATGAATTTTTATAAAGGTTTCTTCCAAAGAGTGAAATTAATAAAATATTATAGGTACAATCCTTCATATACATAAATCAAATCCCTTTTACAAATCAATGAATCAGTTTTGGTTGTTGTGCACATTATATATAAGAATTAAATAATTCTTACATCCCATCAGTTAGGTCAGGACTATGAAAATTTTCATCTATAAATAATTCAATTTCAATTTATTCCAAAAGTCATTTCCTAGTTCATTTACTTCACATTTTCCATAATTAATTAGAAAATTTTGAAATAATGTTCCAAAAATATATATCCAAAAGGGCCCACACACCTCATGGATCAAAATGTGTCACCTACCTAATCAACACCATAACTAGTTATAGAATTACTATAACCATAATTATATTATCAATCAAAAAAGTTCTATAACAACAATATGTAACTTGTAAGGAATCCTAAGTGGTGTATAATAATTTAAGACAATGTGATACCTGTAATGTTTTTAAAATGATTCATGAGACAGCATACCCACATATCACAAGGATAAAAAATAGATCCCATAATCAAATCAATAATAACATCATATTTCAAGTGTGTCACCTAATGACCGAATTAAATATACAAAAATAGTTAACATAAAAAAAATTTAATTCAAGGAATTTTTTTATTTTCCTATATAAGGGTTCACTAACTCTATGAATAATACATAACCACATCCCATTAACTTCTAATAAATTTCTATATCAATCTTAATGTTAATAAAACACCAAAAACAAGGCTTTGACACCACATTATAAATCTCAAACCCCGATGCCACTCAAAAGAACATCGTTCCCCGTTGCTTATATGGACTCATGGACAACTATAAAAACAGTATAGGATTATGACTAGTAATGTTTTCCTAAGTGTGTCAATGGGGAAACTATTCCCTCAATGCTATATTGTATCACAATAGAATTAAAATAACTGATATGTTGTGTAAGCTGTAAAAATCAACCAGAAAGGTGATAAATAACTATGAAATGAATATATAAATTATGAAAATAGTGGCCTCATATAAATATATTGATGATACATGTCATCTGTATCTATAAAAATATCATAAATAATTATACATGACACAATATAATAAATGTTAAAAACGTTCCAAAGGGCCAAAAACTATCCAATGAGTAGCACGAGCCATAACTCAATCATGTGCTCCCCTTATCCTCAGAATAAATCTAGAACATGTTACATGGAATTTTACCTTATCCATACCTATGACAATATTATCTTTTTAGGTACCAAATGGTGTCCCAAACGTTGTGGGATATTTAATTAGAGTAGGAAACCACCGAAGGTCAAATTCCATCAATTTAGTGAATAAAGATATATATAAAATTTTGTATGAAGTGATGTAATATGAAAATAAGTATTGAATGTAAACATCATATAAATCTATGTTTTAATTTTATTACCATATAATTTTAGCAATTTCATTTATAATTCACATCCCAAGGAAAATGGTAAAAATGAACACCCATTGGTATAAAAACTCAATGCCACTCCTGGTTGTCCATTTTTTAATAACCTGCCCAATGGGGTAGTTCCAATTTTGGGTTCCTTAACCATTTAACATTAATAAATGGAATTTATTAATAATATAAGCTATACCCATCGATTAATTTCATGGATAAAAATCCTTTTCAAGGTAGACACTTTGAGTATTGGGTGTGTGACATAATGACGTATATATAAACACATTCACTTTTAACGAAAATCATGAGACCACCTATTGTAGGTCTATAGAGGATAGATCCTACTGTATAAGTTCCTGTTGTGACACAAATCAGGTGACAATTGAGGAACAAGAGAAGAACCTATAAACATGGAAAATTATCAGTCACCTAAATAGTTAACATGATACATACCAAATGAGGTCTGACATAAAAATAATAAAGATCATACAACCATAGTTTTAGTGAGAAATACGATTCACGAGTCAAACACCGTCCATAGGAAATAATTATAAACATAGTATATTCATCAAAAGAGGATAACTCAAGCCAAAAATATCCCACATGATATGAGATTAATAAATATGATTAAAATAGAATTGATTTCAAGAAAATTTCCAATTATCAAAATTTACTAGGCAGCACTGTTTGGACTAATGGTTTTCCATACCTTACACTGACTGTGCCCATTTATATAGGAATAAGAACATATCACGGTCTCATTATACAGTTTTTATAATAGTGCACAAACTATGTGAAAATCATCTGTCATGATAAAATACCTTATTACACAATGGTGTTCCCCATGTATCATGGCATGCCTTAATGTCCATCATATATCCATCCCTTTCCCACCTTATCATGGTTAGTAGTAATTGTGTGGCATTCCAAACATAGTATCTACTATCTCTGTACCAATTAATTTTCATCCAAAAGATGAGCATTGGGCTCCATAGCTTCCATAGAAACCATTTCCACCTCCACATCTCCAATAGAAATTCATATTAGGACATATTTAATCAATTAAACCAAAAAACTGATAGGAATAATGAGATCACTAACTCAAAAAACAATTTACTTATTACATTGAACACAATCAACTTGAATATATATGAATCTCCCATTTTAATATTAAAAAAATCATTATTATTGATATGTTTCAAAAGAATATTAAAATAATAGTTTATAATATTAATGAAATCCAACAATCTAGAATTTATCTTTTAGTGGATTTGTATGATATTCCATATTTGAAGATGGTTTATAAAATCTATTATTTAGACATATTATGATTTTTTGGATTGAAAATATATTCCACTGAAAAACATAATTATATATACATGTTAATATTGGTTAATCAATTCTGTTCATATGTAATTTTGAATAACTAGATATAATAGTCAATCAAATCAAATCAGGATTACATTCAAGTTGAAAAACATTAATTAATTAATATCATTGGATATAATTAAATAACAAAATATCTTATATATATTTAAAATAAATATTATTTCAGAAAAAATATAAATAAATAAAATTATTATATTTAGTTAGTGACAAAAACTCAAAAAATGACTTCCATATTCACGAAGTGTTCTTAAATATCAATTTATTGTTTATTCAATAATAAAATTGAAAATCCTTTTATATTGAACAATCAAATAATCTATTTTATATATTTTAATACATCCAAATTTTAAGTTTTGTGTTGACCTCGCCTATTTTGATAATCCCAATTATGCCTTCACATACATTGATAATCCCAATTAGTGTTTATATATATTTAAATTCTCTCTAGATATGATATTCTTTTATTAAGATGATAATAATGTTAAAATAATCCTTGAGATATGTTAATCAATGGTTATCGATGTTTATATAAGGTAAAAATTAATTCTAGCCCAATCAGAAATGTTTTGTATAAAACAGATAAGTGTTTGTCATTGATCTGCATATAGCTACTGATAACAAAGCTACTGGTACTTAGCCTACCGATAGACAGAGTCACCGATAAGCTAAGTCTATCGATATGTATATAGCTACTGACAGAAACTAAGCTACCGATAGAACAGGTCTACCGTTATGATTAAGGCTTCTATTGCTGATAAGTACATAGCTACCGATATGAAGAAGTCTACCGATATAACCAGTTCACGGACAGTTACCGATAGAAGTCTGCCGATAGAGTATGACTACCGATACAAGCTACCGACTGGCCTACTGATACACAGACTAGCTACTAATAAGAAGTGACTAACGTAGTCTACCGATACAAGTACAGAGTCACTGATACATCAAGCTACCGATATCCCAATAGCTACCGTTGGATTAAGAGCTACCGATAACAAGAGCAACCGATAGAATGAAGTCACCGATATATATAGCTACCGATACATGTTTAAAGTACTACCGATGGAAGGTTACTATTACATAGTCTACCGTAGAAATCTACCAGTAGAAGGATACTAATAATTGACCAACCAGTCAAGCTCTATTCTCTAAATACTATTTATTTATTAATATAACATTTACATTTGATGTTTTTAATGTAGTTAAAATAATTTAATGATATCCGTTTGCATTTCAGAGAACCGTACCTAGTACCAATGGAAAAAGTAATCATTTCATTTTTCTAGAGCTAAATGATATAAAGGGAAGGAATGTAAACACTGGAAAAGAAATGAAAAGAAAGAAGAAGAGTTGATACGAGCATGGAAGACAACATCATCACAATGTAATCAATAAGGGCCTGAACTATGAAGCAAGAACTGGAAAGTGGTGCATACAGAAAGATTACATTCGTACTCCGAGAACACAAGTTGCATCTTGAGTGAATAACTACAACAAACACTCGATGTACTCAGACTAATAAGCTGAACCTGGAACCGAGGAAGAAAATGATACCTTGTTTTTTTGAAAAAAAAACAGAGAATGACTTAGAAGCATTTCTGTCCAAACAAATGAGTCTAGAGCTGCACTTCTGATCACTAAATCTTTTCTAAAATCATTCCCATTTTCTTTAGTGATTCTTGCTTTTAAATTTAGAGCAGTGTGTTTACCCTATTTATTTTACACACACACTGTCTCCTAAGATAAACTGGAGGATTCATAGATGCACACTCAAATGCCATAACTCTTTGTTTCCAACTGTGGATAGTAGTATAGGCTGAGTAAGACTTGGATAGCTGTGAGCTATTTGTTTTCCCACATAGAACTATGGTATAGGACTTTGTACTTGGACAATGTGTTTACTGTTTTTTAACACCGTCCAGGTTGTGGATCATTTTTTGTAAATTTTCAAGAGGACTAAGTCTTGGCTTGAGACTGAACCTCATGGTTTCATCTACTACTTATTTTAGTTTAAATCATAAGTATACTATATATATATATATCATATTACACTAATAACTACTTTCAAATACAAAACTATTTTAAAGCTTCTTTGATAGTTAAATTAGAAAGTGTTTATACTTATTGTAAACCGGTAAGTTAGTTTCAAAAGTTAATTTCTTCTTTTGTTTAAGTTAACTGAGACCTAATCTATCTTTGAGAAACTGATTGAACATTTACACTCTATATAAATTCACTACAGTTTAACATTGTTTTTAAATTGGGATATTTTAAGAGAAATATTTTTAACAGAAATTTTAATTGGAACTCGATTCACCCCCCCCCCCACTCTTGAATATCCACTCTGACCAACATTTGGTATCAGAGGATTTGTTTATTAATATAAATTTTCAAAACATTCTGTTTTTCACTTGTGATTTTAGTTGCATCTTTAAAGATATTAAATTTCTATTAGTTCTAAATTTTATCTTTTTAAAACTATTTTCTAAAATCTAGTTATGGAAAATAGACTAGATGGTGTTGCTACTAACCGACCACCTTTTTTCAATGGTACCAATTTTTCCCAGTGGAAACTAAAAATGAAAATACATTTAGGGAGTATGGGTTTTGATATCTGGACTACTATAGAATCTCAATATAAAATTCCAGAGAATGAATGAACAACTTTGGATGAACCTACATATAATTCTTACAACAATAATTGTAAAGCTATGAATTCCATGTATTGTTCTCTAGGAGATTAAAAATTTAATAGAATTACTACTTGTAAAACTAATTATGAAATATGGGATACTTTGGGTGTTTCTCATGAAAGAACAACCAATGTTAAATAAATGAGATTAAATACTTATACTATTAAATATTATAATTTTAAAATGAAAACCAATGAACCTATTTCTAACATGTATCTTAAGTTTAATGAGACTGTCAATACTATGACTTCACATGGAAAGGTTGTTCTAGCAAAGGAAAGTATCAAGAGAATGTTGAGATATCTACTAGATCGATGGAGGGGCACTTCTGTTTCAATCAGAGAATCATGTCACATTGGTGATCTCTCTGTGAAAGAGATTATTGTTAAATTAATGATGTATGAGGAATAACATGAGGTAAATAAAGAAGAAGAAGATGAACCTAAGAAAAAATCTGTGACATTCAAGTATACTGCTTCAAAGAGAAAAAACAAGGAGAAAAAGAATGTCCATACTGAAAGTTCAATCCGTGAAGATTCAGATTCAAACAGTGATGCTGAAATGGCCCATATAACAAGAAGATTCAAGAAGTTTTAAAGGAAGAAGATGTTCTTCAGAAAATCTAAAAACAAAAGAATGTTTGACAACAAGGGTCATTGGAAGAAGGATTGGAAGAAATATGATAAGGAAGATGATATAGTCTGCTATGAGGGAAAGAGGAAAGGGCACATCAAGGCTGACAGTCCAAAAATAAAATTCAAAAGGAAACATTATTATAAGGACAATAAGTACAAGAAATCCATAAAAGCTACTTGGAGTGCATTGGAGGGCAGCACAAGTGAATCTGAAATTTCTGATTCTGAAAAGAATCATGCTAACATGTGATTCATGACTAATACCTTTGAGGTACCTGTTTCCACTATGATGAATGATTATTATTCTTGAAATAATAGCGATTCATGAAATGATGAAAATATTTAAAAAGATGAATTGATTTAATAGTGTAATATTCTGGAAGAAACATGTAATGAACTTAAGTTCAAATATAAGTCACTAAAGAAACAACATTCTCTCACTATCAATGTTAAATATAACTTTGATATAGAAAAAGAAAAGAATGCTCAGCTGTTAAAGGGAAATCATGAACTGAAAATGTCTAATGAGAAACTTAGAAAGGACTTAAAAAGTTCACAATTGGAAAAGATACACTTACACAAATGCTAGTAAAACAAGTTGCACCAAAGTATACTACTAGATTGAGATACCAACCTGGACAGAGATAGTTCACTAAAACTCAACTTATTCCTTAATCTAGACAAAATTATACTTATTCTAGTTCTAGAAATTCCTATGCTTAAACTAGTTATTCATATGGTTATAGATTAAATAATGTTTATCTTTCAAAATCTATTGAGTCTGTGAATTATATGAGACACATAAGGCAAATTTGGGTACCTAAAGGTTTGATTGCTAACCTTTCTGGACCCAAGAAGTTATGGGTACCAGAATCATTTCCAAACTAAATATATTTTGTAGGAAACCTTCTTGAAGAGTTCTATCAAGAATGTATGGTACGTAGATAGTGGATGTTCAAGGCACATGTCTAGATATTATTCATGGTTAAAAATTTAAATAAATAATGATGGAGGTCATGTCACCTTTGGTGATAATTCTAAAAGAAAAAATCATCAGCTTAGGCCAGATTGGTTACACTAATTCAGTTTTGATTTCTAATGTTTTGTTTGTTGATAGACTTAAATACAATCTTTTAAGTATTTCAAAATTAAGTGATGACGGCTTTAATGTTATGTTTGGAAATTATTCATGTAATGTTTTTAACTCTAATAATGTTTTAGTATTTTTTTCTTTTAGAATTGAAAATGTTTATGTTGTGGATATGAATTCTTTAACTGAGAAAAATGTTACTTTTTTAAATGCTTTTCATAATGATTCTTGGATTTGGCACAGAAGATTGTTACACTACAACATCCACTCACTTAGAAAATTTACTAGGACGAATGTGGTTAGAGACCAACCTAAACTTGAATTCCCGTTAGACAAATTTTGTAATCCCTATCAAAAGGGAAAGAAACATAAATTTTCATTTAAATAAATGAATGAAGTCCCAACTTCTCAACCACTTGAGTTGGTTCCCATGGATTTATTTGGACCTTCTAGAGTTTCTATTCTAAATGGGAAACACTATGTCTATGTCCTAGTAGATGACTTTTCTAGATATACTTGGGTATACTTCTTAACTCACAAAAGTGAATCTTGTTCTTACTTTATCAAATACTCCAAATCTGTAAAAAACCTCAGAGGACTTAAGATTGAAACTATATGAAGTGATCATGGACATGAGTTTGAAAATCAAGAGTTTGAATCATATTGATCAAAAAATAGATATAGTCACAACTTTTCTTCTCCTAGGACACATCACCAGAATGGTGTAGTAGAAAGATGGAATAGAACCCTTCATGAAATTGCAAGAACCATGTTTAATGAGTATGACCGGCCTATTTATTTTTGGGTGGAATCTGTAAGTACAACCTATTATATTATTAATAGTGTCTTGATTAGACCTATTCTTAAGACGTACCAATATTAATTATGGAATAATAGAAAACCTAATGTTGGTTACTTCAGATTCATGGGCTACAATGTTTTTATTCTTAATACAAAGGATAATCTAAACAATTTTGCTTCTAAAAGTGATGAAGGAATTTCTATTGGATATTATTTAACTAGAAATGCCTATAGAGTCTTTAATTAAAGAACCAAATGTGTGGAAGAATATTTTCACATCAAGTTTGATAAAACTGATCCACATGAGCCTAAAACCACTCTTGAAAATCTTGAAGAATATTTGACTGTTCTGGACCTTAATGATAAAACTAAAGAACCTGCTATAAATACATCCAGTTCTATACATATTAGAGAATCTACTGATATAGAACCTAAACCTATAGATAAACCTGAAATTTGTAGTCCTACCTTTACTAGATCAACAAGGATTCTAATGAATCATCCTTTTGATGCTGTTGTTGGTAATCTTTATAGAGGGACACAAACTAGAGCTTATCTAGGAAACCAGGTTGAACATCTAGCCATTATTTCATAGCTAGAACCTATAAATATCAATGAGGCAATCAATGATGAATTTTGGGTAATGGCTATTCAATAAGAGTTAAATAAATTTGAGAGAAACAATGTTTGGGAATTAGTTGACAGACCTATCGACATTTTGACAATAGGCACTAAATGGGGTTTTAGAAACAATGTTGATGTGTCAGGAAACATAGTTAGAAACAAAGCTAGGCAAGTTACACAAGGATATAGTCAAGAAGAAGGTATAGACTATGAGGAATCCATTTCACCTGTAACTAGATCATAAGCTATTAGAATTATACTTTTCTATGCTGCTCATCTGATTTAGAAGTTATATCAAATGGATGTTAAAATTTCATTTCTAAATGGTTTTATAAGTGAATATGTTTTTGATGAACAACCACCTGGATTTAATAATCCTCATTTTCCAAGATGAGTTTTTAAACATTCTAACGATTTATAAGGTTTAAAAAAAGCTCAAGTAGCTTGGTATAATAGACTTAGTAATATTATTATTTCAAAAAATTTTACTAAAGGGATTCTTGATCTAACTCTTTTTATTAAAAGAATTTCTAAATATATTTTAAAAGATCAAATCTATATTGATGATATTATATTTGGATCTTCTAAACATTCTTTATGTACTGATTTTTCAAAAAGTATGCAAAATTAATTTGAAATGAGTTTAATGGTAGAACACAAATATTTTATTGTATTTCATGTTTTTCAAAGTGAAAATGGTATTATTTTGTATCAATGTAAATATACAAAGGATCTTTTAAAACATTTAGATCTGGATAGTATTAAGGAATGTGAAACTCCTATGAGTATAGTATATAAATTGGATGCAGATGAAACTGGAAAACCAGTGGATCAAACCAATTATAAAGGTATGATTGGAAGCTTACAATACATTACTGATAGTCGGCAAGATATTATGTTTACTATATGTATGTGTGCAAGATTTAAAGTTAATCCAAAATAATATCATTTGATTGCTGTTAAAAGAATTTTTAAGTATCTTAAACACACTGTAAACTTAGGTTTTTTTTACCTAAAAGGACAATAATTTTAGTTAACGAGTTATTCATATGATGACTTTGTTGGTTGAAAATTGGATAAAAAAATAACATCAGGAACATGTCATTTATTGGGAAAATATTTAGTATATTGGTGTAGTAAGAAGCAGAATTCTCTAGCTTTGTCCACTGCCAAAGCAGAGTACAAAGCTACTGGTTGTTGCTGTGCACAAATTATGTGGATGGAACACACTCTTTTGGACTATGGATATGATTTTAATCATGTATCTATCATCTGTGACAACACTAGTGCAATAATCATTTCATAGAACCTTTATTCTCACTCTAAGACCAAACAAATTGATGTAATGCACCATTTATTGAGAGATCTTTACCAAAAGGGTGATATTGTTCATGATTTTATAGGTAATAAACATCAATTAGCTGACAGTTTCACAAAACCATTCAGTTATAATAGGTTATGTTACATTAGACATGAGTTGGAAATTATTATCCTTGATCAGTAGCTACCTCACCGATGTCAATTCTCACTGATGTAAATCCTCACTAATGTGAATCATCACTGATAAACCCTACTGATGAGGGCAATGTTTTATACATCTGTCTGCTGCCATAAACTGAATATTTTGTTTTACTTTATCTTTTTTTATTTATTTATTTTATGATTCCTAAATGATGAAACAAAGTCTGAGCTACTTATCAATCCACCGAGCCTCAAACATTTTACCCTCAAACCTTAACTCCTAAATCATTAGGGAACCATAAATCCCTCGAATCCAAGATGGCTAAAACCAAACTCCATTCTATTAGAGAATTTTTTGATGAGCCAAAGGAAGAGAAGAAAAAGTCCAATCCAGATGCAAGTGGAAGTGCTAGTAGAAAAAGATTAGGAAGACGACCAGTAAATCCTCATTTGCATAATAGAGTTATTGTGATCGAAAAAGAGTTTTGCATGGAATGGAAAATGACAAGTAAATCTTTATTGATCGAAGTGATGAAATATCAATAGTGGGTAGATTATTTTTTGAAGAACAATGGTCCCTACTATCCAAAGCTATTAAAATAGTTTTATGAGCATTTACGTTTCGAGAAATCTGAAGATGAAGACCGAGTAACATCATTTGTTAATGGAATGGAGTTGTCCTTTTCATCAACATAGTGGGTTGAATGTCTGAAAGTTCCACATGAAGGTGTATCTGGATATGTCTCGAGAGCTATACCACCTACCAGTGATATCTTTGATTATGATATGGACTTGGAGGAACTCACTGGCAATGGAAATCAAAGACAAATAGTAGCTGCTGAAATGGATGGAGAGAACATATTACTGTTCATGTTTGTTCAGCATGTCATAATACCAAGGAGAGGAGACTTTCAAAATTTAAGATATCAGGATATCATCTCCTGCATCTTTTGAGACATGGAGTCAAGGTGAATCTATGAAGATTGCTGATGACTCAAATGGAGGATACGATTAGACCCCAGTCAAAAACTAATTCCTTGTTCTTAGCAAATTGATCCCAGTAATGATCAAAGTGAAATGAATTGTTGAGTCCCAAGATGATACAGTGGTAGTGAGGAACAATTTCTTTGTCACCACTATAGATTGCAAGTACATGAAAATAAATTGGAACCCATGGATAGGAGAATGGGACACTGATGACAAAAAAGTTGTATGATAAGTTCAATACTATGGATCATCCTTCAAGACCGAGGGATGTGAGGGATCTAGGTCTGGGACCTGATGAAGAGGAGCCAGAATACAGTGATGATTCAGAAGAGGAAGAGTATTCTACTGATGAAGGAGGAGACCCTGACTTACCTCCTAGCCCAACTCCTGCAAATATAGATCAACATAAATCAGATAAGGAAGGAGCTACATTAGAGGATGTTGAAGTGGTTGTTGTAGAGAATGAAGAAGATGTTCATGAAAGTGAAGAAACTATGTCAACTGATTTGAGTCTTATTCTAGTTATTAAACAATATTCAATGCCTGCTAAGGATGAAATTGAAGTTGAAATACCCTTACCTATTTTGGAAGACCCTCCAACTATTGAAGAGAATGAATTGATAGTAGAAGAATCTCATGAAAAAGGAAGACCTGGTGATAATGCTGCTGATAATGTTGTTGTTTTACATGAGGATGCACCATTTGAGGGGGAGCATCAAAACATGTTTGGATGTGTAATAGTGGATGTTGATATTGTGGACTGGGAATAAGACCCAGTTTTGGTGGTCTTTGGTTTAGACTATCCTGATTATGAGAATGAATCTTCTTTAAATAGACCAAAAATCATTTATGATGTTGAATCTGAGATTTTACCTGAAGATGTCGTCAGAATGCATGACCTGGATACTTTGAAGAAAAGGCTTATGGACATTTTTATGGAAGTGGTAAATAAGATGGAAGTTTCTCTGGTATCATTAATTCAATCGATGATGATTGACTCAATGGTCAGTTTAACATCTGAAAGAGTAACTACTAAAGTTTCTCCTGCTGATATGATCACCAAGGCTGACTTTGAATACTTAGAGAATGAGATTAAATAATATTTAGTGCCTAAGTTTTTGTGATGAAGCACTATTTTGTTGAAGATATTAGTATATTGGAAAGATCATTTGAACTCTCTCTGGGTTGTAATTTGTCATCCTTTATGACAGAAATAATTGAAGAAGTTAAAGATTGAGAAAATCAAATATATAGTCTAGAAGCAGATCTTGATGCTCTAATTAAATTGGTTCTCTCTTTGGAATCTTAAATGATCTCAAAATCACATGCAGACAAGGACCTAGCCTATGTCAATGGTGTTGTATATCAGATGGCTTCGGTGTTTGAAGGATTAAAAACCTCCATGAAAGATCATGTTAAAACCCATGATTCCCAATTCCAAAATCTTATCAACGGGTAGACCAAAAATATCAAGGAAACATTAACCTTCTCTTGTTTGTGTTGCTTATAAACCTTTAGTGGATATGGATCAGATTCGAGCTATGATGAAGGATGATCTTAGTTCAGTTTCAACCAGTGGCTCTATGGACTCATCCGAACTGAACAAAGTTGTGCATTCACTAGAGATTCAGATAGTGAAATAAGGAAGATAGTCCAAGACTATATGAGAGAAGATTTTTCCTATCAAAATGAAGTGAAAGAAAAAGTGGACTCCTATTTCCAAAAGATATACACAAAGAATCAACTCAACAATCACTTCATACTTCTGTTGGAAAATCTGATGTTACCTCCTGTCAATCAAGCCTTAAGAGAGCATGTTAGAAAACTAAGGGAATTTACTCTAGCGTTGGAAAAATTTATGGAGAACAAGGATGACTTAATATCTGCTATGGAGAGACGAGGAGGAATAATTATGGATTTCAGAAATCTGTTACTGCCTTTCCTATTTGTTAATGCTAGGCCAGTGATTGTACCTCCAGCCTTACATGCCTCTGCCTCTACTGCTTCTCCTATTTAGATGACTCCTGCCAAAGAAATTTGAAGCCTCAAACCTATGATCAATCAATGAACTCCTCTGTACAGGCCTGGCATAGTGTTAGTGGCTTAGCCTCCTGTGATCATCTCTTGTGTTCCTATGCCTTCACCTGCATCCTCACCACCTGAATCCTCTTCTAATCCCGAGGGAAAATCTCACATTGAGGATGTGGATAGATCAAGTGCCTAATATGTTTGATAGTAATCTTTTTTATTTGGTTTTCGGTCCATGTACCATTTTGTAACATTTAAAACAAGTGGCTTTCTTTTATTTTTCATTATTTTTCTTTTTTTCCTCTTCTCTTTGTTGTTTCCCAATTTTTGATAATCATAAAGAGGGAGAAATATTCTACAAAGATTATATAAAGGGGGAAATAAAATTTTGGGAGAAAGTATCAAAGGGGGATAAATTTTATCTAAGGAAGAGCTATCATGCTTTGCCCATATGATACTGTTACACTTAACTCTCTGATAAATTTACATTTAATTTTATCTCTGATACTATCACATTTTAAATTATATCTCTGATAAATTATGTTCTTTAATATACTATTTTCTCTGAGAAAATTGAATTCAATGATATATTCTATGATACAATTACTCACTATTTTAAAATAATAATATTATAAGTTTTGATTATCAAAATAGAGGAGATTGTTGAAAACACATATTTTGATAATCCCAATTAAGCCTTCACATACTTTGATAATCGCAATTAATGTTTATCTATATTTAAATTCTCTCTAGATATGATATTCTATTATCAAGATTATAATAATGTTAAAATAATCCTTGATATATGTTAATCAATGGTTATATATGTGTATATAAGTTATAAATTAATTCTAACCCAATCAGATATGTTTTGCATAAAACAGATATGTTTTTGTCCCTGATCTGCATATTTCTACTGATAACAATGCTACCGGTACTTAGCCTACCGATAGACATAGTCATCAATAAGTTAAGGATACAGATATGTACAGAGCTACAGATAGAAACCTATCTACTGATAGAACAGGTCTACCTGTATGATTAATTCTTCTATCGCTGATATGTACAGAGCTACCGATATGAAGAAGACTACCGACAGAACAAGTTCACAGACAGTTACCGATAGAAGTCATCCAATAGAGTAGGTATATCGATACGAGCTACCGACCGGCCTACTGATACATAGACTAGTGACTGATATGAGGTGACTAACGTAGTCTAACGATACCGGTACAGAGTCACCGATACATCGAGCTACCGATAACCCAAGAGATACTAGTGGTTTAAGAGCTACTGATAACAAGAGATACCGACAGAATGAATTCACATATATATATAGCTACAGATACAAGTTCAATGAACTATCGATGGAAGGTTACTATTATAGAGTCCACCATACACATCTACCAATAGAGGTTAGTAACGATTGACCAACCAGTCAAACTCTATACTCTCAATAATACTTATTGATTATTAAAATGGTTACATTTCATGTTTTTAATGCAGTTAATGTTATTTAAAGATATTTGTTTTCTTGTCAGGGAACCGTACCTAGTACCCATGCAAAAAGTAATCATTCCTTTTTATTGGAGATAAAAGCTATAAAGGGAAGGAATGAGAACACTAGAAAAGAGATGAAAATAAAGAAGAAGAGTTGATACTGGCATGAATGATAGAATCATCAAAAAGTAATCAAGAAGAACCTAAAGCGTGAAGCAGGAACTGGAAAGTTGTGCATACAGAAAGACTACATTCAAACTCCAAGAACAGAAGCTGCATCTTGAGTTAAGAATTACAACAAAAACTCCATGTACTCAGACTGAAAAGCTGAACCTAGAACCAAGGAAGAAAACGATACACTGTTTTTAGAAAAAAACCAGAGGACTCATAAGCTTTTCTGACCAACCAAACGAGTCCAGAGCTGCACTGATGATCACTAAAGCTTTTCTAAACTAATTCTCAATTTAATTAGTGATTATTTATTTACATTTCGTGTAGTGTGTGTACCCTGTTTATTTTACACACACACTATCTCCTGAGATAAACTAGAGGATTCTTAAATACCCACTCAAAATCTATAACTCTTTGTTTCCAACTGTGGATAGAGGTAGAGGTCGGGTAAGACCTGGAAAACTGTGATCTGTTTTTTGTTTTCCCACATAGAACTCTGGTAGAGGTGTTTATACCTGGAATGTGTGTTCACTGTTGTTTACCTCGATCCAGGGTTTGGATCATTTTATGCAAATTGTTGAGAGGACTAAGTCTTGGCTTGAGACTGAACCTCTTGGTGTCATCTGCGGTGAATTTTAGTTTAAATCATAAGTATACTATATATATATATATATCATATTCCGCTGCTAACTACTTAGAAATACAAAAATATTTTCAAGCTACATTCATAGTTAAATTAGCATGTGTCTATACTTATTATAAACTAGTAAGTTAGTTTCAAATGGTAATTGCATCTTTTGATTATGTTAATTGAGACCTAATCAATCTTCGAGAAACAGATTGAACATTTACACTCTGTATAAATTCACAAAAGTGTAACTTTGTTTTTAAATTGGGGGATTTTAAGAGAAATATTTTTAACAGAATTTTTAATTGGAACTCAATTCACCCACTTCTGGAGTATCCACTCCGACCAAAATTTTAGAAAAAATATATTGATGAAAATTATATATTTTGATAGTGTTAAGATCAATATGTCACTCCTTTCTATGTCAACATTTAAAATTTTATATTTTGTATTTTTTCTTTTCTCATGAGTTATTTCATATATTTATAAACCATGAAATAACACTAATAACATATAAAATATTTGATTTATGAGTTCAACATAAACCAAAATATGTGATTTTGTCTGGAATCTACACTACATGAATGGGAAAACATCATGATACCATATATTTAGATCTAACAGTGGAGAGTTAGACGATTTTTTACTTCCGGTTAGGACATGAATATAATTATTATCAGACAAAATGACATTTTCTTTAATTTCCTTTATTATCCAAAATACAAACTCAATATTCATCGAATGATTAACAGTTAAGTATAAATTCATATCCAGAAGAATAAAACATTCCATTTTTTATATTGTATTAATATATTGAAAAATACTCTTCACTACATTGATATGTGTTTCATTAGAATTACATATTAATGTATCACATATACATGAAAGAAACATTGTTTAGTCCACAAAATGTTAGATATTGAAAACTTATGATGAACCCTCTATAATGAATCAAATCCGACATTTTCTCAAATTCATCAAGATATTATTTGGTAGTGGTTTAAAATAGAATAAATGTACTTGAAGCAATAATAAAACCATAATTATTTAATAAATATTTTTTTAGATAAAATATTAACATATTGTATTTTTAATAATGACAACACAAAGAAACAAATATCCTCAGAAACAATGCTCTTTTATAAATTTCCTATTATAAAATATAAAAACCCATTAGAAATAGTTTTTCTAGAAGAAAAAATAAGTTCATCATCATAAATTTTAAAAAAATAAAATATTCAAAAAATTAATGATAAATATATTTGTATATGAACTTTCATTAACATAATTATTTTTATGTAATAATACGGCTAATCTGTTGTAAAAACATAATGCTGGTTATTTAATGTCATATATAACATTGGTATCTTTTTATAAATGATATAGTATATTAAAATTAGTAATATTTGGGAGTTTTTAACATAAATGTAATCTTGAACTAATATATTTATTAATAAAATATTAACAACCATTTGAAATAAATTAAAATATTTGATGGATTGTGAAGGATACTAGGATTCAAATAGACTCACTTTGTTGATAATGGGAAAAATATTCCCTATATGATATATATTTTTCCATATAATAACCCCTAGAAACAAGACATAGTTAATTGAAAAATATAATATCATTTTTCTCACTTATTACATAATTTAAATTATATTCCAATTACTATATGTCCCTTCAGTCACAATCCTTTATTTAAACCTGAATCTATTCAAATTAATTACTCTCTTATATCCTATTTGTCATAAAACGTTCATCGTAAAAGGTATTATATACAATTTTTGGATCATATTTTTATAATACATCATTATACAAACATTTATTTATTAGGATATTCATGTTTAGATAGTTCATCTTACATTACTAATGTTATTTTAAAAGGGGTGACTCCGTATAATCAATGGGTTTCTTAGTAAAATGGAAAGTTGATCTTAACTATTAGTCATACATCATGAAGTGAAGTAATTTAATGATAATGAATTTTTTTTGACACTTCTTACAATATATTTTATATAAAAAATATTGTTAAACAACTACTAAATGCTTAGTAGTGATTTGAAAAGAATCATCCAAAGGATTTTCTTCCATTTTTTTACAAAAAAAGATTAGTTTTATCAAAATATAAATGAATTATTTCATCAATATATATATATATGATAAGAATTTGTTTTTTTGTAATAACAAAGAATCATACATTCAACATATTTGGGAGAAAATACATGATGTATATAATTTATATTCAAAATCAACACTTTACTAAAAAAGTCATTGAATTGTGATATTTTTTGTCTTCTTCCAGTCCATTACTCATATGAATTATTATTAAGAAAATTATATTTTAAAACATTATTTAAATTTTTATGTATGTAAAAATAGATTTATGCCAACAATTCATAGAAATTTAGTATTCAAAAAGAAATGTTTCAAAAAAATCATGATGAGTTATAATTATTTAATCAAAAACACTATTTTACAGAAGGGTATTGGTGTGGAAATTATATGTGTAATAAAATTAATAGTAAAATCTATTTCAAAATATGAATATAAAAATTCTCAGCTAAGATCACCCAAAAAAGAAATGAATGATATTATTTTTTTAATTTTAATAGATGTATAATTAAATTTGAAATAGTAAAATATTTTGATTCTAATGTGAGGAAATAGGTATATATTGGCTTTGTGTAATACTAGTTTTTTATGTATCTATATTTCATTCCCACATTTCTCAATTTTTATGTGAGGCGATAGAAATCCATTTTTACTATATATAATTAAAAAGATATTAATACTTCACTAATCAGTTTATTAATATTCTCATTTTTCTTTCTAAATGTTGATGTATCCCAAATAGTGGACGAGTTACACATAAAATTTTGTAGATCCATAACTACTACTTTACTTGAAAATATAGATGACTTTAGAAGTTTATAGTGTCTTAACATTATATTATGAATCCAATACAGATCATTAGGTACAATTTAAATGATTTATTTGGATATCATAGGCATTGTATATTTAATGTGTAATAATAATCATACCTATCAGATTATTGAATGAATGAAGATGAAACAAATTTAATTGAATATTTGACATTCATGATGTTGAAAATGTAATGTTTATTACATTTCAAAAATGGTGAAAGGTTATTCATAATTACTAGGTCATAAAAAAGCAATTGAATGTAGTGTTTTTTAGGTAATGAAACATAACCAATTACATTTATGTTGTGTTTTGTTTAGTTCTTAAAAGTTATTTTTAAATCATTAAACATTATTAATTTTCTAAAAATTGACATGGTCCATGTCATGTGTCAAAATTGTTTTTCCCATGTGCTAATTTTTCTAGCATATAATACTCATCTTTTTTTTAGAAAATAATGAAACCAATATTTATAGAACCCAAACATCAATGGGTCTAATTGTATTAGAAAATAAAACATTAGGTACAAAAAACAATACACTATTTTATGTTGTAGTGTAACTAGATCTATTAAAATAATATATTTATAAAATAATATTTAACATAATTTAACAAATAAGGACTTTTCTAATTACATATCCTTCAAGATTTAGAGAACAAAGTGGTCACCATTCAATATATTATATATTTTTTGAAAAGTTAATTACTTAGAAGTATAATCCATTCAATTAAATGTTTGGGAACGTTTCTATTATCAAAAAATCTGTTGAAAATTATATATACCAAATGTAAAAGAAGATAAAATATTAATTTAACTATCAAATAAAATTTTTAGTTCAATAACAATTTTCTGATCACATGATGTAGAACAAGAACTAGGTTTATAATATAATTCCAATAAATGATTGAATGTTTGGATGTTTCAAATAAAATATAATAATTTATATTTAACGTTCAGCATCTCAATATCAAGGACATTTTACCACCTTTTCATTATCCATTAATAAAGGATTCACATGTCAAACCATTTCATCATATTTATTAAAATATTCCTAGTATTTCAGAGAATTGTCTTTTTAAATATTATATAATGTATAATAATCATTTTATAATATTTTGGGAAATTCTATTTTGAGGATAAAATTGAATGATATTTTGTGGTTAACTTATCCATAATAAAATTTTCATACTTCAAAACATTCTCATTGATGTAATGTCCTCAAATTACTATAGTTTTTTATCTCTCAGTTATGAAGATGTACCTCTGGGGAATGATCAATTTATTAGTGTATTTCAAACCCCTCAAAATTTAATCCCAAATTCACTACTCAGATTCACTATAATCATAAAATTTTAAGCCATGATAAGCACATATAGGATGATAATATATGCGACCATCATAACAAGACTCTTAATAAGTGAAAAACCCATATGGGATGATTATATATTGGTCCTTCCTTATTAGACTCTAAATATTTGATCAAACCATATGTGAAGGGAATATGTGGTGCTATCCTCATCTGAATTTTGATATTTAAACCCCACTAGATGCCTCAAATACCAATATCAAGGATATTTTGTCATAGAACTTAAGTTAATGGGCATAAAAAATTTATCTGTTGTGCATAATATCACATATAGCTATACATAGCTGATGAACCAAATATATTTCCATATGTGATGAGCATGTGATGAATTTCATGATGATAATAATAAGAATGTATGATAAGATTTAAATATCTTCAATAATCAATTATCATGAGCCCATGATTATTACCTAGTGTGATGGGACAAGATTCCATAGGTTATGATACTATTAATTAACATGATACAATAATAAATTACTATGAATTATTAGTGTCAAATACCTCATGGTATGAACATTATCTTCCCTCGGTAATGTGCCCATGATTCCATTAGTAGATCCTAGGATACTTTATATACCATGAATATGTTAACATATAGATATTTTGGGACTCCTATAGTATTCTAACCAAGGCACATTATTTCATGTGAATAATTTTAATTTATATAATTTGAAGATAAATTTTCAAATGTATGCATAAAAAACAAACCCATGCTAACTGGATAACCCACCCAAACCATCCCATCACATGATATGGGTAAAAAAAGCAAAAAAAAACTAGTCATGAATATAAGAAAAAAATACATACGAACAGAGTAAAAATGAACAAACAAACAAGAGACTAGAAAACATATAATCTATGAAAAATAAGCTATACTATAATGTATGTCATAACCCACATGACAAACAGTCCCATCCAAACCAACCCAAACTGAAAGAAAATGAAAGAAGAGGATCCATCCTAATATAATATGCTATTATATTTACCTAAATCCTAAAATTCCACATATAAAATCACCAACTTCATAATTATGTTGTGATCCAAAGCTTAGTTGGATACCACCACAATATCTATACATGGTCAAATATAAAAAATGAAATAATTACACCTTAAAAATAAATCATTTTCAAATAATTTTATAATCACAAATGATATATCAATAATTTTCCTTTTTTATTTCATTGGTTTTAATAAAGTACTTTCATATTTTATAACAAAAAATGTGAAAAGTATAAGTGATAAAAATTTGAAAACAAATACATTCTTTACGAGGAAAACATGTAATCACATATCCATAAACAATCTATCATGTGAAGCTATGTATAAAAACTTATATATAAAAATTGAATTGTAAAAATCCCTGATAAAATAATGATGAGATAAAAATAAATGAATAGAAAATTAAAAAAACATATTTTATTGAAATCAAGCCTATGAGGCACTATATAATATACACTCACACTCCTAAAAATGGAAATGTTTGATCCAAAAGATATTGAGTCCTACCAACAGATACCACAAATGTTAAGTTATTGTGGTGAGACAAACACTATGACCACATGTGTGTATATCTGAATGCACCCAAGATTCCAAATTTAAATTTTTCAAAATTAAATTCAAAATTACTTATCATAATTTTTAAAAACATTTTCAAATCCACGAAAATATTCATCAAAGTCTGATAACATGTTTTAGAATCCACAAAATCCATTTTAATCATTTTCTTCTCCATTGAATCACATTAAACATTTTATCACATCCTATAAATGAGAAACCCAATGTAAATAATAAAGAACAATAATTTATTCCACAAACTATACCATTTTATGGAAATACCCACGTTAAAATGGTACAAACCTAGTTTTTTTCTACAACGTGATCGGAAACCAAGAGTAGGGATTCAGCAAGACAAGGTTCACCATGTATATGAAAAATAGGCATATGAAAATATATTCAAGCTCAAAATTTATGCAAAAACATATCCTCAAAGAAAACCCAAGAAGAACCATAAGAAACTCTTTCTTGGAGAGAAGAAATCCTACCTCAATGATGATAAATTGCTGAAATTTGAAATCTGGACAGAATAAATTCTCCCAAAATAACCTAGGGATATCCCTAGGTCGTGTAGTGGGAATACTAAAATGAATTAATGAATCATATCACACATAATGATACCTAAATATCAAAACCATAAATTTTACTTGGTGTTTAACCCATTTATGCATAATCATCAGGTACTATATTTAATGGAAAAACCTCCACCATTTTTTTAAAAGAAATTTTTTATACATATTTAGTGTGTACTTATTAGTGGATGATTACAAACTACATGTGATGAAATTAGTTCATAGCTTCTCCCATGCATACATTAAATATCGCGTACTTCACATACATAGTATGTAAGTTCGACGAGAGTAGAATAAACATTAGGTTTTTACCGAAATTTTCAACAAATCATTGACTTCACAATAACATGTATCCTTCCAATTTGAATTCTAGTATATCACAGTCAACAAAAATAGAAAACCAATAAAAGGGTAAAAACATATATTGATATTTTATTAATTGGGTTTTATAATATCCACACCATCTTCACATTACAATCTAAACAATATAGTGACCAGAATTATAATACATGGATATTACATCAATTTAATGTAAAAATCATAAAATTACCAAAGTACATTCCTGGGGACAATAATAGTTTAATTTCATTGAAATCATTTAAAAATTATTATATTTTGGTGAAATATATTCCCCTTTAGTAATCATACTTCAATGTTTATTTATAACCTAGGGAAATGAATCATTAAAACGGGGTGAGATTGAATGCTCAAGAAGAGTAAATAAAGGATATATATAGGAATATATTTAATATGAGGGTATGATAACATGACCACACAATTTAAAGATCATACCCTATATATCAAAGATATAAAAAATGAGACATGGAATAATGATTATCAACTCAAGAGACATAAATCATAAGATAATCGATAACATGAACCATGAGATCAAATAATAGGAATAATACTTAAAATTTGTGGAAAACATATAACCATTTAATATCATTCCCTATATGTTAGGGCTCATTTCCCAAAACATAGAAGGTCTCTTCCTGAGGACTACACTTACTGGGTGGGAAACACCGCCATCCCTTGTCATGATCCATTTCTTATAAGGGACAGGGTTTTGCAATATTCCCACATTTTATAGGGATTCCCTATATTCCAATAGTGGATCATGTTTTCACTTTATCATATATCGGATTTGGTTTCCCCATTTTTTCATAGTGGATTAGGATATAGTTTTTTCACATTTTGAACCAGGATGCACCCCTTTCCTATTTTTTATCAACCCTATTAGATTTTTCTCGTAATTATCTAATGAGATATAAATCATTATCCAATGTAATGAACGAATATATTGGCCCCCATCACATAATAAAAATATACATACAAATTCCATGAGATAGTACAACATTCATCATACCATGACCCAGAAAAATATAAGGGTTTCATAAACATCATATCATATCCCATGAAATCAAATTGGTATCATACCATTTTATCATATCATAAAATATGGAAAATATTTAGGCTTCACAATCATTTACTCAAAGAAAAACCAATTAATAGAAATGGATTTCAAAATCATATAACCCATGGAAGGAGAATGGGTGTCAAAAATAATATTTCGTCTAAACATAAACCATTAATTAAATTATTTTTATTACATCCATGGATCATATCACTAGTAAAAGGAAAACTATAAAAAAATTATATTATATTATATACATAAGGATTATGAAATATCAGATGAAATATTTCATATGTAAAATGTCCTATCATTGAAAATCATCTTCATAAAACTATTTCAGAATCCTATCATTAAAAAAAATATTTAAAATTTCATTTTAAAAATTTCTCCATGAAAATATATTTTCTTCTATGAATATGTTTTTAAAATAGAAATCAGTTTGAAAATATTATTCCCTTAAAATTTCTTTGAAAAATTATTACTAAAGCTTGAAATTATTTTAAAAAATACTTTATCATTGAAAAAATATTATATTAAAAACTTCAAGAATTGTAAGAAAACAATTTCTCTTAAAATAAACTTAAAAAAGTAATATTCATGTAAATTTATAGTAATTATGGTGGGTAAGCCCATAAATTTAGAACATTCATTTTCAACATTTAATGTTGTGAAAATTTCCTTGATTAGAAATAGATTTGAATATTCATTTTAAAACCATTTTTTTAAAATTTAAATCCTCGGTAAAAATTTTATTTAATAATTATATGATAATAATAAATTATTTTTGAAAATATTTTTTGAAAATGTGCTTTTGAATGAACAAATGTTTTTAAACTAATATAGAAAAAAATTCTTATTTTTGGAAAAAATTTCCTTAATAATCTAAAGTACCAAAGAGTAGCAAAAAGGTACCATTAAATAGATACAACAAGATTAAATATAGGATAATATAATTAATGACATTTTTTTGAAATTGGGATAATAATGTTTCATCAATGGAAGTATAATCAAAAATAATATTGGGAAATGATTAGATTTGATCAATAAATCTTACCAATTTGTTAACATTAAATCATAATACAATAGATTGAATAAATTTATAAGAAGATTAAAATTTAATGAATGAATGATATTAAAGATATAACATTTGAAAGGTAATATATACACCTAATTGAGAAATATATGTTCATAACATGGCATGTTAATCAAAGAATGAAAATTGAGAGAAGATGACATTACCGAGTTGACCACTCTTGAAACATAAACCCCATGAAATAAATATCCCCAAAATAATATGTAAATACAAATAAAAAATAATTAAAATACTCATTGAATACATAAATTGGAACAATACATAGAAAATATATTATATATGTTGTGAAAATCACTTGTGACTCGTAGAAATAAAATGTGAGCTGAGAAAACCATGTATTACTCGTGTAAATTTAGAATCGTGATCCCCATAAAATAATAGTTTCGGTTTTATATTTGAATATCATTAAATAAATTAAATTAATTACATTAAATTTCATTGGAAATTATATACAATATAAAAAATGATATATTTTTGAATATGGAATGAATCTCTGGGTAATAAAAAGTGAGATAAAATTTTCATTACCTTTAGTCATAAAATTTATTGTACACATTCAAACATCCTCTTATTTGGGTAACTCCTCTTAGTATGAACGAAAATACTTACATGGATGGATTTTTTCCCAAAGAGAAGCTTCTAAGATGATGTTATCGATTTTTGGAGCTTATTTGAGTATATGTTGGGTGATCCAAAGTTCCAGAGAGGTGTGAATAAGTGGGTGGGCAGAGTGACTTTTTGTAGTGGAGGACGAGTGTTAATCTCGTAAATTATTGAAAAGAGAAAAAAATCCATTTTTCCATTCAATATTTATTCAAATAATAGATCCATTTCTATAAATCTGATTATTAGGTTAAAATATTAATTTCTAACGGCTTTTAGATTATTTTATATGTCATTTTGGGCCTTGAGATTAATGTTTAGTCGTTTATTAGTATAATATCTCTTAACCACTATTATTAAATTTAATCAAGTTTAATTATCTATTTGGTAAAAAATTATATTGATATTATTATATACTATAAATTATTTTGATTAAAAATATAGATTCTTTTTTTCCAAATTAAAATCCTTTAATAGGTATAAATTAATATAAAATTAATCCTATAGTCTTTCCACGATAGTGAGTTTTTATGTGAATAGGTCTAAACGTTTGAAATGTTTTTATATCCAATTTCATTGTGAAATTGGGTTCCATGACCAAAAATGGACTAATTTATTTAAAAATTATATAATTAAACTGTAAAATAAAATTAATATATGAATTAACAAAATAATTACATAACATAAAAAAGTATTTTTGAATTAAAATTCAGCATTTTTACTATTATTCATAAATATATTACATCACAAAAGAAATACAAAAAATTCACCAATAATAATTTTTTATAGAATTATTCAAAAATAATAATTTGAATTTTTAAAATAAAAATTATAAATTTTCCAAAATCACATTTAAAATGGATTATCCTATAAATTCTCTAGAATTTCCTTTTATAAAAATAGATATTTTTATTTATAAAATTGTATTAATTCTTTTCATATACCAATAAAATATTTTTTTGAGTATCAAAAATTGTTATTGAATATATAAAATATTAATTTAATTAAAAAAGTAATCAAATTGGGATTTTTTAATTTAAGGATTTTAATATGTGTTTACTCATAGGAAATAAGTTACCCTAGAAAAGAAATTTCATTATTTTCAAAGGGTTCATAAACCCACTTATACAAATTGAGAATAGAAGGATTTATTTTAAATAAAAGATTAAATCATATTTTTAAATTTTATTTATTCATAATAATAACATCCATTCTAGTAACATGGTGGTAGTTATAATAATATTTTAATAATAATATTAATAGTATATTTATGTTTGGTAAAACTATACATTTTGTATAACATAAGCTATCAAAGGGACTTTAACTTGTGTGTAGTATACAGAAAAAAATATTTTTTTGTGCATTGAAAGCTAATTTAGGTGTTGTTTGAAGTTCAATATTTACATAATGTTCTATGTAATGCAAGACACACTTAGTGATTTCGAATAAAATAATCTATATTTAGTGTTTTGTGAAATGTAAAACATTGAACTGATTAAATTATTTCTTAAATCATATTTCACAATATCTCAGGTTGTCACATTATAAACGCCTTAAAATTAATTTCACCAAATAAATTATGTATTTAATGGTCTAACACTTGAATTTTCCATTCATAGAATCCCACATAATAAAAATGAATTCAAAAACATCCTTTAAAAGAGAAATAATGAAACCTAATGGTTCTACAAAGTATATAATAACTAGAATTCAAAATTTGAGAACATAGTTTGGATGTAAAAATATGGATATTTTAGAAAATAAAAAAAATGAAAGGAATTTTTATAGATCACTGATAACATGAAAGTGGGAGATCAAGAAAATTTTAACAATTATAAAACAATAAAGCGAAGAATCATGAAAGAGGACATTGATAACAAACAAAAATTAAGACAATATGACAATAATTTAATTCAAGACCATTTTCCCAATGTATATTTCTATTTTAAAAAAGATATACTTACCTGATATCAATCCCATTAGTAAGGATAATCTCCCCCTTTAGAAATTTCTTAACTAATTTCCACTTCACATTTTTCTACAAAAGGAATGTGATTTTGTTTTAATTCATAAAACACTAATAAATCTTGAGATCCATGATAAGAAATACCAACTGTCTTTAGTTACCATACAAAATTGGTTAGAAAAGGTTATCTAATATGAAAAAATCATCATTGGATGATATAATACATTAATCTCACAAAATTCACATGATATTTAACATAGAATTTATATAAATGGTCAATCTTATAACCATTAACATAGATGAAAAAAATATTTTGAAAGAAGGTCATGAAATAATCATTACATTGATGCACCATACATCACAATGTAGCTCTTGTTTATGACATTTCAATCATGTGATTAACTTTATCATATATTCTCTTGAAACATGGTAGTAACATGAATTACAATAAATCCTATTAGAAAACATTCATGCATCCTTATTCCATATATTACTACATATATCTCTTAAAACCAACAATTATAAACTATATATATGTTAACATAGAACACTTTTTTAATAAACCAATAGTGAGTTCCTATGTTACTAGTATTATCCAATTTACGTTGTCCATATTAATCAAATCATTATCCATGATAATCATAATTTATTCATCATCCTGTACATATTAAGGGTTACCCGCCATTAATTCAAAATATCAAATTTTCATTAAATCCATTTTCTATGTCTTCAGCACCATTAAAAATATCCCTTTCAATCCATAATGAATGAATTATACAAAACACATATGTATTTCAGTAGTCATATAACGTAATATTTTAATTCCAAAACACATACACATTAATCATCCATATTAATTCAAAAAAATTACTTAGGCTTCATCATCTAATTCCATAATACCCATTTTCCGTAAAAATTGTATATTAATCATGTATAAAAGTTCCTCAATCTTAATATAATTATGATTCTCATGTTTAACGTAAATAATACTCTTAGTACATCCCATAGATTTCCCATGTCATTTATGGTGTCTTTGTCATCAAAAGTCTAACCAATACTCATGGAACGTTTTGATTCACTTCATGATATTCCTACATATAAAATCTATTTCATCATTCATGTAATTTCCTCAACTAAAACATTAAATATTAACCATGTTTTTTCTAGTTCTTTCTAATGACTAAAATATGAAATCATAGGGTGATAACCACCTATCATAATAGAAAAAACATAATCAGTAAAAAATTAATTATAGGATGTATAAATAATGACACCAACATCATTAATCTATGAAAACATAGGATTATCCAAGGTTATTAATTTTCACATTATATTAAAATCTTTTAGCATGGTTTGTAATGAGTTTGTGAATTCCTAAAGCATATCATCCAAGAGTGTCAAACCATCTATGCATCAAGGCCAATTCTTATTCACTAATACATGATCATGTCTACCCAAATAAAGTGTTTTGGGGTTTTTTATCCCAATTAACATTTTGGATACAATGATATTCACATGTAGTATTAATATAAGGAGGTATTAATAGAAAACAACTAGATATATTCTTCATCAATATTCCATGAAAGTTTCTTAAACATTGTCTCATTATTAATCCAATCCATAGAAACATACCTAGATATATCCTTAGAAATATCAGGGGGGATATCACTAAAGATTTCATAGCCTCACTTTATAAGGATGAATTAACCACTCTATTGATATTAACTATAAATACCAATGATTAACATACATGTATATTAAATCAATTTAGTATAATATTGAGAACATTGGAGAATTACATTTCTAAGGACCAAATAGCTTAGTGTATTTCGAATCATGAAACACATTATCTAGTTTGGTGAATGATTTTAAACGTATTCCATAAATATATTCCCATTTAGTACTCCTATGTAAAAAAATCATTATAACATACGGAAATGAAAAATAAGAAAGGGGTGAGATAGAATACCTAGTGAGGGAAAATATAGGAAATATGAAAGTGTAACATGATCATTTGTGAATAAGAACATGAGACTAAAATTTTAAGACCATAAAATTCATATTAAATATTTGAAACATGATACATGAAATAAATTTTAGAAATTAATGAAACACAAGTAATAAGTTAATCGACATCATGATCTATGTGTGAATATCATAGGAATATTATTTATAATTTCTTTCAAACACCTAAAAATGTAATTTCCCTTCATGTACGTTAAGGATTATTTCAAAAACATCACTAGGGAACATCATGGGGAGTTTACCTACTACTCATGAAACTCTACCACCCCTTGTCACATTCATTTATTTATAATGTAATAGGTTTCACCATATTACTATAGTGTATCAGGTTTCCCCCTCTTCCCATAGGCGGTTGGGTTTCCCCATCATCCCATAGTGATTCAGGTTTCCCCATCTTCCCATATTAGATCAGGACACACCTGTATCCCACATTGGATCAGGACACATCTGTTTCCCATTTTGGATTAAGTATGTAGACTTATTTCCCATAATTTTCTCATGATATATATTTCATTACCCATTTCATTTGATGGAGATATAGGCCCCACCCCTCACATATTAAAATCATACATATATTCACTATAAGATAATAAATCATCTATCCTACATGACCAGTAAAAAGAGATGGGGTTACTAAAAATCATATCACAACACATGAAATGAAATGTGTATCATCTCATTTTAACATACCATCACCTATAGAAAATAGATAGGTATAATAATAATTTAACTGAAGAGTTTCATGTTATAAGAAACAGGTTTCAAAATCACATAACTCATCGAAAATGATTGAGTTTCATAAACATCATTCTATCTAAACAAAAACCAATAAAGAAAGAATATGAATGGGATTATTAAATCATACATCTGGTAAATCATAAACTATAACACTTTATGTCATCTTATATGGGGACATATTTTTAAATAACACATGAAACATTTCTTAATTATAATATCCTTTCTTTTAAAATCATTTCTGTAAAACTACTTCAAAATGAATTTCTTAGAATCATTTTTTAACAATTTAATCTAATAAATATCATGATAAATATATGGTTTCCTATATGAAAATAAAATTAAAACCTAATTCATTTAAAAAATCATTGAAAATTTATTTGAACACATATAAAGAATGACATAAAATATTATGAAAAACATTTTTCGTGAGTACCACTTTAAAGTGAAATGTTTTCCAAAATAATATGGAAAACATTTGTTTAAAATAACATTGAAAATGTACAATGTAATCTAAAAGGAAATAAATTTCATGATATTGGGTATGTCTATACCTACAAGACACTCCATTTCCACAATAAACATTTTGAAAAGTTCATTGATCAAAAAATGAAAATAATATTCTTTTTAGTATCATTTTCTAAAAATTAAAATAATTGGTAAAAATTTCTTTTATACATAATAGGATAATATTAAAACATTTTTTAATATATGTTTAGAGAACATGAGTTTGAAATAGCATAGTTTTCTTGATCGAAATGAGAAATAATGTGAAATATTAAAAAACATAGTTTCTTAACTATATCAAGTTAAAAAGAGTGAAACAATAGTTCCATTGCATGGATATTATAAAAATAACTAAAGAGTAAGAAACTTCATGTTATTTATTGATATATGGTTGATAAAATTTCATAAATGGAAGCATAATCATAATCTATCTTCATAGATAATGTGATTGTAGCAGTAAACCATTACCACTTTAGTAACATTGAATCATATTACAATAAAATTAATAAAATTATATAAAGATTAAAATATAATGAAAATAAGGAGATTCATGATATAAAATTTAAAAGGCATTATATAAACCTCATATAAAATTATAGGTTCATAACATAGAAGGTATCTCAAAGATGGAGAGTTGAAATAAAAATTTCATTATTGATTTGAAAACTTTTGAAACATAAACTACATTAATAAAATATCATGAAACTGATATGTATATAAAGAAATATTTATTTATAAGAATCATGTATATAGACCACATATAATAAATTTGAGGTGAATATTGATTTTTTCTCATGAATAATAAATGTGAGACACGAAAACCCCTTACTACATTAGTATCCTTAGAATTGGGATCCCCATGAAATATTAACATCAATTAATTATCTTAATATCATCACCTAAAGAAAATTAAATCTATAAAATATCATAAATAAGTATATACACCACTAAATAATAATATAATGGTGAATATATATGGAGTATCATGGAAAATAACAATGATATAATGTTACCTTACCTTAAGTATTGACTTTCATTAAACACGTTTAAAATCCCCTTAATTGGGTAAATCTCTTAGTTTACACCGAAGGGCATCCATGGGTGTATCATGGCCAAATTGGTGGATTATAGGATGAAGGGATGTATTTTGGTAGATTATTTAATTAGAGTTTTGGTAAGCCAATGGGATTGAATTGTTTGAATAAGTGGGAGGAGTGAGTGTCATTTTATAGTCAATGAGGAGTGACATTATTGTAAATTTTTGAAATATTAATTCCTATTATGATTTTATGATGAAAATTAACTCCAATAAAGTCCCTATATGAGCTGAGGGAGGATATTCTAGAAATGTGAAAAGAAAATAGATTTTTGAAAAATCTATAGGTCATTTTAAGCCTTATTTTTATGGGTTAGTCCTTTGTTAGGAAATATTTTCTCTTAATTTCTATTATTAATTTTAATCCCTTTAAAAAATATATCTGTTAAAAAAAACATATTATGAAATATTAATTATGATGAAACAAATATAAAATCAATTTTTCCGAATTAAAATCATATAGGGGGGCGATATAAATTTAAAATTAATCTCATATATGTGCCATGACATTAGTTTTTTGAACGAAAGGGATGAAAAGATTGAAATGTTTTTATATCAAATTTAAATGTGAAATTGGTTCAAATTACCAAAAATTGATTAATTGATGAATTTTTTTTACAAATCATAAAAATACTTAAATATAAATTATATATATTCATAAAATAGACAAAACATAGTTAAGATATAAGATTTAGGGGTTTCAAAATTAATTACAATTGTTACCTCTTAGAAAGATGAAAAAATATCACTGAAATAAAATAATTTTTTCTTATATGAAAAATTCTGTATTTTTATCAATTAAAATTGTTAAAATCATTATAAATAAAGATAAAAATTAGTTCTCCATTAAAAGGAAGTAAAATTATCTTTAAAAAAATACATCTTTTTATTCATAAAATTATATTTCTTTGATCTTATATCTATAAAATATATTGGATTAACATAAAAAATATTGAATGAATTTATAAAATATAATTATTTTTTAAAATATTATTCAAATTTGGTATGATTAATTTAATTTGGATTTTTTGTTTCTTCCTATGAAAATATTTTATCCCAAAATGTAATTTCTTTTTTATTCAAATTGTTATTACATTTATTTATAATAATAGACTACTAATGTATTTATTTAATATAAAAATTTAAATTATATTTTCAGAAAGTAGTTTATATTATTCATAACATCTATTAAAACAGATAGGTTATAACCATAATAATATTTCATTAATAATACTAATAGAATATTGTAGTTTAGTAAAACTCACCCTGGTATGTAATAAAATGTATTGAAGAGAAATGAAATTGTCTATAATACAAGAAAGAAAAACAATTGTGTGTACCAAAAGATCATGTATGTGTTTCATGTTGCATCATATAGACATGGTGTTGCATAAAAAAGAAGACAAATGTAGTGATTTTGGATAACAAAATCTATATTTAGGGTTGTGTGAAATGTAAAATACGAATATTTTTAAATTAAATCAAAAAATTATTTCTTAAATATTGGGATGTTACAAAAAAATCCCTCATGATCTATTATCCCAAAAAAAATAATGATATTTTTTCCCTCATCAAAAACTCCCTCTACCATTTCGTGTGTCTATTAAGCACGTGCCAACATAGTGGTAAGAACAATGAGATCATTTTACCTTGATTTTCGTTATCATAGTGATCAATAATTTGAACTGCATTTTCACACAATGTTTTATCTAGATCCAGATAAACACCCTCCCATGTAATCACATGTGATGGATCTATTATATACATCTTCATATTGGAAACAAGAACCATGACTTCTACATAAGTTATAAATGATGGTAAAAGAAACTAATAGTACACCCTCCCCAGTTATCCAATGATCTCAAAGGGCACACGAACCTCATTTCCAATTTTCCCATATTACCCAACTGATGATATCCTGTGAGATGAAAACCTCTACAAATGACCCTATCACCATACTAAAACTCTATCGCTTAATTTTTATAGTCTGTATAGGATTTTAGATGACTATGTTCTGTGATCAATCACCTCTGGCTCAACTAAACCATCTATTTAGTCTCTTAAATAATAATAGACCATCCAAAGACTAATCCCCAAAATCCTCCAAGATCGAGGGAGATCTATATGGACACCCCTGCAAATCTTCAAATGGAATTTTTTTTATTGAATCCTGATAACTATTTTAAAGGAAATCTCAACTAATAGAAAATTATTTACTTAGGATCCTTCGAAATAAAGCACAAAGGCCTAGAACATATCCTCTGCAGCCTAGATATCCCTCTATGTCATTCCATCTATCTTTAGATGATAAGATATGATTAATATCATCATGGAACCAATTTCCTCTAGAAAACCATTATAGAACATGTACATGAAGATGATATCCTTGTTAGAAACATCTATAGAAATAAACCCTATGATGTCTCATAATCACTCAGAAATTCATACCCCGAGAAATTCCAATATCTTCAGCTCATGAATAGGTAGGAAATAATTTGATTCTTTGATTCAAAAACTGATCAACCAAATCATATCCTGCCCACTAGATGTCATTATAATTCCAATGAAAATGAAATAAATATTATCCCAATTCTATATAAACAATGGGTAACAGTTGAAAACAACATGTAATTCATTGGTTCCTAACAATAATATATTAACAAGGATCCATGAAAACAATTTATGTATCGACCACCATGTCCCTTTCCACTACTAACAATTCTTCATGTTATGATATATCTTGGTATCCATAGGAAACATAGAAAAACAATAATGGTGTCCACTACTAAAAAACTCTACTCTCAAGAAAAAAAGTCATAAACTTTATATGAATAGTTCTATACTGGGAGAATGATACTTCTCATCTTAGGTCTCCCCACTATACATGATTACACTAAATCATTGGAACTCAATGTGTTACACCTTTTTGAGGTGAACTCACGCATAAAAATATAATACATCGAAGAAAATAACACATGTACACTATCTTCTTCCTCTCTGATGACCATCTCAGACAACAAACTCCTTAATGACCACTGCTCAACTAATTCTTTTACCACTTATGTAGTTACTTTTCTACCCAATTCTTTAGTGACTACATTTCCTTTCCCATTTGTATATGTAATATCAAAATCCAATGTCTGAAGATACTTCACCCAATGTCTCTATCTCAAATTCACAACCCTTTGAGTTAAAATATATTTCAAGAACTTATGATCATAAAATACCATAAAACGCTCTACAAAGAGCTAGTGAAACCATCAGTTGAGTTTATACATTAAAACTGCCAAATCAATAACTTGGGTTGGGTAGTTATTCTCATTATGGTGTAAATGGGATGATCCATATGACGCAACAATTTTTTACCTTCATCAAGACACATTTGAATCCTATATAAGATGAATCTAAAAAAAACATTAACCCAACCCCTATTTCAGATGAATCAAAACTACTTATGACGTCATGATCATCTTCATCTCATAAATAAATATATGAAACTTGTCGTTTCATTAAAAAAATAACACCCTTATATGTTAATACATTCATAAAATATAAAATATTTGAACTGTACTATAAAATATTTCTATATTAACCATCCTAAACAATGAATCTATATATCACGAACCAATTTTTGGGATTCTCCCAAGACATAACTACATTTACCATTTCGGGATCATCTAAGAAACCCCTATAAGATGTCATAGTCCCTAAAAAATTCACCTATCTGATCAAAAAAATCACACTTGAAAATCATACCAAACATATGATGATATTTCAATGTTCGAATAATGATATCCAAATTTTCTATATGATCCTCCTCCGACATAGAGTGCACCAAGATATCATCCTTGAACACACTAACAAATTCTTTTATGAACCGATGAAAGATGTACTTATCAAATCCATAAACACATTGGTGGAATTCGTGTGACTAAATGACCTAACTAAAAAAATTGATTTAGGTATATCATCTCATCAATTTCATGTTAGGTATATCATATTATTGATCTCTAAACTTTTGATACCCTAACTACAGGTCAATCATAGTAAATAAATGAGCCCCTATAAGATTATCAAAGGGATCATAAATTCTTGGAAAAGGATATTTGTTATTAGTGTTAACCCAATTCAACTTTTGATAGGGAATGTAAATCCTAATTCCCATGTATTACTTTTTTTTGAAAGAGGAAAGGTGAAGCCCACAATGACCCACAAGGTCGAATAAATCATTTAGCCTCTCGATCCAAAAGTAGGAACTTATGTTCCACCAACTTAGTAGGTTCCATATATTATGATGGAATAGAAATAGATATCATATCAGGGAGTATTTAAATAGTAATATCGACCTATCTAACTGGTGGTAAACTAGGAAAATCTTCCAAAAAAACCTCAAGTTATGCACACACAACAGTAGGAAGTTCACCACCATAGAAAGGGTCAAATAGATCCTAAAACATATTCGACAACTGAAATTAGATTATTCCATTATAAGGGACACCATACCCTGCCCTTCCTAATAGTGAAACCCAATCACCCTAGAAAACCTCAGTTACTCCATCAAAATATAATAATTCAACCTGAATGTGAAAATAATATATTTTTGTTATAAAATTTATATCCAAACCATGTTTATAATCAGGTTGATGATGTCAGGATAAAGCACTTAGAGGTCCCACTCCACCTTAATGACGGATATCATCACTCGTCATGCATGAAATCTGAAACATTGTGTGGGTCTCTATTCTAATGTTTTGGAAAGATCCAACAAGAAAAAAATTAGTTCGAATTGCACGCCCAAAACAGAAACTAAATTTGATAATATTTGAGAATGAGTAGCGCATGATATAAAAAAACTATCCCCATATAAGAAAAAAAAACTAGCCCTATACATCTAACAATCCCTAGAACTAATTCAAATTCCCCTAACAAAAACACGTCAAAAAATAGTCATCTAGTATTAACAACACAGATATCTCTGGTGGCCATTGGATAACACCCACCACTCTTGGAATCATTTTCATGGACCTTCGAACCCATGGTGAGAGAAAATACTTACATACACCATTGAGATTAAATTTCACAAAAATGATAAAGATGGATAAATCATCTATAATGATGATTTTTACAGTGAACCTAATAAATGTTATTATTGGTAGGATTTCACCTTCTAAACTAGTGGTAGACTACTGTATACATCATAGTCATCACCAGTGAGACTGGTTGTGAGGATAGCTTACTACTCTTACACTTATTTTTATGTAAAGAAGATACACCATAGGAGACCACTAAACCATGTAAAGCTCCATTGATAAATTTGAACCTATATATTAATTTAGCAGGTAAATATTTAAAGTAAAATACATCAAAAATGGTTTGAAGGAACATGGATATCATTATTGATGGAATTTCTTGACTCTATCGTAACTCATTTCTCCAAGACTTTAGGTACACGTTAGTAACAAGATTCGGTGCACGATGAAACAACTCTAGGAAATAGGTATAAAACTCCATAATGGTACACTCCCACCTCACTAACATTAGAAAATCTCAATGCATCATCAAATGAAATTGATTAGGATAGAACTATTGGTTAATGATTTTCGTTAAGGAATCCCTGGAATGTTCCTCATGCAACATACCTTGCATCGTAGAGTCCCATTGTCTTCTTCCATAACTAAATTAATATATTTTGGATAAACCAACATAGAGTCCCCCAAAGAATTCAAAAATAAAAAAATTTATATCCTTGAATTTCATTATGTTCAGATTTTTTGGGTCCTTTTTCCCTTAATAGAAGTGTGGATGATTTCTGGTAAATTCAAATCCATGATCCACTACATGTCATAAGTTCCCATTACCAACTCCACCTAATGTATGAATAATGTGAAATACGACATCTACTGAATATGGATCCACTAGTGGGATCTATTATGAAATGTATCCTGAGGCCTCATATTTCTAATTTATAAGAACTCTTATAGTGGAATTGTCCAAAAACAGAAAAAACTATTTAGTGATGTGATAATTCAAATATTTTTAGACAAAATATATGTTTAATATAAAATCTTAAAATAATTATAAATTAATCTAAACAATAGAAAAAACTCAAAAAAAAGATTTATATTGAAATAAACTACCCATAGAGTTTATTCAAATGTCCAGAAACTCTATGCCTAAATCACGGTAAAAATCCTTTACCACAAGTGATAACATAATTTTAGTCACAGAAGTAGGAAGGTCAAGCCACATTCTCACACCAACTATTCAAATCCTGAAAATTTGATCTTTATATTTCCCAATAAAAAGAACGATAATGTGTAGTTATAACATAATTTAGGCTAAGCATCACATTGATAGAAAAATGTAATGAAAAATCATCATTCTACTAGATAAGATACCTGAATTGGAAAATCAAATTATTTGGGTGTATAGGATAATTGAAAAAAATTCTTGAATATAAGATAAAAAAGACATACAAAAAGAGTTCAAAGTGAAAATACATATGATACCTCAAAAAAAGACATTCCAATCCAAATATTCTAAACTATAATGTAATTCATAACCCCATATGACCAATAGTCACCTCCAGGCCAACCTGAACAAAAATAAATAATAATAAGTGAATCCATCATGCCACAAGATACTCTTTCCATTACCCAAATCCTGCAATACAACATCTTATAATGCCCAATGTTAAAGGTATCTGGTGAGACAAATTGTTATATAATCTCTTATTAAAATAATTCAATAATTCAATGATTAAAAATAAATAAATTTTAGAAAAAATTTTATAAACTCAAACCATTGATAAATCATTTTTCATTTTTATTCCATTTATTTTCATAATATACTTCCATGTTTTATAAAAATAAATATAAAATGTAGATGGGGTAAAAATAAGAAATAATATCCATAAAACAAGTGGTAAAATTGTGAAAAAATATCCATGAGAATTCTATCATGAAAATCTCCATGACAAAAACTCATATATTAAAATTTTTGAGCAACAATCCATGGTAAGTCAATCATGTGTTTAAAATAACCAAGGGAAAATGATGAAAAACCTTGTATTAGGATACAGACTATGGGACACTATGTACTAGACCCTGACAAGACAAAAAAGGCATATATTGGATTCATAACATATCAATTCCTTCGAGTTTATATAAAAAAATATACCTCCAAGTGGTGCAACAAACTATAATGATGACCATGTCTATACCCTAACACATTAATAGTATCCAATATAAATATTTATAAATTAAATTAAAAACCTAATTAGTAATTTTATAAATCATATTCAAAGATAAAAAAAATTATTTTGGATATACAAACCCCATTTCAAAATCATGGAAATCAGTCTTTAAAGAAAAATAACAATTTTTTAAAAAACATTATTTTCCATGAAATCATTTGATACCAATTATATCTTATTATGAATTAAAAATAAGGTAATAATTAAGGAATGTGTGCAATTAATTAAATTAATCCATTTTATATATACACCCTCCTCAATATGGTATAAACCATGATTTCATTAAAAATGTTTATCGGAAACATAGAGAATGATTGCTACAAGAAATATCTCACTATGAAAACAAAAAGAATTAATAAAAAATTATTATATAGTAAAAAACTCACAGCCAAAAAATAGACAAAACCAAAAATCAGGAAGAAAGAGAATGAATTCATTCATGGAATGATAAAATATTACGCCAATGGTGATAAATTGCTAAATGTTATGATTTAGACCGAAAGGGGACACCCACAATCACATAGGGTTCTCTTTAGGTTGAATTTATGGATGGTAAAAATTATTGAATGACACATATCGCTCGTATGATACCAAAAAATTAAATATTTACATTTACATGATGTTTAACCCATTTCAGTGTCATGTAACCATCGATGACTATATAGACAAATACAAATATCACTTTTTTTATTAAAAACTAGATTTTAATACTTACACGACATGTACCTATTACACAACATGTTCACTATTCAATACAAGGAATAAATTACTAGCATATGGCCAACATCCATGACATGATGTGTACTTAACATGCATGAAATGCACTAAAAATACATTACATATATGTTCTTAGTGATAATTTTTAACTATAGGTTTTTATGGGAAATTTCAACAAATTTTTAACTTCACCGGAACCAGTATCCTCTAAATTTTCTTTGCATACATCGAAAAAAAAATAGAAAATGAAATCCAAAATAATGTTAAAAACATACCTGATTGAAAATAAATGGGGTTATTAAATTAAAACCCACCAAACACATTCATTAGATCCAAATATTACATTATAGTAGGACTCATAGTTAACTATTGTCTACATGAAGACATAAAAAGGGTTGTGAATAAAAATATTGTCTTAGAACTATAAGGGAGACACAACCTTGGAAACAAAATACATAGAGGTATTTTTATAATGAATAGTTGACATCCCATCATCTCTTTCTGATTTTGGATCCAACATCATATCCCAAGAAAGAGGATCATGACTTGTCTAATGATATTGATACAAAATGATTTTATGGTCCTAATAGAAGCATCATAAATAGAATGTTGAAAATGATTTGAATTTGTTATCCTATAATAATGAGTAGATGATGTGTTTTGTCTACCATTAGTTCTATACATCATCTACATGAATCACTTCACCATCATTTGGGAGATGGTGAGTATGATTAGGCATGTTGGGAATATATTTTATCAAATAATAAATAATAGTTGGCACTGTATGATCTAATCAAACATCATACATAGGATATTTTTAATGATATTACACACATTCCAGCAATAAGAATGAGGGTAGTATAACCAACCCCACACCAACCTCACATATGAATTTCTATATATTGTTGAACACCCTTCAAATAGATCATGGGGTCCATCATCGTGTCCCTCCATCCATCATTATACTATGAAGTGTAATAGTGCTCTTTTCTACTGGAATAAGTTGGAGGGTGACTGTAACACCCGAGATTTTTATGAGTAATATTTTGTTTTTATATCATCAAAGGAATCTTTCACTACATACTAGCTTGGCTTACCTTACATACAATCACGACCTTCCTCGATAGCTTGCGTCGTACGCAATACCGAGTTTCACTAAACAACGATATGCTATTAAAATATTATTAAAACTAGCCGTTATGAATAGTAATAACATCTTTTTGAAATTTTATAAATTTTATTTTTCAAAATGGACTTCATTTTTGGATTCGGAATACCGAAATTATCCTAGGGTGAAATTTTGGTATGTTTCTGAAAACTTTCAATTTTTGATGAATAGTGAAACCACTAAGTGGTAGGTTAAAAAACTGAATTTTGCATAAAACATAATTTTACCGCTTCTGTGAATGGAATTTCGAAAATCCGAGAGACACGGTTAATATTAAGGACTAAAATGTGGTTCAATGAGATGAAAATAATTTTTTTGGTGAATAGTAACTTTTTACTTTTTTTACCGAAATTAATAGTAAATAGTGTAACTAAGGGTAAATATGATATTAATATTACCCTAACACATGTCCTAGTTCTATTGGATAAGTGTAATTCGACCAAAAACAACCTTAGGAATAAAATATGGCCATTTAGGCCCACTTGGGTTAGATTAGGACATTTATTATTAATTTATTTAAAGAAGTGTTAAAATAGTTAAAATCAAAGTTTAATAAGTAAATCATTTTTAATATGGGGTTATACATAACATAAATTCTCCTATAAATATTCATTAGAAAGATAAAAAGATTTCCTACATAATGGTAGTTTATTTATAATTTTTAGACATTAAATAATTTAATTTATTTATGACACAATGATGATGCAGTAATTATCTTATTAATGAAATATTGACATAATTGATGTTATAAACACCAAAATAAATGTAATTTGAGACTTTTTATGAATTAAAAAAATTTTCTAGGTTACTATGATATATTATTGTTGATGTAATCAACTTGGTTCGAACATATAATTCTGTTATGACTTTCACAAAAATCATATATCAAATAGTGTCAAAATTGACACAAAATAGTTTTTAAATAAAATATTATATTATTAATTGTTATTGTATTCCTAAAAATCTAAGGTTCGTCCAAATGACATATATAAGGATATATATATTAATAATAAACAATTTGGGGTTCGTTTGGCATGTTATAGTAAGTGTATTAACCATATAGTGAAAGAAAACAAAAATACACGGTAAAAGTTAAATTATTTAACTTATAGTTAAATCTAATTGATAAGGTTAAAATAATACCCTAAACTTGTCTAAATCTTATTGGTTGATAGGATTTCGACCCTTACCCACTTTAGCTTCGAAATAAGACCCTTTGGAACCATTATAAACCGATTTTGACTTTAATATAAAATAATATTTTGAGATATTCCTAAGGTGCCCCTCTCCTCCCTTATAAATGGGCACCTCCTCCCCCTCCTCCTCACACCAATTTGAGCACTCAATCTCGGCCAACCCCTGCCATTTTCTCCTCTCCACTTCCCTAGAATAATCCTAGAGTTCCTGGTCTTCTTCAAAGACTAATCTTAGTTCCCTAAGTGGAGGATTCAAAGAGGCGTTTCAAAGAAGAGGTAGTATCCATTAACGATCTTTTGATTTTTTTTCTTCTTCAACTTCTTCTTCTTTAGTTGTTTCATGATAAAGTAATCACATCAGTATTACTTACATACTGATATGTTATTATAAATATGAAACAACTCTAATTAACCTTCTATCCATCCTAAGGAAAAAGGAAATCATCGCGCGTGCGTACGTTCCGAATACCGTCTCCACGCCGTGGTGTAATCTATTTTTCCACCATCACTTTACAAGGATGGGTATAATGGTGTAATGAGTAACTATTTATGATTATTATAAAGTAATATTGATACTGAAATAATATATATATAATCCAATACAGTTCCACGATCATAGGAACGATATCATCACTCGTGCGTACGTACGGAATACCGTCTCCACGATGTGATGCGACTCGTTCTACATGATCATCATTACATAGTAATTATATAAATGATTTTAATGAATAAATATGATATATGTTACACTAATACCATTCTGGATATAAGTTATCTATAACCTCAAAATAAGAATAAGAATTTATTCGGCAAAACACGCATAAGAACAAAAGGCAATAAAGACCCGAGTAACAAGTAACAATGAAATATTACTAACAAGAAGCTACGAATATGACCATATATGATATCATATCAATATGTATGATTCTGGAATAAGTCAATAACATTATTTAAACCATTATACAGGAGCTTCGGACACGTACAAAGCAAATCGGATCTAAGGTAAGGGAAATATCACAATCTCATTTTTATCCGAGATTATTTATTCATAAGTATTTACTGGGGTGTATTTTATCATCCACATCCATGTTCCTTCAATATTTAATATTGTTTCCATCCACTTACAATAGTTTAAATCCAATTTTACCCTTCGGTGAGTTTTTTGTAAAGAATATGAAAGGACTCTTTTGTTGTTTTTTTCGTACGAGGTACTTTTTGACTTTTCCGACAAAAGTACGAGGAGAATGTTATTTTTAACTTATACGGCATGAACGGATTTTTACGGTTTCATAACGCCTCATTTTAAAGAAGATTCCTTTACAAGTTTTCAAGTTTATTTTTAATCAACTTCTTTTATTTAAAAGTTGTATGACATGTTATGAAAGGAAAAATGTTTTTGAAGAAGAAAGGATATTTTCCTCAAGAAAGGAGTTCAAGGTTTTTATCAAAATTATTTTACATCTAAGATAATAAAGGGTTCTGTTTTTATCCCTATTATTACATTTATTTGATCATGTTGTGATGGAATTATTTTTATGAATTCCTTTATCTTATATTAATTGATTTATGATGTCATGATGTTTCAAGAATCCCATTTTTGTTACATGTGTTATGCGATGATGTATGTTTTATGATTATGTGGCACACATAATAAAGGATTCATTATAAGATGGGTGGGACCTATATCTCCCTCCAATGCATTGGGTAAAGATTTTATATCTCATGAGATAGACAGGGCTGGAATGGTAGGTTATACCGGTTCAGTGAAACAGGACTGAAACGAGGGTTACTCGATTCAGAAAGGGACTTTGTCCACTAAGATAGTCTTGGAAATAAGTCATGACTAACAAGAAATTATTTTCCATGATTATGTGTGCATGCCACAAAGTTTCAAGTTTCATGTTATGATTATGGTGATCTCATTTTCACTTCTATGATTTATTCCATTTTAAGATTTTATGATCTCTTTTGCAGGTTATGATTTTCAAAAAGATATGATATGATTTTTATTTCCTTTATTTGCCCTTGCTGAGCATTTGAGCTCACCCTTTTATGTTTTCTTTTCCCCAGGTCAGGAAGATGGATATTAAGTAGAATATGCTAAAAGGGACCCTAGATATGATGAAATAAATGGGAGACACTGTAGAAGATTTATGAAACAGTTGTTTATGTTTACCAGTTTCTAAAGACACTATACCTATACGGTCCTTTGTGGTTTTGTCATATTTTGTAATAAGTGTGCTTCAATTTTGACGTATTAACAATGTATTTAAATTATGGGTCGTTATAGTTGGTATCAGAGGAAAGGTATAGTCAACCTTTGGAAACTAGGATGTGAAAGCCTTAGTAAGAACCCTAAGGATAAGTCTAAGCATAGAACACAATCTTAGTGTTTTAGAAATGGCCATGAATAACCTAGGATAAGACCTTAAGCATGAAAATTTTATACATGAATTATGTGGTTTCCTATTATAATTAGTGTTGCTCACACTATTCTTCTTGGTTTTAGTCAATGGCTAGAACCCGAAGGAACCGTGTTAATGCGGAATGCGATGGGCAATGCAATGATTGTCCCCCTGAGCAACCAAACGATATGGGAGATGGAATGAAAAATCATGTAGCCATGATCACACAACTTTCTCAAGCTATGAATCATGCAGGACTTCCAAACGAGCAAAGGAAGGAGCAACATTCTGTTGAATCCTTCATGAGGCAGCGTCCACCTTCTTTCAGCGGGTCTACTGATCCCTTAGTTGCTGAACAATGGATTAGTACTACTGAAAAGATATTTTCATTTCTTCAATGTTCTGAACATGATAAAGTCATCCTAGCAGTGTATGGTTTGGAAGGAGATGTTGATCAATGGTGGAATCTTATTAAGAATATGAGGCAAAGGGATGAAATTGAGTCTATAGAATGGGATGAGTTCAAGAACTTATTTTTCAATAAGTACTTCCCTCGTATTCTCCGAACAAAGATGGAGAAAGAGTTTCTTGAACTGAAGCAAAGGGATGATGAATCTGTTGGTACCTATGAAGCAAATTTTACAAGACTTGCAAGGTACGCTTCTGGTATTATTATCCAACCTGAGAGTATGATCGATCGATTCTTTAGTGGCTTAAAACCAAGTCTTCGAAGGGTGTTAGCCATAAGGGACTTCAATAGCTACGAGGAAATCGTTCGATGTGCTCTCAATGTCGAGATGGAGATTGGAGTAACCCATCAGTCACATGGGTTTGATAAGAAGAGGAAGATGGAATTAAAAGGAAAATCTAAAGAGCACACTGAAAAGAAGATGAACTTTCCCTTATGCTCAAAGTGTGGAAAGAAACATGGAGGGAGTTGTCTTAAAGGGACAAGTAAATGTTTTAAATGTGGAAAGGAAGGTCATCGGGCATTTGAATGCCGCGATAATGGGAAGAAGATGTCTAATGATGCAAACAAAGGAAGGGATACACAGAATGAGCCTACTACACTTCAATGTTTCAAGTGCAAGGAGATGGGGCATTATGCCAATCAATGCCCAAATCCAAGGGTTGATGATGATGGTCGACGTCAACAAAATCTTGTGGCTAAAGACAAAGGAAAGTCACATGCAATTTCTATCAGCGATGTAGAGTACGATAACGAAGTGGTGAAAGGTACACTTACCATCCACTCTAAAGTAGCAAATGTTTTATTTGATTATGGATCCACCCACTCTTTTATTTATAAATAATTTTCTAAGGGTATCACTGTATTACCTCAACAATTAGATGTTGAGTTAGCTGTGACAACACCTAATGGAACAACAGTCGCATCAAAAGTTTATAATTCTTCTCCGATCGAAGTTTGTGGGAAAGTGCTTCCTGCAAATCTTCTGATCCTTAATTTAGTGGAATTTGATGTGATTCTTGGCAAGGATTGGATTTCTCTACATGGAGCTCATATCAATTGCCAAAGAAGGGAAGTCACATTTCATATTCCAGATCAATCTACGATCGTATATCAAATTAAGGATGAACATAACCTTCCAGTGGAAATTTCTTCCATCTTATGGTTATTGATTCCACTACATGAAGGTTATTTATCTCAAATGGTTGGTGAGAAACTCATGATTAAGAATATGCCCATTGTACGGGAGTTTGATGATGTCTTTCCGGAGGAATTACCGGGTCTCCCACCAAATCGTGAAGTTGAGTTTTCAGTAGAACTCGTACCGGGTGCTTTGCCTATTTCAAAGACACCATATAGAATGGCCCCAACTGAGTTGCAGGAATTGAAGAAGCAACTCCAAGAGAATATTGATAAGGGATTCATACGCCCTAGTGCGTCACCTTGGGGAGCACCTGTTCTATTTGTTAAGAAGAAAGATGGATCAATGAGACTCTTCATTGATTATCGAGAACTTAACAGGATCACTATCAAGAACATATATCCTCTCCCACGCATTGATGACTTATTTGACCAACTACGTGGAGCTCAATACTTGTCCAAGATTGATCTTCATTCAGGATATCATCAATTAAGGGTCAAAAGGGAGGATATACCAAAGACAGCTTTCCGTACAAGGTATGGACACTATGAATTTATAGTGATGCCATTTGGTCTTACTAATTCCCCTGCTATCTTCATGGATCTAATGAATAGAGTATTTAGAGACTATATTGATTAATTTGTGTTAGTGTTTATAGATGATATTATTGTCTATTCAAAGAGCAAGGAAGAGCATGGAGATCACTTGAGAATTATATTGAAGGCCCTGAGAAAGGAGAAGCTTTATGCCAAATTTACCAAGTGTGAATTTTGGCTTCAAAAAGTTGCATTTTTGGGTCACATAATCTCAAAAGAGGGGATATCTGTGGATTCAACAAAAACAGAGGTTATCGAAAGATGGTCAAGACCAACAACAGTAACTGAGATCCGAAGTTTTCTTTGTTTGGCTGGATATTATCGACGTTTTTTAAAGGATTTTTCATGATTATCTAATCCACTCACCAAGTTGACCCGGAAAGGAGTTAAGTTTGTCTGGACGGAAGAATGTAAAGAGAATTTCAAGGAGTTGAAAAGAAGGTTATCCAGTGCACCTGTGCTCACACTGCCTTGTAGTGGAGAAAGGTTTGTGATCTACAGTAATGCATCCAAGAAGGGATTGGGGTGTGTTCTTATGCAAAATGATATGGTGATAGCGTATGCCTCACGACAGTTGAAAATCCATGAGCAAAATTACCCAACACATGATTTGGAGTTGGCTGCGGTAATCTTTGCATTAATGATTTGGAGGCATTACCTTTTTGGTGAAAGGTGTGATATTTATACTTCTCATAAAAGTTTAAAGTATATTTTCACACAAAAGGAGTTGAATATGCGTCAAAGAAGATGGTTGGAGCTGATTAAGGATTACGACTGCTAAATCCATTACCACCCTGGGAAAGCAAACAAGGTGGAAGATGCATTAAGTCGACAAGACCATGCTAGTTTATCCATGATGAGGATCATAAAGGATCCAATATTTATGGATTTACAAAGGATGGATCTTGGAATTATAATGGAAGGAAAAAAATCTTATCTTTCTCAAATGAATGTTCAACCATCTATACATGTGAAGATTAAAGAGGCACAGAAAGAAGATGTCGAGTTACAAAAGAAGGTGAGAAATGTTCCTGAATTCAACCTTGATTGTGATGGGATAATAATGTTCAGGAATCAGGTTTGTGTTCCTTCCATCCCCGAATTAAAGAAGGAGCTACTGGATGAGGCTCACTGTTCTTCATTCTCTATTCATCCTGGAAGCACGAAGATGTATAGGGACCTGAAACAGTACTTCTGGTGGGATGGCATGAAAAGAGATGTTGCTGAATATGTCTCTCGATGCTTGGTTTGTCAACAAGTTAAAGCTGAGAAACAAAAGTCTACGGGGATGTTACAACCATTACCCATACCCGAATGGAAATGGGAAAACATCACTATGGACTTTGTCATAGGACATACTAAAACATCCAAAGGCAATAATGCTATTTGGGTCATAGTTGATCGTCTTACAAAGTCTTCACACTTCATTGCTATTAGAGAGGATTTCTCTCTAGATCAGCTTGCTAGGATATATGTAAAGGAAGTGGTAAGATTGCATGGAGTACCACTTTCTATTATATCTGATCGGGATCCGAGATTTACCTCGAAGTTCTAGCGAAGTCTTCAGCATACTCTGGATACAGAGTTGAGTTTCAACACTGCTTATCATCCCCAGACAGACAGTCAGTCTGAGAGAACAATTCAAACCCTAGAAGATATGTTGAGAGCTTGCTCTATGGATTCCAAAGGAGGTTGGGATCAACACCTACCTTTGGTGGAATTTTCTTATAATAATAGCTTTCACTCTAGTATTCAGATGGCTTCTTATGAAGCTCTCTATGGAAAGAAATGCCGGACTCCAACTTGCTGGGATGAAGTTGGGGAAAGAAAGCTATTAGGACCTGATCTCGTTGATGAAATGGCAGAAAAGGTCAGATCTATTCAACAACACATAAGAGCATCTCAGAGTCGACAGAAAAGTTATGCCGACAACCGAAGAAAAGACCTAGAGTTTGAAGTGGGTGATAAAGTGTTCTTACGAATATCTCCCTGGAAGAGGGTTATGAGATTTGGAAAGAAGGGGAAGTTGAGCCCTAGATATATCGGTCCTTTCGAAATACTGGATCGTGTTGGGAAGGTAGCTTACCGATTGGCACTTCCACCAAATCTCTCTCAAGTTCACGATGTGTTCCATCTATCTCTCCTGAGAAAGTACATACCAGATCCTTCACATGTACTCAGCTCAGAAGTTGTACCACTGGAGCAAGATCTTTCTTATGAAGAACAGCCGATAGAGATTCTGGATCGTTGCGAAAAAGTTTTATGAAACAAGACCACTCGATTGGTGAAAGTTTTATGGAGGAACCACCAACTTGAAGAAGCTACATGGGAGCTTGAGGATATGATGAGGGAGAAGTATCCTCATCTATTTGTTACAAAGTGACGAATTTCGAGGGCGAAATTCTTTTTAAGGGGGGTAGAATGTAACACCCGAGATTTTTATGAGTAATATTTTGTTTTTATATCTTCAAAGGAATATTTCACTACATACTAGCTTGGCTTACCTTACTTGCAATCGCGACCTTCCTCGATAGCTTGCGTCGTACGCAATACCGAGTTTCACTAAACAACGATATGCTATTAAAATATTATTAAAACTAGCCGTTATGAATAGTAATAACCAATATTTGAAATTTTATAAATTTTATTTTTCAAAATGGACTTCATTTTTGGATTCGGAATACTGAAATTAGCCTAGGGTGAAATTTTGGTATGTTTCTGAAAACATTCAATTTTTGATGAATAGTGAAACCACTAAGTGGTAGGTTAAAAAACTGAATTTTGAATAAAACATAATTTTACCGCTTCTGTGATTGGAATTTCGAAAATCCGAGAGACACGGTTAATATCAAGGACTAAAATGTGGTTCAATGAGATGAAAATAATTTTTTGGTGAATAGTAACTTTTTACTTTTTTTACCGCGGTTAATAGTAAATAGTGTAACTAAGGGTAAATATGATATTACTATTACCCTAACACATGTCCTAATTCTATTGGATAAGTGTAATTCGACCAAAAACAACCTTAGGAATAAAATATGACCATTTAGGCCCACTTGGGTTAGATTAGAACATTTATTATTAATTTATTTAAAGAAGGGTTAAAATAGTTAAAATCAATGTTTAATAAGTAAATCATTTTTAATATGGGGTTATACATAAGATAAATTCGACTATAAATATTAATTAGAAAGATAAAAATATTTCCTACATAATGGTATTTTATTTATAATTTTTAGACATTAAATAATTTAATTTATTTATGACACAATGATGATGCAGTAATTATCTTATTGATGAAATATTGACATAATTGATGTTATAAACACCAAAATAAATGTAATTTGAGACTTTTTATGAATTACACAAATTTTCTAGGTTACTATGATATATTAGTGTTGATTTAATCAACTTGTTTAGAACATATAATTCTGTTATGACTTTAACAAAAATCATATATCAAATAGTGTCAAAATTGACACAAAATAGTTTTTAAATAAAATATTATATTATTAATTGTTATTTTATTCCTAAAAATCTAAGGATCGGCCAAATGACTTAGATAAGGATATATATATTAATAATAAACAATTTGGGGTTCGTTTGGCATGTTATAGTATGTGTATTAACCATATAGTGAAAGAAAACAAAAATACACGGTAAAAGATAAATTATTTAACTTAGAGTTAAATCTAATTGATAAGGTTAAAATAATACCCTAAACTTGTCTAAATCCTATTGGTTGATAGGATTTAGACCCTTCCCTACTTTATCTTCGAAATAAGACCCTTTGGAACCATTATAAACCGATTTTGACTTTAATATAAAATCATATTTTGAGATATTCCAAAGGTGCCCCTCTCCTCACTTATAAAAGGGCACCTCATCCCCCTCCTCCTCACACCAATTTGAGCACTCAAGCTCGGCCAACCCCTGCCATTTTCTCCTCTACACTTCCCTAGAATAATCCTAGAGGTCCTGGTCTTCTTCAAAGACCAATCTTAGTTCCCTAAGTGGAGGATTCAAAGAGGCGTTTCAAAGAAGAGGTAATATCCATTACCGATATTTACATTTTTTTTTCTTCTTCAACTTCTTCTTCTTTAGTTGTTTAATGATAAAGTAATAACATCAGTATTACTTACATAATGATATGTTATTATAAATATGAAACAACTCTAATTAACCTTCTATCCATCCTACAGAAAAAGGAAATCACCGCGCGTGCGTACGTACGGAATACCGTCTCCACGCCGTGGTGTAATCTATTTTTCGACCATCACTTTACAAGGATGGGTATAATGGTGTAATGAGTAACTATTTATGATTATTATAAAGTAATATTGATACTGAAATAATATATATATACTCCAATACAGTTCCACGATCATAGGAACGATATCATCACTCGTGCGTACGTACGGAATACCGTCTCCACGATGTGATGCGACTCGTTCTACATGATCATCATTACAAAGTAATTATATAAATGAATTGAATGAATAAATATGATATATGTTACACTAATACCATTCTGGATATAAGGTATCTATAACCTTAAAATAAGAATAAGAATTTATTCGGCAAAACACGCATAAGAACAAAAGGCAATAAAGACCCGAGTAACAAGTAACAATGAAATATTACTAACAAGAAGCTAAGAATATGACCATATATGATATCATATAAATATGTATGATTCTGGAATAAGTCAATAACATTATTTAAACAATTATACAGGAGCTTTGGACACGTACAAAGCAAATCGGGCCTAAGGTAAGGGAAATATCACAATCTCATTTTTATCCGAGATTGTTTATTCGTAAGTATTTACTGGGGTGTATTTTATCATCCACATCAATGTTCCTTCAATATTGAATATTGTTTACATACACTTACAATATTTTAAATCCAATTTTACCCTTCGGTGAGTTTTTAGTAAAGAATATGAAAGGAATCTTTTGTTGTTTTTTTCATACGAGGTACTTTTTGACTTTTCCGACAAAAGTACGAGGAGAATGTTATTTTTAACTTATACTTCGTGAACGGATTTATACGGTTTCATAATGCCTCATTTTCAAGAAGATTCCTTTACAAGTTTTCAAGTTTATTTTTAATTAACTTCTTTTATTTTAATGTTGTATGACATGTTATGAAAGGAAAAATGTTTTTGAAGAAGAAAGGATATTTTCCTCAAGAATGGAGTTCAAGTGTTTTATCAAAATTATATTCCATATAAGATAATAAAAGGTTCTGTTTTTATCCCTATTATTACATTTATTTGATCATGTTGTGATGGAATTATTTTTATGAATTCCTTTATCTTATATGAATTGATTTATGATGTCATGATGTTTCAAGAATCCCATTTTTGTTACATGTGTTATGCGATGATGTATGTTTTATGATTATGTGGCACACATAAGAAAGGATTCATTATAAGATGGGTGGGACCTATATCTCCCTCCAATTCATTGGGTTAATATTTTATATCTCATGAGATAGACAGGGCTGGAACGGTAGGTTATACCGGTTCAGTGAAACAGGACTGAAACGAGGGTTACTCGATTCAGAAAGGGACTTTGTCCACTAAGATAGTCTTGGCAATAAGTCATGACTAACAAGAAATGATTTTCCATGATTATGTGTGCATGCCACAAAGTTTCAAGTTTCATGTTATGATTATCGTGATATCATTTTCACTTCTATGATTTATTCCATGTTAAGATTTTATGATCTTTTTTGCAGGTTATGATTTTCAAAAAGATATGATATGATTTTTATTTCCATTATTTGCCCTTGCTGAGCATTTGAGCTCACCCTTTTATGTTTTCTTTTCCCCAGGTCAGGAAGATGGATATTAAGTAGAATATTCTAAAAGGGACCCTAGATTTGATGAAATAAATGGGAGACACTGTAGAAGATTTATGAACCAGTTGTTTATGTTTCCCAGTTTCTAAAGACACTATACCTATACGGTCCTTTGTGGTTTTGTCATATGTTGTAATAAGTGTGCTTAAATTTTGAAGTATTAACAATGTATGTAAAGTATGGGTCATTATAGTGACATCCCCACTGAGAAAATGGATCTTAATGACATAGTGTCTATAAAATACCCATACCATGAAATCTAATAGTATAAACACAATGACAAATGTCCTATCATTTTTACCAATAAAAAATTTAGTGTTTCATTCATAGAATGCTCTGATAGTTCCCTCTCCTATGTAGATATAGTGACGGAAATTCCCTATTAACTAAATATACTATTACCATTAAGTCATAGTGGAGGGATCTTATCCTCTAAAATTGCCATAAATACAAGTTGGACGAAAAATTATATTTTTTGTTTGATATAATACCTACTATATTTATACCATTTTTTAATATATAGGTCTCATGTTAAGGGAATATAAATAACCATTACCATTTTAATTCCACTTATATAGAATATTTGGCCCCTATCACCATTCTTGGAACCTGTTTACAATATCACTATAGTGTATGGATATTGTGTCACTATATTTGGATCAATACATCAAACGTCGACTATGAATGATACATCGAATATCATTGGAAATGGAGCCATGAACAACATCATGACAGTCCTCCCTGTGAAAATGAACCTCAAGATATGTTATTCTTTAAAAATTCAAACTATTTCAGAGGTCCTACCAATTATGATTAAATCTAGTTCTCTAAAGAGCCATACCACGATAAAGTTGATTCAATCCTGTGGTGAATTTTTTATATGACACAAACCATAATACACACAACCGAGCTACCAATAACTAATATAATACCTCACTCTGGGAAATTATTCATAAAATATGTCTTATAAAATAATTAAAAAAATACCTTGTTACTGTTGACCACTCATAATCTTGAAAAACAGATGATTCAAAGTGACATGAACCCACTCCCACCACCATTTATGGGGGAATTCACCATAAGATAAATATGGAAATCCCAAACACAGAGGTCCATAGGGTCCAAAAATCCTTCAAAAAATATCTACAAGAAGATTGTTTATTAGTCTTCTTTATGGGAATCACTGTTTATATATTCCTACCACTATTAACATTTATTACCTCTAATGAAATGATTATTTTATAATAGATTCGTTGATCTAGGATAATGAAATTTGATGAATAAGGGCATATCATTGAGTAGAGGGCACAACAAAAATCCCGTCACAAACAAGAGGATATAGGCCAACCATCCATTATGTATATGGGAATGATATGGTCATTGCCTCTGTAAAATGAATATGTTTAGGAAATTATTTCTCAAGTGATGCCTTTTCCAACACAAAACCCAGAACAATGTAGGTCTAAAACTCCCATCCTCCTATTTTATATTTAAATTATATCAAATCATGGGGATATAAAGGTAATTAATACTCTCATGATGAGGGTTAATATAGAGACTTCTTATGGGGAATCATAGAAATCACATTTCCAATCAATTTTTGGCCACCAATAGCTCCAAATTTTCCCACCCTAGCACATCTCATAGAAAATAACATAACATGATTATGGATAAAAATTATATATTTCATTTGATCACCATTAAGGCTGTCATATAACATAAAAATAGTGAATCAAGATCCATCAATCCCTTCAATAGTTTTTTAAATGGTCAATTATGTTTAATATCTAGTACCAAAACACCACGATTCATATGCGAAAAACAAATGTTTCCAAATGACTATTACAAAAAGTCTCACAATATTATGATAGATCATGGGTGTGGAATATATGATAATATATATTTGGTGTTTGCATAGTATTGAATGCTTAATCTATTTCCTCTCATTTAACGATGTGATACCACATAATTTGGGCTATGTGGGACACCAATATTTATATATAATTTACTTCCCTATGGGTGAACCCTATTATTGAAAATTACCCTATTGTAATGGTGTGTGTGGGACGTGATAAAATATATTTGGAATATGGTACTCTATAAGAATATCAATAAAAAAATCAAGAAATACTTTTTGAATGTTTCCATACGCATGACCTAGACAAAAATTAAACCATAGATATGTTTATAGGAAACAATTAGACACCCTTATATTTATTAGTAATGGTAAAGAATCATTCAATATTATGATGTTCCTAAATGAAATTATGGAAATAAACCTGATTCTATAAATATTTCATTTCTCAACTAAAATAATAGTTATGAGAGGAATAATTTCAAAATCCTTTCCAATTACAATCCTATGATGAAATATATCTAAAATACTTATTGGACAACGAAAAAATACATAGAATCCCATAGTACATGTTCAATATTCTACAACCAAACATGAATGTTATATTAATACAACTAGCGTTGAGGATGTGGGATCCCCTAATCATTAATAGAGACTATTCATCAACATGGTTCACTATCCAACGGATTATTTGGATTTCTCACCAGTGAATAATAGATACATTTTATCATAAAGAATCTAACCAATCAAACTATCAATTCATATTAATACCCCACAAGATGATGTGATTAGTGGTCTTACCACTCATATAAATGTTTTATAGGAATATTGAGCCCATGTTTATCATGAAAGGAATCTATATCCTGCATGGTTAGACCACCCTCAATTTCCATAGCTATCCCCAACAATATTTTTACATCCATTAATGAAACAACTGACCAAAAGAAACACATTTCCCTCATTCCCTCTATGCAGGGCATAATCTCACAAACTCAAAAGAAGTTGGAATATTTTATTCTCTATTTCAATTTACTAAAATTTTAAGGGCCTAAATGTTTTTTGTTATATCGAGTAAACATAAAATTCCACCAAAATTTCGAAGAATTATTTCCTAAAGATTCCCTATTTGTTCAGATCCACAAAATTCTTGATTGGGGTTTTCAACTTATCTAATAGAAAATAGTGATATAAAATGTGTTTTAATGATTAATTATTCAATGTAATGGAATTAAAAAATATCTCAGTTTCAATATTCCCCATGGTATTTTATTGGTTATATGCATAGAGAATGACATCGTTGATATCCAAGTAACATAATTTTATGATAAATTTACATAAATATTGTATCAATTCACATAGAGAGGTAAAATACTTTGGGAATCAATAAAATAAACCCTGAATGATTCTCACACATTAGCTCATCCTATAAATATCTAGAGACTCTCCATAGGGGAAATGGCTATAGTTATAAAGTATTTTTTCCCTAACTAATCTGGATTGTGGTGGCCTCACATAATATTCCGTGTTAAGAATATCCTCACAGAAATAATGCTTCTTAGGGCCCTGTTTATGGCCCATAATCTAGAATAAAAAATAAAATGTGGAACAATATGGTATATATCATTTATAATGACTTAATACAATGATTTGATCCCTTTCACCATGGGGAATAAATTGCTCATGTTTCCAGAAATCATGACATCACAAGAATATATTCTGGGGAATCTGACCAGGAACCTTCCTTACCCTAATTTCCTCAAACACACTATTGAAGAGTGTTTTATATTCAAGGACTAACTCTAGATATAGTTGGATCACATAAAATATGTAAAAGGTGAACCTTTTGAATATGAAAAATATGTTTCCAGAATCTCCACCAATGATCATGTTTATCTTGAATTTTAGACTCAAGGTTGTTCATTCATGATCATTGGGTCATTTTAGTGTAGTTGAGACTATCATCACCTAGTATGGTCAATCTCCATCCTTAAAAAACATAATAGAATCACCTCCATATGCTGTATGAAAAATTAAATGTCGATGGTCAATGTAAAGTCATGAAACTACACAAGTAAAAAGGATGATCAACGACCATAAGGATTTTATGACATTTTTTTGGGATTGAACTTCCAATACCCATCTAATCATGCATTACCCCTTTAATGAACAGAATGATAGTTCATCCTTCAATTTATAAATTTGTTGATTTTGTTATTTATCCCAATGGAAAATCACACTAAGATGATCCATTAAGAGCATCCACATGGGGATATTGTTGAAAAGGGAAATTTCAATTAAAAACGAACAATGATTAGATAACTATGAGTAAAACATTTATATAGGACACTAAGGCTAGAACTCGTGTGTTTTACAATTTTCATTGAGAAAGGTCGTCATTGACCATGCCTACCAATGAACCGTTATATACTGTCCCCCTAGATGACTCATTGTATTTGCTACATCCAACCAATAAATGGCCATAAATAGATAGTCCTTAACCATATCGATCCACATACATCAATATTCGTGTATTGAGCTAATAGATCAATGGGATAGGTAGTAGTAAGGTCCCATCACAATATTTCCTTATGTCCACCACAATACCTATCAATAAATAATCCCAATGGTGTGGAACTATCCCTATATATATAATGTTCATTATTATTTAGAACTTCATAAGAATTTTATTAGATATCATTATCATTGACACACATCATCAATCCATGGTATTCATTGAAGACCTCATGAACTCATTAAATATCCATGTCTAGTATGATTATGTGGTTTAGACTAGAGAATTCTACATTTAATTAGAAACTGTGTGTGATAAACAATAGGATTATATCTCCTTACCATGGGATGATTATGTATCAATAATTCAAGGGACCATATTCCTACCATATGTCCTAGAATAGCTCAAAAGAGCATAGATATATATCTATTCCAAGTAGACATTGGTCTAGGGATCATACTTATCCCAACTAAAATAATAAAAAATATCTATATTAACAATTTATATATCAACCCATCTATCATGAAAATAAATGGATCTAATAAGATTAATAAAGTCACATGGAAATATTTTACAAAATTTCCAATTTGGGGATTTGGTATCAAATACCGAATTCCTGGTAACATGGTAGGATAGAACATATAGTTCCTTAATAGAATGTATATATCTCCACTATAATGTTGTTACCTTTTAATAACATGAATATGGATACATTTATGTTGTTTAATACTGGAGGGAAGGAATGAAAATCTAGGATGGAACTAATATTTGTTTCAGTCCTAAAAATTTTAGATAACTACCAAAAATATTACCTTAGAGGATCTAATGTATATTTTTTAACAAATAATTCATCAAATTATAAAATAATATGATATCATGGGAATTATTTCACCTTTTATAACAAAATGAAGGTCTCCTGTATCAACTTATTCCACTATAATGGATTAGTACATCTAATAGAAAAAAATTACTTCACATTCATACAAGATGGTTTGATCCTTGGTCGATGGGTGATGGTTTCTCACAAAATTCTAGAGAGTCAGTATAACTAATATGTAGTCGATCATGGAAAAATTATTTTATATTATTAGTAGAATCCACTACATAATACCTTTGATAATTTTCATTGATGAAATCTACGGAAATTATCTCTGAAAAAACATATATACATTAAACTTATTATAGGAGTTATTCTCTTAAAAATGATGTTGATATTTTAGCTATATATCCTTTGGTGAAGGAGTTATCTTCACCATAGAGACCAAGCGAATTTTTGTTTGGTGACGAATATTTATATGGAGAACCTCTGGCATTTGTATAAGGATTCTCAACAACTATTGATTACCAGTAACTAGCTAACATCCTCACTAAGAAAAATTTAATGTCGAAAAGGATCGGTTTCAATATGCCTCCAGACAATAAAAATAATATTTTTCCTTCAATAAGTATTATAATGATATATATTAATAAAAATTCATAGATAATTCAGGGATTTAATCCCCCCATGTTGTCATATATTATCTATATTATACTTCTAGAAACCATAGATTCACGAAGAAATACAGTGGAATTAATACCTATTGTGATTCATATGTCAAGAGAAATTTTGATAAGATGAAAAAATATAATATCATCAAAGAAGTATTTTACCCAACATAGCTATAAATAATTATCCTAAAAGTCAAGAAAATCAAATATATTAGAGTCTTATTTGACATAGTAGACCCAAATTACCTTTAAATAATGAAAAAACATTATCTGTATCATAGATTTGTTGACCCCTGAAACTAACACCATTAATGACCTATCCTTAATTGGAGGGAATACATGAAATAGTAAAATACAGAAGCCTCTGATATATAATGAAGACATTGTCTTTTTGGAACCTCATGGATTAACATGTAAGAAGTTATTACCATATGTTAAAAGAATTATTTTGATAGTAACCAATGTTCCATGATCAAAATATTCACTAAAATCATAATAATAATAGTTTAATTATGCACATTGGACTTGATCATAAAATCACAAAAAATGATACATTGTAGAGATCCTAATAATGTTTTTTTCACGCTCCACACCTTCATTACGAAGATTATGCCCCTGAATTTTTTATTGTAGGTTACCTCTTGGAAGATTATTATTTTTTATGATATATTGGAAATAATATTTACTTTGAAATGATAAAATACATCACTAACATATATCTCCACACAATCTATGCGAGCTATAAGTCATCTTGGTCTACATAGTATAGACCAAGAGTTTTATTTCTATTTTACATGTAAATTTATATGATTTTGAACATCGATGATGAAAATAATTTCTTATCATTGGAATGAGGAATTCATGATTGAGTACGATGGTATCAAATTGTATACACTATTTTTTTCTTTTCTTAAAAATATGGATAAAAAATTGTTCCATTATATAACAACCATAGTTTGATCCCACATTTCATTTTCTATATTAGATGTACAATGAAGGAATGGATCATAGTCTGTAATATCATTATCACATGGTAAAAAACATATAACCCGTGTATTTTCATATTAAAAATATCTTATTCACTATGGTTGTAAACACCTGTAAATTTCATGGAATTTTTTTTCTTAAATTCTTTGGGATTTTTACGAGTGCGCAGTTTTTGACGGCACCTAATTCTGAGGCACGGTGTGCCCGTAATAAATTTCCGATGTTTAGCCCGGGTAAGTTTAGTGAAAGGATGAGCGAGTTTTTCTATCCTTTGAACCAGTGCTCAGAATTGAAATTAGAGGGCCCCGATGAAACCAAAATGCCGGTAATTGCATAAGATGACCATTCCCGAAGGTGTGTTTTCTCGGGAGGAGTTTTTGAAAATTGAGGATTTAATGTGAAGTAAATAAAATTGTGGTACAATTTTATTTTCTTTATCTAATGGTTACATAATACATGGGGTAGTTGGGGTGGGACCCAAAAGCCCCTAACTACCCATGCTAGGATATTTGTGAGGTGGGTCCCACATGAGCCCCACCCCTTAACGTCCCTTTAACTCTTCTAAACCCCCCTCTTAATGTTGGAAACACCCCATTAAAATTTTATATCCTTTAATCATGTAACTCTCCCCTCTCTCCTCATTAATCATGCTGATACACTTAATCAATTAATTGAGTTATGTGTATGAATTTTAAAAATTGAAATGCATGGCTTGAAGTAATAAAATAAGATAAGTCTTATTTTATTTTGGGGGGTTAGTTGTTGTGTGATGATATTGGGGGAGAGCACTGTATTCTATTAAAAAACATCATATTCTTCATTGAAGAATGCCAAGACTCCGAGGAAGAGCATCGACTCGGCGACCCCGATTTCTTCTTCCTTTTCCTCCTCTGTGGAAAGGAAGGAAACAACAACCCGAGAATTCCCCAACGAAGTCACGCTTGTTCTATTTGTGATAAAAAGTGGAGACACCGCTCCCTCATCGTACGCTCTCCATCGACATCTAAGAAACCTCAACACGTGACACCATCAATTGTGATGCCAACGTTCGTCAACGTTTGTTGAGGTAGGGGTTATATTCGTTCAAGTTTAATTTAACGTTCTTATTTGATTAATTTGGCCGCATATTATCAACATAACTGGGGAAGATCAGACCGCACAAACACAACCGATCATCCTTCCCTTTTATTTGTTGAACCTCACTGATTTTGCTGAGAAGGTGGAACAGTGCCATTGCACAGCGTGAGAACGAAGTGGACCATGGCCGGAGTGGGCCACGGTGGTGGAGCGCGTTGCAGTCGTGCCATGCCGATGAGGCCGCAACAAAGAGCAGGCCATCGCGGAGGGGCGCGACATAGTCACGCCGTGCCGGAACATTAAGGAGGCCGCGCCTGGGGTGGTCCGCAGCACGGTCGCGCCGCGCCTGTCAGATAGGAGTCGAGGTTTATGGTCGCGTCAGTCTTTGAAGGGGCTGTTGGCCAAGCCGGCCGCCGGTGCCACCTAGAGGTGGGACCCCCTTTGGTCTTGTGGTTTCAAAAGTCTGTCCTTAATGGCTGGTCGTTTCAAAAAATGGGGGTGACACCCCCCCCCCTCCTTCGCACCCCGCTCAGCTGGGAGACGAGACATGGCTTGCTTCTGAGCCGGGCCGTAGGCCGCGCGGTCTGGGACGCCCGCACCTGGTCGGGCCAACCGCGCTGGGTTGGGCTGTCAGCACTGGGCCGCGCCAGCTAGGCCAGGATGCACCCAAATGGGCCGGACCCGGACCCGGGTCGGGTAACCCCGGTTCGGGCCGACCCAGGGGGTATTAGGACAGGTCGGACCGGGCCCAAACCCCCTATTCTCAGACAGATTCGTTCAAACGCCCATATCATGGTCTACGTACCTCCAATCGATGTACCATCGGTTGCATTGGGATCCCTGAATGGAGATAGTAATTTCAGTATATTACATTCATGCTTTTAGTAATGTATGGGTACAGCTGGGTTGGTTCGAACACAAAACGAACCGGGACCTTGGAGGGGAAACACTTATAACATAACGACCGAACGTCCAAATGATGTTCAGTCAGTTACGTTGATTTCCACATAGTGAGATGGTTCTTTTGGCTTAATCCACTTGTGGTTTGGATGAAGCTGGAGTACGGTTGGGTGGGTTTTAGCTGAGAAACCAACCGGGCCCCTTGGACGAAAATGGCACTAACTCTCAGACTGGGCGTCTGAATGATGTGTCGTCTGTCGCGTTGAGAACCTATTGATGATATGGAACTTTGTGATATATCAAATATGGACTTCATGACAGTTGATGTATCGACCTCTAGGCTCATGGAGCGGACCCTCCTAGAATCGAGCATGCTGTGTGCGGGAACAATAGAGCTGGCTATGTCTGCTATGACGATGATGACTGTACTTGCATCCTACATGGGTTCGGCAGCGAGGACGACTACACTTAGACCATCTTTAGGTTCTGCTGCGATGATGACTATACTTAGATCCTACATGGGTTCGGCAGCGATGGTTACTATACTTGGATCCTACGTGGGTCTGGCAACGACAACATCTGTACTTGGATCCTACGTGGGTTCAGTAGAGGAGATGATTAGGAGGCTACATCAACAATCTCTACCCCTCTTCGTGAGTAGTATACCTATGTGAGCTAAGTATTGACTTTCAGTCATTATCTTTGAAATGATTGACATTCTTTCCTATGTGGATTGGGTTGTGCTTTCCTGTGTAGATTGAGTTGTACTTTCCTGTGTGGGATGGGTTGAACTTGGGCTTGGAAGTTGAATCCAAACACGAATTTATGACTTAGGAATATGTATGGTCATATACCTAAGTAGTGTTGGTTGATACTTCTTATTTGTATCTTTCATTTTTGGTTTATCCTTTGTGGATTCTGGGAGGCCTTCAGAGGTCTCGGGGTCCCTACTGAGTATCGTATACTCACCCCTGCATGGGTTATGCCCGCACTAAATTATATTGGTTGCAGACAACGGACAAAACTGATCATGGTTGGGGACTGAGGAGCAGGACGGTATACAGTGGTTAAATATCAGGTGGGACGTACATGGAGTGGACGGCCGGACTCGAGGAGCCAACAAGACTATCTGTACTCACCCTTCAGGTGGGAGTTCCGGAGGACTCCTTGGCGATTGCTGCTCTACTTTTCAGCTATTTTACTTTCTTTTCATAGTTGTACTATACATTCAGTTGGGTTTGTATACTATCCCATTACTTTCCAGCACTTACTTTTGTACTCAGTTTACATAGTTTTTATTTCATCTTGTGTACTTTGTGGTATTTGTTTTCTTATATAAAGGAAATTCATTCCCTTTATTGGGATTTACGCATTTGGTGCTAGTCGCCAGCCCCTGGCCTATGGAAGGAGGGCTTGGGGTAGTCACAACATGGGCCCCGAGGATGGGTCATGACAAATTGGTATCAGAGGAGTCGGTTCTACGAAAGAACTCTGGACTCTGATAATTTCATCTATGTGAAGCAATAATGTTAAGGGTATTGAGTGTGGTTATTAGTCTAGGGAGTCCTGTGTTGGGGCGACAGCCAATGTATCCATACACCAGGACCTTGACATCTGATTTCTTACATAGTGCATGAAACCATTGATTTCATGTGTGTTTCAATGTTTTCATTGTGATTACATTACGTCATCTCACCTGGTATACTGTATTAAACATTGCGTAGCTGTTTCTTTTCAGGATGGCTGAACGATGGCAGCCAGCTAGGGTTCTGAGCTTTGTGAGATATGGCATCCCACCAAGCAACGAGGCCTCGGTGTAGGGCCCCATTACAGCAGAGGCAACGACGATACCTCTACCCACTAAGCCACTGATGCCACCAGCCCCAACAGCTGAGAGTGCACGTTGCCTTAGAGCACTATACAAGTTTCAGCATAAGAGACTGCCCATGTTCCATAGAGAAATGGACCCTCAGGTAGCTGAGGATTGGCTAGAAGCTATTGTCCGGGTCTTCATGTTAGTAGGGACACCAACTGACCTCATGGTGATCCTTATGTAGAGTCTCTGTCACGCAACAACACGTAGTTGGTGGAGCCTGATGCTCCAAGTGCATGACAAGGCATATCTACTTTAGACGGAATTTCAGAGCCTCTTTCGCTCAGAGTTCGTTCCATCCACCCTCTGTGCGGTGCGCATTTAGGAGATACTACACCTACGGTAGGGTAGCATGACACTGGCCTAGTACTTAATGAGATTTATCGACCTCTCGCGCAATTACATGGACTTGGTATGAGACTCATTCTTCCTGGCCCGGACCATCGAGTAGGGACTAAGGAATGAGATCCAGGATTCAATGATCTCCCTCAGCATTCCGATGCAGGTTGGAGTACTAGAGTGAGCCCTTCTTGTAGAGAGATTTCTTGTTTAGCCTACACCAGAAATGAGACCTACCACAGGGCAGCACATAGAAGAGTCTTCTACAGCTAGCAGTCAATGGATGTCACAGGGGTCCAAGCGGACCAAACCATCTGGTGGGAGACCTCAGGATACTGGGTCATAGGTGCGGGGCACACACAGCAGAGCCAGTTATATGAGAGGCAGTCAGTGTTATGCATGTGGCGGGTAGGGCCACATGTCTTGTGACTACCCAACCCGCCTTGAAGAGGAGAAACAGATAGTTGGGAGACCACCCAGGTAGAGGCAGAGGTTCGATAGTGGCTGTCCACAGGTAGCATCTAGACGAGGTAGAGGAGATGGTCGAGTAGTAGGTGGTGGACGACGCATCGGGGCTCTACCACCACCACCAATAAGAGGTCCACCCCGACCACCGGGAGCTAGTAAAAAGAGGCAGGATCAGCTTCAGGTAGTGGAGGACTACGACCACGGCGCACCTTAGATGATTCAGGGTTCTATCTTTGTCTACTCCACCCTTTCTTCAATTCTAATAGACACAGGAGCGAGTCATTCTTTCATTTCCGCTACCCTTGTTCAGAGCTCATAGATTCCGACGGAGTCCTTGGCTCTATCATTATGGCTTGAGACTCCTACGGGAGAAAACTCAGCGATTACGCATAGGTGCCTGTAGTGTGACCTTACTCTTGGAGGCAAGATCTTCGGCTGTGATCTTCTTGAAGCGGCGTCAAGGCCTTAAGACATCATCTTGGGCATGGATTGGTTATCTACGATCAACTCTCAGATCCGATGTATTAGGTGCAATGTGCTTTGTGTCTGCACCGATGGGAGTAGGTTAACCTTCACCGACTAAAAGGGAGCCTTTGCAGCGCAAGATGGTCTCACACAGAGGAGAGGAAATCCGATCACCCATCAATTGGCCAGTCTCATCCTAGGAGGAGTTGATGTGTGGAGTCTGAGTTTTCTTGTTGTGGTGGATCAGTATGCGGATGTTTTCCCTAATGACATTCCAGGACTACCTTATCAGAGATAGGTAAACTTCTATATTGACCTGTACCTCGGGACAGTCCCAATATCCACTCTAGAATATCGGATGGCTCCCGCTGAGCTTCGAGAGCTACGGGTACAGCTGGAGGACATACAGGGCACATGATTCATCCAACCTAGTGTTTCACCCTGGGCTTCCCTGATTTTGTTTGCCAAGAAGGTGGACGGGAGCTTGTGATTGTGTGTCGACTACCGTCACCTGAATTAGGTGACAGTGAAGAACAAGTATCCACTTTCGAGGATTGAAAATCTCTTCGATCAACTCAAGGGAGCACAATGGTTCTCAAAGATAGATCTCAGGTCAGGGTATCATCATCTCAGAGTTCAAGACGTGTATGTGTAGAAGACAACCTTCAGGTGTCGGTATGGCCACTATGGGTTCTTGGTTATGCCTTTCAGCATAACCAACACTCTAGAAGAGTTCATGAGTCTCATTAACTTGATATTCCAGCCTTACCTCGATTGATTTGTCGTTGTCTTCATCGATGACATTTTGATTTACTCGACTACTCAGGAGGAGCACACCTACCACTTGCGGGTTGTAATGGATACACCCCGAGAGTACCAGCTTTAGGGTAAACTCTTGAAGTGCCATTTTTGGATTGGAGAGGTCCAATTATTAGGGCATGTTATCTCTGAGGTGAGAGTTGTGGTGGATCCTGCGAAGATCGAGGCAGTGCTAGCTTGGGAGCCACCTAGGTGCGTGACAGAGGTGCGGAGTTTCCTGGCTCTGGCTGGGTACTATCGGATAATTGTGCCAGACTTCTCTAGAGTTGAAGCACTACTCTCAGCATTGACGAAGTAGGGGAAACCCTTCATGTTGTCAGATAGATGTCAACAGAGCTTCTAGGAGATGAGACAATGATTGACTAGTGCACCCATCTTGAGGATACCAGATGAGAGATTAGAGTACGCAGTTTACAACGATGCATCAGGGACCAGACTCGGATGTGTCCTGATAAAGGAGCTGGTAGTGATCGCCGATGGATCATTAATGTTGAGTAAACATGAGCAGTACTATTCTACCCATGACCTGGAGTTAGTAGCAGTGGTCTTCGCCCTAGAGATATTTCTACACTATCTAATGGGTGAGTGCTTTACAGTCTATTCTGACCACTAGAGTCTCAGGTACATCTTCTCGCAGAAGGACATGAACCTGAGACAGCAGTGATGGCTCGATTTACTCTATGAATATGACTTTGAGATATTCTATACTAATGGGAAGGAGAATTTATTAGCTGATGCTCTCAGTAGGAGGTCGGGCATCTAGCTACATGGAGAGGTGATAGATCAACTAGCCGTGTTACAGATATTCTTCGTGGATAAAGATGGGGAATCCTTTCTACAGTCACCAACAGTGACTCCTCCACTACTTCAGCAGGTCAGAGAGGCACAACTTGGGGACGTTGACTATGAGATGTGACATGCACAATTATCCTTAGGATAAGAACATGATGGATTTTATGTAGGAGGAAAGGACGTTATTATTTTTAGGGGATGTACCATAGTATCAGTTGCATTATTAGAGGAGGTGATGAGAGTGTTTCACAATTCCCCATTAGCGGCACTTCCAGGAGTAGCGACGATAGAATTGGTGCTTGGGTATGAAGAATGATGTGGCAGAGTTCATTTCACGATGCCTCACCTTCCAGCAGGTGAAGGAACACCAAGTACTAGCAGGCATGGTACATCACTTAGATGTCCTAGAGTGGATGTGGGACATGATATCTATAGATTTCGTGGCAGGGCTTCCTCGTACATCCAGAGGACACGATTCCATCTGGGTGATCGTAGAACGACTCACCAAGTCGATCCACTTCCTACCAATCAGAGAGCAGGGAATAGTAGAGAGCATGGGATGCCTCTACGTTTAGGATATCGTACGGATTCATGGTTTTCCATCGTCTATCGTATCCGATTGTGATGGTCACTTTACTTCCCAGCTTTGGAAGGGGTTCCAGGAGGCATTTGGGACACAGATACGGATGAACACCACCTTTCACCCTCAAATGGATGTTCAGATGGAGAGGACCATTCTGACTCTCGAGGACATGCTCCATGCAGGTGTCCTTGACTTTGGTCGCCGCTAGGAGGATCACCTACCCTTGATGGAGTTTGAGTATAACAACAAATACCACTCCACCACCGGGATGGAACCATCAGAGGAATTGTACAACCGACCATGCAGATCACATATGTGCTGGACAGACCCTGGGGAGTTCTCACTTGTTTGACCAGTGATGGTCCATGAAATGATGGAGAAGGTGCAGATCATCCAGGAGCGGATGAGGACTGCAAAGAGCCGACAGATGTCCTATGATTATAGGAGGTGGAGACCACTAGAATTCGAGGATGGTGACCATGTTTTCTTACAGGTCTCACCTCGATGTGGATTACTGAGAATTGGCCATAGTGGAAAATTACCTCTACACTTCATAAGACCATTTCAGGTTCTCAACAGGATAGGCGAGGTGGCTTATCGCCTGGTTCTTCCACCTTAGTTGCACCTGGTGCTCGACGTTTTCCACGAATCCCAGCTGAGGAGATATGTGCACGACTCGACACATATAATTGATCACGGGGAGCTAGAGATCAATGAAAGGGAGACTTTTGCGAAGATCCCATTGGAGATTGAGGATCGATAGGAGTGGGTCCTCTGTGGACTATCAATTCCTCTAGTGCGCATTAGGTGGCATCATGGGGACCTCTCGGAGAGCACGTGGGAGTGGGAGGCTGAGATGCGAGCTCAGTACCCTCATTTGTTCCCCTAGATTGGGATATATCTTTACAGGGTCCTAATGCCCAGAGGTGTGACTAATATAAAGACCCATAATTTTCAAGAAATTTTATTTCATAAATTCATTACGATTTTATGAGTTTATAGTTTCTGACATCACCTGATTCCAAGGCCTGGTGTGTCAGAAATAAATTTCCGAAGTTTAGCTCAGGTACGTTCAGTGAATAGACGAGTGGGTGTTTCTAACTTTTGAACCAGTGCTTGAAATTGAAATCCAAGGGCACATATGAAACTGCAGTGACGGTAATTTCTTAAGATGAAATTTCCCAAAGGATCATTTTCTCAGGAGTAGTTGTTAAAAATTGTGGATTAAATGTGAAGTAAATAAAATTGTGGTATAATTTTCTTTTCTTTATCTAATGGTTTTATCCTACATGGGGTAGTTGGGGTGGGACCCACATGTCCTTAACTACCCATGTTAGGATATCTGTGATGAGGGGCCCATATGAGCCCCACCACTTCATATTCCTTTAACTCCTCTAAACCCCCTCTTAAAGTTGGAAACTCCCCATTAAATATTTATATCCTTTAATGGTGTAACACTCCCCTCTATCCTCTTTAATCAATTCCACCACACATAATTAATTAAGTGAGTCATGTGTTTGAATTTTAAAAATTGAAATGCATGCCTTGAAGTAATAAAATAAGAAAATTATTTGTTTTATTTTGGGGGTTAGTTGTTGTGTGAAGATATTGGGGGAGAGAGATCTATTCTCTTTAAGAACTTCATCTTCTTCGTTGAAGAATTCAAAGACTCTAAGGAAGAGCATCGACTCAGCGACCTCAGTTTCTTATTCCTTTTCCTCCTCTGCGGAATGGAAGGAAACAACAACACGAGAATTCTCCAATGATGTCACTCTTGTTCTATCAGTGATAAAAAGAGGGGACACCGCTTCCCCCTCGGACGCTCTCTGTCGACGTCTACGAAACCTCACCACGTGACAACATAAACTGTGACACCAAAATTTTTCATCATTTGTTGAGGTAGGGGTTATCTTCATTCATGTTTAATTTTACTTTATTCGTTGATTAATTTGGATTCTTGTTATCAATATAACTGGGAAGATCAGACCGCACAAACACAGCCGATCCTCCTCCCCTTTTATTTTTTGATCCTCGTTGATTTTGCGGCGAAGGCGATGCAGTGCAGTTGAACCACATGGGAACGTAGAGGACCGCAGCCGGAGTGGGCTGCAGTGGTGGAGCGCGGTGCCATCGCGCCGCACCAATGAGGCCGAAGGAGGCCGTAGCTAGGAGCGGGCCACGGTGGAGGGGCGTGGCGCCGTCGCACCATGCCGGTCGGACTGAAGCCGTGACCTAAGGTCGCGGAAGTTTTTGAAGGGGAGGCCGGCTGAGCCGCCCGCTAGAGACACCTGGAGGCGGGGCCCCCTCAGGTCCCGCAGTTACAAAATGACGATCATAATGGCTGACCGTTTCGGAAACAGGGGGCGACACACCCCGCCCTTCGCACCCTGCTCAGCCGGGAGCCGAGCCACGGTCGGCTTCCGAGCCGGGCCATAGGCCTTGTGGTCCCGGCCAGCCGTGCCGGGCCGGGCCACCAATGCTGGGCCAGTCTGCCAGTGCCAGGCTAAGCCAGGCCATGCACAAATGGGCCAGACCTCGACCCGGACTGGGTCAACCCGGTTCGGGCCGATCCAGGTGGTATTGGGCCAGGTCGGACCGGGCCAAAACCCCCTATTCTCGGATATATTCATTCATGTGCCAAATCATGGACTACAGACCTCAAATAGATGCACCCTCAGTTGATTTGGGTTCTTAGGATTGAGACAATCATTTTGTTATATTACACTCAATCTTTTGGTAATGTTTGGGTATGAACGGGTTGGTTCAAACCAGAAACCAACTGGGCCCTTGGAGCTGAAACTCTTATAACATAACGACCAGATGTCCAAATGATGTGGCATTGGTTATGTTGATTTCCTCATAGTGAGACGGTTCTATTAGATTAATAATCTTGACGTTTGTAAATAGAAAGAGTATGGTCAGGTTGGTTTTAACTTAGAAACCAATCGGTCCCCTTGGAAGAAAAAGCCAAAAACTCTATGATCGGGCGTCCACTTGATGCACCGTATGTCGCGTTGAGTTCCTATTGACGAGATAGATCATTGTGATACATCAACTCTAGACTTCGTGACAGTCGATGTATTAAAACCTTGACTCATGGAGCGAACCCTCCTGGAATCGAGCATGTTGTGTGCATGAACCCTAGAGCTAGATGCGAATGCGATGACAATGACGACTATACTTGGATCCTACATGGGTTTGATAGTGAGGAAGACTGTACATGGATCCTTTGTTGGATCAACAGTGATGATGACTGTACTTAGATCCTACGTGCGTTTATCAACAGTGGTTACTATACTTGGATCCTAAGTGGGTTCGGTAGTGACGACATCTGTACTTGGATCCAACGTGAATTCGGCAGAGGAGTTGATTCAGAGGATACATCAATCATCTCCATCCCTCTTCGTGAGTAGTATACCTCTGTGAGATGAGTCTTGATTTTCAATCATTATCTTCTATATGATTGACTTGCTTTCCTGTGTGGATTGGGTTGTGCTTTCCTGTGTGGATTGGGTTGTACATCCCTGTTTGGACTGGGTTGAACATGGGCTCGGAAGTTGGACCCGAACTGGAAATGATGACTTAGGTATATGTATTGGGATATACCTATATAGTGTTGGTTGATATTTAATATTGGAAAATTTCCTTTGTGGTTTATCCTTTGTGGATTCTGGGAGGCCTTCTGGGGTCTCAGAGTCCCTAATGAGTATCATATACTCACCACTGCACGTGCTATGCCTGCACTACGTTGTGTTAGTTGCAGACGACGGACAATGCCGAACGTGGTTGAGGCCAGTGGAGCGGGACGGTATATGGTGGTGGACAATCAGTTGATACGTACATGGAGTGGACGGCCGGACTCGAGGAGCCAATGAGACTATCTGTACACACCCTTCAGGTGGGAGTTCCGAAGGATGTCTTCACAGTTGCTACTCTATTTTTTTAGCTGTTGTACTTTTTTTTCTCAGTTGTATTTTACTTTATGTTGGGTTGTATAATGGCCCATTACTTTCCAACACTTACTTTTGTACTCAGTTTACTTAGTTTTTATTTTAGCTTGTGTACTCTGTGGTGTTTTTTTTCTTATATAAAGGCATTGCCTTCCCTTTATCAGTATTTTCGCCTTTGGTGCTAGTCACCAACCCCTGGCCTATGGAAGGTGGGATTGGGGTAGTCATGGCACGGGTCCCGAGGACGAGACATGACAATTGTCATCATGGTTAAGATACATTGTCAAAATGTATGAAACCATTATATTCATATAGTATTTATTTCTTATATATTAAACTACATACATATCAGAACCATGTTGTTAATGTGATTGATTTGATGTGTAACAATTCCTTAGAAAATTGACCTTGGGTTCACACAATATATGGGTGTTAGGAGATATGATGTATAAGATTAACATACTACCCTACTAACCAAAAATAAGATTATCTTGCATATGAAATTCATATATGAGGTGACTATATCTTTTAATTATGATACAGTGTGGTTTTAGATTCAATCTGATGGTTACTCCAAGACAACATCATGAAGACCTATAAATAACACAATGATAAAATGTTTTAGACATAGTGTTGAAATCATCGCTTATTCCAAGAATATAAGATCATACAACTTCATACAATGATAGGGGTGTGCTAATAATTTTTTTGAAAAAAACCTTTCCATGAGTCACAATATTTCCCTTGAGATTGAGGTTTCATGATTAGTTTTGAAAAATGGCACTATGATATGGTAATTAACAAACTTTATTGAGACTATTTTATATGAAAACATGACATTTTACAATCAATTAAAGGAAAAATTTTATTTATGGGCCACTTACCCATATGAATGTTGGGCAATCAAGTCCCATGATCCAAGAAAAATAATTTCAATGGTTTGAAAATCTTTAAGCTTCGATCATAGATATATGATAGAATATAGTCACCATCCATGTCCCATATTAGCGTGGGATATTCCCAATAATTTTTAATGATTATTATTACCATGTGATTGAACATCTATAAAGAAATTCAATGGAATTACCTCAAATTCAATAATGATATATATGTTTTTAGGTGGATGAATTCATTGATATTTGATGACCAAAATGGAACACTAGCTCTATTATATGTCAATAATTATCAAATATACTAGTTTATAGTGAATTGAATACTCTTTTAGAACAAAAAATCTATCCAGTTACTCAATAGTTGAATTTTTTTTTGGATTAGTTTACATTAAATTTACGAAAATAGTTTTGTTTATTGTTTTCATGAGGATAATTTTGACTATTTTGGGGGTAAACAATCATGATTGAATCTCTCTCATTAGAACTAATGTAGGGGATACTTCTGGACAAAAATTATTTATAAATGCATTTAATTTACTATTTAATATCATCAATTTTAGATTAACAAAGAATTTGTGCTTTAGTGATAAATATTCTCACTATAATTTTTTATCCATGGCCTTCTTCTCTTTGGTGAATAGAATTCAGGGGTCCCTACCTTCTATGACTCCCTGAAAGTGTAGGATCATACTTATAATTACTGAATAATTCTCAATGGGTGTTGTTCATATTTTAAATATGTTAGTTAAAAACAAATCTGTGATGATGTTTTTCATTTCCCATATATCTAATCTATTTAGAATTCCTCACATAATTCCTAAATATTAAACAACAAAAATTTGATCCACCATGTAGATGTCGATACAATATAAATCATCAAGAACGACTACACGTCCCACTATCATGAACATGTGAATAGATATATCAACATGTTTATTAAGAACCTCTTTAATATTTTATAAAATATTTAGACCCAAAAAAAGATGTTTTTTCGGGAAAATATTTTCAATTCCCACTAGGTATGTTAGATAATGAATCAAACAACAACTCAAGACACCCCTTAACATATGGTATACAAAAGAGAAGTTGTGTGACCATTTAAGGATTAAATTTTATCACATAGGGAAGGGTTTTGTGATTATTTATTACTGAAAATGGCCCCATATCCATCTAGTTCAGTTGGAATCTCTTGATGAATACATGCTCCAATGACTACACAACCTTAATTTCCATAAGAATAGTGTTTCCCAAGAATTAAATAATAAGATTATCCTTATCAACTTCCTCTTATGAGGAATTCTACTAAATCTATGAATACTAATGATACCTTAAAGAAAAATACCAACGATGAAGTAAAATGGGGGGGGGGGGAATTTATCCATTTAGATGTTTTTATCCTATAAAATATTATAATCTACCAAAACATATGGGGAGTGAATCCCACCTCCCACCAATTATAGGTTCTTCAAGAAGTATATCACATAGATTCCTATTTGTTAACAATTTCCAGTATAAATTATTTACAAATAATTACATTCTATTCTAGATGCAAGAGTTTATACTACACTTAATATCATCTTCAGAGTATGATACCTTAATAAATGTACATAAACTATATCAAAAGACATTAAATTTTTTGAGATATTTATATACTACAAGATTTGTATCTATATTCTATTGAAGTCTAAGATTCATGATGTTTACCTATATAAAATATTATCCTCATATTTTTTACATTATACTTTCTGATCAACGACCTTTACACTTGATGTAAAATGATTGGATGTGGTCCCAGTAACAACACAATAAATTTTATAGCTAAATCCTTTACATATGTTGGGTAAAACTATAAAACTTTTCCATTACAATATCTTGATGGTAAACCCCTATTTTGGTGGAAATCAACTATTACAACATTGACATCTTGAACTATACGTGGCTTGAATATACTTCCCTATGATATGTAGTGATTTCTAGATATCCCAACCATTGCCCAAGTATATAGTGTATTGTGTAATAAAAATGATTGAAACCAAGAGTGTTCCCAATGATTAATTATTTTTGTCATATAACCAAGAACCTAAATTATACATCGACATTTTCAATATTTGGGATCCTCCAAGTGTCATTAGACTCCTAACACAATATAATGTTATTATATACCCTCTATGTTTTATTTTTTATCATACTCTAAGGTATATGACATATGAATGTAAAAAATTAACATATTCCAACACATTTTGACTATAAAATGTTAAAGAACATGGATTTTTTCCACACATCAGGAAATTAAATATTGTGCACCTTCTTATCCTGATATGAATTATGAAGGAAGCATGCCTATATGATCAATATACCTCCATCCATGTTATGTTTTCTATAATTTATATAGATGAATATTCCCACCATCATATTCCATGATAGTTGACAAAAAAATATGTTATACTTAGGGTATGAAAATTATTACAACAAAATAGAATTCTTACCCCAACATAAGATGTTTCTGTGGGGTTGATCCCAGTTTCCCTTTAATTATGTCAATGTTTCTATAAAATTATTTATTAAAAACCATATTAATATTATTATCCTATCAAATATATGAAGATAAAATTTAGATAAAATCTATCACATATTCAAAATATGATGTTAACCTAAATTCATCCAATTAGTGAATCGTGTCATAAAAATTTATATACTACTATAATCAAATTATGAATTTAAATTATTTGATAAATATACTAGTCATATGAAATTAATTTATAATAAAATATGGTCTATGATATTTATCTTTAATATTTTAATCTATCATCTTTCCAAAATTCATTTTAAAACCATATATTTATCTGATCCTCCTCTACTAATAATGTATTAATTTCTTTTGGGTAGATTTTTCTATTTACCCACTACCCAAAAATAGTGAATAGCTTGGTCCCTACCTCATGTGATATATAGGGACGACATGATTTTGTATCCTAAGTCAAACAAGATCCACTAATACTAATAGATTTCCATTTCCCTCTCCTTCTAATGATTATCAATTCTATTATTTCCGTTTCCTTTCCCCATATTCATGTGGATATGACCCGACTCGTGGTATATGATCTTAACAATATTTTATTATGATGTTCCAAATTATTTTCTAAATGCACTAGTTAATTAAAAATATCATTTATATAATCCTAAAAAATTATTTTTAATCAAAATCATACTTAACAACACTTTATATTTAAATCCACACATATCATAATGTTTAAAAGTGTATTTTAAAATGATGAAACAATAATATAATGTCCTCCTCCAATCATTGGTATACACCAAAGATGAATTTTATAAATAAAATGGAATATATCATTCCTATAATTCAAGATAAGTTGTCAAATCTAATGTTACATACTCCCAAACATGATGATATGTTACTTGTACCTGGGATTCAATGTCCTTGTCTAGATTCAAACCCAACATTATTATCACCTCCTTAATAAATCACATCTTGGAGTTCATGATTTACTTCCACTACATCACCTTTGTCATGATGAAATTAATTTCCTTTGGTGTTACCCAACCCATTAACTCCTCAAGTTTGCTATATTATGTTGGCCTTATGGGAGCATAGCCTAACTAAAATATTCTCTTAGTGGGATTCTTTCATTGTTGATATGTAATTTTAACTCCAACCCTTATTCCATTGATGTTTAGTCTTATGAGTCATAAGTAGTATTACTATATGTATTTTTTTCTTCATAAGGTAGTGATCATGAGAATTTAGTGTTTTAGAATATTTCTACCTAATATAATGAATCACAAGTATCCATTTTAATTCTGAAAATAATGACTATAAACTGAAATACAACATATCATTGGATATTATTATATATTTACTAACATTTGGATCTGTAATTTTTATCGATTTTTCCTCAAACTATTACGTAGAGGATGGGTCACATTTATTCCACGATTAATGAAAATAAATTTTAATTTTACCCATACAAAGATATCAATAATTTAATTAAATATATATGACATAATTTTTTTTTGTTTTTTTTCTTCTGACTGCAAGAACTACCACAACTATTGTTAAAGCTACATGACTATAAAATTTATTTTATTCCACCTCATCTGAGATACATGACCCTAAAAAACACTAAAATTCAACTTTACATGAATCAAAACATTAATAATCCGTGAAACGTATTCCATGGGAAGGCCCCTTAAGTCAAAAAAATCAATTGGTATCCTTTATTGATCATTGAAATTGGGAGTTATTTATTCATGATAGATTGTCTATAAAATTAACTATTGTATAAGAACAATGACCATATAATATTTTCTTTTTGGGGTTATTATAATTATTTTTATGTCATCCAAACCCCAAAAATTCCATATTTTATGTGTTCCCCCATGTGAAATGCATAGTCTTCATCTAATCCTTAAAACTTCATTGTGCATGAATCATATTGGATTATGTGTTCTAGTTTATTATTTTCCCTTTTGAAGGATACATGCTATATTTATAAATTTTGATCCATGTATAGTATAAGAATATATAAATTATATTGTAGAACCTAAATTTTATCATTTTGAGGATGACTATATAATAATTTTGGGTATCTTGTTCATATTGGTTTCTGCCTTCACCGAGATCTATATTTTACACCTAATCGTTAGATATATAATCACTAATATAAATGTATTTTAACCTTATTCTATGTAAATTTATGTCTTACTAATATTTTTTCTCCCAATATTCATCCTGTGTTTGTACAATTCAAAACTTCTCAAGAACTCTATTAGAACATAGAGGTCTAGGATCCAAGAGCAAAAATTAGTAGAACCCCATGTTTAATGCCACATAACCGTAAAATATTTTCATATATTTAATAGTACGTCCACACTACCCTAAGATTCTTTATTCATCCATTCATGTATTTTCTACATCCTCCAATCATAATACACTAACTACCTCACCCACAATTTGAGGAACATGTTTCATAGGATGCAAAGAAGATACATTATATTCCCCATGTTTTGAAGGCATGTTCTGAAATCAAGCCTCATTTATTCTCCACTATTCATGAAAATATGGTTGGGGAATCTATATAAAAATCCTAGTAATTATTACACACATAAACATGATTTATTACATAAAATTTCTCTCATTACAACCCAAATGATAAATATGTCTAGTGACGTTGGGGATTAGGATCATGACACAGAAAAATATGATATATATTACAACATATTTGTTGGAAACATACTTTACTTGACCACATGATTCCCTCATAATTAGCATTGCATGGGATAACTTGAGGACATGCATTAGAAAAGGGTGGGATATAAATCCATGTAAGGGATTAAACAAGGACAACCTTAAGAATTAAATAATTTTTTGGAAATAGACATATCAATGTAGCACAAGAGAGACATGAACATAAATGCATTATATAACATGTCTATCATAACATGGAAATGCAGAAACAACTTAAAACACAACATCATTTACATAATGGAATCAAGTAAACCCCAGTTCCAACCTGATGGTAAAAATTTCTATAAAATAATTAGGAAAAACAACGTCCCACCAAGACATATTAGGATACTACACATTACCCAATGCATTGAAGCACTATCAAGGTGACAATTTCATGAACATCTTAATGTCATGATTTAGTGTGTCGCATAGATCATATAACATGAAATCATTGAACATAATCATTTATTTCACGATAAATGAATTAAGAATAAATAATTAAAATATTTAATAAATATTTATCTCTAGATAAAGGTGACTACCCTTGATAGAGAAATGGTAATGGTACTCCCTACATGAAGATTTGGGCAAGGAAAATCACAGTGCGATTTCAAAAGTATAACTACATCACATGTGGAATCATGAAATGGTTTTATGAGAAAGAAATTGGAATATTATAATTTAGACATGAATTGAGAAGTAATGGGATCATTTATTATAATATCCCATCATATTGAATAGAATATGAGATGCATAACATAAAAGAAATGCTTGAATAGAAATGAAGAGAGGAAAATTCCTTATGGTATATTAGCATGTTAACATCTTTAAATGGGATGGATTGATGAGATTTAATGGGGTATCTAACATAAGAACATAATAAAGGTAGTATGTGGGAGGTGTATAAACTTACCCCATCATTTTTAATTGAATAATATAAGGGTATAATAATATAATGAAACTTTGTAAAAATGAGAAAGGAATTAAAGAGAGGATCCATTATTTGGATGTGTGACCCTAAGGACATTGGAGGGGATTCAAGGGATCTTGGGGGATCCTTGGAAGAAATCTAGGGAGTGGAGATATGAGTGAAAATGACTTTAAATTAGTTTTACTGATGATGATTGGGTTCTTGGGTTAGTTTATATAGGAAAAGAGGTGGGATTGTTTTATTATTTATGATTTGGACACTACACACTAAAATATTAAAAAACACAAAACATCCCATTGTGAATTATGATGTATTTTTCTATAGAGGACCTGAATAAATTATTTTATAAGGCCATTTTATGAATATATAAATATATTTCCCTTGATTATGTAGAGGTGAGTCACACTCAAAAGGAAATGATTTTGAAATCATAAAATATACTATTCATTATGGAGGATTCATAAGGATTCATAAAACAAGTAAAAAAGTATAAAATCACATTATTTTAATGGAAAACATATGTTGGACATATAATAACCATTATAGTAATTATAACATGATTTTTGGGCCATTATGATGTCATAAATCACAAAGATATTTTATACGGTTTTTAATTTTTACCCAAAAATATGACCGTCTCAGAAACTTATGAAAAATTAACCATTGGATAATTTCGACACCTTTATTTATAAAATAATATACATTTAATATAAATAATTTTCAATTTTTTTTTAATTTTTCATTCTTAAATTAAAATTCACATTTTGAAAATTCACAGGTTTTGAAAAAAAAGAGTTTTCTAACCATAATAAAAATAACTTTTGACTTCATAAAAATTAATTACTAATTTATTATTAATAAAAGTAATTAGATAATAAATTTTTCATAAAATATTAATTAATTCAAATATTAATTATTTCAATAAAATAAATCCTTATATATACACATTATATTTTATCGAATAAAAATATAACACATATGAAACTTGTTACGTAAACATTTACATACAAGGAACTATTATAATCATCATTTATAAGAATTTTATTTATAATATTATTTATAATACCATAGTTTAATATAATAATGTATATATTTATGAGAAATATCATTTTTATGTAAAAAATAAATTTATAAAATTCATCCCGTTTTTAGGAATGACTATTCTCAAAAAAGGAAGTGATAGAATAAGACTTTTATTTATAAAAAAGGATAAAAAAATAGTTATGTAAGAAAAATGTTATGTAACCTAATATAACACCCACATAAGACCTGAGGGTAACATATACAATTGTGACATACACTTTGGGCGGCTCAGATAACATTGCATAGGTGGTAATCACAAATTCTTGAACTTATCCCATAGAAGATTCTGTTGATGCTTAAAGTGTTGAAGCTCAGCTTGGGATTCATCAAGAAGAATGTCCAGTGATGCTACCTCTTATACAAGCTCTAAAAAATGAGCAACATGTGACCCAAGTATACTGGATGAGGCTAAAGTATCTTTTATTAGTGTCGAAAGGATTTTTTTAAACCATATATTTATATTTTATTCTTGATAACTGGTGAAAGGATATATGATCAACGATAATGGAACTTAATGGTCATTAAAGCAAAAATATAATAAAAAAAGAGATCATGTGTTTTCCTTTTCTATAAGACATTAAATGAAAATAAATTTAATGAATAAATTATTTGGTTGTTTAAACCACCCCCGTTAATAAATTTTTTCATCAATGTTTTTCCCCACTAAAAGAGATGAGGATAACTCTGACTCATCACTTCCTCTGGTTCCGACATTGATTCATCAGACTAAGGTTCCACCCCAATTCATTGATGAGGTAGATCATCTTATTTTGTAAAATATTCTCTCTATGATCTATGATCTTCCACAGCTTCTTTTAATAGGAGAGTTCATTATACAATGGTACCACCTATGGATTTAGTACTTGCATTGGGTCAGTTATGTACTTCCTCAAGAGGTATACATGGAATATATCATGTACTTGAGACAGGTTCGGTGGGAGTGCTAGTTGATAGGACACTGATTCTATGATATCAAGAATCTCAAAAGGCTTAATGTAGCTTTGAATATGCATTCCCTTCTTCCCAAATATCATCACTCTCTTCCATGGAGATATGTGAGGGAAAACTATATCTCCAATATCAAACTCTAACTATCGTCAATAGTTGTCTGCATAACTCTTTTATTGACTCAAAGAAGCACTGATATGATGATGGACAGTCATAACCCTTGGCACCATTTCTATGACTATTTCTGGACATAGAAGTTGTTTTTTTCACTAACTGCATCCCAACGTGCTAGTGTTCTTCACATCTTTGCATAAAGGGATTCATAAATATCCATTTGGATGCTTGAGTGGAAACTATTGTTGTAAGATAAATCAACCAGATGAAGATGTTGATCCCATCCTCTATTGAAGTCCATTTAGAATTCTCTCGATTTCTCCCGAAGTGTTTAGATTTTCCACTCAGGTTGGCCGTCAGTTTGATGAAGATAAGATGTAATGATGTTGAGATCAGTATTTAAAACATGTTAGTGAATCATTTGGAACATAGAGGTGAATCTTAGATAGTGATGAGACATAACTGATAGTGGTACACTAGGAATCCTTTACACTTCTAAGATTTATATCTGTGCTAGTTCATCCAATGAGAAATTCTATAAAATCGTAATGAAGTGTGAAATTATTGTAATATGATCCCCCAAAACCCAAATAATTTTTTTCCTTTGGATATCTTTAGAAGTCCTATGACAATGTCCATGGAGAAGTTCTCCAATTTCAATATTGGTATAGGTAATGGTTGAATCATCCCCTTATAAATATTTATCTTATCCTTCAATAGCTAACCTACCAACAACTTTGATGGATATTTAGTGATCTCATTATTTATGTTATCCCACCAGTAATGATCTTGGTGATCTCAATAATTTTTTTTTGTTTCCTGGGTGAATGTAGAAATTTGAACTATGTGCATTATCAAAAAGACCATTCTTTATCTCTGGAATTGATGGAACACATAGTCTTGAACCAAATTTTACAATTTAATATTAATTAACATTAACCACTGAGAATTTCCCTTTTCTGATAGTTTAGATTTATTTCATAAATACCCACATCATATATTTGTGCATTTTTAACCATTCCGAAATAGACGGTTGATAAAAATTTGGTGAAAGGATTGACGGTGTTCCCTTAATTTTGATTCCCATGTCCATATATATCAAATCTAATAATATTAGATCCTTCTACATTCTCATTAATGATATAATCACTATGTATGTTATATATAGAGCATTCTCCACCTTGTTAAATTTCCATTGTTGGTAATGGATTGATCCATTTTAATCATTAATGATCTCTAATCATCTTCATTTGTGTGTTTTTATCTCTTTCTAAGTGGATATATATTTTAGAAATTTTTGATTCATATATATTTCACACATTTCCCCAAATAGATATTGACACCATATTTTCAATGAATACATCATAGATACCATCTCTAGAACATTGGTGGTATTGTTTTTCTCATGAATTTTCAACTACCTTGAGTCAAAGGTAATTAATTTTTCATTTTTCATTAGCACACTACCTAGGCCCTTATTCAATTCATCGCTAAAGATTACAAAAATCTCCCCACTTGTGGGTAGTGTATGCCTTGGGGGGTGATATGAATCTTCCTCAACTCTAGGAATAGTTATTAATATTCATCATTCAAGGAAAACATGAACTCCTTTTTACTTATCTTTCTATAATGGTTTGAAAATCATGATAATTTTCTCAAAAAACCCATGATAATATCCACATAACCCCCAGAAGCTATGTATATCGGTGATAGATGTTAGCCTCGACAATCACTCAATTTCCATTATTTTGGATGTATCCATAGATATCCCATTTCTTGTGACGATATTAACCAATAACGAGACTTCCTTAAAAAATAACTCCCACTAGTTGTATATTGAATAGAGATTATCCTATCAAGAAGTATCTAGTATGGTGCTTCAATGCCCCACATGATCCTCCATGGTTTGGAAGTATATTATAATATCTTTTATAAATACTAGCACAAAAATTTCTAGGTAATATTTAAGGACTCTATTAATAAAGCCCATGAATATTTCTATAGCATTAGTAGTCCAGGAGTCATTAAAATTAATTTTTAGTACCATATCTTTTTTAAAAAGAAGTTTTTGGAATATCCTTATTCTTCACTATTAATTGTTAATTTCTCAACCTAAAATCCCCCTTGTAGAAGAAATGTGCTCTAAATAGCTGATCTAACTATTCCTCAATACATGGTAAATGATACTTGTTTTTTATCACATTTTTGAGCTAATGATAATCAATTAAAAGGCACATTGAACCATCCTCCTTCATGATGAAGAGAATTCATGCACCCCATGGTGAAGCACATTGGTGTATAAACCATTTATCAAGATTCAACTGTAGTTTTTCATATATATACACACACTCCACAACAACCATTCTATATGGATTCTAGTATATTGTGAATTCATCAGGTATGATATCAATGGAAAATTCAACATCTCTTCTAGGAGGAAGGCCAAACAATTCCCCTGAAAAAAATCAGCAAATTCCCTTACAACATGATTTTTTATGACTGTTCCTTCCATAGAGAAAATCCTTTGATAAAGATATGAATTATCATAGGGATGTAACATCCAAGCTTGAGATGATGGTTATAACGAATATTCATCCTCTTCCAAGAACTTTTAAATAATCAGGGGTCAATTCACCATATAGAGATAGATTTCCCTCTTGTGAAAAATTATGTTTTCTCTATATATGGAAACCCAATCCATGCTATGAATTAAAAAAATCCACTATGGAAAGTATTATGAGGCTATCCATGATGTTTAATCTCAATTTTGTAATTAGGTAGGATTTATATTCAATGGATAGAATAATTTCCCTATTTTTTGTTCTCACCAATAACTCTAATTCAATGATTTGAGGGAGTGTTTGGATTTTTCATCTAAACATTTGAGATATAATATAATTCATTGAACTATGGATAATTACCATACCTATCACTTTTTTATTTTCATTGTACTTCATCCAATTTATAATTATGGATTGATAATTTTAAACTATTGGACACATAATGGTTAATTTAATGACAAAAAAGGGATACCAAAAATTTTATATTTATTTCCTTTACATTTAAATTTATAGGCTTCAATCTATGTTATCTATATTCTATTTTTGAACATATATTACTATTTTATTTTTGTTTTCTTTCACCCTGAATAATGGTTTTTAATATGAATATGAATTTACCAAATCATAACCCCCAGGAGTGTCTAACCAAGAGTGCAACAAGGCCCGTCATCAGTCACTAGTTCCCGTTCAAGTCTACCTCAATGTAGTGTTCTTGGGTTTTAACCCTCGATACATCTCATTTAGAGCGACCTCTATATATATATATATCAATATAGATATGTATTTTTTGATAAACCACTACATTTAGGGATTATATTTTTATACATAGACATATCTTTAAGGCTTTCGATAGGGGTTCATTATCCAAATCCCAAAATAACTAAACATATACTTTGATACTGACGATAACATTCATTAACTTTATTACCCAAAAAACATTATTTATTAAAAAATAATTCTCCTAATACAAATTTAAAGATTGAGATGTCTTTTTTATTCGGGGAATAGAAACATTACATGACAAATTAAGACATAAAATACAACGTCTTTATTAAACCCTTCATTTACATTATTAGAACATTCATCATACTTATAATTTCATGGTATAACATGAAGACATACATAATAAAAGGGTGTGCTATAAAGTCTAGTAAGGGACTAAAAAATGAATTAATTGAAGAATAAAATAAATTATAGTAATATTAATATCAAAAGAGTACATGGGAAACATGAATTTAAAGGAATGATATATCATGACTATCATAACATGTAAACTTGGAAACAACCAAAAAACTACATCATTAACAAAAAGTAATCTTGTAAAAAGATATACCATCATGATGGAAATAAGTAATATAAATGAATCAGTTATACCCCTATCCCAACATGTTGTATCATGATACTAAAAATTAACCAATTCTTTGGGGCACTATCAGGGAACACCATTCAAGAATATTTTAATCTATGGATTATGTGTGCCACATAGATCATATATCATAGATTCATTCAACATCATTATTTATTCAAATATAATGGATGGTAGAATAATGAAATGAATATACATAACGAATAACTATTAGTTAATAAAGGTGAATACCCTTGATAGGGAAATGGGCATGGTTTTCACTACATGATGATTTTGGCATGAAAATATATGGTGTAATTTAGACAGCATAACGACATCACATGGGGATTCATAAAGTTGGTTGATGTGATAAAAAGGGGTATCACATAATTTATAAATGAAGATGGCATTAATGGTATCATGGATCATACAATGAAAACATATAAAACGGAATATTAGAAGAATAATATAAATGAAATCTAGAATGGAAATGAGGAGGGAGAAATCCATTACTTAATTTTGACATGGTAACGAGAGTAAATGGATGGGATTAATGAAATTGAAAGAGGTATCTCACCTTTAAAACATAATAAGGGAAATATGGGAGAGGATTGAAAACATACCCCATAATTTTTAATTGAAAAATAAATGGGTACAACAATATAAGGAAACATGGACAAAATGAGAATGTAAGGACATTTAGGTTCCCATACATGGATGTGTGATCCCAAAGGCTTGAGAGAGGCATATTGGGAGCTTGGGGGTTCCCTGGGAGAACTATATGGAGTGTATATCATAGTGATGACACGATTTAAGGATTTTGAGTGAAGAGTAATGGGTGCGTGGTTGAGTTTATATTATAAAGGATGGGGAATTCATTGTTATTTAGGTTTTAGACACTACACAATAAAATATCCAAAACCAGAAAACATACCTGGGTTTTTTCCCAAGGTTTATTCCAGAGTGGATCCCATTATTTTATTAGTCCAATGTCTGAATATATTATAATATTTCCCTTTCTTATGTGGAGGTGAGTCACGCTCTTAAGGAAATGAATTCATAATCTTAACAAATATTATATATTTTGAAGTATTCACAAAGGCATTATAAATTAATAAAAAAATATAAATTCACAGTATTTTAATAGTGAAAAAATATATTGGTATGCACATACCTATTATTGTATTAGTTCCATAAAATTGGGGTAATTATGATGTCATAAATCACAAATTATATTTATACAATATTTAATTTTTACCCAAAATTTCAATTATCTTAGAAAAATATAAAAAATTAACCATTGGATAATTTCAATATTTTGATTTAAAAAATAATATTCATTTTATCTAAATAATTCCCTATACTAGTGAATTTTTTATCTATTAAAAATAATATCGACACTTTGAACATTCACGGCTTTTGACAAAAAGAGTTTTCAAACCATAACAAAAATTACATTTGAATTCATCAAAATTATATACATATTTATTATTCGTATATATAAATTTATAATAATATTTTACTAAAATATTAATTATTTAGAAAAAATCATTACTTCATTATAATAAATTCATTAAAAATACACTTTCTATTTTATCGTATAAAAATATAACTCTTATCAAACTGATAAACTAATCACTTATAGATAATAAACTGATGTAATCATTATTTATACAATTTTTTTTTTGTAATATTATTAAAAAAACACAGTTTAGTATAATAATTTATATATTTCTCCAAAGTACCATTATTCCTCTAATTATCAATTTATCAAATTCATTACTTTTTTATGAAAGATTATTCAAATAAAAAAATTGATGGAATAATATTTTTATTTATAAAAGGGATTAAACAATAAGTAAATAATACCTTGTTACATAACCCATTATATCTTTTGCATAATCCTTATAGGTATGGGGTACGATGGTGAAATATTCTTGGGGAGGCTGAGATAACATTTCCCACTGGGTAATCTCTATTAAGGTGAACTTATCCGACAGGTAATTCTGTTCAATATTAACTTGTTGAGTCCTATCATGGGATTGTTTTAGATAAGAGTCCAATGAATCTACTACCTTTATGAGCTCTAAAAAAATGAGCATCTTATGACCCGAGTCTACTGGATCCGTGCATCCTCTCCTTTTTATGTTTTAAATAGAATTTTTTAAAATTTTATATTTATACTAATTGTGTGATCACTATTCAGCAGTAATGATACTTAATGGTAATTTAAACCCAATAAGAAAAAGAGTTCATCTTTTTTTCTATGTCCACAAGACATTAAAAGTTATTAAATTTTATTCATAAATGATCAGGTCCTTATAATATGTGTTTTAAATGTGTAAAAAAATTGACATCATAAATATCCACAATCCCCTCTATTATATATATTATGAAAAATAACATTTACTTTTATAAACAACTATTTTCTCAAAAAAAAAATTAAACACTTGGTTTTACTCTCATATGAAATATAGTATGTTAAGAATCTGCATGGTATATGCGTTGATAAGTCTTTGCATTTTCATAAGACCTCTAGAGGTCAGTAAAACATTTGAACATAACTTATCCTTCTTATTTGACACCCCAATTTTACATAAATGATAGACAATTTTCTATTATTATTTATAACAACAACAGTTCTTGGGAGATTATGATTTTTCCATAGATTTTCCACTTAACAAAATTTATATTCCCCCATCTATCCTCCCCATTAAATATTTAAATGTATGTTCAATGTCTATTCCATTAATATTAAATTATAAATTATTTCACAATCATGTTTCTATAAACTATGTGGTATCTGGTTTCTGACATGATAAAACACCCCTACAAGGTATTATAAATCTATAACTACATATTTTATAACTATATATCACTTTATTCCCATTTGAACCGGATATATAGTTAGTTATAAATTCATTATCCACATATTAGACTCAAAATATCTTGTATAGATGAGATATTCTATACTGTTATTAGACCCCTCGGGGTAAATTCAATCACACAAGGTATGATTTCCCAATGCTGGTAGATCTATATCATGTTACAATGAATTATATTCATTTTCCTAAAAGACAACAACAAATGGTCCTTTCTTTAAAATATTAAAATTTACAACTATACGATATATTCTCTAGATATTTATTCATTATTTTTTGGACCATAACCTATGAAATCCTCTGATCATTCATTATATAATATCTAGAGTATCAATAAAATCAATTTCCATTTCTCTCACTTGTATAGTGTTTTTCCTCATGTGCCTACAAACCAGATATATGTTTGGTATGGCCCATAAATATACTTAATATTTGAAAATATTATAGTAATAGTGTTTTATCTCTTCATGGTCGAATTTTTTATTAATAATCAGTCCATAAACAATTTTTATTTCCTTATTTTTACATATTTATCCAAAAATACAGACTAGGGATCTACACGTCTAGTCATCATGGAAAACGATAAAAAATAATAAATAATAATTGCATAAAAAATATCCATATTTAAACTACATATAGTTAATCCAACAAACATAGATAACCTAAAAAATAGAATACATTGGGAAATATTACAAAATAAAAATAAGAGTTCATGACATCCTAGTATGGGTATAAACATGGAAATAATGTTTGTCATCAAATAGACGAGGAATAACATGTTATCCTAAATACTATGATCATTAGCATAGAATAATTACTTAATTAAAAGAAATAAAAATATGTTTTATCCATGTAATATAGGGAGAAAACATAATACATGTGATCATAATCATAAGTGAAGGTTCACTCCCACAACCATCATCATAATTTCCATAAATAAAATTGGTGGATTGGGATCACTCCCTCTTCCCATAAATATAATTGAAAAAGAATCGTGTTGGATTATGAGTACTCTATAATCTAATCCATAACATCAAATGATACATAATGAATTAAAAATTGAATATAAAAATTAATTAAAAAATGAATTATAGTTATATATTAATATAAACCCACCCGTTCTATAATATAAATTAAACCATACCTACATCAATTCCATGATCAAGCCTATGAATAGGATTTAGATTTCATAATTCAAATTGAACACATAAAAGAGGGATAAATCATAAGAAATACCAATAGATAAAGGAATTAAATCATCATAAGATTCAATAAATTAAAAATTCTCAATGTTCATGACCATCTATTTATAATTAGTAAAATTCTTGAAAATAATATATTAGGGAAATGTAAAAAGACAAACCACTTAGGGATGGTTTGTGAAGTAAGTAAACAATATTTATAAATAAGGAAAGATCATATTGTTTTATATAAATCTATATTTCACAAAAACAACAATATTTAAAATAATTTTGGTACTTAGAAGTTATAAAATGTTTGCCAACATTTTTTGGCTGTGATTATATACATGAAACAAAAATTTGAATCATCTATTTTTTCAAGATTACATAAAATACGGAATTTTGAAAGGTACTAAAAATGTGTATCACCCTAAAATTAAAAATTAAATGTAACATGATATATATTATAATAATATATATATATAAAAATATTGTATTTTTATGATAATAAATTTCATTTATATTTAGAAAAATAAATAGCATGTGTAAATTAATTATAATTACAGTGTTATAGAGGATCACTTACATCATGTGTGAATGTGATCTACACCTATGATTAAAATATGGATTAATTAATATTAGTAAATTAAATAGTTTACAATGAAACATATTAATATATTTAAATTTATATGTACAATTTATTATTTATTATTATTTATATTTATTATTGTTTATACTTTCTTTGATTTCTATGGGTTTTTCAACTAATTTCCCTTAACACTTTATATTTTATCACCTTGTTCAACTAGTGTTGTAAAATAACATCAAGTTATATATAAATATATATTATCATTATAATTATTATTCCATTTTAACAATACTTATACAATTTCAAATGTAATATAGAAATAGACCAGAATCAAGTGATGTTTCATGATAAGTCCCTTTAAGGTAGTTAAAGCTACTATTACCATTTTATATTGATCACATATATAATTTTAAATTTATATCATCCTAGAATATTATTAGTGTAAAAAATATCATATTATGTATTTTAAATATTTTTTATTAGACTTTTAGAAAATGAGTTTACTAGTAATTGAACTCATCATTTATAGTAGTGGAATCCATCCAAGAACGATGGAATTTTCTATTTTATAATAAAAATTTTGAGAACGTATAATATGGATATTAAATTACTAAAATAATAATTCCTTATAAAAAAAATTGTTTTTATCATAAAATCATTCAATGCTAGGAATTTATGGGTGTATAAAATGAATATAACATTACTAGTTTGATTGATAACATTACCTCTCCCTTGGAAGTTCATTTATGGGTAAATCCTTAAGATTCTTTAGCATTGTTTTTGGTGAGAAATGTTTTAAATGTGAAGGTAAGAGTGTTTTTTAGAATGTAGGGATATCTTTTTTTAATATATCTTTCCAATAATTGGTGATATTAATTGGTTTTTATCTCCTTTTATAGTTTATTAAGTGTGAGCACTGGTAACTTCTCAATATTTTTCATCAATATAACATTTTCTAAAATGATAATGTCTCAAAAAAAATGTTCAAAAATGGTGTTGTAAAACAAGTAACTTAAGTCCACTCTCCATTATACAATATAAAACAATTTTTTTACATATTTTAACATTTTTCAATTTATTAAACCACTTTTACAATTATTTTCTATTGTTATGACAACTCCACTTTCAATAATAGAGAATAATATTAATGTAAAAACTAAAATTGATATGGAATAATAAAATTAATATGATGATTTCAATTAATGAAACTATTTAATATAATAAAATTTCTATAAAATGTAGAAATTAATTTTAGAATTTGTGAAAAAGTCATGTGAAACCCATTTCATAGAAAATGTTCCTTTTAAAATTACTATTTACTTATTGGATAATATATTAAATTTTTTATATTTTAAGGACATAAATAAGATTATTATAAACAAATTAATGTTATGTTTATTTTAAATCTTTTAAAAACTAAACATTACCAAAATAAAAATTAACTATATCAAAATAACCAAAACTATTTTTTTAGAATTAAAATATATTATTGTTTTATAATATTAACCACAAGTATTTGATTTTTCAAAAAATATAAAAAAAATTAACAACATTAACCCTTAAATACAAATTTTAAAAACTGAAAATTTTTATAAAATTATATATGAAGATTATTTAGTGATAAATTAATAATTCCAACATGTTGGTAAATGCTTTTTCACTATTCCTGAATTTTTTTAAAAAAACCAAACCATTAACATTGTAATATATCCATGGTAAATAAAAATATGCTATTCATTTTTTCCAACTCACAAATGATATTTTAATAATATTATTTTTAATTAAAAAAAATAAATCGAGTGAAAATAGGTATTTAGGAAAACAATTTTTTTTAAATATTTTCATCATAAAATTTTATATAAATTATTAATTAATCTATCGTTAATACATTCCTCATACTAAAAAATAACACACTTAAAAAGTGAAAATTTAAAAAATATACTAGTAGCTTAGTTTCACTTTTTTAGTTAATATCTATAATTATATTTATTTTGTTTTTTTATATTTTTTATTATATATAAATCTATATATATTTTATATTTTCATTTCCACTCTTTATACCTACCAATTCAATGGATTCCTTACAATGGACTATATTTTTGTAGTTTATGTGATTCTTGCTGAACATATTATCAACCATGGTATTTTTTATGGTGTAATATTTAAATAGAACTCTTGTCATTTCAATATACACAATATAAATTAATATTATCATTTAAATTATATTAAATTGAATAAAATACAAGAGGGAAATTTTCCCTCATAAAATCATTATATTCAATTATAGTTTCCATGACCATATGATTGCTCCATAAAACATATACTAGTTGATTGTTCTTATTCAAAATCATGATAGTTATATGTTTTTTAATTTTTACTAGCTGTTACAAATACGAGATATATTGTTCATATTACATATATTTAGAGTTTAGAACATTTGATGGGTATGGTATCCAAATAATTAAAATCACTACATAGAACCCATATTCCACATGGGAGATATAACATCCCCTGATCCATCACTCTCACTTTTGGATGAATCTAGTTGGTCACATGGCCTTAACTGTTCATCCTCATATACTGTTGGGTATTGAATATTAGGTGGGGTGTAAATAAAATAGCGGGGATACTATACCCTCTAGTATAGATTTATAAAAACATATTAACTATTATCAACGTAATATAAATTGAATAAAATAGTAATACACAAGAGATAAAACAAACAATATAGGTAATAAAAAAACCAAAAGAAAATAATGTAATAAAATATTGAAATGTAGCTAAGTGTCATGTTGGGTGAAATTTTGATAAATTTATAAAACAACTCAAATAATTCTCTAAATATCGTAGTCTTGATCCCTGAATCTATCCCATATCCAATATTAAAACCATCCAATATTAGAAAACAACAATATGGTTCTTTTCCTTTCTCTAAACGTCCATCCATGTAATCTTATTTCATAAAAAAGTAACCCAAAATTGGGAGCGAGTAAAAATCGATAAGTCAACATCACTATGTATAAACAATACACGTTTGATTGTAAGTGAAATGAATAAGGATATCTTTATAGGTATTAAATAATCAATTGATAAGATGTAACAATTAACCCAATTAGACACCATCTAAAAATATATATGAGAATGCATCATAAAATTTCCTACTGTAACGTTAATTTCATAGACTAAACACATAACTAGGAAAAACCCCCCATATTACAATTTCCGCATAACTAGTCCAAGAACAATATATGAATATTTCATATCTAAATTTGACCAATGTAAACAAACATAAAACCAAAAAAATTAGGTTATTTTCCCATGAAAATTATCTATATACCCAATGAAATTTCATGGAAAACAATTATTAGTGAATAAATAAACAATTTATATGTTATTAAAACAAAAATTATATAGGAATATACCTTAAAAAGATGGGATCCTAAATCCTTTCTAATATATAATAGATCCTCGACATGATTTTCAAGGAATCACAAAGGGTTATCAACAAACATTTATAGAATCTATTCAAATATATTAGTATCTCCCTTTTTAGTATCTTGTTTAACATGTTAATGCTACCACTATAGTTTCACTAGAGGAATGGTCTTTCCCCTGTGATAAATTTCACTACAGTCCATAGTCCATATCATATGTTCCTTAAAGGATTCATCTACCCCAATCTCAAATTCATCAACTTAGACAATATGATAAGGTATATGATGATGTCTATGTACCTGAAATACACTAATTACACCCTACATGGAATTATTTTTCTTCTAAAGAGACTATAAATATGAAACTAGATTTACCCTCCACACTATATAATGTAACCTGAGACAGATGGGTTCTAGATTTCATTATTTCCTTCTAAAACTTTTTACCAACCTATGTGAAACCCTAAAAAAATCATGATGACCCACCTAAAACTCTAGATGTCATCCCCACTGGTCTTCTTAAGATTTAAACCTACTGTACCTAGTTTTTGACCACTCCCTTATCATCTGAACATACTATGACATATCTAATACAGTACTTGATACACAAGATGCCGAATCACCTACCACTAACAAAGAAAGAGGAAAAACATGTCCTGAAATACAAAGAATCGATGTGTGACATCTACGTCGATGCCTAAAAGTTGTTATTATATAAAACATTTATGAGTTACATATGTTACACCCATGAACTACTAAAATATATCACATATTTTTGTATCATTTCCTCCAAAATATGAATACACCATTCAGATTGGTCATTAGCATTATGTTCATCAGATATAGTCATAATAACATAAAATCCCAAATCATACTAAAGAAACTGATAGAAATGAGATGATAAAAGAGAATAAGTTATAGATATGTTATTTCTCTGAATACTATGACATCCAACTATATCTAACATGAAGAGACATCCCATATAATAAATAATTATGGTTTCCCATTTGGAAAAGAAGGTTGATACCTTCTTCATTCAATATGTAGTCACCCATACCGCCTGACACATATGAGGTTTCTTGTGTTATCGTTTTATGAGGTCCTCACCAACATCAACCCATTTCAATTACGGAATGGGAAGATGTTGTAATAGCCAACCTATCTTTGGATTTTCATCCAATACCAACAATACAGGTGATGCATTGGGCCACAAATCCTACTATCTTGTTCATTACTCTGGGAAACATGAATTATATATAGAGATAGAGATACACCTTTTTAGACCAGGTTATCTTACCTTATAGAATCATTAATCTCCCCCATCATATCCTTATTTAACAATATACAATCCCATACCTATCCATGAAAAAACATAAATTCCACTATAAATATTCCATCCTATTGGTTGATCCACACAATAAATGTTTTCCCTCAAATCTAATATCACCAGATAATATATTTGATCAGTAATTATATAGTACTAATGTAAGAGTAAAATATAATTTGAGGTTATAGATACTAATCCATAAGACTCATGAATATATATAATAATATTATAAATGTGTTCCATCATCCAAACTCATGACAATACACACACACAACATTTGACATTATATTATGGATCCTTAAATTAGCAACAACATTACATTTTCATGATGTATAATTCAGACCCAAATAATAATACTATAAATACTTTACCCACCTCATAAACTAATGGATAAGGTACCACTATGAATTTATAAAACTGAGGATATTGGGGTCCATGTACACAACACGACTCTTACCCAAAAGACAGTGTATCTAGAATCATTGTGTTTGTATTACTACAACTAAACATAGAACATGAATAAGGAAATTATTTTAATGTAGTCTTATCCTTTTGAATCCATAAAAACCACTATGTCCTCATGTATCATAACTTATCATAATCCAACTATGTATGCAACATATTACATGGTAAAAACCTTTCTTGTGAAAAGATAAGTGAGATTTGGTGCTGATATCAGCCTTATATTCAGATCCTGAATAATATATCACAGTCATTTGACCAAACAGAAATTAGACCATTCTTAGTCCTAAAAGTAGACTATGGTATGTTCTATGGTCTCACTCTCAAATAATGATACGATAATCACAAGTGAATCATAGAGGAAAAGTCATATCATCTCAGATGATTCAAGAGATCATTAATGCATGGAAGGGAATATAGTTCATTGATCATCATCTGGTTCAAACTATGATTGTCTATAGAAAGGAACATAATGTCACTAACCTTATTTGAAAAAAAACATGAGATATTCCCAATGAGAGTTATACATTCATCTAAACCTATTAGATCATTGATCATAAAATTTATTTTTTAATTACACAAGCTATAATAGATATATCATATAAGGTGGAATTAAAACTAACTCTTCCTCTAATTGCCTACTCAATCTTGAACTTGATCTCCCACCCTAGAGGTAAGACATATAAATACCTATAAAAATTATTGTTAAACTATAAGAGTATTCTTCTACTACATTCCACCATCATCAAGAAAAAACTATACAATCTAAGATATGAGATAATTCAATATAAACTGAATGATTCCTTCAAATCCATCCTAAATTTCCCACTTAACCTAGTGGAACCATATACATTTTTCTAGAGATAGAATGGAAATAATATTATATAATTGTCAATGTGATCTTGGTACAGAACTATACAATACATTCCCATAATTAAATTGATACATGTCTTTTTTAGCATAAATAGATCAAAAAAGAAAAAATAAATAGAAATTTATATAGAACAATCATTAAAATGCTTGAAATTATAAAACAAAACACCCAATGATGTTTCAATGATCAAGACACCATCCATGATTTATACAAAGAAAAAAAATCAAATTTTAATAAATTTAAATTATAAAAGAATGTGATGATCCTATGTTAGAAACAATTATTGATTGGGTAAAGAATACAAGATTTTTACCATTAATAGTAGAAAGTAATGCATCGAAACTAGTAAGAGTAGAATATATTGATTGCATCTACCATTCCCCTATTCCCTGGGAACTAGTATGCCACCCTTATTTTAATTCATCTATATGGTATATTTTATCCGATACTGGGGTAGCACACCTTTTTACTTGATATAACAATATTGTGGGACTCCATCAACATTTATGCTAATGTTTAGGTGTATTCTTCATAGACTCGCATACCTTTTCTAATCACCATTAATTACTAGTCTGCTATATGCCCCTATTAATCATCAGTTGGTGGTCAACCTACCACAAGTAGGATAATGCAAAATCAGGGTATGGATACTACGTTATTATGTCAAAATATACTAGTATAATAGTTTTATAATGGAACATAGTTCTAATTTATATTCCCTCTACCATGGAAACTCTTCCTATAGTTTCATTGATTATTACTACTTTAACTGGGATTCTCACTAATAGAAGATTAGATATTTGTTTGGTCTATTAAAATATCATAGGAAATACAAGGTGACTATCTTTATATTACCTTTGGCGATTAGAGAATGATGCATCATGTATGAAATATTACTCACGAGAAAAAAATTCACTTATGACCTGATCTCATAGAAAATATTATCCCAAAAATGCCTCACCATTTCAATCCCATTAGCTACTCATGATAGTGGGATGTGAGGAATGTCAGTGAAACCTCATTCATTGTACATCACAAATATAACCTCTTATTTATGGTGAATGTGATACCGAACCACATAATTCTTTAGCATTTCATCATTAATGTGTCTCAATAATAGTTCCTTAATTCCCTTCTAGGATCAATCGTCTTTCTACAAAAAATTATACAAAATGTCCGACTAATGATTTTCAAGTCCAAAAATCATGTATGAAGAATTAATTACCATGAAACTTTTAGGTGTATCATGTTTCTTGAAGATCATATGGACATACGTGGTCAGGAAATTTTCTTCTTTGGGGCCTCCCTCCACATTTAATTTTTGGTGATAATACACTTTAGTATCTTTTATAATGATAGACATCGATGGTATGGTGCAGAAATTGTCTCTTTCAAGGGACCACACTACTCTCAAGAAGATTGTGTGGGGTAGTACATAAATTTTGTACTCCAGTTCTATAAGAAGATCGGGTTCATCTATAGTATGATCATACTAATCGTTGTGCACTTGATTATAAGATAAAAGATGATGATGATTCTTTGATATACAGTATAAACAGAATCCAGATAACATTTGATAAAAACCAAGGACATCCATAATAGGTGACAATAAAAAAGAATCACTGGCTCATAGACTCTCTAAATATTTCATAGAAACATTATTGGAATTACATAAAAACTTAATTATTTAGATTTTATTTAAATATACCATCCTTCTAATTTTACACATCATATATGAAAATCTATCGTGTGAAATAAATATTCCCATATCATGAACAATTATTTTCAATAAACATATATCCCTATCTTCCTATAATGATTTATGAATACTCATTTCACACTCTTCCATTCCAAAATTATAAATCTCATGAAAAAATTTATTCATACCACATGTGAATTACCAATGGAGAAATAATATCAAACATTGAAATTGAAGATCATTATCATAAATCATATCCCTACATAGTCATACTTTCTCCCATACATGGGTTAGAAACCCTATACAAAAGTAAATTTCCAAGTCCTAACAAAACCTAGTTTCCATAAAATATTTTTAAAATAGACATTAAATATAAAATTAAAACCTACCATTAATTCCAACATAAAACATCCCCTTCTTCCGCACATTCTCATGTGGAAAAAATGGGTATGTCAAGAGAAATAAAGAGTGGCTCCCCATAAATAGAATTTTGTCAATATGTAGAGACCCTATATAGAACATAATGGGGAGACAAACCATATGATATAGAGAAATAAAATTAGCATACATTATATCAATGTATTAGAAATAGAAGGAACAATATGACACATTAAAAATCCAAATATTAAAGGTAACTAGTCAAACCATAAATACAAAAAATAATGTAATGACTTGCTGGACTATATATAAATGTCATCATTGACATAATAAAGATGAATGTCTTCAAAACAAAAAATATACACCAATTATTCTAGTCACAATCCCCATGTCAGTCCCATCTTCATAATACAAATCAAATTCGTAGAAACAATCAACAACAATTTTCTTTTACCTTCTCCAAACCTGCATACATGTAACATACATGGGTACAAAATGACTGCTCGAATAGTGTGTGAGTTAACATAGTATCTTGACACCCCCTTGTCTAAGAAAAATATTCTGGTAGTAGGTGTTTGAAATAATTTGATAATCATGGTATTATTTACTTAGAGTTTTGAAATAACAATTAACATTCATTGACACTGTACTATTTTAACATTGAGCATATAACATTAACATGCCATCCAAAAACATAATTCCATGGAATAAAAACATAATTTGGAAGATCCTTCAATATTTGATTATAACCATAATTATACCAAGCCCTATATGTGATCATTTATTCATAACAAGTCTATTCCCTCTATACAATAATTTCATCATAAATGGGACAAGACCTCAATATAATTATTTTAGTATATATGGAACAAGGCAACTATATTAGCATTTCATCTTAATCAGTGCAATCCCTCTATATAAATATTTCAACATAACTATGTAAATCCATCTATATATTCATTTTAATATAACCTATAATTGGTGTAGTAAGAAGATTAATAACACAACATAACATTATATGACACAATGGTCCAAATTGTATAATTACCCTTTTGTATTTCATTATCCCTTTCACTCATCATGTTATGTATTATTGTATTAACATTAAAGGTTACAAAACTATATCATATCAATGTATCACCACTCATAAAAATAAATGAGTGAATCTTCTTCCAAAGTCATCATATCATAATAAATCACATAATATCCCAAGTAATTTTATTCAGGATTGAAGAAAAATTCTATGTCATTATCTTTAATTTTTAGGCAAACACTATGTATGGATACAAGACTTGTCTCAACACTATTGGATCCAATGGGATTCAAGGAGTTTCCCAAACACATGATCTTCATCACCATTGGGTTAAAGATAAGAGGATGTACAATGAATGATAATGTGCTCGGAGTGTAGAGTGAAAAAAAACCACCGGTCACGATGAATTAATTCCATGGAAAAAATATATATTTTTTAATTAAAAATACACTAAAAACATGTTTCGTCAGGTTAAAAATAATAAAATTATATTTTTCATTGTGTGAAAATAACTCATGACTTGTAAAAAATTTACATCCTTATATTATTTTGGGTATTCTCATGAAAAAATGATTCATGTCGTGTGTTCCGTACAAAACATGAATATTATCATCAAGAAATAATGAATGCATTTTGCAATATATTTTCTTAAAAATCCCTCAACTCCCCATGAGGCAAAGGAGAAAAACTTTTTAACCTTACACAAATTTGTACATGTACTCTATTAAATAAATAAAACATATAACTACTATTATTATTTCCTTTTCATTAATAATATCTATACATCTCGAAATAAAATCCTTGGACACTACAGAATAATATTAAAAAAACACAAAATAAAATAGGATAATCCAAAACTGAATGAGGAATATAATAAGAAAATATTAGAACATAGAGGAGAGTTTTATAGGTAGTTTTATGAAATATCCTTCCAACAAAACATGATAAATGATTTGGAATAGGCTAATGTCATTTACACTCTATATTTTGTTATTCCTAAACTCTTGACTACAACACCTAGAAATATATAGAGGAAAAAATTATCTCTAATTTTAAATTCTATTTCATGTAAATGGTTATAATCATTACTTTTATATTGACTATGTTCTTCTTTGATGGGATATCAATAGTTTATAATTTTTCAACAATTTACTTAAATATATCATGTCTTAGGATATTCAATTCATATAATTCATCTATGAACACTTGTTCTAAACATCGCTTCCAAAATATTGATTATTATGGGTCCAATTTGATAACTGAGTTGAAATATTTATTCCAATAGAACATTATAAAAGGAATATTATATTCATGGACTCCCTTGAAATTAATAGAGCATGATCTAAAAATATTTTTATGTTCTTGAATATTACATTTATATATACCACCATTATGAGGGTTGTGGGTTGTAGTATTTTTTAACTCATAGTTTTCAACATGTATAAGAATATTCAAAAACATTGGGTTAATATTAAATATTGATCAAAGTAAATATAATATTTGTTTTTTGGTGAATCAATACCACATAAATAATGTATACACATTCAAGTTGATTGACTGAGAAGTCAACTTAAATGGATATACAATGAGAAGAATTTGTAAGATAATCCACCACATCCCATATGCAATTTTTCCCATTAAATGTATTTGGATGACCCATTATGAAATCAATAGTAATTATTTTTATTTTATTTTTTGTGTAAGAAATAGTTGCATCATTTGTTTTTCTTCATTTCAACCATCACCTAATGACACACTAAGAACATTGACGAATGTTGGAAAATCTCTTTCATTAAAAATGTTCCATAGATGGTGTTCTTGGATCTCTCAAATATATATTTTTGTTTCTTAGGTGTATTAAGAATGTCGATCAATGATAATAAATTTTTAACTCATTCATTATCATCGAATCATATGGAAAATAATGTCACTTATCAAATATGATTACTCCCAAATTATAAGTATCTATCATAATGGATTTTTCATCCTCATAACACCTGAATTCATATATATTTATAGATAAAACTATTAATATTTCCATATCTTATCATATAGATATGGATTACCAGTGATTTTAAAATGGTTTTACAATGTTATTTACTTCATAACTTCCATTTCCATCTTTTCCATGTACATGATGAACATATCCTTCAAAATAAACATTATATCAAAGTTGGTTTGGTATTTCATACATAATACATATATAAATTTGATTTACATAACCATATTTTAATAGATTAAGAAATAGTAATACTTGATCTTCTATAACTATATTTGTTTGCACATGTTGGGAACCTTCTATATGAATGTATTTTTCAAGCTATAATTGTGTGTGTATATAAAATATTTAATTCTATAGAGATAATGCCTCAAAATTTCAATAAAAAAATTATTAAGGCCAACTCATGATCATAAATTGAATAAATATGTTCACTAACCATGAACTATATTTAGGTAAAGGCAATCAATCAATCATTATTCAAGAGTACAGAACCTTCCTCAATTTTGGATACAAAAATGTAGATCAAAAACCATTCCCAACATGCAGGTATGTGATTAATTTTTTTTGATTTTCTATTTACTCAAATATTTTAATAACTTTTCAAATACATTATTTGTTACATAATTCACTAAATTTTGATAAATCATTTTTTGATGGAATTAATATATTTATAATATTATCCAAAAACTCAAAATAATTACATGATAATCCATTTAATGTAGGAATCTCTATCAAAGATGATGGTCTAGGACAGCCCTTATCTAGCTTAGATTTGTTTGTTTCTATAGTTGTTCCCTTACATGAGTTAATATTCCCCATTAATTATACATTCTATAAACATAAAAAACATATAATATAAATTTTTTATAACTCCTCATTCCTTAATGTCTTCAAAATAGCATTCATATTCTTCTCATGATCCTCCTTTCATTAGGAGTATATAAAAATGTATTATAAAAACACTTTGTAAAATTACATGAGTTAATATATGAAGAATATTTTAATATTTTTAATGATGAACACTATAAAATTTATGAGTACAAATGGAATATCTTGGAACTCATACCGCGTGTACCTTTTATGAATGGAAGGCTTTAGAAAACCCCATGTTTTCACATGAGGATATTTTGACCAAAGGTTCACATTAGATATGTATTGGACTTTACAAAATTGATTTAACAATTCATTAATCTATGAAATTGGATAATTATTGATCATCATGAACTTTTTTATTTTGTGATAGTTGACAAAGAGATATATAGACCCATTAATCATTTTGATAGTGCGGATTATTTCACCCCTTGATTAAGTATATGGGTGTATGAAACCCATGTCATTGTGTTCATTAAATTTCATCATCAATTTATTCATTTGAATGGGTTCTATTATATCTGGCATCTTGGATATCAAAATTGATTGACTAAGAAGATTAATTGACACCTCAATATCACAGTTGGGAGGAAGCCATGGAAATTATTAATTGAATGAATTTGTATAATCCCTTTCAATGGGAATGTACTCAATAATAGTTCTCTCATATTAACCAAATATTATATCTTGATGTTCATACTTATAATGTAATAATATTCCAGATTATTATGATTATTCAAAAGGGTTTACATTACCCTCGTTATTATTTTATAGATTGGGAGGATAATTATTGATATAAAAGTGATTTTTCATCTCCCTGATATTGGTGTAGTCCATATATAGTGAAAATAATCTCATTCCTATATAATATAAAATTATACTGATTGAATTATGAATTTATTTTTTGTATGTTTCATCCCATAATTATAAATCAATTGGTTTTTTATGTAAATAAGAATAAATTGTTACTTCATCCATATTTTTCATGGATAACATGACCTCCACGTTATGCGGTGGTGTTTAGATATATAATGTAATTATATATCATAATATTGAGTCTGTATAACTATAATTAAATAGTTTGTTAGCTATTATTGATTTAATAACTAACATACCTAAAAAAATAGATTTCTTGATCTTCTAACATTTTAGTATTACTTATTCCCACCCTCCATCTCTAGAATTGCGGGCTGTTGTTGATTATCACTAAAACCCCATATATTCATGAATTGGTTTAAAAGTGTCCAAATTCCCTATCGTTAAAACATTATATAACATGATTATTATTGGTTAGGTTGCCAAAAATATCATATATATTTATTACATTGTTAAAATTTAATATTCTATAAAAGTCGAATCCAACATGTCATTGGATGAAAAATGATTAGAGTTTATATCGGCTATTTTCATAAACTATATTATTTCATGGAAGATATTAATAAAATACACCACTTATCTTCCCACATAGGATATTTCATTAGTATACACAAGTGAAAAAAAATCATTAGAACATAGTGAAAGGAATCATAGGAAAGTGTGAGATCAAATTTATAGTAAGGGTAAACATAAGATTTAACAATAAATTATAATAATCAATTAAAGGATAAGAATAATGGTTTTATTTCATGATCATAAGTTATAGTAATCATCCCCATTCATTCAAAGAAAATTTCTCAAAAATAATTGAATAAGTATATTGGGATACAAAATCCAGCAGTCATAGGTGGGTGAAATAATAAATAATAAATAATGACGCCTATGATCATATGATATTCATATAACCTATGTTTGTGTCATAAAAATAAGAATAAAAATAGTTTCCTTAGTCAAGATTCTCTACTAAGGATTTCATAGTGGTTTGGGTTCACTCTTTATTCAATAATGTCATTAGTCAATATTTACTCTTATAAATATATTAGTGAAAAGGGTCCCTTAAAAAACTAGGTGATTCCCCATTCTAAAAATTATTATATAATAAGGCATCAATAATTTCCCAATTCATTAATGGGATATATAATTCATGGTCCACCAATTTGGGATTGAAAATAAAACATATGTGTGAGAATATATTCTAAATAAATAATTGTTCATCATATAATAGACCATTTCAATATAAAATTCTTTATTAAAATTCCATCATTTCATTATATCATGACTTATATAAGTGAAATTGGTTTTATAAGGTTTTATCCTTTACTTATCTAACTGGTGTGAATGAATTTTTTTTGGCACAATTAACCTTATATAAACAAAATAATACATCTAGATAAATAATACATATGATATCATATAACCATATCCTTAGTGATACACAAATATCCTTATTGATTGTTCACATAGAAGAAATATTCCATTAAAGGTCATTTGAAACATTCATTAAGATCATGTGAAAATATATGTTTATTTTCAAAAAAATTAATTAAATTTTTCTATAATATTGGTAAATTATTTTCTTATAATCTAAAAATTGAAATATTTAGTATAATATTCAAATTCATAAATGGTCATGAATAATGGTAAATCTATTGATTATATATTTATTAAAAAAACCTTTAATATCATTATAATAATCCCAAAATGGAATGTTCAGAATCTATTATATGTAATTTTATTTTTAAAATATTTAAAAATTATAAATATATTATAAAAAAAGACTTATAAAATTATTTCATGTCTATATAAAAAATCATAAAACTACTTTTCAGTGTATAAACATGGAAAAAAAACATTGACCATGGAGGAAATATGATTAGATTTTCATTAAAAATATTTTCATGAATTTTTTACACACCAAGTAGGAAATGATAAAAATAAATAACAAATACATAAATAAACGTTGGGTATGGGAATATATGTGGTTTAAATGGATATATATACATACACACACACACACATATAAATATATATATCCCTCAGAATTTATTTAAGCAACAAAAATCAGTATTACAGTAAAATTGAATCATAAAACCCAAACATAATGTTTCTTCATTCTTTATAGACATTAAAATATTATTTACTACATATATAGTTTTATTATAATTATATTATAGAACGACATTGGTACATAAATTTATATTTATTGATCTTAAAAAATTTAGTTAATTATTTTTTAATACTTTTATTTTTAAATTGAGCATCTGATGAAAAAATTAGTTTTTATAAATAATTTGGATTGATGGTTATAATAAATTTACCTTATTCACAAATTCAACAAATCAATAATACTAATCATGAAATAACTATCATAATTATTCATCTCATAAAATTGTATAATCATTTATATTCATTGGTGATGAAAAATGATCCATATTGTTTTATGGAGATAATAGTCCCCAAATACACAAATTAGACTTTATCATTATCCAATGATTGGAAAGGTAAGATGGAGTATATGGAATTATATATAATGAAGAATAATTACTTATTAAATATCACATATAAACATTAAAACAATTATAGTAAATAATCATGAGTGATTGTGATTAAAAATATCTCATATTGATATGTGGTGTTGGTAGTTTACATATATGCATGAGAGTTAATTTCCATTAACATTTGATTAGAAAGAGAGGTAAAATAGTTGATTCATTAGTATAATATAAATTAAATATATTAATGAAACATAATAAATTATTTTTTAGTTGATACCATCGATTATAATGTATTAGAAGAAGAAATAATATTTAATGTACTTATTAATAGTTTTACCTCTTTATTGAGAAATCACATTTGTCTTACAACATAATTATAGAAATTATTGTATTTGATCAAAACAATAACTATATGTTATGTGTAGTGATGTTAGTAAGGGATCACGGTTGGTATTATCCATGATTGATGCCTCATTATGATAGATTAAGATAGTATTTATGGTATCCATTTACAATCGAGTAAGTGGACACACTAGAATATTTTGAAAATATTAAAATATAATAATGTAATACTCAATTCAAGTGGGTAAAAAATAAAAAAGAATCATATAATTGAAGGATAATGTGTCTTCATAACCTTAACTAATGGGTTTGAAATGAAATTATAATAGACCTCATCCACACCTCCCAATATTTAAGATGATTCAAAATAGTAATTCAGGTCTAAGTCCATATGTGGGGTGACTATACCCTTAGTATGATGTCCTAGTATCAACAGTAATAAATAAAAAAATAAATGAAAATCAGAGTAAATATAGAAACTACATAAATTAAATTCATATAATAGACCACAGAGTGGTAATCCTCCAATGATTATAAGATTTATATTAGAAAATCCAATGTAAATATATAAACAATCAATGTGGTACTCATTTGTTAACCCCACCATGATCCATATCCACACTTCCCTACTCAACTATCCACTATAGGGCCATTTCCATTCCCATATTCTCTAGTTGTAAAATATATAAGTTCAATAAAATTCCAAAATAGGGCCTGATTACATGGATACATAGGACAACACCAATCCATTCTTACCATATGTTCCCAATATATATATATATATATCTAAACATATGTAAATTATTAATAAACAAACATGTTCCAAGTTATTGTTCGATGAATAACCCACCGTGAACCATTTCCCCACATGAATTGGGTCATTGATTGTATGAATGTCGAGAAGTGTACCTCATTCAAGGTAAGAAAGATTACCAAACTTGGCTAGTGCTTGTTTATAGGACAAGACATGTTTCTCTATGTCAGAATGTCACCCCACCCTTCTTGTGGTTGTTATATATATGCCACACATTCCATCAAGTAAATACCTGACCTTCTTAACCTTATAATCACCCACAATGCAAGTCCATAAGAATCATTGTCTGATATCTCCCAGCAAGACAACAATCATTAACCTTTATATATATTTACATTCCCTCCAATACGGACATTATTATTTTTCCATGTTGGGTAAGAAACAACATATTCTTTCCCCAATCCAAAGATAAAAACACCCACCTTTACGGATTCTATAACTACATAACTCCCAACCTGAATTATACAATTGTGTATCTCAATTATATCTAGATTTCCACTATTCCTTCCCATCTATAGGAGTATCCACATCTAACCTTAAATATGTTAAGACTCCACTAGGTTTTGTACCCCCTATACACCCAACCTCAAGGATCTACCTAATAATCATGATACATGTAACAAAATTACATAGGATATGAAAAACAAAGAAAATTTATCTCATATAAAGGGACAATAAGACACCCCAAGATAAAATTTAGGATAATCACACATAAAAAATCACGCCTATGACTATTAAAAAACCAACAATAATCATAGATAAATCCTGGGTTTGATTAACATAAACATTATATCACAACAACATCAAATATACCATACCCATAATGGTATGGAAACTCAAACCAAAAAAAATATGACATCACCATAAGATCTTTTGAATGTTTCCTTAACTGAATAATGTTCACACAACAACTAGAAATATTATCACACATAAATTATTCATAAAACCTAATCCATGTATTTTTATTATAGAAGAAATAAAAAATTACATGTGAGAGTACATTATCTCTACTAGATAATTTTTGGAATCATCATTTCTATCCAACACATTAATTATTGATTTTCAACTCAAGAATAATTATATTTCAATAATTATCATTTAATAATTTATTTAAAAGTTTCATTTTAATTTTTTTTGATATTTTATTTTAACTGAATTCATTAAAATTCAAAAACTATGAATGAAAATACCGTTTTTCCTTCAAATAAAAAAATTGTATTTACCATTTTCTATTTGAGATGAATCCATCTATTTTTATGATATTTAAATATGACAAATATAGACAAAGATATTGAATAAATATTTTTTAAACAAATAAATAAACAATATAAGAGGGATGGAGGAGAGATTGAGAGATGAGGCATGTTATAGTGGAGAGGTTCATCCACCCATTCTTCAAATATTTTTTCATATTTTTTCAATGTTTAACATTAATTTTCTTTAATATATCTTCATATGGTTTTAATTCATTTATTTTTCATTATATTTTTTCCTTCCCTCTCCTATAAACATATTTTCACCACCCCTACTCTCATTATACATTTTTTAGAACCTCCATAAATATAGTTATTCACCTATTAAATATATTTATTTAATAAATATATATATGTACATGGAAATTATATATATATTCACCCACACCCACACCCACACCCACACCCACACCCAAAAAAACACACACACACACACACATATTTAGTTCATACATACATACATACATTATAAATATATATAGACCCATATATATATATACATCCACAAATATATATATATATATATAACTAAAATTTAAATATACCATTCAATTTGAAATACAAAAATAATATTAATTTACAAAATTAATATTAATAATCATGAAGAAAACATTAATTATTACTTATCACCACTCATAGTCACCAATAAAATTTTAAGCACAAATTCTATTAATAACAGAATAGTTAATGAATTTTTTATTAACCCCATGATTGCATCAATTTATCACATATAATAATTTTAGAATTATTTCATTATTATGTAATAAATACACACCCATGGAGAAACATTTTGTTTCATTAAATAAAATTTTATTACAATTGTAATTTAAATTTTAATGTCTACAACAATAATAATTATAATAATATATTTATTTTTTACCTTTTGTGTTATTTAAACATATACCAATGTGCACAATGTTCATGTCACACATAGGGTAAATACCACATCTCTTACCTTATGATATTTATTGGTTTACCACATGACAAACCTTACGTGAGATATTCCAATATTTTGAAAAAATATTTTCTTGCATAATATAATATATTTGGTATGTTTATTAATAAAAAATTATTGCTCTATGAGCCAATAATTACATAAAAACTCAATGCATGCCCCTAAAAATATATTATAGAAATTATACATTGTTAATATAGAATTTACCCATATATAATGATTTAAAAATCTAATTATGTGAGTTTATTGAATTTTTTATTTCATTACATAAAAATACTGATAAATTATTTGACAAAGAGTGTGTTGTATTATAATTTTTGAAGATATTAAAATTAACACCCTCTATTGAATTCTCATACTTGAAAAGAACATCTAGTAGATTTTTGGAACAACTCAATACACCATTTTTGAGCATAAAGATCATTCTCTCACATATCCATAATATGATGAACAGTATGAACATGTTCAATATCATATACAGTTTGAGGGGTCACACAAGGTTCTCCTAAGAGTGTACCCCTAAAACATGGTATATCCATCATATTATTAACCCATGTCTCAATCACAACAATTTAGTCAACACCATAACATTTATAATGACAAAACCACATGCGAAATTAAACTAATCAAATAATATAATGACATATCAAATAATATGTCAATAAATATATCAAATAAGGAAACATTTCTAAACAGATGGTACAAAAGAATGAATTTATTAAAGAGGTATTATGATTTATAAAAATGTTAAATATATGGAATGTGAACCCACATACCAAATCATGATGAATGAAAGTACACAAAATCCCCTAAATCACATATAAATATCAAGTGATTAACCTAAGGTTAATTTAATCTATCTTAATTGGAAAAAATATATTCCCATTTAATGGTAACATGGTGGTCCAGTATATAGTGATGGCCAAAAACTATGATAAGTACCATACCAGAATCCTAGAGTCTTAAATATAGTAACTCCTATATATACTACCCCAAATCGAAGAAAATAAAATAAAACATAATAAACCTATTCCATTGAAACCATTTTTTATCATCCAAACCCAAACCATCTGGTATGAGACGAAATGCTATGGGACCTCATGTGCACTACCCATACCCAAGATATTTTCCACCAGTTATGAGGGTCTATGTACATTTTTGGGGTAAGTATTCCCTGAGTATCATATCAAGGGATCATTGTTAATAAATGAGAAATTAAAAAACTATTGTAAATGTTGAAACATTACAAATTAATTAAACAAATTAGATTATTAATTGGTAAGAATGTATAGAATATAATAAGTAGATAATGAAATGATAAGTAAATAAACAAGAAATATGTGGGTCCTTTTGTGTCAACTCAGGTCTGCTCCAGCTCTAAGATCCAATGTTCATCAATCCACCATAGGTTACTTAACCTTCACCAGATCTCTCATCATGATATATAAAAGTGTAGTGAAATAATATATAAGGGTATGATTACAAGACTAATTTGTACAGAAAAAATTATTCTATACGACAAGTGGAAAAAATATATAATAGTGTAAATCATGGTATTTGTAAATTTGCAATAGGTATATATGTGCCCAGTGATTGGGCATTGACTACGTAGCCATAAACCCAAACCCCACTACTTCAGATCATTGCTGGAAAGGATAAAAATAAGTCACATACCTATATCAAGGTAACCATACTCACTCCACCAAGCTTGTGGTTTGAAAAACAAATATGAATGTTTTCACCATTTCAAAATATCCCAACATGCTTCTGCTGATTGTTTCAAGAACATTGCTTGTTATGTTAGTTCGATAAACAGATCACTTAGCTTTTTAATCAAACATGACCCAATTTCAAAGGATGTTATGTATGGTATCTTCCATTAAGACACTATTCATTTCCCTCTATAGAGTTATCCACAAATTCCTTTAAGGAAGTTAGGAATTTATCATTTGGGGTAACCCTCCACTGATTATTTCACCTATATATGAGTATACATACCCATTTATATGGATGGTAGATCCATATAAATCCTATCCTCAATGTTCCTAATCAATATCATTGTTCCTTACTACATTCAAGTTTGTTTCTCCCTCAATAAGAGTAGTAACATATGTATTTTAGAATTTTTGGATTTTTTCTAGTAGGGTAACTACATACTCCAAACCTCAATGTTTTAAATGAGTGTCTCAGTAATTATAACATAATTCCATTAGATATAAAACACATGAATAATATATAATATATAAATGAGTGATAATCCACAAAAATATCAAATTCAAAATAATGACACATAAAACATAAGCTCACATATACACTCATGAATATCAATACAATAATGATTTAGTCCATAATTACCATCATATCATGATGAATTCATATATACAAGTCCCATAATTGTATAAAAACTCCAACATGAATGTTTTCAACATCAATGCTTCAACATAAATGATAGATACATCAATGATGTCATCAACCAAACCACATTGACACAACAACCAAAAATATGACTTCATGCATATGCTTCCTAAAACCTAAAATTGTTAATTTATTTGTAGAAAAAAATTAATATTACACGCAATATATGGTCATTTTCTTGGATAATTTAGAAAATACAATTTTATTATAATGAGTGTAATTGAAATTTTCTCTCAATAATAATTATCCTTATATAATTATTTCTAGGAATTTTTCTTATTGTTTGTATTTTTCTTATTATCTTACGGTATTTTATTTTCAAATATCCCTTTAAAATGTGAAATTCTTATTGATAATTACATTCATCCTTAAATAAGGATTTAGTTTTTTTCATGTTGAGATGAATCCAAAAAATATGATGAAGCATCAATCCAATCAATTTTGATGTTGATATTGAAGAATGATGTTTGAAAAAAATATTAATTTAAAAGAGATAGATGGGATTGTGAGATATAAGGCATGATAAAGTTGGGAGGTTAGTGAACAAATTATTCTAAAATCATATAGTATATTATTTAACAAATTTACTTCATTTTTTAAATTCATTCACCATTAAATGATTTTAAATATTTTAATTATTAATTTATTTATTTATCTTCAATTATTCTAAATATCCAATTCCACTATAAAATAGTTTATTAATTTTGTTAAATAACAATAAACACATTTTTTCAGTGATAAAATATATCTATTTGACACAAATAAATATATAAATACACAATATATATATACAATGACATAAAATCCATATATAAATATATATCTAACTTACATATATATTACCCATATATATATATATACATGCACTATATATATACACGTGCATATATATATATATTCGTATATATATACCCATATGTATATATATACAATCTATGTTTTCATAAATAAATAATATTATTTTCCAAAATTAATAGTAATAACAATTAAAATTATTATATTTATTGTTATTTATCTAAAATTAAATTCACCATTTTGATTTTAAAAATGAATTCCATTAATAAATGAATATATAATAATTTTTTTATTAACTATACAATTGTATTTATTTTTCATGATTTATAATTTGATCCTTATTACTTTTATGACCGATACATATACATAGTTGGGGAAATGTCGATCATCATTTAATTGAATTTTGTTAAATATAAAATATCAATTTTTTAAATAATAATTATTATAATTCTTTAATTATTAATACCCTTATGCATGATTTAACTAAATAAATGATGTCCATAGAGGTCACATCACGCTTAGGGTAAAACCTACTTTCCAAATATAATGATGGTTTCAAGTTTCTCTTATTATACATTGCTCGTGATATATTTCAACATTTTGAAAACATAGCACACAAACATAATAATATATATTCAACATCATTATTAAAAAAAAATCAAGGCTCTACCTGACATATAATTATGTTCTATCAATGTGTCTTACTATTAGAATATTCAATAGAATATTCAATATTATTAGCAGAGATTCCACTATTACGAAAATACTTTTAATCATTTATTATTTGTATTTTCTTGAAAAATTTTCAATTTTCATATATAAATACGAATAAATTTTTTACCAATGGGGTTTTATTATCCATTATTTTTTTGAGGATTTTACAATTTTCCTCCTCTATCAACATCCAATCTATTAGATGTATCACTCTAGAAAATTTATGAACAACCCAGGCTAGAAATTTAAAACATTAGAATTATGCCCTCACATCTCAATAATAGGTGGAACATTAGGAATTTATTCCAAATAATATACAATCCATGGGATCATGAATTGTTTTAGTAGAAGTCGACCCATAACCGAAGGTAAATTTATCCATGCATTGATCCTCTTATAAATCTCTACATGTCAGTAATAGTAATCATATATATTCTAACATAATATAATGTTAAATTAAACTAATTATAAATAGAAAATATATAATACACAACATTTAAACATATATATCACATCATTAAACTATCCCTAGTATATTGTAATGAACCAGGAATTTAATAAATGAAATATTAAGTCATATAAAAATAGTTATATATATATGGAATGTTAGTCTACATGAACGGTCATGATTCAGGAATGTATGTGATATATCATAAATCAAGAATCGATATCATGTGAATCACCAAATTTTATTTTATACAACTATAATCGTAAAACATTAATTTCCATTTTATAATCAACTGGCTATCTATTTTACAATATTGGTTAGATATAGTGATAGTTCCCTATACTACGTCTTATCCATCCTAACTAATGTCTATCTTATCCCAAATCAATTAATGAGAAAATAAAATATTGTAATCTCAATCTGTTGATACCATCTTATAAAATCAAAAACCATGCCACCAAGACCAATAAATAATTCTAGATAACTACTTATGGGAATCTCCATAGTCAAGATGTATTTTAATATCAGTGATGGTATATTTCCATTATTGAGGAGAATATATCCTTAAAATAATGTCAATGAATCAATAATAAAAAATAAAAACATAGTAAACAAAATGATTGAATTTGGATAGAATAACTTTCACACAAATAAGACCCCAGTGAGTGGTAAGCTTATCAAAAGTATTTTTAGTAGATAATAAAATGACATGTAAATAAAAAACAATCTAATAGTCCCTCAATGTTCACCCTATTCTCCTGTAACTATATACTATATAACTCATCCATCCCCCAAAGGGTCTTTACACTTTCCCAGATCTCTAGTCAGAAAATCTACAAGCACACCAAAATGAATGAATATGTTTTTATTATAAGACTCAATAGGACAAAAAAATGCACCATTACCATAATTGAAAAATATATATAATAGTTTATGTCATGAAAAAATTAAATGATCAATAAAAGCACATGTGGCAAGTCAACATTAGCTAAATCAGATTCTACAAACCTCATCCACAAAAAAAACATCTTCTCATTACTAGTAAGGATATTGAAAAGTCGCATACCTCTAGAAAGGTAACTAATCTCCACCAACCCAACAAGTGGATTTCAAAGGATGTATGCATGTTTTACATGTCTACAGCTCACCACTATTCCGATTGTTATCATAAGAATGTTGCATGTTTGGTCAGATCGATTCCCGACCCACTTAACCTTTTTATCACACATCACCCAATATCATTAGAAGTTATATATGATCTCTACCAGAAATCCACATTGGTTTTCCTTCTATTGTAGAGTCCATGAATACCTTTAAAGACGTTAGTAATGCATCATGTAGTGTAAATTGCCATTGATTCATTCCCTTATAATGGAGTATCTATTACAACCGTTAAGAATGTTATATTAGTATAATTACCATTATCAATGCTCTAAACTGGAATCCCAGTTCCTTCAAGATAGACCCTATTTTCCGACCTATAATATTCTATCCATGTATGAATTTTAGTATTCTAGGACTTCATTAATTTAGGTAACTAAATACACAAAACCTCAAGGCTCAAACTAAGTATCAAAATACCTACAGAAAGATTCCAAAGACTTTTCAAAACAAAAAGAATAATATCATTGAAGGGGATGATAAAACACACCAAGATTGAAGTCAAGATTATCTGATTAAAAATCCAAAAACTACTCAGAAACCCCATTTAATCTTTGAATAAACAAGGTTTAGTCATGAATAATCATTATATTATGATTACATCACTTAAACACAGACCATAATGGTAAGGAAACTCGAACCTCAAAGGCACTGATGTCAACAAAAGTATTGTCATCAGTTTCTTCATCCGAACTATGTTCACACAGAATCTAAAATCATGTTAGCATTCCATGGATTATAAAAATAAAAATTGATATTTTATTTTTAGATGGAAAAAAATATTTGATAGGATAACAAATTCCCTCAACTAGTTAATTTCTAAATTTACATTTTAGACCAACAAATGCACTAGATATTTTCCCCTCATAAAAAATTATCTTCCGATAATATATTATATATTATCATTTGAATTTTTTTAAATGATCCAAATAAAATATGAAATATCATATTAAAATTTATTTTTTACTTTCTAGAACAAAAAAATTATTCAGATTCTATTCATAGAGGCAAATACAAGGGCTCCAACAATGAACCAATATGATCAATATCGAAAAAAATATTGAGACAATAAATTTTAAATATATAATAAAATATTAAACACATAGAATATAGATAGAAAAGAGAGAAAATATATTAATCATTAACATATAGAAATAAATAATATGATATATATATATGTATAATTATCCACATATAGATAATATTATTTCTATAATTAATAATAATAATAACAACAAAAAACTCTATAAATAATATTTATCTCTAATTATAGTAACCATTAACATTTAAAACAAGACTTCCTTGAAAAAATGAACAGATAATTTGTTTTTCATTAACTACACAATTTATTTTCCTTATCACAAGTAATAATTTTATTATTTTGACATTGACTGCCAATAAAAAAACACATAGAGAAAGATCACTTGAAATTTATGTGGACTTTATTATATTAGTAATTTCCATTTTAATTTCATTATCAAAAATAATAACAATAATAATAATAATAATCCTAGCATGAAATTATACCAAATACCCGACAAATAAAAAACATATCATTCTTAGATTAAAACCCACATCATATATGAAATGGTAGTTTCAGATCACTCTTACCAGAAACCTCTTAGGATATAATTCATTATATTTTAAAAGATCATGCACCCATAATATAATATATCCAATTTTTTATTAAAACAATACCGATACTTGATAGGCCATTGAATTTTACACTATCTCATTGCCTTACTATGAATATATTCTATGAAATATTCTAAATTGTTATTAGGGATTTTTTATTAAATAAATAATTTAAATATATGATTATGTGATTTTATTTAAATTTTACATTTCAATATAAAAACACTATTAATTTGTTTAAAAAGTGTGTTTTATCATCATTAGAAAAAATGAGGATGTTTTAATACAATCCCTATATTGATTTCTCATCCATGAGATGTATCTATAAATGAAGCTTCTGAATAACTCAACCACTGTGTTCAAACATTATACTCTCACTCACTCATATCCATAATAGGAGTAACATTTGGAAAATATTAGAAATCATATCCATCCTAAGGGGTCAAAAATAGTTTTACCAGGAGTTTACCCATAACCCAAGGTACGAACCTATTAACATTAACCTTGGTCATCATCCATACACTATAGTCAAATTAATGAAATATACCCTATAAAAAATAAACATAGAGCAAATAAATTATAAAAATTAAAATATATCAAACAACATGTCAACAAATTTATTACAAAAAGAATCTATCCTAAACAGATAGTAGAAAGAATGGAGTTTATTTAAAGAATTACTATTTAACATTACAATAGTTATGAATGTGGGATGTGAACCTACATGACTATTCATGATTCATGAATGTACATTAAATATCATAAGTCACATATTTACATCATTTTCATCACCTAAGGTGATTTTAATAAATATTAATTGTATAACATAAATTCCCACATTATTGTAACTTGGAGTTCCACTAAATTGTTTTGACTAGATTCTATGATAGTTACACTACCAAAATATCGACTTTCTAAACTTTAGCTTATCATGTCTCAAATCCTGGAAACAAGTACAAGTTATTCAACCTAGTCTTTTGATACCATTTTGCAACATTTAGACCCTAACCATTGGATCTAATCCAAAATTCCATGTGACCTCATGTTAACCTCCCCATACACATGAAGTTTATAACTAGATGTGATGGAAATAGTCCATCCATGGAGATATTATACCATCAGTATGATGTCTTAGGCTCAATAATAATTACTAAGAAATAATAAAAAATAATATTAAATGTTTCATATAAATAAATGACATACATATAAGTTCGAATAAAGTGAAAATATGGTCTAAACTGTAAACCATAGATAATATACTGTAAATTAAATAAACATATGATTAATCAGTCATATGACATTGGACGTGTCCTTATCTGGTTTAATTCTCCACAGCTCAACCATACATCTTAGGGCCCTTACCCATCACCTATCTCTATTCATGAAATTTACAAGCATACCAAACATTTAAAGTATGGTGTGAGTTAAATGCTATGCAGGACACCACTAATATGTATTTACCATAAATGAAATATATATGTAGTATTTTATATCATTACATAAGTTAATTCTAAATATATATACATCTTCACATTCATCATGTAATGGATAAGCCACCATGAACATTGAACTGACCATATTTGGATCATTGCTAGTAAGGATATCAAGAAGTCACAGACCACTATCAAAATAACTAAAATAAACCTACTTATTTGCATGTTAATACATGATTAATTCTCATTATACTATTTCAAAATATCACCAAATCCTTATGGTGGTTGTCATAGGATCTTTACATCTTCTTTCTGGATGATACTCACCCCCCATAACCTTTTAATCACCCAGGAACCAAGCCCAATAGAAGATATGTGTATTATCTTTTAGAGAGATACCATGAATTCCTCTATATGTGGGTATACAATCACACCTTTTAGGAATCTTGGAATTTTATAGGTTGGGTAACCATCCATTGTTACTTTCCAATTTAAAATTGTATCAATGACAACCTTTAAGGACAGTAGGACCATAGAAATTCCCTCATAATGATGCCATATCTATTTCTCTATTCTTTCTAGCTCAAAATTGTGATTTCCCCTCTATAATAGTTTCAACATCCACCATTATAGACTATGGGACTTCATTAGTTTGTTTTAATACATACCAAAAAATTCAAGGCTCCAACAAAGAGTCTCAAAACATGTAGAACAATTCTACATGCTATTCAATACACAAACAATATATGTCACATCATGGAAAGATACATCACACCAAGATAAAAGTCATGGTAATAACACATAAGAATGTAATCCTATGTCTACTAAATCACTTACATGATTCATAGAAGAAAAATGTGTTATTCTATTATAAACGTCTTACCATGATAACATCATATATACATGGTCCCAAATGGCGACGAATAGAGTATATCAATGATGTTGATTCCAATATAATATTTGATGAATGTTTCCTCTCCCAAACTATGTTCACACATGGTCCATAAACACTATAAAATGACAAGGATTCCCAAAACCAAATCTGTATATTTTATTCCCAAAAGAAGTAAAATATTACATGAGATAATAATTTTTCAATCCTGGATAGTTTCCAAATTATAATGTTAGGACAATCCTTTCATATAAAAAAGTTTCTTCATGAATAGGTATCTTTCTATAATATTCTTCAAATAATTTATTATAAATGTCATTTTTCTAATTATATTTCGATAATATATTTTATATAATCCATTTAAAATGTAAAAAAATATTATTTAAAATATCATTTTTCTTTAAAAAAGTATATAACTTCTATTTAGTGGGGAAACCACAATATCTCCAATAGGTAATAAATTTGAACTATGTCCAATATGATATTTGATGATTTTTTTTGTAAATAAAATAGAATATAACACTATGTGAAGATATATGGGGAAGAGAGGGAGATACGAGGCATGATAATTTGGGGACGTAGGCACACCCCTTCTTTTAACATATTTTAATTATTTTTAATCAATTTCATCTATTTCCCTTTAATTCATCATGAAATGGTTGTATTTAATTGTTTCCATAACTTATTTTTCTTCTCACCACTAAATATATATGATCTACCCATTTTGGCATTATTGATTATTTGACCCTCCATAAATACATTTATTCACCCATTAAAAATATTTTTCAAAACCATATATACATACATTAACATTATACATAAATGGACACCCCCACACACAAACAAATATATATATATATATATATATATATAAATTTTTAACTCATATATATATATATTATATATATATATACACACACTCTCGTATATATATATACATCCATATATATATATATATATGTATTTATTTATATTTAAACCATATATATACATATAAAATTTAATTTGACACACATAAAAATTATAATTTTCCAAAAATTCAAGTAATAATTATTATAATAATTACTTTTTTTATTATTATTTATCTCCAATCATATTTACCATTAACATTTTAGAGATAACATCCATTAAAAATAGAAAAGATAATAATTTATTTTATTAGCCACATATTTAAATTGATTTTTGATAAAAATAATATCATCATTAAGAAATTGATCTCCAATAAATATACCCACATGATGAATATCCATTTATCGATTAAGTGAATATACTTACGCAAGCAGTTTACATTTTTATTTATTAACGCAAATTATAAAAATATAATTAATATTACACTTACATGAAATTTTACCAAATAACAGAAAAGCACAATGGTCATGTTTTTATTTGTGAAAAATCACATCCTATACAAAATGATTGTTTCAAACCTCCCATATGAGACACCATTTGGGAAATATTTCCTTATTTTTTTTAAAATAGGATGTAAACATAATATTATATAAACAATATGTTTAATAAAATAATATAGAGGATCTAAAAGAATCATAAATACTCACTAACATTTTTACTAACTAGTAAAATATCCCATATAATATTAAAAGGCATTAACTACAAATTTAGCATTATATAAATCGTTTATTTCAATTATTAAGTAATTTTTACTTAAAAGATTCATTTTTAATGTAATATAATAATAAATTATTTTTAATATAATTTTATAATACTTAAAAGAATTGATTATATAACATATAAAGTCATTATATAGTCATAAAATCAAGTTAAATCACGTTTTTTATTATATTTTCATCTATAAAATTAAGGTTTTCACCTATATTTCGGTTTTACCCACAATAATGGGAACACATTTTTTTCTATCTTTATCATTCTATATAATGAAAAAAATTATTTAACCCTATTAAATGATCGTAAATACAATGATTAAAAATATGGAATCCATTTCAAAATAATGATTTTCTATAAGTGGAATAAATTAAATTCTATTTAATCATGTAAACAACTGGAAAATCCATTTTTGTAAAATTAATTTTATGCTTACACTATGATCATCTTCATTCCACATATTGTATAAAGTATTTGATAAATGATAAAAATTATTATGGAATTTATTTTCAGAATATTTTATTAGTACCCTTTATCAATATATATTAATTACATTTATTAATAAGAAGAGATATCATGCACATGAAAAGGGGGTTTATAAGAAAAACAACATTTTTTCATTCAGGTGATTTTGATTTCATTTCTAAATTATTGGTAAAAAATTTATTTACTTCTTACATGTATAAAAAATAATATTGCAGAAAATATTTATTAATATTTATACTCAAAAATCCAATATATTAGACAAAAATATCACATTAAAAAATATTTTTTTTTTATTTCATAGTTTATTTTATCTGATCATGTGTGTAAAGAATGTTAGTAATGAAATGAAATTAATTAGAGTGTCGTATAAAATATAATCTAGTGGTTTCTTATTCTAAACCCTCATAATAATTTAATCCTCTATATTTCATAAACATGATACAAGAAATTGAGGATACTTCTGGCTCATCACATCTTCACATTCTCACACATCTTTCTCAAATTGATTGTTTCACTAGAAAACATTGACTAGGTTAGCGGTATTAATACTGATTAATTTATCTTTTTGTGCTATAATATTCATTGTTTTTCTTCATAATTTAAATCTTTATGTACCTGTATGAATTTTTACATTTTTACATGTTAAGAATGATGTATGTATTTTGTCTAGAGAGATAAGTGTGACACATTTTGGATATGGGAGAGAATCATTTAAAGTGTAATGGAAAAAGAAACTATAGAAGTATTATAAATAATATTGAATTTTCTAATATATATATATGTATTGTATTTATAGAGTTTCTAGATCTCATAAACACCATCCATGGATTAATTCATCAGAATAGCTTATTAGTAAATTTGAATTCTAAATTACTTCTATGATTGTGGAAATAACATTATTTGAAACTATGAGCATCCCTAATGATCTTCTGAAGAGCTATAACATTATATTCTATTACATTATCATGATATTATAATCATATCATTCGTTATCCATCTTTATCTTAATAGGATAGATTACTTGACATACTAATATAAATTGATTCAAAGGGAGATAGAAGAATTCTCGAGTGAAATATATAATATTATGAATATTAAACCATATACACCCATTGAACCTGGCCTACATTAAAATAGAGTGACCATTATTAGTAGCTATAATCTTTATTTTTAATATTCCTCATATAATTACCATTTATCTATGGATTATATGAAGTAACAAACCCCCACTACATATCCAAACCAAACTAATGAAATTTATAGAACATCAAGGTCTCCTTAGATCCAAATTTGATATATTTAGGAATCATACTACCTAAAATCAAACAAATAATTTAATGAATATTCTGGAATATTTATCAAAATAAAAGTTTTATTTTATTAAAATTAATTATGTGTATTTTTTAAGGTTATGAACTGTAACCCAAATAACATTATTCCATTTATAGGTTTTGAGGTGTTGGATGCTGAAATACAAGGAAATTGTTTCCCATTTTAACAATTTAATCTATAATTATGGTAATATACTACTATAATTCTACCACTACTATAATTTTGGTAATATACTCAATAATATCTATTTTCATGCCATTCCTATTGAAATGCACATTCATGTATATATACATATTTTTAATTCAAATAGGAATAGAAAATGAGGAACATTGAGACCCTATTGATAGATCCCTCATCATATTCGGTGTTATTGGGACACATACTCTACTATTGTATCTTAATATTCTATCAAAATCGTGGTTGAATTTTTGAACATTTTTGTCCTTTTCTAGCTCCACAACATTCTTTTGTGCCTCTTTAATCAACACATGAATGGGAAGTTAAACATTTGAATGATGAAAATATATTCACACCATTTTATTCATTATTTAAAGATATATCACATATAAATCAGTAAATATTGGATCCCCTTAAATCATATTCATGTATAGACTATAATTTTCTATTAGGATAACCACCCTATTTTTCTTACTAGGGTGGTAGTGCATTGGGAATTAATTATATTTATTGAACTAAAATAATATATATTGGAATATATTGAACAATTTTAGAATGAATATATTTTTCAAACTTTTATAATGATTGTATATATCCCATGGCTCACCATATAGATAATGCATCCATAATTTACTGTAATAATTACTACTAGAAAATCCAGATAATTAGTCAGGAAATTTTTATCACAAACCTTTCTTTAGCCCTAGAAATAATATATTATATAATATTATACCAAAGTATGAATCCCATTCCATTATTTAATGGATTCCTAAATATTATGAATATTTCTCCACTATACGGTAGTCTAATTATATGTGCACTGTAAAACGATTATTTTATATACTTAAAATTTTCCTTAAATTTGTTTTTGAATAGAAATTGTTTTATTTTGGGGACATTATAGTGGTTAGATAACATATCTATGAGAAATCTCTCAAAAAGAATTGGTAGTATCCAAATAATGAAAAAAAACTAAGGATCTCAATTAAAAGAGTTAGTATAGGCCATTTTATTAGGAAATATGAATTATGATGGATCACAAAATACATCCGAACAAGTTATTATAAGGCATAAGAATGTAGACTAATATCTTGAAAATTATCACTTTTTAAATTTATCATATAATATCTCCTTCATGAGGGTCATTTGAAAAATCTTAAAATTATCCCGATTCTCTACCATTATCACTGTATTTATATAAATTTCAGCTAAAAAATACAAGAAAATGATAACAGTAGTCTTTAATGAAATTATTCATTAGATCTATGATGGTATAGAGGGAATTTGTATGATCAAATGGAATTACTATGAATTCAAGATGACCTTTCTTCATATGAATGATTTCCTTGGATATATCATCCATCTTAATAGTGATCTTATTATATCTATAATGTGTTCTAGTCTAGTAAAATTATTGAACACTTCATATTTTTTCAAATAATTTCTGAATATGGGGTATATGTTTCTTTTTTATAATAGAAATATTATAATGTTATCGATACTCAACAAAAAGATATATTGACCCACCATAAAAAATTATAAAAAAAGCATGTAAACCCCTTGAAGTTAAAACATGGATTATTTAATTATTCTCATGATTCTATTAATTTTTCTTAATAAATACCAACATCACAATCAGATCCATTTTATATAGAGTCTTCTGAATAGTTGTATCACCTAGTATGAGTTATATTGAAAACTTAACATCACAATTCAATGGATATGTGGATAACCAAAGTTTTATAAATTACATACCCTTTGTGAATAAAATAAATTACCTACAATGGTTATAGAAAACCCATTCGATTCTTTTGTTTCACTATATCCTATAAAATTTAATGATATATTTGAATCATAACCATTGATAAAATAGTATTTTAATAGTGATTATATGTTTATTATTAATATAAAGTTACGGTATATCAAATTGAAATGGAAAAAAGAATTAATTACATTAACAAGTAGGATCATTCCCTATGAATCTAATTTATATGTGCTTCCAAGGGAGATGGAATCATTAATATTTTCCATTAAAGAAAATTATGCAATGATCCAACATCTATATCATCTTTGAAACCATTTACAGGTGAATTTCAAACTCATCAAGATCGCAACCCAAACAATGTATATCGAACCACACCACGAAAATATCACCATCATGGACCTTACACTTAATGAATTTATTAGTGTAATAAAAGGATATCTATCATTTACTTATTAATATATATATATATATTACTTTTAGTAGACATAAAATTATATTTAACTCCAATTGTTTTCAATTTATAATTTTTTTGAGAGGACAAAATAGAAATTTTTTTTTATATAATAATAAATTTCAATTAAGACATTACATTTATGGATGTAATGTATTTATTAACTAAATTATAATTTAATAATAACAATTGTTAATAAAAATTTATATATAAATGATAATATAATTTTTTGAAGTCATATATAATTTTTTAATGGTTCAAAAATAGATATTGTAAAAAATATTTCATTTCACAATAAATGTAAAATATTATTTCAAAAGAGAAATTTTAGATATTTATAAATTTATTTTATCAAAATAAATACTATTTATGGAATCATTAAATTTAAATTATCTAAAAGTTAATTTTTTATAATTTTATGAAACTATTGAATGTTTTGGTAAAACATATATAATGTATAAATTTACGGTGTGTATTATGATATAATTATAACTAGAATGTGATGAAATAAATTAAATAAATGGTATCCACGAATAGTTATATTTGACTATTTAAAATAATTTGTTATTTTTTTTAATAATTTAATAAATCCTTTATGAATCATATAATGCTTAAATTATTTTATATGTTTTTAAAAAAATTTAATTAAGAACAATACTCTCTTCCAGCTCCGAAATATTAATATATTAATGCACTTGAACCTAATATTTAGAAAATATTAAAAAATTACAAATTGGATAAGAAAATTTAAAAACCCCATGGGATTTTATGGGGTTTTTTACATTGTTATATATATTAATTAACCTATGTTTGTGAAATAACAAAAATCTCCACTATATTTTACTATATAAATCCACCAAATATCCTCCTCCAATTTTCTCAAAATCCTTGAGGTGTTTCATTACTCTGTAGTCACCTATATACACATCTCCCATGGATCCCCCTATATATTAATAATCTCCTTCAAAACTTTTTGAATCACCATCTCATGGTAAGGGATGACTCTCACTTCTTTTTGACGAATGTAGAATATCTATATTTTTCCTTCTAAATCTCAACCCGATATGTTATCATTCCTCAAAAAGGATAATTATACTATCCAATTCATTCCTTAACAATGGTATATCATTTATACCATTTAATTATAGGATTTTCCAATGGTTTTACATTTCCAAATGATTATATGGGATACTCTCATTCTCCTCTTTATTCATGTATATTCACTATTTTATTCCTTAAATTTTCAATTAATAAGGATGGTATATATTTTTATATATACCATTTAATGTAAATTTTTTCAAAATTATTTGAGACCCTATTCACTAATTAAAACATTTTATAAACCATTATGTACTTTAATTATGATGTAGAATTTTCAATAAATATTTCCATGAAAAACATTTTTATTGTAAATACCAACATTATTCCCACTCATGTGAATTCACCAAGACATAAATGTACATATTTTATTATAGAAATCCATTTATTAATTCCACAATAAATTATCATGGAACTAAATTTCATAAAATATTTAATTATTTTATATGATCTATTTGTAAAACCTATGCACATACATGATATGATTATGTTGGGTGTTCCCAGATAGTGCTCCAATGCATTGGGTAATGTCTTAGTCTCATGAGATAACACATATGATGCATAGAAGGTTATTATAATAAAATTATGGTATAATGTCTTGGTGGTTATTATTGAATTTCGTTTGATGTTATGTTTAATTTTTTTTGCCACATTTCCATGTTTCTATTAAGTTAGCATGCTATATCAGGATTCATTTTTCATGTTTATGAATCATACCAATTTTATTTACATTGAAATTATTATTTACTAACAAGTAATACATTCATTATTTTATTCTTATTTTATTCTTTTATTGGTAATTATGTCTCATCCTGTTTTTTATAACATTAGGTTAACCAATACAGTTTCAAAAAAGATATAATATTTTGAGAATGTTAAAGAATTTTTCAAAAATGTTGTTGTATCCCATGTTATTGGTGTTTTTAATTGTACCTAATTCCCAACAACACTATACTTCATTATTTTATGGGATGTATAATGTGTATTAAAATTTTAAAAATAATTAAATTATGTGTAATAAATAAAAGTGTTTTCATATTTTGTATCAGAGGAAAAAGTATTTTTTTATTAGGATAGGGAACCTCTATAGAAACATTTACAAATAAAAATAATCATAATGAGTCTTCCCTGAATTTTGGAACGGAATATATTTAATTGATTCCATGAAAATATAATCATTTTTGGATAATACTATTGCATATGTCTCTACCATAGATGTTCCTATGGGTAAAACCCGAAAACACTATTTTGAGCTTGGATCTATGGGGAATTGGTTAATGAAAATAGGCCTTACTGGACACCTATTTTGACACTCACTGCTATTATGATTTGGAAAATTAATTTTCACATTACAGACAAATATTAAAGGTATAATAATGAACATAAGGGATTATTTTTTAATACATTTCTAGGAAAACATATATTTATTCCATTAAATCCACACATTAAGGTAATACATGACATTTAAAAATTATAAAATAATTTTTTTGTTCCATATGTTTTCTTATTGTTTAAAATTAATCATCCATGATTTTCCATTTATTCTATATAATGTATAGATATATGAGTATCTTAGTAGACAACCAATGTGAAGGGTAATGTGATTAATTCTGAATTAGATTCCCTCCTCTATGGGAGTAGGAATGAAGAAAATTGTGATAATTGCCTCATAGTTTAATTAGTTTCTGAATATTATATTGAATTTGGAGGAACACCCGAACCACCCAGAAAAAGAACAAGATAAACTTGAGACAATTACAAAAAAACACCTCTGACATTTAGTGGATCAACCCATTTGATAATACCTTCATCATCCCTCATTGTTTTTAGATCTAGAAGTTTATACATAATATTTTTCATATGGAGGGTGAATCTGACTAGTTGTGGACATTGATAAAGAATACAAATCCTGAGGAAGAGATCAATGTGGTTTGGTGGAAGATATTTAGGAAATTTCTGTCAAAAATTATTTTCCTCACACTCTCCAATATATAGTGGAATGATATCTCCTTACCATTAAGAATCATAATAAATAATCCATCAGTATGTACAAGGAATACATCAATATACTTGAATAATACAAAATTTACTTATTTTTACCACTAAATAAAAGTTTGAACGCTTATTTTGTGGGTTAAATCAAACTCTATAAAATACTATGTAGATTCACGACTTAGATATGTATAGTCCAATTTTATTATGATCGCTAAAATTCATTATAGATTTATGAAAATATAAAGGGACACAAAGGTATCAGAAGTAAAAAAGATGATTTAAATTATGGTTGTGTTTTGAAAAAATCATACAATGATATTAAATTTCAATATCCCACTTGTGAAATTTTCGGGAAGAAGAACCGTAGAAATTGACTATAAGGGATAAAGAAATTATTTCAGTTAATAAAAAATAGGAACCGATATTGAGATTGTTGATAAAAGAAACCTAGAAATGTAATGGATGAGAGGATTTCTCCATTAATTCCTCACCCAGCTATTCAATGCATGAACTGAAATTCATTTGTAATCAATTCAATGCAATGCCCTAAGATAAGTATTCTATTAGATACTCAATGAAAATAACATCCATGGTTGAAGGGTAGAGAAAATTCCATAACCACTACTAATGATTATCCCATCAATGAAGTAGTTAATGTTATTCCAATTATTCATTAATGAATAGAAAACATAATTTTTTAAAATAGTTCCATTAATTCATTTATATCACACAATTTTAGAATAAATATTCAGACATAACTAGAAAGCATGGAAGCAGAGTTCTCGATGAAAATTAAAAATGTGGATATTATTTCACCCCTTGTATATAACTCCTCCAATATCAAAATATTTGGGTTGAACTTCATAGAGAACCCTGTGATACTTCCGTAGTGTAATTTGATGAAATTGCCTTATAGATTAGATTTACTTATATATATTCAACAAATATTTCCATGATAATGAAATCAATATGTGTATCATTAATCATCCTCTAATTATGTACAAGTGCAATGAGATGGATGAATTTTATTAAGAACTATTAATTTTAAAATGGATATTATTTCCTAAGGAGAAATAGTATATAGATGAAATTATTACATATATATAAAAGATCACCATTGAATACATTGCCATTAAGAGGGAATAACCTATTGTGTTTGCAAATATATTTCCTAGCATTTCTCCAAGATGAGAGGTAGATTTAAAAATCATGATTATACCTATAGAATTCCCAATATCCAAAACTCCATATAGAATAGCCATTGAGGAACATAAGGAGTTTATGACAAAACTGTGGTATTATCTAGATAAATGTTTTGAACGACCAAGTGCTTCACTTTATAATGCACCAGTACTATTTTTTAAGTGTCGGGATTTGTTAATGTGCCATTAAATTGACTATAATTAACATTACAATGTAATGATAATGAAAATGTATCATCCTACACATATTTATTACTTTTTCTATCTGTGATGTGGAGACCAATACTCTATAATGTTGTATCTTTGTTTGTAGTGAAGAAGGATGATATCTCTAAAACTACTTTCATTTCTCAAAAATTGGTATTCTTTATATATGATGTTATAATGTACCCCCATATGAAGGAGGAGCATAATGATCATTGAACAACCATGCTAAATAAAATATGATAGGAGAAGATATATGAAATATACATACAAGGTGAGTTTTGTTTGCATTATGTCCCATTATTAGAGAATATTATCAAAAATAATTGTGTCTCCAGGTGCCCATCATATAAATTATCAATTCAGGAATGATGATGGTAACATTTGTGATAGATATATATAGTTTCATTAGAATGAATGGGTATTATTAATTATTTGTGATATATTTCACACAATTTTCAAAACCTATGACAAATATATATGGGATGGTGGGTATGTCCATTTGGAATAATAAATTTTAATAGAGTTTCAAGGAGTTCAATATAGATATATCACTACAACTGTACTTACGCTACCCACATGTGGGAAACTTTTTCAGGTATATAACAATGTATCTAACAATGGATTGGGATGTAAACTAATGTTTAATGAAAAAAATATGGCCTATAGGTCATGGAATTAAATTTTCATGAAAAAAATATCCTAATGTCTTATATGGAGTTGGCCACAATAATTTTCACACTAAAAATATAAAGACATTATTTTTTGGGGGGTAAGTGTAACAAATATAATTATCATAAGAGCATAAAGAGTATATTAGGAATAATATTGTAGATTATGCATGATTGATGATGGATAGATGAAGTTAAATACTATTAATTATCAATCCATCACCATCTTGTGTAAGAAAATGTAGTGGGATATTCTCTAGTTAGAAAGGTTCATGTAGTTTTATCAATTATATTAATTCAGAAGTATATAATCATATAAGACATTAAAACGGTAAACATGGGAATCAAAATGGAACATCATCAATCATTTCAAAAATTATTTATTAAACATACATTTTATGATGATAAATAATTCTCAAATAGAAAATGTGTAAATTAATTAGAAGGAAGAATCTATAAGAAAATTGAATTATTTAGAGTTAAAAAATTATGATGACAAATTTGTCTAATTTGGTTCATAACTATGTGTACCATAAAATCCTGACTTAAGGAAATGGTTGTTGGTTTGGTTCACATATATCGACCATATCCATCCATCCCAAAATCATAATGATGATTCAACATCTCTTATGACACTATTGGTGGGGTATTTGAAGAAGGATATCATAAAATATGCATCAATGTGTATTGTATGTCATAAAGTAACGTATAAATGAAAAAATACAAGGTCATAATGCAACCATTACCCACACCTATATAGAAATTGGAAGGAAAATCATGCAAATTTAACCCAATTTTCCAAAAAATATCAATATTATGTAATGTTATATGGGTTTTAGTGGATCATATTATATAGGCATCTCACATCATTTCGATTTGAGAGGACTCTCACATGATCCACATGAAAGGATATACATAGGAAATGTAAAGTGGTAATAAGGAACACCACTAATAATTATATATAACAAAGAACCATGATTTTTCTATAAGTTATGAAAGAGTCAATAAACATGCTTTAAATACTATGTTTAAATACAAACATACATATCACCCTCAAAAGGATGGATACTATGAATTGACTATACTAACACTTGTGGACATTTGGAGAGCATGATCAATGGAATTCAAATGAGGATGTGGTCAAAATATTCCATTGGTTGAGTTCTTAGACAATATTTTTTTCTAATCAATAATTTAAATGTCTCTCTATCAATCCCTTTATGGTAAGAGGTCTATAATACATAAATATTCAGATGTAGTTTGTGAACAGAAACAAATGGGTCCTAAAATGGATGAAAAATGGTGTTAAAGGTCATGTCCATTAACCATCACACCAAGAATACTCAGTGTTGACATAACAGATATCTGGAAAATCATAAAAGAGTGTTAGAGATTGAGTATGTAGATAATCTAATCCTACAAAATTATCCGTGGAAGAAATTAATTATATTTTTGAATAAGGTAAATCTTAGATAAGGATTAAATGATTTCCTTGAGATCCTTGATCACATTAAGGAGGTATCCTATCAACAAGAACTTATACATACCCTATTTCAAGCACATTATGTGTTTAATATATCACTCTTGTGGAAGTACAAACCAGAACCCTTATATGTACTGAATAAGGATATTATAACATTGGATAATGGTCATTAATATGTAGATAATCGTTTTAATTTTTAAATGGTAGAGACAAAGTTCTAAAAAATACCACAATGCACCTAGTTAGACTGATATGTAGAAATCCGAGGTTTCAGTAAGTGACATGGGAACAAGAGGAGGTGATTAAACTAAATTACCCTCATCTATTTTAGTGTCTCAAAGGAAAATTTTGACTATAAAATTTAGGAAGGGGGAATGATTGTAACGACAACCAATTTATAAATAAAATCTCTTTTGTAGTTGATTTAATGAACCTATTTAGTTTATAGAAAACACATGAACATATTGTTTTTATTATATCCTATATGTAATAAAATACCCTTATTCAAAATAAAAAGTGATAAAATATCCATTATGTTGTGGTCATGTGAATATGAAAAATATAAGGTTATGAAAAATTCAACTAAAACAGAAATTAGAGATAATGGTCTTCAATGGCCAGATCATACCCTATGAAGCCCATTTATGAGAGACTACATTGCAGATAGAATCAATATAATTTTCTGATTACCTTTCTAAATCCTATATATAATAATTAAATCATGACTGAAACCATTTTGGGGAAAAGATCAATCTCATCAACATCGCAACCCAAACCATATACTTAAAATAACCCCATAGATATCTCAAAATCATGCACCTTATCCATAGGGAATTGTATTGTTTAATAAAGTGATATGTATTAAGAACCTAATATTATTAATATTTATTTTTTATTTTTTTAAAATAATGTGGATATTATTTCTTATTGCTTTTGTATTACAAATTTTTTTGATTATGGTATGATAAAACACAAATTTTATTTTTTGTGTAATATGATATTTCTAATAAGAAATTATTTTTCTGGATTGTTTGATTTTTTAAATAAATTATATATAAATAAAATAATATTATTAGATAATATTTATTAAATTTAAATTATCCAAAAAATTTTATGAAGTCAAATATATTTTTTCTATGTGTTGAAAATCATTTACTGTATAAAACCCATCATTTCTCAATCAATGTCAATAATTTTTTTTTAGTGAAAACTAAAATATTTAGAAAAATATATTGAAAAAATAAATATTATTTTTAGAATAATATTTTCAAAACTATCCATTAGTTAAATTTTCAAAACAATTTGATACTATTAAAATTTATCGTAAAAATTAAATACGTTATAAATATAATAGGTTTATTATTGCATCATAATAACCAAAAATATGTGTAATAAATGAAATAAATTGTTATAAATTACCAAATTGATGTTTCACGTTTGTAATTATGTGTTCTTGAATATATTTTATTAATATTCTGAAGCCTTAATTAATCTGCCATAATATATATTATATTTAATGGTTTTAAAATTATTTATTAAAGAACATGACAGACTTCCACATCACCACAGTTAATATTTTAATAATTTTTGACCTTATTATTAGAAAATAATTAATATGAATCCCATGTGGTTTAAATTATTGTTAAAAACCAAAGGATTATATGTGTCTTTCAATACAATAAAATATATAATAATAAAACTATGTTTTGGAAATAATAGTTAAGTCCCACATCTTTTCCTATATAAACACAGACAATATCCTCTTACCCTCCACTAAAAAAACTTTAAGAAAATTCATAATCTTCCTTTACCAATATATAGTCCTCAAAAGGTTCCATAAGCTATCAAGAACCCCCTCTGATGATTTCTTAATGACCATCTCAAGGTAGGGGCCACTCTCTTCTTTCTAATTTAAGCATCTAATTTCTATTTAGCATTTTGAAACTCAATTGGTTATGTTTCAATGGATTTATAAATATAACTATAATTTAAAATTTATGAAAAATAATGATTTATCATTTTGACCTCTCATTATAGCATTTACTAGAGCCATTACTATGCATAAATTTTTCTATAGATCCTCTATGTCTTATCTTTATTCAAGAATATTATTCATTTAATGCCCTTTATTTCCATTTAATATTTTTTTAATATTTTTCTAAAAGTTCATATTACTTATCATTTAATTTTAGAAAATTATATACACCATTTCTATATTCAAAACATTTTTTATCCATTATGTACTATTCTATGCTTCTAAAATTTCACAGCTATTTCTCTATGCCAATCCTTTCTATGGTCAATACCATTACTGTTTCTACTAAAGGATAATAACAAAGACATAAAAATAAATATTTTATGTGGTAATTCCATTTATTTATTACACACTGTATCATCTTGTTAATATATTTAATGAAACATGTTCTTAAGTTATATGATCTATGTGAACCACATATTCATGTACTTGATATGCTTGTAATGGGTGTGCCCAGATAGCAATACAATGCATTGGGTAATGATTTAGCCTAATGAGATTCCATGTATGGTGCATGGGAGGTTATAATAATCACCATAATTTTTTTATGTCTTTGTCATTAACTGTGACTATTGTTTTTCATGTTATGTTAATTTTTTATGTCTTTTTCATTAACCTTGACTATGTCTTTGTCATTAACCATGAATATGGTTTTAAATTATTGTTTCCAACCTATACTAAATTATTTATCTTATTAATTGTTTTCCCTTAATAGGATTTATATCTCCGCCTTTCGTATGAATGTTCCTAGGTTATCCCCTACCATTTTGAGAATTGTAGAAAATTATTACCATGTGAAGGAATCTTTCAATAATATTGTCTTATCCTAAGTTCATGATGTTATTCAATGTACCTAGTAAACTAATACACTATATTTCATGATTTTATGAATTAAAATAGGTTTATTACTCTGTAATAAATCATGAATTTATGTGTAATAAAGATAAGGTTTGTCATCGTAAGACTAAAAAATTATTTATGAAATTAATCACTATAATCTCAAAATAAATATGATATTTTTTATTTTCTCCCAAATAATTTTATATATATAACAATCATGAATTTATAGTAATAACCATATAGTAGATGAAATATTCAATGAAATTTCATATTCATACTCTAATATATGAGTTTCATAGGTTGATTTGGAATATATAATTTGGCATCCCATCATCAACAACTGATATGGGCTCCATATAAAGGGATCGAATCCATGAGAAAATATAATATAATTAAACTATTGGTACAATCAAAAAATTTCCATTTTGTTGACTTACAAAAATATATTTTTATATTTGATATTGAATTTAGATGTGACCATAATACAAACTATAGTTTATAATTCTTACTCAATATCAAATCATTAAGATGGTGACATAATACAAATAAAAAATTATTTGATGAATTTTCTGTTTAGAGATCAATCCAAATATTTCTTTTAATTTCATTATTGGATGCCAAATTTAGGTTTCACTTCATTGTTGTTTTCACCCACATTATCATTTATGATCACATCGATTTTATATTTGACTGTATTCTTAAGAGGTCGATGAATCAGATTGATGTCATCAGACCATAGATTTTTAAAATGATCATAGTAATGTATATAATGATTTATTTATATAACTATAGTGTGTATCGAACATTAAATAACGATTTTTAATCATTTTATTAATTATCTGGAATATTTTAATTACATTACAATTGTTTTTTTAGAGTGCATTATTTTTGCCTCAAATTAATTTTACTAGAACGTATATTGAAATTTCATCCATTATTCCATACACAATTAGGACATGAATTAAATTAAATTTAATTATTAAATGTGTTTTATAAATTAAATTTTATATAAATTGAACATTTCAGGCATTCCCCCAAACCACATGGAAACCTAGAGTGTCAACTTTAAAATTTGATAATGAGAGAATATAACAAAAGAAATATCTATAAATGATTCTTATTTACAATAACTTTTGGATGTTATATACCAATACAATAGATTTTCGATCATAATTTCAATTATAATTTCATATAAAACAAAATGAATTCCATGAATGTCTGCTGAAATTTTCATCAAATTTATTGATTAGTTTTCATCATTCTGATATAATTATAGAAAATACATCACCATTTTTGTGTGAATATTTCCTTTGAATACATACTGAAAAAATGTCTTCTTTATATAATATGGATTCTTAGATTTTATTTCCTCATATTTCCTCCTATCTATGATAATATTATACCATTGATATATATCACCATATAATGGATATACTTACATGATTATTTTTTCATGTTCGGCCCATTAGGGAATATAAAATATATGTTCAATCAAACTGATTTGTTTCCCCAAAATCAGTGAATCAAATGAACCACTGAATGTAGATTTATAGTAATCCATAAAAGGATCATTGGTTAGTTTTCAATTGGGAAGGTAGTAGATCATCATGATTCATGTGACCTCTTACAGTTGAATCTTATTTTGTGAGCATAGATGAAATATTTTATATCCTAGATCACGTTTTATTTGGTTTTTGTGGAGGACTATCCTTGCATTGACAATAAAATTTATATTTAACGTGATTTTGACCAAGTATAGTGATTGAATAATATAAAAAATAATAGTATGGGAAACAATACTAATAGTGAGTAATGAAATAATCATGAAAATCATACATTGGATGTCTAAATGATGACAAAAAATTTTCAAAATATGATACTTTTGTATTAACCTAGATCATTCAAAGTCATTATCTATTGAAATACATTATAGTGGTTTATAAGGAAATTGTTAATTATCATATGATTATCTCTAGGGAGATTCATTCTAGGATTTCATTGTTACATCCACTCATCATGAACCGAAAATTATTGAGATAATACCCAATCCAGCTCATTCAATGTTATTACCCCTATACCCATCTATCTCATATCATTGTACACTTTCTAGTATTCATAAATGGATTTTTTTCTAGTTAACCAAAATAACAAATAAATTACCAAAGCATCAGGTTGTTATCAAATAAATAGATATAAAATAAATGTTTTTATTAAATGACTATAATCCTAATCAATGAAATTAACTAATATATTATCTGATTCTAACTAAGGTGACCCAATGATTTCACATAAATATATTAAATAGTTTTAGATAAATAATAAATACATCTTAAAAAACACTCTATATAAAAATAATGGTTAAGAGTTTTTATATATCTGATACATAAATAACGTTATTTAATTAAAAATATTTATGATCTAATACAGATGATATTCCTTTAATGTATAGTTCACTATCATACCCTTGATTAAACTATTTTACCTAACATGGGGAAAGAAAAAAATAACAAATGGTGACCTTAGAATATCATTAAGTATAGAAATAGAAAATATAAATCAATAATAATAAGTGAGCATAAGAAAAGAATAATTATTTGATAATATATTAATAATATAAAATAATAATATCAAATATAAAAAATACCATTACTCATAAATCATTACATAATGATTTATCATTATTTATGTTATAATTCACAAGTGAGTGGAATCATCAATAAAAAATCACTATACATGATGTCATATCAGAAGCATAACACATTTGTTCTGGGAATTCATATAAAAATATAAATAGAGACAATTTCTAAATAGGCTCAATAAACATTTTGTAACTTATTATAGAATAATATAACCATCATTACCTAATTCAAGATAAGGAAAAATAATTACAATACCACCATTACAAATTTATGATAATATATATGTAAGAAAAAATAATATAATATTAATCATATAATCATACCACAAAACATAGAAGGTAAATCATTTTAATAAAAATTTTATCATTTTGTAGTACCATAATCAATCAGAAAAAGGTGATTTTTTATTGGTTTCCTCACAACATAGATGCCTTATAGGAATGAAATAATATTCCTAGATTCATCCTTAAATATTTTTCATTATAAGATATATAGAGTTAGAATTTGGATGGTATCATATTATCTTATGTCGAAATATGCATACCAATATTTAAATATTGTTTATATAGATTAAGAATACAATAAAAAGATCATGTGGTCATTTTTTCAATACATGAGAGAATATCCTTTTCTCTTCATAACATTTTAAGTAAAACATTGGATAATATTGAGAAAATACTTTTCATTATATGTAATAATGGAAACATATAATGTAATCATTAAGGATGTTAATGATCAAGACAATGATATTATAAATTCACATTTCCTATAATAAAATAATACATTGCATTCACACCACTGTAAAAAGTAAAAAACAAACATTTTTGAAAAATATTTCATAAAAAACAATATTTTTTAATAAAATTTAAAGAAAATAATAATTAGAAATACATAAATTTTTAAATATATTAATAATATTTATTAATTTTTATCAATATATCTTAAGCGTATATACGTGGAAGAAAATTTATATTCTTCAAAGTAGAAATAAGGCTGACTATTAATTAAATGTTTATTCTTTAAAATTTTATAATCTAAAGAGTTGAAAATTGAAATAACACATAAAAACACTATAATTGTCAAAAGGAGTTTAATGTAGATTTCTTATTGATGAATATGTATATTATTTCCAATAGTGTAATTGCCTGTATAATAAATCTTAATTAAAAGGTGATTAAAACATTAATATGTTACCTCATGTTCCATATTTCATCCTATCCATTAAAATCATCAGTATAAAAAATATGTATTTATTAAAATTATATTCAATATCAATATTCATAAAAATATAAAATTTATAATACCATTATATATTAATATTATATTTTCAATAATAATTTAATCATTAAATCAATCATCTGGGTGAAAACTCGCCTCTTTTCCATGCATGTTTGGGTTTGTTTGTTCTAGTACATGAGACTTGGATGTGATATCATCATATAAGAAAATCTATATATAATAAAATATAATATTTATTAATTTAATAAAATTTTATAAATATTTATATAATAAAGTTAAGAAAAAAGATTCATATCTTATTGTAGAGCTTGTAGTCCACACGTATACATGATAGAAATTATCCTTTTACCAAAAATATATATGTAAGAAAGTATATAATATTATATAAATAATACATCAAAATTATTTTATAAATATCACATTATAATTTTACATCCGACCTAATAATAATCCATTAATGATAGTGACTAATAAAGAATAATATCTCATATGTGGATGTCATTGTCCACGCGTATAAATAATTAATACATTCATTTCCCATTTGATGAAAATGAGTTGGAAAATGGTAGATCCATCATTATAATAAAATTTACGTATATTTAAAACATTTAAATAATTATTTTATAATGTATACAACATATTTAAAGAAATTATAAAAATAAATAAAAGTTAAAACACTCGATTAAGAGTTATATATATTCATTGAGAAACCCTATTTGGACAATAGATTAATCCTTGAACGGGTGTTAGTCGGATCCAAATAGTCATCATCTACATGGGAAGATTTGTTTTGAATGAACATCAATTGGTATTGGATCATATATATTTGTCAAGTATTTTAGGAAGTGTTGATATGTTGTATCCTTCAATAAGTGAGGTACAAGAAGCACAAATAAGTTTTATAAACAATTAAAAATAATAATGGTTAATATAGAGATGTTAAAAAAGAAAAGAAAACATTTTATATAATAAGGATACATTAAAAATACCATCAAATAATAAAAATATTACAATATTTTTGTATTATTTTGATGTTTATATATTAGGATAACCCCCAGAAAACATTATTTATCCATACCTATGGTGACATATTTTACTATTTTTACTAGTCATTTTGAAAATGAAATCTATTCAACTTATTAAATTATAATATTTATAATGATTCTAAATATGCACATTTTTTTATAATAATAAATTCTATATTGGGTTATTCTTAAATTTAAATTTAGTATGAAATATGCAACAAACAAATCTGAAAAATAATTTTTTAAGTATAACAAAATTCACCAATCATTCCATGACATATAATGATATTTATATGTATGTTAAAATATTTTTTTAAAAATATTATTTCATAATTAATTTAAAATCATTCATCAATCGGGGGTAAATTATTCTATGATGATAATATAATAAATAGTCATTTAAAAATAGGTTTCTAGAAAAACTTATCTTTTTTTCATTTGAGTTTTTTTATAGTTATTTATAACAAAATTATAATAAATGAATTCAATTTATACATGATCAGAAAATACATTTACTAAATCCAGATTATACTATAGAGAACCACTAATAAAATAACTATGTGATATCTATATTATTAAATAATAATTTTTTAATAGTATATATTAGTTATTTTAAACTAAGTTTTTCATGAGAAAAACACTATTAGTTATATAGTTTTTATTAATGAAAAAATATATCATAAAATTTAATTGTGTTACAATTACTCTTGTTGGCCCTTTGATACTGTTGGCCACTATCCCTACCAATAATGGTTTCAATTATCAAAAATCATGTCATATATTAACATATATCCTTCCTCATATTAGATCCAAAATTATGTTAATGATCATAAATTATGTCAATGAATTATCTTGTATATCAGATCATTTTAATAATATTACATTTATGTGTGTTTAAGTCTAAACAAGATTATAACTAATTATCTTAGTTTAATTATGAGTACTAATAGTCTATAACAATGAAAAGCTCCAAGATAGAAAGGCGAATCAACAATAGATATATGACACACTGGAAAACATATAACTCATTGACAGATAGTTCAAACATGAAAACATTTTGAGTATATGATGATGCCACCATTAGAAGGACTCACATATACAGATTACTCACTGACGCAATTGAATAACTATTGCATATGACTAACCGACATAGAAAACCTACTGTCAGTCCATGTAACCTAACATACGTCCATTTGACCTACTGTCACATGGTGCTACCAATGCAAGGACTCGCCGTTAATTGAAACAAGTCACTGATAGATCAATTGTCTCACCGACAGAAGGGAGGACTCAATGTTGAAACAATTCACTGATATAATGAGTCACCGACATATAGATAAACCGATCAAATGACATACAAATGTCTTTAGAAACAAACAGAAATAGACACATTGAGAAGGAGACACCGATAGAGGAGTCATCGATAGACTATTGAAATATATAGTTATTAATATTATTTCTAACAGTCATACATGATTAATTTAATGATACTGAAATATTATATAATCTTTTTTGGACTTTTAGTAGATAGTACAATGTACGATGAACCGATTCATGTGGAAATAAAATTCCCTTTTCCAACCATAAAAAATAAGAATATTTATTAAAGATAGAATATATAAAAATTAATTTCAAGTGGTGCATTCATGTGATAGAGAGAAACCCACATAAGAGCATCTATAATTCTCATGCTACCACTGTGAACTCAAGAACAAAAAGAAGAACATAGAAAGGAATATCAATGGAGCTGAACATGAAATTGAAAAACTACTTCCGCATATCAATGAAGAAGAAGAATATACATGAAGAACCATACTTGTACATTGAAACAAGAATACAACACTCTGTTTTTGTGTCAACTTCCTGATGAAGACTCATAATTCATCTCAGCTACGTTTGAAAGGTTATGAGATGCTTTTCAAGACACAAAAATCCTTCTAAATCCTATATGAGTTTTTTTCTCTATTTTCTACATTTTTACATACGTTTGCGTTGTGAGTGTAACTGTCTGTTTAGAACACAATGTATTAGTGTATCAAACCGAAGGATACAAGATATCCTTCCACTCATATCTTCTTACAACTATTTACTCAAATGGATAAGTGTGGAAGATTACCTTGTGTGTTATTGTATTTTATACCCATGATTAATAGTGTAAGAGGTCATGTGACCTGGATAGTCCTACACACTACTATTTAACCTGATCTAAGGTGTGGTTGAAGTTTATTAATATAAATAATTGGTGATCGGTGATCACCATGTTGAGTGGACTTAGTCTCATCTGGAAATTGAAAAAAATGTTTTATCTAATATGTGTTTCTATTTAGCCTTTCTCTATTTTAATTTATATTTTAGAATAAAAAAATTACTTTGATAGTTATTTTTGTATAATAGATACCAATACTTTTCCTTATTAGATTATTATTAAAAGATGTATCAATATCTCATATTGATACTACTGAGAATTTATCAATCTTATGAGAAGCTGTTTAAAATTTTAACCTCTTATAATATTATTACATAGATTAGCTAGCTTATATTAATTTTAATTGGGTAAAAAATTTATGTGAATATTTTTAACATAAATATTTATACAAACTCAATTCACCACTATCTTTGGTGTCCTAATCCAGCCAACATTGTGTATCAAAGGATAAGAAATTTCTAGTTTTCAAAAATGTTTTAAACATTTTCAATTGTGATTTATTCGTATTTCAATGATATTATAATTTACTTTAATACTAAATTTTTACCTATTTAAAATGATTTTCTAAACTTTTATTAGGGATAATAGGATGGAATTTTCGACTACCAACATATCTCAATTTTTTAATGGTAAATGTGATTCACAATGGAAAATTTAACTAAAATGTAGTTAGAAAGTCTGGGTTTTTAAATTTGGTCTTCACTTGTTAATGGATATAATATTCCTACTATTTATCGAAAGGTTTAGGATGACTCAAATAAGAATACTTAATTAAATAACTGAAAATCCATGAATGCCATATACCGTTATCTAGAAGATGAAGAATTTTTTAGAATATCATCTTGTAAATTAAATTATGAAATTTGGGATACCTTGTTTGTTTCACATTAAGGAACTTATAGTGTTAAGGAAATGGGACTTAATGCATATACCATTAAATATAAAAACATTTAAAAGATGCCCCATGAGCCTATTTATGGCATTTTTCTCATTTTAATTAAACGGTGAACACTATGATATCTCTAGGAAGAGTTGTTACTATATGATCTCAATATCAGGATTCTCAAATGCATAACTAATAGGTGGATAAGAACATCTTCATAAATTAGAAAATCATGTTACATTATCAAACTTCCTGTCATATAACTAATTGGAAAATTGATGTTGTATGAGGAAGAGATGAAAGTAAATAAAGAAGGGGATAAACCTAAGAGAAAATATAAAGCCTCCAAGACTACTACCTTTAATAATAATGAAAAATAGACGGTCATACCCTCTGTTGAAATCTCTAGTAATGATGAATCAATATTAAATAGTGATGAAGTGATTGCTTAGCCAGCCGGAAGATTAAAAAAATTATATAAAAAGAATAATTTCATCTAGAATCCCACTTATAATGGAAGATATGATGACAAGGGCAGCAAAAAAATAGATATGAATATATATATGACAAATCAGAGGTGATTGTCTACTATTTATTCAAGAGGAGCAGTCCTGTAAAAGGTGACTATCCAATATTTAAATACAAATTAAAGTATGAAATAATAAAAAATAAGTATAAGAATTATATGAAGACCACATAGAGTTGATCTAATGAAATATATAGTGAATCATCATAAACTAATGATGAGAAATATGACCAGAAAAATATGTATTTTAATGGAAACACAATTGAGGTTACCATAGATTCTCCTACACACAAATAATATTATTCTTGAGATGAATGTGATTCAGAAAATATGATTAGTAATGAAATATTTGAATACTAAAACATACTGGATGAAATATTTAATTATCTAAATGAAAATATAAAATTTCAAAGAAACAACATCATCTTACAACAACTATAAAGTATGAACTTATTACTGAAAAAGAAAAGAATGATCAGCTTCTCAAAGAAAAAAATGACATAAAATTGTATAATGAGAAATTGAAGAAATATATATAATAGTTTATGAAGGAAAAAAATACTCTTACTGAAATTATTGTTAAATAGATTCCTCCAAAATACACTTTTGGTATGAGATATCTTCCTGGATAGAGAAACGTATCCAAAATACATTTTGTAACAAAATCATGAAAATTTGTTCTTCTGCCCAAAAATGAAAATTCTACTGCTATTTCTGGTTCAAAACACTCTTATACATCCTATAGTTCTTCTTTACCAAATAGATTTTGTTATTTAAATATATCATATAATTATTATATGAATCATATGAAGAAAATATGGGTTCATAATGCACTGATTACTAATGTCACTAGACCCACACAAGTCTGGGTATCAAAATATGTTGTTTTACAATTTTGTAGAAATCTGTCTAAAGATCTCCATCAAGAGGAAGTGGTACATTGGTAGTAGATGTTATAGACACATAATAATGGACTATTTAAGATTCAGGAACATAATTTATATTAATAGTGGGGATGTATACTTTGATGATAATTGTAATGTTAAAAAATTTGTTTCAGGAAAGATTAGTAACTATAACTCAGTTTTAACTTCTAAAGTACTTTTTGTTTGTGGAATGATGTATAATTTTTTTAGTATTTCCCAAAAATGTGACGATGTATTTAAGGTTAAATTTCAAAATTATTCTTGAATTGGTTTTAACTCTAAAAATGGATTGGTATTTCCTTCTTTTATAAATAAAAATATATATTCTATTAATGTTGGTTCTTTAGCTTCTCAATATGTTTCTTATATAAGTTCCTTTCATAAAGAGTAATGGCTTTGGGATTGGAGATTAGGACACTATAATGTACAATCTATTAGAAAGATTACTAAGAAACTATTAGTTAAGGACGTACCTATACATTAGTTTTTAAATGACATTGTTTTTAATCCATATCAAAAGGGTAAATAGTAAAGGATATATTTCAAATCAAATAAAAATGTTTAATCCTCTCAAACATTAGTGTTAGTTCACATGGGCTAGTTTGAACCATATCATGTTTCTAGTTTGAATGGGAAGAAATATGTTTATGTTATTTTAGATTACTATTATAGGTATATTTGGACTTATTTCTTAGCTTAAAAAAGTGATGCAGGTACTTAAATCACAATGTATACAAAAAATTGAAAAATCATAGTGGTATGAGAAGAAAATAATTAATTAGTGATCATGGCTGTGAGTTTGAAAATAAAAACTTTTAATTTCTTTCTCACACAATGGCTATAGTCATAACTTGTCCGCCCCTAGGTCACCTCAAAAAATGGATTTTTGGAATGAAAAAATAGAACCTTTCAAGAGATAGGCCAATAAATTCTTGATGGGTATTATCTACCTATTTACTTTTGGGTGCATATAGCTTGCTATAAAATTAATAGATTCTTAATTATAACTATTATAAATAAGACACCATATGTGTTGTGAATAAAAAAACCCAAATATAGTTGATTAAATGTTTTTGGTTGCAAAGTATATATCATTAACATAATAAAAAATATTTAAAAAAGAAAATCCTTGAGTGATGAAGGAATCTATCAATGTTACTCAACCACTAGTAAAACCTATAGAGACTTTAATAAAAAAACTGACTTTGTGGAATATATATGTATATAAAATTTGATGTAACAAATCTGCATAAACCTATGACCTCCATAGAAAACATTGATGATGATATCTAAAACTTGGACATAAATGAAAAATAATATAATACTCTTTTTATGAAATATATTAAATCAAATAGTTTAACAAATTCATTAGAACCTTAACATGATGAACATGATCATGTAGATAAACCAGAATTTACTAGCCCCTCCTTTTCTTGACTAACTATAACCCTCAAGAATCATCCATTAGATGTTGTTGTTAGAGAATTAGATAAAGGGACAGAAACTAGAGATTATCTTAGAAACCATATGGAAAATTAATATTTATTATCACATCATGAACATAGAAACATGAATGATTCATTTAATGATTAATTTTTGTTTATGTATATGAAGGATGAACTTAAGAAATTTGGTAGAAATAATGTTTGGAATCTTGTGGATAACCCACAGACATATGACCATATGAAATATGTGGGGTGTTTAGGAATAGATTAGATGAATCAAGTAATATTTTTAGAAATAAATCCAGGTTGGTCGAGCATGGTTATTGTCTAAAAGGGCATTGACTATGAGGAATCTTTTTCACCTGTTTCTAGTCTTGAGGCCAACAGAATCCTTATTTCTTATAGTGCCCATCGAAAATTTAGACATTATCAAATGGATGTTAACAATGCATTCTTAAATGGGTATATAGTTGAGGATGTTATTTTTGAACAAACCCTAGTTTTAAAAACCCTCATTTTCCAAATCACGTTTTAAAATTATGAAAATATTTATATGGTTTAAAACAATCTCCTAGATCTCGGTATGATAGAGTAAGTAATTTTTTCATTAAAAAATGTTTTACCAAAACCATTACTGATCCCACTTTAGTTATAAAAATAATTTCAAAATATATTTTAATAGATCAAATTTATATAGATGAAATTATTTTTGTATCTTCATGAAATTATTTATGTATTGATTTTTCAAAGATGATGCAATTTGAACTTGAAATGATTTTGATGGTTGAACTCAAATTCATTATTGGATTTCAAAATTTTCAAAATAAATATGTTATCATTTTATATTAATGTATATACAAAGAAAATAATTTAATTATTTTTTTTATTTATCGCATCAAAATTTGTGACACTCCAATGAGTACTTTTTTTTAATTAGATCTTAATAAAGATTGAAAATCTATTGATCAAACAACGTCCAAAAGAATTATTTGAAGCGTGAACTACCTGATAGAAAGTAGGCAAGTTATAATGTTTAGTGTGTGTATGTGTGTCTTTTTTCAATATAATAAAAATTAATATCACTTAAATTATGTTAAAATATTATTAAAATACATCTAAAAAACAATTAATTTATGTTTGTTTTACCCTAATGGAAAATAAATTGATATAGTGAGTTATTTTGATGCTGATTTTGACAGATGCATGTTAGATATAAATACAACCTCTAGAACATGCCACTTTTTGGGAATGAAATTTGTTTCATGGTGTAGTGAGAATAAAAATTATTTTGTATTATCTACTACCAATGTTGAATACATAACCATTAGTAGTTGTACTGCTCATATTTTGTTGAAAAAACACACTCTTATGGACTATGGATATCAATTTGGACATCTACCTATAAATTGTGACAATACAGGTGTTATTAAAATTTCTTGAAAATCTGTTTCACATTCTAGAACAAAACATATTGATACAAAACATCAATTTTTGAGAGATCATTATCAAAAGGTGATATCAATATAGAATTGTTTGGCACTAAATATCACCTTGCTGACATATTCACTAATCCATTATACTCTGAAAGAATGAATTAAATAAGACATAAGTTAGCAATGATCAATCAAAAAGACCATGTGTTTATTTCAATTGATACTTTTATGTAATTTTATCATGATTACATCGACAACATTTCCAGGCCGACACTGTTATCATGTCGACACCATTTTCATGCCATCATCATTGTCATGCCGAGGATGTTGTCATGCCGACAAAATTTTTGTACTGACATCCTTGTCATGCTGATACTGTTTTCATGCTGAAACTGTTAGTGTTATGAAAAATCTATCATGCTGAAAGTTATGACTCATTGTTTTCATACGTTTTATGTTTTTATCAAAACGAAAATGATTCATTAATATTGGTGAACCATGTTCATGTTTCCATGATTATGTAATTTCAAAATCCCAAAATGGTATAAATTTGAATCGATCGACTCTACTTTTTTACAACTACACTCTCTCATCCATTTCTCTCTCTCCCTACCCTTAACCATTCAACTTTTGATCTCCAGATTAATGTGATTGGAATAGTACATGTAAAGAGAGCTCGTGAAGATGGTTAGTACTGTGCTTCTATGAAATAGAAAGTTGAATCGATAAAATATTTAGCTCCTATAAATCCTATTCTTTAATGATGTGTTGAACCTCCAAAAAATATGTATGAGAAGAACAGATATTAGTGAGGATGTAATTATTGTTAAAGGTGTGGAAAGATCAATGATGGATTAATTGGTTCTCATCCAATGACAGAGTTTGATACCATATTCTAGTGCATGAATTTTATATGAATTCGTAACTTTTGATGGAAGGGAGTGATTATGTATGGATCATGTCGATAGTAAAAGGGAAAAGAATATACTTCTCTTCAATACATTGGACTGAAAGTCTTAGGGTTCCTCATCATGGAATATTTAATGATTATCAAGGTACTTATCCACCTAAAAGTGAATTATTTTTTATTGAGATAGCTCAAAAAGAGGTAATAGTGATGATAAATATAGGATACCCATTTCATCAATGTTAAATAGTGAGTGTAGAATTTTATTTAAGATTATTTAGCACTAGATTTTTACTAGGAAAGTGGAATTTTATTCTCTGAAATATCATGATGTATACATGGTTTATTTTCTTCAAAATCATTTAAATGTAATTTTTGCAGATATAAGATGGTGGAAAATAATGATATGATAAAACATGGATTCATATCAAATTTTCTTTTCTAATTCAGAATTATTTTTGCAACACTAAATGGGAAATGTTGTGTTTGTGAAATTGATGATGTAGTGTTTACTGACTGTAATTGAACCAACTTATGTTCTGACATTTGTAAGAGAAAGAAAACCAACTGGAAGCCATGGAGGATGAAATGGGTTTGTTAAAAAGATAGACTGTATGAAAAGTTCCTTCCTATATAAAATTCTGTTAGAATTAAAAATCTAGTCGATCATGGACTCGGTGCAGATGATCGTGTTATTTATTCTTCATATGAGGGTGAAGAACATTGTACTTCTATCACAGATAAGGGATAAAAATTAGTGATACAAGTGATCCAAGCACAACTGGGCCTACAAAATTAGTTTTTATTGGACCTCCATGTCCACCTTTCGACTTACATTCTCATGGACTGGTTCTCAAATATACTATATGTGAAGAGTAATATATCGAAGGCCGTGCAGAATTAATCATTGAATCTATTGAAGAAGAAGATGATGATGATGAAGCTGGTAGTGGTAAATGTGGTTAAGAATCTAGTAGGTAAGAATAACATGAGAATGTTGGTGATGAAACTTGTGATGAAAAGTAATAAGATAGTATTAATGAAGAATGTAGTGAATATGGCAGTGATAGTGAATTTGATCATCTTGATGGGAATACATATGTAATTAGTATGGAGATTTTTTAAGAAAATGTTGGTGTATCTGTTGAGGGTGTTCCTTAAGATGAAAATGTGGTGCCAGTCGAACTAGTTTCTCAAGTGGTATATACATGAAAAAACACTACATAAAGAGAAGAAAACTAGAATGGAAGCATATTGTTGAGGGAAGAAAACTAGTAAGAAATATAACACTGAGGGGGAACATCAAGATAACGTATCTCATGCTGATGAAGAGTATCAACGTGGAAGAGTAATGCCTGATAAACTTAATCATATGGATTATGATATAATGGATGACTAGGAGGGGAATCATGGGTTTGTTGCACTGGGATTATATTATGAGGATACATATGAATAATTCTATGTACTTACTTTAAGGGAACTAGAGGCTAAGATCTCTTATTGTAAATATGACGCTAATGGAACTTCAGAAGAGTTGACGAATGGAATATATTCATCCATAAGAAACTTAGTTCAATCACTGATGTGATATGAGATTGATGAAGCTAGGAGTGAGAAAACTGAGCTGACTGAGAATTCTAATGCAATTTGGTCACTGGATGGTGGTGTAAAGCTAGCTGGAACATCTAGTTCTAATACTGTCTCAACTAGTGTATCTCAAGATGATGATGCATCATTTTCCATGATGGTGAAAAAAGAAATTCCACAAAATTTTATTACAACTGCAGAGAAAATTGTGACAAGCACCATATAGCATGCGAATGAGATAAAGAAGATAACCAATAGAATTAATGATTTATCCATTGAGTATAGAAATTCAATGGAAATTTTCATGAAATTACATGAGAATATTGTTTCTCATCTTAATGCACTTAATTATTCAAAACTAAGAAAAGAAGTTAAGGAAATTTCCTCCTATTATATTGCTTCAACTTCTGATTTACCTTTAGTCTCCAAAATATGCGGATATTTGTAATATCGGTTCAGTTTTGAAATAAGGGTTGTGGGATTTATTTTCTTGTGTTTCCAAGGTTGAGGAAAATTATGATATAGGGAATTACTATGTGAATTATTATACAAGGAGTGCTTCAAATATTCGGGATGTGCGGACCAAGAGGATTAATAATATTTCCTCCAAACTCATTACAAAACAATAAATGAACAATCTATTTAAGTATTTTTACAACAATATTTAACATAATCTAGTAAAAAAGGCCTTTAAGGATAAAATTAAAAAGATGAGACAATTAAATCCCTCATTGGAAAAGTTCATAGGAAAAAAATGATGATTTTAAAATGGTAGTGAAATATGGTGGGGAAATCATTGAAGTCATCACCAGGTTGTTAAACCATATCTCCATGTACAAAGTTAAGACATTGTTGTGCGAGCTAGTACACCACATGGTCATTCAGTGCCTTCCCAAGCTCGGATGCTAGTTTCTTAGGCCTTATATCACACCCAACCCATCATTATAGAACATTTTTTCTCCTCATCCAATTTCTAAAAAAAAAACCTTCCCTAGCTTCTATAGTTTCAAAAGGAGTTCCTCTACCTCCTCTAGTAATCCATTCAGACCCTCCTACTTCTCATCCTATCCATTCTGCATGACCATCCCTTGATCCTTCTCATATGGGTATGGAACCCCATGACCATACCAAGTAGTATTGATTAAGGATTTTTGATAGGGATGAGAGCATGTACTATTTCTATTTCATTAAAAAAAATTGAATTCCACTTCACTTTTTCTACGTTTTTACTCTTATTTTTTCCCTATTACACATTTTTCTAATCCCAAATGGGGATGATGTTTCCTAAAACATTACTATGGATTTATTAACGACCTAATTAATCATTATCGAATGGTTCATAATAATTTCAGGATTTGTGATCATGAAAAAGGGGGAGATGGTTGGCCCATAGAAACTATTGGCCACTATCAATGACCATAATGGTTTTAGTTATCACAAATCATGTCATATATAAACATATATCTTACCTCATATCTGATCCTAAATTATGTCAATGACATTAAATTATTTCAAAGCATTATCTTGTATATTAAACCATTTCAATCATATAACTATTTATGTGTGTTTAAGTCTAAACAAGCTTATAACTAATTATTTATCTATAATTATGAGTATTAACACTCTCTAACATTTTTGAACTATAATATAAGAAAATGTCTCATCAACAAATAGATAACTCACTGAAAGATATATGACTCATTGAAAAACAGTTCAAATAGTCATATGATCTATATGTGATGCTGACACATTTGGGAGGAATCATTGATGTATATGACTCACCGATGCAAAAGAATCGCCAATGAAAATGATTCACTGATGCTGATAACCTACCATCAGTCTGAGTGACCAACCATTAGTCCAAGTGACATAATGTTTCATGATGATACTGAACAAAGTACTCACCGTTAGTTTAAAGGATTCATTGATAGATAAATTATATCACAAAAATAAGGAAGGACCCGCCACAGAAAGAAGTCAATAACATATTAAGTCGTTGACATATGGAATGATCGATAGAATAAGATACCTATAGGTTGAGACACCAAAAAAAGAGACACGGACAGGAGACAAAAAAAATATTCACTAATAGTCAATATAAATCTACATTTATTAATATTTTTTCTAATAGTCATATTTGTCTCAATTAATTATACTGAAATATTTTAAATTCTTTTTTGGACTTTTATAAGATTGTACAAGGCACGATGAACCTCTTCATGTGTAAATAACATGCTCTACGTATGGCATTACAAATAGATACCTTTTTAAGTAGATATAGTATAAAAAGAAAATCAATTTTTTTAATGAATGTGATAAAGAGAAACCCATTGACGAATATATGCTACTATCATTAACCCAATACGAGTTCAAGAACAAAAATAAGAACACACAATGCAATCTGGACTAATTTGAACATTGAATTGACAAACAACTTTAATATATCAAATAATGAAAATAATATACCTGCAAAACCATACTTGTACCTAGAAGCTAGTGTATGACACACTTTTTGTTTCATCATCTCAATGAGGACATAGATTTCATCTCAGCTACATCTGAAGAGTCAAGAGATGTATCTAAATACACAATAATCCATCTACTTCATTTCTCAATTGTTTTTCTCTATTATGTTCATTTTATGATATGTTTGAGCAGTGCGTGAATCTTTATCTTAAGAACACACTGTCTCCAGCATCAAATTGAAGGATTCAAGATATCCATCCACTTATATCTTCATAAATGGGTTTTACTCCCATCGATAAGTGTTGAATAGGTCGTTATGTTTCATAGTAGTTAATTCCCATGATGAACATTTGAATATTTCATGTGACCTGAATAGTGATGTGTACAATTTTTTACCCTGATGTGGATTATGGATAATATTTATTAATATAAACATCTTTGTGGTAAGTGATCACCAAGGGAAGTGGATTAGGTCTCAGCTTGAGATTGATCCACTTGATTTATCTGCTATGTGTTTCTATTTAATTTTTGCCTATATTAATTAATATATTCAAAAACTAAATTTTACATTGATAGTTTTTCTTGGATAGTTGTTAAAAAAAATTCCTTATAAAAATACTTTCAAAAGTATTATCAATATCTCATATAGATAATATTAATAATTAATCAATCTTCTGAGAATATTTTTTTAAATTAAAACGTGTTTAATTTTATTACCTTGATTAACTAGCGTCTTTTTGTTTAAAATTGGTGAATATTTTAATTAAAAAAATTTATCATATTTTTTTAGGAACTCAATTAACCCCTCTCGAGTGTCATATTCTGAAAAATAACTATTTACATTTTTCTTCTTCATTCATATTATTCATATTATTCTTTTCACTTATACATGCAATGAGATGATTTCTTTCAATTACACACATGAAACATTTCATGGTTCCCTTGATGTGGTTTCTAGAGTGCTTCATTAAATTCATTTTACAATTTGTTTGTTGGATTTTTTTATGACCATGACTTTTAACTGGTGACCCCTAATATTTAAAATCAGTTCTCCTATTATTATCATATTTCCCAAGATATAATTAATACTGACATATTTTCAAAATAATATTGATTGTATATTGGAAAATATCTTCACAATGATCATATTCTTTTATTGGAAAACATTTTCATAAAAATGTCTTCTCCCAGGTAATGATGCTGTTGCAAATCCTTTTTATGTAAATAATAAAATGAGATGAATTTCATAAATGCCTTGTGAGGTTTATCTCATATGTTCAGATAGATATGTATTCTTTTTTCATAAATTTTTTAAATCCCTCCCTATTCTCATATGGAGTGTGTTTGGGAAATATTTATTAACATATAATCCCTTGATTTTATCCCACTACATAAACTATATGTCATCTATGGTATTTTTATTTTTGATTATTTTCCATCATTAACCATCTTATCCCTTATGTTGGTATACAATGATAATTAATGAATCCTACATAGAGTAATGAATTGAAGAGAATATCTTCTAAATAGAGTTAATCCATTATATATTGATTACATGATATAATGTTCCAATGAATGTTGGTGATACCTAATATACAAATGACTTAGCAACAATAATTCAATTTATAAGGTGTTCCAGGCAATTCAATTTTTTATAGATAACCTATTTTTTCCAATTTTATATACCATGAGGTTCAATGTTATTTTTTCCATATTGTTAGACATTTCATTAGGGGATTCATCACATTTAAAATTTCAAATTTCATAACATGTTTCTTCCTATGTCGATAAATTTTCTAAAATAATGTCTAGTAAGGAATATGAAAACATGAATTAGTATATTTATACTTATTAACCCACTATATATATGCATTAACTAATAAAAGATGTTATCATTCCTAGATTATAAATATCTATGATTAAATCAATGTTATTAGGGGTCATTTTTTGAATAGGTCCTCTAACACAATTAAAATCAATAAAAATTATAAAATTATTATAATTTCTTATATCAAATTTGAATTAACGAATAAATATCCACAAGGAGTATTAAGAATGGTGTGGAGTGTTTGGTTCGGTAACTTTTCACTGGGTAATATTTGGGTTAATAATACGACACATTCATAGTTTCTACCCATAGGTGCATATGCTCCAAAATGTCAACAACATTCTATTATCCATAACGGGATTAAATTTCTAGAAACCCCACTTAATCTCTAAATTATACAAATTTTAGGACTTTTAATTAAGATTATACCATATACCACTTCCAAGTAATTTCAAAAAATTTACTTCTTATTTTTTAAAAATAACAAGGCCATCCTTGGATTCAAATTACAATGATCCAATACATAAAAACATTTAATTTCATTATAATTCCCACTTTTTTAATGTAAATAAAACTTACTATCTAGTGGTATATATTATTTGGTAAATTATATAAAAGTTTAATAATCATAATTATTAAAAAAAATATTCTTAATTAAAACTACACCTAATTATCTTTACTCGCATTGAGCTTTTGAAACTACATTAGATACCCCAGTGAATGATATAAGAGAATATTGGGTGTTCTTGAAATCCTTTTGGGTTAATAAATAGGGGAATAAATCAAAACATGAATGAATTTATTTATAACATCATATCATAAAGATAATAATCAAAATAATGGAATCATAAAATAAATAAATTGAATCATATAAACATGGAATCGTGAAATATTTAAAAATAATAGGAAACTACATTGTAAACAAAATTCAATGGTCAATATGAATAACATTATCACATACTGTACAATGTCTCATGGTGTATTTGGTTCACTCCCCATTTCCATAAACATAGTAGAAATAGTCCCCTGATATATTAGGTCAAATATATAATCCCTTACAAAATATATAACTATATTTAAAAAACTATTTGTAGCGTTAGGGGGATGTGTAATTCTAGGGCCACTCAAAATGTAATAGAAATAATATATATGTGTTCCACGAAGGAAAATAAATAATAAAATAATGTTAAGCATGATCAAATCCATATGAAGTATGTGTTTTTTATAGTTATGAATCAAATAATCGCTAGATAATAAACTATAAGGTTTTTGAAGATAAGAAGAAATTGTATCATTTTTAAAAATAATAATTGAAAAATATTAAAATTAATTAAACATAGAATTAAATTGTTAAAAATTCATTTTAATGATATTAAAGAATAAATAATACAAAATAAACCATGTGAGGGATGATTTATGAGATATATAAAAGATTATTATAATAATGGAAATATATTTTTTGTTTCCATGTAATAAAAATTGAACCATGTGGGATCTCTATAAAAAAATAATTATTATAATATATATATTTATTAATAATATTTTATGGTGTTAATGAAGATATGTATCTAGGAATTAAAATTTTTCCCCAATTCAGGTTTAATTATATATGGAAAATTTGATGTGACATAAAAACATGAATAACCCTAGAAATGAAAATTCTACTACCCAATAAGGATATTTATCAAATTTATATAAAAAATTAAAAAATATCAAGTGTGGAATATTTATTATAAATGGAGAAAAATGTGGGGATGTTTTATGTCAAAGGTAAAATGTGTGGTATAAAATATTTCATAGCTCGTGTCATATTGTTATTTATACATGAAATTGTATTTATTAATAATTATATTAATTTTATTAAATTTATACCGAATAATATAATTAATTTATATTTATTCTTATATGGTCTATTTATTTTTTATTTGTGATTTATTTTAAAATTTTTTGGTAAATTTTTCATACTAGGATTATTTTGATACATTAACTGTGACATATTCTTTATGATGGCTATGGTAAATGGTTTTTTAATATTAGTACATGATCTACATAATTTTTAAGTTTGGTACTCTTTATTATTCTATTATTATAATACTCATTCAATTTAATAGATATATAAAAATAATGTCAATTTATGGACGTTTCTTTGATAAGTCCGTTTTTCGTGGTTAATGAAACTCTTACCATGTATTATTGATAGAAATATATATAATATTAAAGATAACTTAAAACAATTTTGTGGTTCTAAAATATAAAATTCTAATTTCATTTGAATTTTTTTCCCATCATTTAATGAGGGGATGTAAAATTGAATATTTCATTCATAGAGGTGTTAGTTTTCATAGTTTCATGATCACATTTTCCGGTTACCAAATAATTTTTTTGTTCTAAAATTGATATTAGATTAAAATAATTACAATTTACAATAGTAAAAATGTTCGTGTTAATATAACTCTAAGGATATAGGAGGTTTAAGGGTTTAGAAGATTTAAATTAATACAATTTTATTATAGAGTACTATATCTCCCATGGAAGTCATACCTTCGATTTAATCCTAAGGATCTGTATCAAGTTCTTATAGTTTGATCAAGGATATAATAGAATAGTTTGGATTTTTAATAGAGATAATGGTGGATTATTTTTTATCCTCAACATAGGATTCAATTGATAAATATACTGGGGTTGGCTTCATATTATAAGTAAAGAGAATTTGTTTTTGAAAATAATAATAATAATTAAATAATATCACTACATTATTCAATTACAAATCCAAAAAAATGTCTTATAATGGTTTGAGTGATAAAATAAGGTTTATAACACATCCTGCATCCAATATCAAATTTTTTTTTTTCTCATTTTAACCTTATGTTCTATGTTAAACCTCTATTAACAAAAATAACACTTATGACAATAACAATACATTCAATATTGGTGACTAAATTTAAAGTCACCAATTATAATTAAATTTTTTTAAAATTTTATCCTGTTAGTTTAAAATAATTAAATAATTTTATATAATAAAATTCATATGATTAAAATAATTACTATTAGAATAGATAACTTTTAAGAACAACATCATTTAAAATATACCATTTGTGAGTAAATATTATGTGTTGGATAACATTATCATTGTTTTTTACATTTCCTTAATTTTATTATTATAAAACCAATAATTTATTATAAATTATATAAAACTAAATAAATTTTATAAAAAAGTTTTATATTTAAATGAAAATTCATAATTTTTTTATTATATTAAATATATCACTTTCATTTTCTAAAGTGAACACATGTTTTATAAATTAAACAAATATCATTGAAAAAACAATATTATTATTTAAATACATATTTTATTAATTTAAATCTTTTTGAAATTTTTATTTCTCATATACATAATGAAAAAGATATAAAATTCACATTTTAGGAAAAATATAAATTTCTCACTATTCATCTAAAAATAATTTTTCAAAAAATTTGAAAAATCATTCATAAGATAAAATTTCCAAGGTAAATCCATAATTTATGTTTAGTTCTTCAAATTTTCTTTTTATAATTTATTTCAAATTTAATTCTAATATTTATTAACTTTAATAATAAAATAAAAACATAAAAATAGAAAATAATGTATTTTTATAAGAATTAGAATTTGGGTATATTATCTATTCCACTTCATGATTCTTATAAATTAACCATTAACTAGATTTTAGACAATTTTTCACATCAAAATATATTATACTAGAAAATAGAAAGTTTTTGGAAAATTATTTTTATTAGATTCTTTTCTAGAATAGTTGATTCTATATTTAGAGTGATTGTTTTCTTGTTCTGTTCATTTCAATTATTTTTTAATTAATATACTATTCAAAATTCAGTCTCCCCTATTTATCAATACAAATTCCATACCTACCATGTAGTAATATATTTTTTCTATGTTAAATGAATATCACACTATTAAAACAAGTATGGATTGATGAAATATTATTTAATAAATGCCTAATTGATTCAATTCTCACCCATCAGAACATTTTTCACCCAATGGAATTGATAAACATATATCTAAATGTCCAAACTATATCCAATATATTTATGGAACTAAAATAAAATGGTCCACCTCCTATCCCTGAAAAATTACAAAATTTATCAACTTCATTTTCTCAGAACAGACTCCTATAATCTTATTTCAAACCCACTGAATGTTGGAATCATATCTAGATACACATCCTTGAGAATACATATTTAACATTATGGTTTGGTGGAATATGATTTTAATATAGTCAATGGTTATATGCATCATATCTTCCACCTCTATACACTAGTTTAGAATCAAGTAGTCATAATTTTCCTCTCTCCACTTTCCTTATGATCATGTGTACATCTAGTAATAATGTTTTTATGTTTCTGTGTATCATGATAATTGTAAATGAATTAAACCCTTTGAATCATACAATATATCTTACCCATCTTTACTAATTTCTAGCCATTATTGCTACAAAATTTTGATCCCTACGTATCCCCATTTTTGTGCACTCTCTTGTTAGTGAATAGTTTTTTATTATCTAATGATTATATCATTAGTAATAACTCATTTGAGCTTAATGATTTTTATAATAATGCTTCATTCAAGAAACTGATATAAAAAATTCAACAAGGGTGATCTAAATTAATGATAATTATAATTCTATGGGAAAATATGGGGAGAGTCATCCATATATTAGTGAAGGTCCCATATTTAAAAAAAGGCCCCAATGGAATGAACTAAGGTATATGATATTATTTTTTACTAGAATCTATTGAGTTCAATCCAAAACTCTATTTGTCCAAAGCTGACACCAACATCTCCTCTTCCACATATGGTCCCACCTCATCCTCAAAGATCAAGATTTAGACTTTTATTTACCAATATTATGTTACCATAGAGTCTTCATGGAGTAAAAAATCTTCTACATCCACCAACTTTTCCATTAGATGACTACCAGTTTCTTCCAAGTAAAAATTATGGAATCATGATCCTCTATTTACTCATATAGTCTAGAATCCTCATGTTATGCCACCAGAAGAGATTTAATTATCTTATAGAATTACATATACTTGATATCATTGAAAAATAACTATATAGTATTCATCATCTCAACCAATAATTATATTTCTATCTCTTAGAACATTAAATAGTTAACCTAAATAGTACATATGATCAATATCCAGTGGTGATGTGATCCCCTATGTCCTATAAAATTTCCTCGTGGACTGAACATGATAAAAATTACATATAATCCCCCATTAATAGTTACAACATAACTACTTCTCCATTTATACATCATAATCTAGGTGGTTAATTATATTTAGGGTGGATCATATTAAAATCCCGAATTAAGAGGATCTATAGATGAATCCTCCCTTAGCATCCTATCTATTGTGTTAGGCTTCCTATCAATGGGAGGACCAGAATCACTTATACCCTCCTCAAAATCACCCATATTATTTTTCACCTCTTTTATATTTTTAGGTTATATTAAATCCATTTTCACCTTCATTATAGTTAAAAACATCCACTCTAGTATAAATATCACATTTTACTACGAAGATGATTCCATAAAGGTTCACCTTACCACTGATGAAGGATTAGGATCACCATTACTATAAGAAAGTGTCACATGTATCAACTCAAACAGTCAAGAAACTTTTATTGTGACCATGGCTTCATGACCATGTGTTGTTCCTTACAATATATTATTTTGGGGTTGGTGGAACATTATCAGAAACATCGTTATAATATTGAATTTATATTAAAAATGTGGAGATATCAATTCTAGACATAATTTACAGGACAATGGAAATATATGTTATGAAGGATATGGAAACCTCAAGATCAATGTAGGAGTAAATTAATTTAGATTATTCCCTATATGAAACTGTCACCAAAGAAAGCATGAATTGGGTGTCAAATATTATGTCATGAACTGTAAAATCACTAAAAAACTTCACCCTATAGATTCTAGGGTCTGGAACAGTAAAAAGGGATGAAAGTATATGGAAATCAAATCAATGTTCCCATTTATACTATTTAATTTGTTATATAGAGATTTATTGTGGGGATATAGATGTATCCCTCTCCTTCATCGATAAAATTGTCTCCTCCTCTCTAGAGGATTCCTTGAAAATTAGAGAACACATATTAGTTCATTATAGTGTTTAGATACTACATTGAATCATCATGTTTTAGAATTGACTAACATGGAGTGTGTCTAATTGAGATATCATCAAATGTTATTTTCCTAATCATATTGAAATTATAATACATTGTAGTACATCCCATGATATCCTGTTAAATATACTCTCTTAAATCCATTGATGAGCCAGAAGCCCTATGGATGGAACCTACAAAACCAATGCATCATGAATTGGACCATCCATAGATGGTGGATATTTGGGCCACCATTCAAGAATAGAATATGCACTATCAATATAATGGTCTCCCTCATATCACTAGTTCAATATGAAAGCTTCCTGTTATATATAATAATATCTCTCCCATATGTAAACATGAGTGTTGTTCCTAGAACACACAATATCATACTGATAAATTTTATTAATGTTTTTCATCTTTAAAGGATTATATATTCAAGAGTCAATCCATAATTGATATAGATACTCACATAGGACATTTAATGCCACATAGTCTAAAGAATTTATATGTTAGTATACCCCCAACTATGGGGCCTAAAAAATACAACATATATCATTCATAGATTCATTATCTTTCTCAAATTTTTTCTTCCATTTTCACTATGTTCCTCTAGGAGCGAATGCTATTGAAGCCGCATCAGAGTGATATAATTGGGGAATGTTGGATCCCCTAGAAATTTTTTATATAAGAATGATTTCTCATTTCCTCTATATTAGTGCACCTAATGGAAAGAAAAACTATTTCCTTCCAACCCTGAGTATACTCAAATAAAACAACCTAGTAATGTATCTTACATACTAATAACTATAGGAATGAATCCTACCATCTCATTACATAGTCTGTTTTGAGATATTTCATTCTTTTGGATTGTGGTACCACAATTATCACTTTGAAACAATCTGAGACGGAACCCCCCCCCCCCCATTATTGACCCTTATTGGTTGGGTTCCCTTAAGAGTAAACTATGGTACAAATCTTTGTAATTTGGTGTTGGATATAAAATAAATAATAATTTATTTTAAAAATTATGTAAATTTGACCAATTATTAAAATTCGCATTCATGTAGTAGATAATTTCATATCTCATATTGGACATGGGTAAGGGGTGAATTATGAAGGTATTGTGTTTTCTCATTAGTTTTATAACTCCCACATCATCTTTTAATATTATCCACACACCAATGATGTTTATTAGTGATGGTATGAAATTTAATACTAGGGAGGAAATAAGATTCTGGAACTTATACACCAGATATAAAAAATGGCTCATCTATGAAGAAGATAAAATGGTCCCATAAAGTCACTTGATCTTTTAACCATGCTTTTATTCACCATCAAGTCCAATGAACTATAAATCATTATAAACCCCATATTTAGTGTATTTTTGGCCATTAATGTGGAATACATCACACTTTTTCATATATTTTCTCTCTTATTTGTTTCCATAAGAGTATACATATACATATATATATATACATATAATACCCCCATAAACATTGTGATCCTTCATCTGCAACCAATCCCACCTACACTCTATAGCCACTTTACTAATATATTCCTTGGTCAAGAATGAACTAGTAAAATCCATCATTCTCGTGTTACTTACCCCTGGGACATTCCTACCATCAAGCCTAAATATTTTTTATGGAATCCTTCAAAAAAAACACATAAATATGTCCGAAAAAAATTTACTATTTGATGAGATGAGATATGTTGAAACAACCCTATTAAGAAGTACAATAATCCTCTCACAAGCATTAGTGTTTTAACCTAGTCCCCCTGGTATATGCCAATGGGAATAATTATTCATAAATGATTCCATTGAGTAGAATTTCAATTATTTTTTAAGGATCTAAAACAATATTATTTACCTCACTTTGATGTAGGTGGAATATATTTTTTTCCACCAAATGCCTACTAAGTAGATCTATCTAAAGATCTGGGTGATGATAAATGTGGAAGTGATTCATTTCAACTACCTTATACATATCAACATGGAATAATTCTATCAAAAACTCAATGATGGTGTGGTGAACCTAGTAAACCCATGGTAAAGCATCTTAAAAAAATCATCTAGATTGAAAATCCTAATCCTTGTACTAGGCCATGCGTTTTGTGGATTATAACAATTTAGATGATGTAAGACTAATTCAGTTGGAATAATTTTTTTATTGAAAGATCATCATTAATAGTACTAGCTTAATTTCTAATGATGTAAATCATCGAGTGGTTGTAGTCTGCCTTGACATGACCAACTATAACAATATTAAACTGGTGAATGTCATTATGGAATGTAAACCAATATCTTATTAAATAATTAATTGGGATAAGAAAATATAAGTTATTATGAAAGAAAAATGAAATAAATTGGATATTTTATCCCTAGAATATACACAATTTGTTCCACAATGAGAAAACCCACCGTATCCTTGTTCCCCGACATGGCTAACCTCATACTGGAGATCCTAGGATTTTCTTACATTTCTCTTATCTATGATGTAATAGCTATAATAGTGGAACAAAACATGACTAGTTTTTTCAGCCACTTTGGTAATATATGAATGTTTTTAAACATAATTCTAGTGACTTTACACTATTATGAAAAATTTTTAAATTTCAATAAATAGTTCACTTAAAATTTTATTAATGGATTCCTAAATAATTATTCTCAAAAAAATCTATTATGAAGAATAGTTTTCATATAGTGAAGTATTCTAAACACCGTGATTGTGAATCTAGGGTTTTTTTTCATGTTTTGTGTTTCTATAAAATAGTGGCCTACACTCGATGGAAGCTTCTAAGATGTTATTGAACCCCTTATCCTATTAATATCAATAGGAAATACTTGTTTCATGAACCTCACATGATATTTTGGAGAACCATGGCTGAGTTATGTGACATAGTAGTAAATGATCATAGTTCAAATGTTTCCATCAAAATTTAAGTAAAGCCATTATTATTATACATAATTCTATTGGGGGGATATTTTTTTCTTTAACATGTCTACTAACGGGACAAGAAATAATGAATAATAATAACAATGGGTGAAAATTTTTAGGAAAAGTAATTTAATATGATGGAATGAAACATGTAAATCATTAAAATATTTTACATAATTACTTGACATTCATACAAATCAAGTTGTTTGGGTCCAAAAAAATGAAGTAAAACTACCAATAGTTTAATAAATTCAATTAATCCATTTAGAAGTAAAATATAAAATCATAGTGAAATTATAGTTATGAAAATTAAATTCATAGAACCTTTGAACAACCTATGTTACATGATCCAATAATAGTTATGTGATCCATGTGATAATTTATTCCAAAATTCATATCAATTGGACCTTAGAGTCCTTTTTAGGTAATAACCCCAATAATAAAAATGTCCATTCTCTTAGTTTTACCAATACCTCTTTTCAAAAAATCACATAACAATAGACTCTAATGAACCCTTGAAGGTGAAAAATAAGAAAACAATTAATCACATGTTTTTGAAATTACAATTTTGAATGATTTATTTTCATTAATTCAATTTTCATTGATAATGAGTATATCTCATAAAAATGAAAACAATCACACAAATCAAGGTTTGCTGTATCACTCAAAATTGAACAAAAACCAAAATGGATATCAATGCATTCAACTTCAATATGAGCCTATAGCTCATCCAACTCTTTCAATTCTAATAAATAAATTATTTTTCAGCAACCTGATATGAATATGGTATCCACTATATATTATTTTATGATATTTGATTTCTCTAGTGTCCCAAATTCCTTCATTGTTTCCAATTATTCAACATCATCGGTCAACATGCAGGATAATAAATTTCTTGGTTTCATGTCCTAGTATGATGAAATTTATCTATATGATGGGTTCTTAGTCACATAACCTTAATCATAAAAATGTATTCCTTATCCCATCCAATAAACAATAGCCTTACCCTAGGTAAAAATGATAGGATATCATCTATGATGATCCCAATAATCTCAATGTGATGAATAGATGTTTCCTAGCATGATGAGAATTATATTATCATATAACCATTAATGTATTCAAAATCACATGACCTAATATATCCCTTATAATCCTCCAATTCAAGTGGAATGTATCATAAATAAATATTGTTAAACTACATTGAATGTTCTTACTTCATGAACATTAATTGACAAATATAACTATAAGTGTTTTGATCCTTGAATTCAAATAGAGTAAATAGGATTCCACACTGAGTTTGTGTCCCTAAAAATCCTTAATTATATACCCCATCATGAAGTGGTATCTTTGAATCCAGATTATATTTCAGGTGAATTTATAACCGCCCAGTATTCACTAACATAATAAAAATAGGTTTTTGGAATTATCATTGGAAATTTCCCTATGATTGACCCATTAATGTAGAGTGTATTATGGAATTTCTGAAATAGAATCTAAATATTCTATTGACCCAAAATTGAAAATCTTATGTATGACCATCCTCAATGGTATCTAAATATATTATTGACATAAACATGATAAGTGTTAGTGGAAATTTCCTCACTAGAATCTAAATTTTTGAATTCCATTTGATTATTTTAGAACCAATACCATAGATATAAACATATATATCCATACATGAAAAAATGAAGATTCTTATACAATGATCATATGATTTATTCTCTATAGACATCGGGGATGTTGTTAAGATTTTAGCTCATGTGATTCACATGATATACAGTATGTGACGGTCTTAGAAATATTATATAATGATTATGGCATATCTTCATTCTATTTATATGAAACATGAGTATAATTCATACCATATATGTAAGGAATATGTTCCCTAGGTGCGGTTCATAGGTATCCTCTTGTGATGAGAATATGTTTCCTTTTGTAACAAGCATAGGATTCCTCCAAACATGAAAAATGGATTCAATGTGTAATGATCCTAGAATGACCCATGTGGTGAGAATATGATTTCATATAATCATAGTGTATGATTCTACATTCCTTTTAGAAGAATAAAATATGTTTAACTGAAAAGTATCCTATTAATTGAGTGTAATATTCAAAAATCCAATTAAAGAATGTTACATAATGATGTATAACTAGAACAACACGTTCGTCATCAATAAATACAATATTTACACCCTTTAATGGAAGTATATAGTGTAGTTAACTACTGTCCACCTGAACATGAAAATAGAATAAGATTCCTGAACTTGTATTTGATCTTTTGGAGTGACTCAAACTAATTTAGAAAATCCATTGAAAAATAAATGGGAAGAAGGTTTTCATCCCCTTTCCGAGTTATAATAATGGATCCCACTTCAACACCCTAATGGTGGAAGGTAGAAAGTCATTGGAAAGAAAGAATATGGGACCCCAAAAGGGATAATGACCAATGAAAGGATGCATATCCAATATTTATAGTGGGGTCCTAAGGAAAGCATCAGAAAAAAAACTATAATTTATATTTTTTCTCATATCATAATCAATTGAATACCATAATTAAATTTATTATTACTAATAATTTTGTTCATTATCCTTTTTGTGTGATCAAATTCATTCCCAATATCATTAAAATCTATAGAATTAAAATGAATCTTAAATTTATTCTAATATTTCATTGTAACATTAACATTTCTTTTTGAAAAATCATATGTAAATTACTAAGTGTATATGCATAAGTTATATTTTTATTTCACTTCTAATTATGAAAATTTCAGGTCAATATATTCTAATACATCACATGATTAATTAGGTCATAAATATCCATTTTTGTGAAATTATTAGTATCATAATTCTCATTTCAACTATATTACCCTTTATTCAGAATTAAATCAACAGATTTTTCATCTTACTATTCATTAGTTAATTCATTCTCATCAGTGATTTTAAATTAATCAATATTTTAATTAATTTATGATGTACATTAGAAAGATACTCTATAAAATGAAAATACAAGTCATAGTTATTTACATTATATATATCCTTACTTGTAGCAATAGTACTGGATGTTCTATAATTCATAATTTAGAATTATTCAAAATTATAGTTTGAATTTCATAAAAAGATAACTAATTTTATATATTTCTAATAATTTATCCTAACAAGGTATTTTTCAGTTTATCATATTCCATTAATAACTTCTCACCACATCATGTCCCAAAAAATAATTTGTTTATCCCTAGTGATTTAGGGGCTCAATATAATTTATTGAATTAAGAATCATGATATTGGCTACATGAATATAAAAGGAACAATATATTGGACAATCCCTATGATAGTAAACTGTTGTACCACTATCCCAAGGATCATGTAATTAAACTATACATCTCTTAATAGTCCTAATTACATAACATGAAAACAGAAAACATATTACCAGTGTAATATAAATCTTAAATTAGAATCATCTGGGTTCATCACTAGCCCCCTTAGAACATGGATGATACATACCTCTTGTAGCTCTTATTTGGATATAATTTTTATTTATCCCAAAAAATCCCAGGCTTTATAATTGTTTTCTATTCCCCAGTGACATGAAAAATTCATGATGTTGTTGCATTTAGAGTTATTTTAATATTCTTTTGAATTCTACTACTTCATTGAAACACTTTATGTCCCATTTATTGGGATCAAAATAAATCCTCTTTTTCTATGTAAGCGCTCCTTGGATCATGGAACAATGCTACAAAGGCATTCCTCCCATCTTGGGTTCACACCATACAGTATCCATTTCCATAATAACTAAATGGACTCCCCCATGGTGATTATATGGTCCAATTGAGGACTACCCATTTGAATGGATAAATTTCTTAGAAGCCATAATTTTGGAAAATAGTCAGGGAAACCATGTTTCTAATATGGTAAATGGTAATCTTCCACCTATATTCATCCTTCAATAACTATGCAAAATATGTGAGGGGAAATCATACCTCTCCCAAATTTCCTTTTTAAAATATGTGATCAAAACACTAATATTGATAAGACCCCATAAAGCATTCACATTTATGGGGTAAACTATATTTTGGATATATTTTAATGAAGATTAGTAATATTTATATGTTCCTAGAGATGATTGACCCAATACCCTAGTCTCATCCCATTCACATTTTTCTCTACTCAATTATTATTAAGTGACGATGAATTTAAAATTTAATTATCATAATATGCATAAGTCCCATGAGATTATATATCTATTTTAATTTATCTAATTGGTATGATATAAATGTATTATCAAATAGTTAAAAGTGAAAAAAGATTAATATTTTATTACATAATAACAATAAGGAAGTTCACCACACATTAGAGCCTTAGGTATATTAGAAAATATCATTGTGGTTCAACTTGAGAAACAATATACTATGTATAAATGAAACTATATAAGGTTTAATTGAATAATTTTCAACTCCAATCATGTTCTTCCATTACATCCCCAACTGTGAGTGAGATCTTAATAGTCTTCACCAACACCCATCCTTATTCATTACCACCCTTCACCACTAAAGATATCACCATAGATTCAGTGACTTTTGTCATCACCAACTATATGTCATTTTTATAATGATTTACTCTCATGAAATAACAAAATCATATTGTTGGTTTGTTTTCTCTTCCACTTAATAGAGTTTATACTCTTCCACATGAACACCCTGATTTCCCATATATGTGTACTCATTACAGATAACCTCAAATTCTTATCAATCTTTTCCCAACTTCATACATAAAAGGACCTTATCCAATATGAAGAGGGAGTAGGTTTTTACCCCATATCTCTTCAAATTCTCAAGAAAATAGTGAAGGTATAATATTCATCCAACAAAATCATCACATGGGGTAGGTGAAAAAATGTTTTAAAAAATCCTCTATATAACATGTGAGACAATCCAATTCTCCATGAAAATATATGATTTATAATATTTTAGTTCGTTGGGTAGAGAAAGAAATCACTCAATAGGTAATATATCATATCTCAATTGTCAAAAATGTTTTGAAATCAAAGAGTTCATGACCACTATGGAGTTTATTTTGTCAGTATTGAGCCTCTTATAAGAAAACTCCATGGATTGGAATGGAATAGTAAGTCATATTCTTACCATGTCTCGGGGTGAATAATGAAATATTACATTTGTATAATGTAACATATATACTTTCAAAAAGACTTTCTAGATCATCCAGTAATGGCTATGAATATTCCAGCAATATCTCTCAGTCCCATCTGTAGAAGCCCCACTCCATTTGACGTACATGACCCATTGAACCCACATAATGAATGGGGGTTGGGGGAATCCAAGGATCCATTTTTTGTTTCAATAGTAGGGAACATCCTTATTTACTAATTACCTCCTCCTAGAGCCCCCACAACTCCAACATCGTTTCCTCTAGGGTTCCTAAAATTGAGCCACATGCCTCAACCATCATCAATGAATTTCATGTAGATATACATTCACCAAGTTGTTTTAATAATTATTGTCGAGGCCAATAGAAAATCATATAGTATAAACATGACTATTTTCCAAGATCCTTCATAGGTTATAATTGATATGAAATAACATAATACATGTATTTGAATTTTTCAGTAAACCCAATGTATTATTGTGATTCTATACATTGGATATAGGAAAACCAATGAGTGAATTTTTATATGATTTATGTATTTGAATTTATGATTCTACATATTATAAAACCAAAAACCCATAATATAATGTCTGATTGAATAATATCTTCATGCTTGTTCCCTGAACATCATCATCCATATCATAAAATAGGGAAGAGATATGATGAATTTTGTTGTTATCAAAGTTTATGAAATGGAAAACAACAGCTACTTCACATATCACTTTTTTTGTACTCAAAATTTATTCTGGACAGTAGGCCAGAATCCCTTTTTTAATGGAGTAATGGTATTTGGTAATACATATAACCTGAATTTCATTGAAAATCATCCATGATAGAATAATAATATGCCACATCCATGGAATATATCCTCTCCCTATGCACCGCAGGTGGTCATATACTATATAAAATAAAAAGTACGGAGGTTGACCAGGCATCCAATGAAAATGACTTATTCCAAAGAATGATTTCCTAGTAACACTCCCATGCATACAACTTGGATGTGTAATAACCCTCAACTTAGAAGAATCAGTTGGAATGAGACATATCATTATTAAATATTCAAAACATTCAAACTATATCCCCAATAATGACATCATACTTCTTCCATAATGATCCTATACATACATTTCTTCATAAAATAAAAAACTCCATGATATTTCATGGGACATCAAAATATTCAACCTTGAGGAAAGTTTAAAAAGTCCCAAAACAAGTTCATATCATAGATATTTAAATCCAAGGATAATTAATGTAAAAAAATATCTATAAACATATTCATCATAATCATGGATACCACTACCATCTATTTTGTATTCCCATAAACATTTTTGATATAAGTTGAACTCATCATGTGAAATCCTATTAAGGGATGCCACTGAGGTGGTAAAAAGGCCACTAAATAATCCTCGCATAACTATGATAATGTGGGAATGTATTGGTTTATCATTCCATCATACTCAATAATATCAACAATAAGTCTAGTTAATGATAGACATTGAATTTAGATTCCCATAATGCCTCCTACAACCCCATATGGTGCTGTTAAGCCTCATATTTCATATAGGTATAGATCACATAATAGGCCCTTGACCACTCTATTTTGAAATTTCCCATGATCACAGATACAAATCATAATACCATCCAATCTAGTTGTCCATAATTTATACTATAATGATAATAGAACATTTTTGTGAGAAAACATTGTATATTGGGAAATTGAATGTTAAAATTATAGTTTTGTTTGTGAGTGTATAAAGAGTTTCAATATGTCACTCAATTATCACTTGACTTGTAATGAGAAAATTATTATATAGGATCACATCAATTAAGGAAATTAATGAATTGATGTGTGGCAATTTTCATTATAGAGAACAACAACATCAAAAATTCCATAGACATATAGTGAGAGTCAATTACTGTGTGGATATTATCTTAGTGCCTTTGTCAGTAGTCTCAAAATGGATTGTTTCTTGGATTTAATTCACTATTTTATGAAAATAATAGATTATACACCAATTTCCTTTATCAGGTACAAATTGGTAGTGGTGGTGGTAGGAAAACGGGATCCACATGTATGTTATTAAATATCTGGGGTGTATTAATTGTTGAAAATTCTTGGTTGTGTATCTTATACATGTTCCAAATAAGACTTATTATTTCACACATATTTCTTCAACTTAAAAAAATATTATTAAAAGTAAACTTAATTGATCATGTAAGAATCTTTTCTGAACTTTCCTTATATATGGGAAAAATATGGGAACATCACACATTGAATGGAATGGAGGTTCATGGAAAGGATTGAATTTATTAATATAAAGGTATTTTGTATAAAAATGATGTCAATGGTAATTTCTAGGCATTCCCAAAAAACATATTTGAAATATAAAAACTATGATAAGAAAAATACACTGAAAGGTTCTATGAAACAACCCACTTTATCTTGAAACATAATTTTTCTTATAAAATAGTTTTTTCCTTAGAATTTTACAATCTACCTTACCATCCTCACAAATTACCTGAGGTGAATTTATTAGTGCTTAAAAATGTATCTTCGTATTCATTATAATGTCAACACCACATCCAAGTTTGTAACATATCCCTTTGGATCATTTATAGGACTGAGGGAACATGTACCCAAAACTAATTTATTGTTAGTATACTTTAATATTTTCATACAACTAGTTACATCATAAAAGTGATGTAAAATTCCCATTATTTTGAGAATTCCTTGGTTGAATTCCAATGAAAAAGGTATAAATATTTAGAAACAAAAGTACACAAATAAATTATTTTAGAAACATTGACCCCAAATATTTATAAGAAAGTAAATTTTTATGTGTTTTATATAATTTATGAATGAATGTTCATTGAATAATCAAAATTCAATTAAATTTAGGTGACTACCTTGTTTTTAGGGAAATTCCTCTAGAAGTTGAAGATTCACTATAACACATATTACTCTCCCACTATCTTAAATTCATTCAACAAAAACCCCTTTTCATTATACAACACTTTTCTTTATATTGTTTCTTTAAATTTCATGCCTCTTACTTATTATATAGTTAATTTTGGAAAACTCCTTTGTTAACCAAACTCAAATGTTGAGGGACGCTGGTTATGGGTTACACAAGGACCCCTGGTCAATCTGATAATTACACCAAAAAAATTGATAAATGTAACTACCTTATGAGATCTTCATGATTTAAAACTAGTATCACTCATTCAAACAACACACACTTGACATATATCATATACCCTTATGAAGATAGATTTTTTTAATAAGTATTATCTTGGATAAATCATTATATCCCTCTATTAATCATAGTCACCCTCATGCCAAATACCATGCTTGCAGCCCGAAATGCGTCGTTTCAAAGACCATTTCTCTAAAAACATGTGTATAATGGATACATAAGTGAAAACCAATACATAATTTTAGATAATGTCCAATATTTCCCCCAGAATATATGTTGGATACCAAAATCCCTCTTAATTCCTAATAAAATTGAAAATGGGAATCTTATCAAAAAATCCCACAAAAGTTTCTAATCATACACTGTTAATATACATGACGAAAATAAGGTAGAAATAAATTAATATTCATAGCATTATATGAAATAAAAACTACGTTAATCAAAAGAAATCTATTGTATAAGATGGTAATATATATTCTTACCCTATGTGTTGAGTATATGATTTTTTGAATGTCGATCTCTAGATTCCTTGTTCATGAGAATGGGCTTCCACGTGTGATATAGGCGGAATAAACCACACAACAGATGTCATCAAACCATCTTAAGTTCCCCCCCCCAAAAAAAATTTCCCATGAGAAATCTTCAACTCCTAATATTAAATTCCCAAAATATGTAATTTTATTTCTAACATTTATGATGTGAATTTCATAATAAACTGGAAATAGTCCACATTAATTTTTTAGCTAAAATAAATTAATCTAAATTTCATATCATCCATGTCCCATAATATTAATCTCAATGAAAACATCCTCACCACTATATATAAAATGGCAGCCAAACCCAATGTCATATGTATTAGATACCCTATGTCAATATCACATTACAACTTCTGTGATGAGTATGACATGATACACCCATCCTTTAAGAAACTTTTATGATTAGGCCCCATATCACCCTTTATTGTCTCGAATTTGTATCATAATAATCATTATCCCATCATGTTAAACTACATTATGTGGTCAAGTTACAAGATCTTAAAATATGCATCCAAAATACATAGGATTTGATCCCTACCTCCAAGATGGCTACGTATGACACCATATAATTGTATAATTTTGACTCCCCAATTACCATTCTTCCCTTGTACAATGTCATGAATTGAGTAGTGAGCCTATGATGACCACACTATTTTGAAATAATATCCTCATTCCATTCCAATCACTCTAAATAGAAAAAATATTGAAAACCTAGTCATCTTCCATTAGCTGTCCAAATTCATCATCTTTAACAATAATGTATCCATAAGACATTAAACTAAGGGATGTATACACTGGTTGTTAACCTGTTCCTACACACACGAGACAAGAGTACTAAGGTAAATTAACTTTTTTGAGGATTTAATGCTATAGATTTCCCATACTTGTTGAGTCTATATTGATTCATCCACAATAGATGTTAGCATATACAAGCCCACATAAAATGAGTCAATGTAGATGGATTCCATACAAATAAGGATGTAAACATATACCCTTTTCTTAATTAATAATCATATGTGGATGTATCACCAATATTCATTAACATATGACCCTATACACACATGTAGAGCCTATCTAGGACCTATTTCTGATAACATTAATCTTTTAAATAAACATAATAAATCATAATCCAAGCCATAGTCAAATAGACTTTGGTAACATAGGTTTTGATACAAATAATTACATATTATGAGAATTCAATTGATTATACCGATACATAGGTGAGAAGGCTTAGATAATACTACATGATATGATAATGATATGCCTCAGGTGGTATGAATATAAACCATACGTGACACGTAGGTTATCTATCAATTCATCCTATTGGTGATTATCCTAATATTCCTATCCTATTTTATAAACACCAATTCTCATACATGGTGAGATTAGAAATCCTTATATGATGTTGATAAGTTTTCAAGTCCAATTAATCCTAGATACATCATATAAAGATTACTATCCACCTTGCATTAAAGACATATGATTCTTTAGTTGACTAGACATATATACCCTACATACTTGATGAATCATTCCATGTGGGATCATAATATATATTGGGGTCTATTCGTGAAATTTATAATTACATGAGCATGAAATTAATTCAAAACATCATATGTGGTTGGTATTTATAAACTTCTATCATTATCAACCTCACATTTAGATTTTACCGTAGTAGGAAAATTATTTCAATAATAAGTGGAGTAATTAGCCACTATCTTGTACAATTAGGAGCTCGGAATGAGATTCAAGAACATATCATAGAAATATAAGAGATTAATGGACTAGGTGGGGATATATAATGAGAAATAAATTTATGGAATAACAGACATCAAAACTACTCATTCTAATTAAGGATTCGACATCATCAACCATATTTGTATGGCCACCTACCATTAGAATTTGGGAATATGTGGTAGTGGGGGTCATGAATGGTCCAAAAATGATAATCCTGATATAGAATCATCTTCCAATGAATGATTTATAGAATACTTATCCTATGGTATAACAAATAACTGTTAATTAAAGTTAAAAAAGAAAATAATATTCCTTTGGATACCCTTTGGGGTAAAATATTAAATAGTTTACTGATGTCATAAATAGTTTTTAAAACCACCACAATTGATAAATTTTTTAATAAGATTTTTTTTTATAAAACTTAAATAAAATATATATAATTAAATTATTGAATTGTATAAGTCATAGTGTTGTAATGAAATGAGGAAGGACATTGATATAGATAATGTATTTATAATTGTATATGGGAATGGATGAATGAAAATACAATATAGATTTATATAATAGTGGAATCATAGGAATGATAAATAATTTATAAATGCTTAGATCTATATAAACCAAATCATATCAAGGTTTATCATTGATTTTATTGTTTTCTATATTGCATATATAAAATGATGAATGAATGAAATTAAAAATATTTTTCATGATAATTCTGTTAAAAATTTAAATTTTTTGTGGTATAGTCAATAATGTAATACATATTTTTTAGAATTTATCCCATGATGTTAGGTTCATTCAGGAAAAAATCCCACACATTTAAAGGAAGAAAAAACTCATGGTGTGTGGTATTTTTGAATATTAAAAAAAGTAAATAGTTAAATTTCAATGATTATGGATTAAATAAGGATGTATTTTGGGATAAAACATGAGACCATGAAATCCCATGGTTATTAGGAGAACAAATTCATGGTTTTGTGGATATTTATGAATATTTTTTTTCAATTTTCATATAAAAAATGTATGAGATTTTGTTTGTGATTATGCCGTTATTTTGTTTGATGATTTTGAATAAAAATAATTACTACACAAATGGAAGGAATATGGTTCATAATTTATATCATGTTAATATATTAAAGAATTATTTTAGAACAATGTTGGATAAATATATATAATATCAACATATATAGGTGACTATTTAATATATTGATATTTAATTAATCTAGTTCTGATGAAATAGAACATACATAAATTTTATTGATATTATTTTATTTTATTTTAAGTGAAATACCCATGTATTATTAGTGTACTAATTATTATTTAATATACTCTATTTTTGTGATAAATAAGACAAATAATTATTACATTAGATTCTATTATTGAGGGAAGGATTTATAAGAGACTGTGTATCATTAATATATATATGATCCGGTCATAGTCATTTTAGTCATTACAGTGATATGTGTTGCCCTTATTTATCTTAAGGCCACTTATGTATACTCCTTGTAAATATCCATTATTTGTGAACCATGTTAAATTTAATTTATTCCGAAAAATTTGTCCACGGATGGGAAATGTTAATATTTATGATTGAATTGAGATTATCGAGTGTTCTTAATAATGTGTGATGAAGATTAATTTTTTAGATAATTTATTTCACCATGGTTCAACCATAATCATAGATTGATTTATCATCATGTGATTATAACAGAGTACATTGATCTAGAATTTCTCCAAAACTAATTCCTCATATATAAAATGTATTATATTTTTATAAATCATTGAACCCACGAAACCATTACTACATTTATCGATATGATAAATTTTATTGAATCCATGTATCATTGTAAATTAGTATTTTAAATTCAATTCATATATTTAAAAACTCATTTTTCGATACAAATAGTTGATCCTAATGTTTTTTGCCTATAGTAATAGTTTTTACACGGTGTTCATTTTCTTCTTTATCTAATACCATATTTTAGTAAATATGTTATCTTAAGAGATAGAAATATAGAAATATATATATATATTTATTAATAACTCTAAAAAATAACAATACTCGAAATATTTTCAAAAACCAATTCAAAATAAACTCAATGTTATAAAATTATAAATTCAAATAATAGAATTTTAATAATCTTAAATGAAATTAAAAACATCACCAATAGGGTCTAAAAATTAAATTATTGAAATATACTAATCAAGTACATAAATACGTATTATAATGAAATTTTTTATTTCCCTATTTTTTATTGTAAGAAATATAATTTTCTTGGATAATGTTACTAAGTATCCCAAATTTATAAACATGAAATTTTAGAGAAAACATGAGCATTGTTATCCCAATTAATTATATTTTTTTCTTGGTTATAGACGATGACATGTCAAAAACATGTTCCCTAATAATGGACTCTCATTATCACATTTTTAATGGATGATACACCTGACTGATTTCTCTTATTTTAAAATGTAAGGATTTTTACATCAACATTATAACACTCACCATACTATGCACTTATACTAGCCATTATCACAAATACCTCACCCAAATCTTGTTCATATATAACCATTTTGTAGTATTTTCATCCCAAAATCTAGCGTCACCCACAAATTAAAATTTCTAATAAAACATCCTGCCATAAAAACTACTGTTTAATATTTGTACATATAGTTTTCCATTACCACCATAATCGTACACAAGGATCAACCAAAAATCAATATCTCATTGATGTAGTATCATTAATATAGTGATAACAGGTGGTGTGTTTCTCCCATTCATGACAAATGGTGGTAATTCCACAATTTAATAGGTGAAGGTAACATTCCCAATCACAAACCAACCACCCAATATAATGATATTATTTTTTATATAATAATAAAAATAGTATTAATATTTAAAATAGAAACTCATATATATACAATAGTTAAAATTTAATAAAAAGAAAATTTATGAGGATCAATAATATATCATCATGTTTATCACCAGTGGCCTCCCACATATAAAATTTGATTCTCTCTCAAAATATGTGGTAAAAATCTTTATAAATTGGTATTGAATGTAAATATAACGATTGGAAGGGCCCTCTGGGGGAATATAACATTATAATATGGAATAAAAATTGTATCTGAAAAACATTTTCTTTTGAAACATTATAATTAATGGATTTTAATATAAACGTCCATCTTAATGTTATTTATACAAATAATTTGTGTTAATGGTTATAAAATGGGTTTTTTTTATTAATTTTCCAATAGTTTATGGTCATTAATTGGATCATACAAATTTAATATTAAATAATTATATGAAAAACTAGTATAATTTAATCAATTAAGAGGACAAATTATGAATCAAAGTATAAAAAAATTCAAACATTAAAAAAATTTATAAAATTCACGATATCATTATCTTATTTCAATATGAAAACAATACAAACAAACTTTTGTTCTAACATGTTAAAGAGAAATGGTATCAAGATTCCAAGTATCTCACATGAGGTGAACATAATGAATTCATTTTAGTCAATGATTAATAAATGATACTCACCATCAATGGAATAAATGTATTATTTTTTAATATTGTTTACATTATACCCTCACATGCATTGTTTTTTTTTGAACAACCTCTAGTGTTACATACCATATAAAATTTTATGCATTTATATTATTATGATCAAAATAACAAGGGGTTGTTTATGTTTCCTACATAACATATCATGGGAACATTAAAAAGAACTCACATAATTGGTATTAGATGCTAAATCCAAAAAATAAGAAGATAGAAAAGATATACCAAATGAAAAACTAACTGCACCAAATATGATTTTCTCTTGTTTATTTTTATAAGACTAGTATTTTGTTCTAGAAATTCATATAAATGTTGATCCTTAATCATAGGTATAATTTATCCAAAATTCATCTGGTATAACTATAATCTATAATGAAAAAATTAAACAAATATAATTCATTTTATTTTAACAAGAAGTAGAATGTTTTATTCAATATACAATAACATTATAGTGACCCAACCCTTATAAAAAATTATTAGTTAAATTATTAACATAAATATCTAATCAGTAAAAACCAAAGACAGGGAGGGCTAATTTATTTTAAAATACATGGCTCATAATATATATCTAATGGAAAATAGAATTGAAAATCCTAAATTTAATCACTGTAATGAAATCCCAAATTAGATTGATATCATTAAAACAGATATGATAACATACGGAATACATTAAAAACGGGGGTGCTGAAATGAAACTTAATGTATTAGTGTTTATTAAGAGATGTAACATGTGAATCAAATGTATAACATGTTATCAAAAAAGAGAATTCTTGTGAGTAATTATGTATTTGAATAACATTAATAACATAGTATAATATATCATTTAAATATAGGAAATGTGGAAGAAACAATAAACCTATCATAAATAAGTGTCAATGATTACTACATAGAAAATATCACATGGTGGAGAACATCACTTAATTAGTTAGGTTTACTCCCTAAAACCATACAAAATGTCTCATGTGAAAAATCCATTACACATTGAATTGTACAGATATATTAGTGCACGCATTATAAAAGATTAATGATATATGTGTTCCATAAAAAGGTAATCGATCATAAGGCATTAACATAAGAAATAAACATGGATTGAAAATGTGTTTCATATTCTTTCATCATATCATAAGAAATGGAATGTTCATAATGATAGAATTTGATATATAAACATAAGGAATGTATTAACCCATAAATGGAAAGGATAATAATAATTTAATATATCTGAGATAGATATATATATTTACAATTTATAATAATTTATTATATATAGAGAGAGTGATAGAGAAAGAGTGACTAAGATAGAATGGTCATAACTTGAAAACAACAATTGTTTTGAGAGATCCATTACCTCAGGTTCACCTTATCATTTAAATTCATTATATTCCAATATTATAAAATTATTTTAATTATTTAATATAAATATCCACCTTTTTAATTTTTAAAAATTCATTTTGTAATGAAATATTAAATTTCATAATGATTTTGTTTCATGTTGGATGTTTTAATGATATTCGACTCATATGTCCAAAAGAAATTATTAGCTTCCTATGTTCTAAATGATGATTATTTGATAATAATAATAATAATAATAATGATTGTAGTATTTAAAAATTAATTAATCATATTAAATGACTAATTTTATCTGATAATGAAATATTGACTACATTAAAATCATGGAAAAAATATTGGCGATATATATGAATGATTATCATTTAAATTTTTAAAAAAATTATTTTAGAATGAATGTATGTGTTTTTAAAATTTGACATATATTAATTATATCATAAATATAAATTATGTATTATATATAGTCTTATTCTTACTATACATGCCACGTAGAAATGAAAAATATATTGTATCATTTCTTGTGTGTGGAAATTTTTATGAAGCCAAAAATGACATGATACTTTGTTTATAAATGTAAATGTAAGAGAATATGTGATATATTTGTTTCCCATAAATATGAATGTGTAATTAATATTTTCATATACTAGGTAATAATAGAATAAATCATTTTCAAATTTTTTAATATGAATTAGAGAGTAATATTAGTTACAAAAAAATATTACGGATGTTTCTGTATAAAAATGTAAATAGTTTAACTAAACACGTTTAATATATAATTTTATTTAAAGGTAAATAGTTTAAAATATTTCCTTATGTGGAATTGAATCTACTGAACTTTATCTTACATTTCCAGTAACAATTATTGTCCCATAAAATTTCATTTACCTAATTGACCACAAAATGATGGAGTTGGATAACACTTTCCATATAATTATTCAAAATACACCATTTTCATACTGGAATGGAATCAATTATTATTAGAAAACTGATCCAATGAATGATGGTGATCCCAAAATCCCTAGTAATTCATTTAACAAGCCCTAGGAATATCCTTGAAGGTATGAAATTTTTCACTCATGCTATATATTGGATTGTGGATGAAATGCTCTGAAATTTTTTTATTCATTTCTATCCGACTTCTAAAGGCCATTCACAAATTTATATCTGAGCCTAAGATCATCAAAAGAGACAGTGGAGAGAGGAACTCAATGTAACCTAATTGTGTCTTAGAGTTATAGTTGAGAAAGCTAATATAATGAACTAGTTTCTTGAATTGGAAGAAATTTGAATATTTAGTTAGTTGATCAAAAATAAAACAAATCATATTGTTACGTAATGAATTTTTATTGTAATCCCACTATAAAATACGTGGACCTATTTTCCCATTTCAACTCTAGTATTTGAAAAGGCTAAAGCATCACATTTGGTAATTATCATTCTAATTTTACAGATTGTAAAATAAAACATTTAATTTTAAAACCATCAATATCTATTTTCATTCCATCCCACACGTAATACATCAAACAATCTTTATACATATTATTTATTCTAGGATTAAGTAATAACCTAGATCTATGATCTTCACATAAAAACTCATTTTTTTTGTGAATCACATGGAACACAAAATATCTTCCCAAATATAAAAACAAAATTATTATAATTGTAAAATTCACAAAATGTAAGGTTTTAACAAATTCTACCATTATCATCAATTCAAAATATTCTATATACACTTTAATCATTATATCTGAGGGATAGGATTTTAGTAACATTCAATACAAAATAAGGAAATTTCTAACACGAATATCTTCCCATCCCAAATCATCAAATCACTGAAAAATTGGTCATGTTCCAAACGTAACATGATTAATTGAGCATTTCTATTATGATAATATGATTTGAAATAATTGGTTCCTTTTCCAAGATTGTAACTGATCATGGAAACATAATACTTTATTAGTTATATCCATATTCTCTACCTCATGTTAAATTCCTTCTGAGTAAATATATTCATCAATATTTTATGAATAATATATATTTCACAGTTGGATAAATATAAATGATGTATCTAATTTTTTTAAAAAATCCATATCAAAAAATTTAAAATCATGTTTGGGATAATTCAACTCATGCAGATTTAGTTTCCATAAAGCATAACAAATTATCTAATCAATACGCATTTTAACATGATTGTGTCCCATTAATGATGCACCACTATAGATGAAAACACTTCTTTTTTAAAAGTTAGGTCCAAAACTAGAGTATTCACCAATATGCATATCAGTTCATTAAAAAAATACATTACTATATAATAATAAATATAACCCAATTTCAAGTAAAGATACTTAGAGTGTTTGAAAATTGTGAATTTTTGTTAACAAATAATCCATAATATCTAAATAATCACAAAAAACAATGATTCCCAATAATATTAAAGGTATTTTACCTTCATATTTTTTGGTGGGATTGGTAGTTATTCCATCAATATTTAAAATATTTCAAATAAAAAAACGTTTAAAAAAATAAAAAATTTTAAATGTCCCTTATAAATTATTTTCTATAAGGGTTAGTTTTACAATATTTATATTGTTTTGATGATCCTTCTAACATTTTCAATAAAACAAAATATTATATATATAAAAAATTCCAAAATATCCAAATATTCATGGAATATTTTATACATAAGATCTATAAATATAAAGGGTAATTTTTTGAAAAAAAATATAAAAAGAACTCATAATACCTATATCTAGTACAAAAGTTGGTTTCCAAAATATCATCCTCATTCACCTTCATCTGATGGTACCTAGAACAGACGTTAATCTTGGAAAAATAATAAGGTCCCCAAAGATGATCAAACAAGTCATCGATATGAAAAAAAAGATTCATATTGTTATCAATGATGTTATTTAACGGAGTATAATCAATATATATCTTCACTGAACCATTATTATTGTTTAAAGAAAACACTATCTCCCTAAGGTGAAGAGATCAGTCAAAAAAGCCTTTATCTACCAACTCTATTAAATGATTGTAAAATTTTAGATGTTATAATTGTCCCACTACATAATGGGGTGTTAAATCTGATTATCATTCGGTACTTAATAAATAGTAAACTAAACCTCCAGATATGGTACAATAATAGAAAAATCATTTGGGAAAACTTCTACGAACTCATTCACTCCTAGAAAATCAATAATCTAAACACATCCCTTATTTTAAAAATCATGTGTAAGATAAATTTAATTAATATATTTATATATTTTATCCTCTTGAATATATTTTATCAATGATATAGGTTCATTTTTGTAAAAAAATTGAAAATGTTTTTGAAAAAAAACTTCATTATCAAATTTATAAGTTTTAGGATGGTAAACAAAAATACATTCCATACACAGAATAACATCAAATACTACTAGTGGAAATTAAATAAGAATTTTATATAAATTATTTCCATAAAAAAATAGAAAAATTCAAATAATTTATATTTTTTCATTCATATGTCCTGATGGTGTATTTATCGTACGTTTTGGCATCATTTCCTTGGTGGAATTTCAAATTTACCATAACGTTTTTATGAAATAAAAAAATATGAATAACCCATATCAAACTAAAAAATAGAATAATTTAAATATTAAAAAAATGTACATGTTTCCACTTTGTTTTGTGGTCTAACATTTTCTAGAGTAGTTATAAAGGATTTCACAACACCATTCTTCTTACAGTCTCGTTGATTCACATCATTCATGTTCTATATAAAATACAATTTTTTATAATGAAACATCTCATTACATTTAAACCATTTCATGATCTGTATATCAGAATTGTTCATACCATAGGAATTATATTTTTCATTATAATTATTGTCCATATTACCAAACATAACAGAATAAAAATACATACCATATATCAAAATGAATTCCCAAATATGTTTTCTCCAACATTTATAAAAAACTGAAATCATAATTTCTATACCATCAAACTTGTTTTATGCACTAATTCCACATTCCTTCCACCACAACTCATTAAATACTCATATTAATATAATAAATTTTCATCATAAAACTCTATTTCCACCGTCCCTGCCCATAAATAATGATTTTTATAAAAGTTTTATTCCTAGGAATCCATTTCCCATTGAAATTTTGGCTTAAATACTAAGTAATTGTTTATTTTTATCATGACACTAAATGAAATTTGGAGTCTAAATTTAAAATTTTGTGAAATTTTCTTCATCCACATCCCTAAAATCCTACTTCGATCACAATTCAATCAAATATTTTTTTTATACTATGTTGAATCACCATTGGAATGTTTTTCTCAAATAATTTCTTTTTTTAATGCATCCTATTATAAAGAATCATTCTTCTTGTAATTACTCATATTATTTAATAATGACCACCATTGGAATACATCAACATAAAAGTGGTAAGTATCATGACAAAATATTTGATGTTCTTAACACCCCATCATGTAGTAATTTTATTATAGTGTTTAAATCCACCAATTAACTAAAACTGGGTCATAAGATCCACTACATACAGAAGGGTGTTACCACATAAAATGTTCCCCCATTGACATATCCATCTGAGGTTGATCTAGCTAATCTCATGTATAGATTACACAACCATTTATAACAAGCATCAAACTAATTTTTATTGTCACGAACTGCTCAGTTCCAATTCCCATCATTCAATGATGCATATTTGGAAGGATATCATCCTATAGTTTCATTCCATCATTAGATTCATTGTTTCTTATGTAGAAATATGTTCTAAAAAAACATGTTATAGATAAAAAAAATGTTAATCATTATAATTTAAATCATTTATACTTAACCATGATGTAAAAATAATTTATGGGCATCATATTAACGTTATCCTACCTCCTAATGTTATGTAAATATTTCTATGAAATGTACTGTAAGGAAGCAAGAGTTAAACATTATATTAAATATTAAATTCAAGTAGAATTCACTTTCCAAAATTCCCAGTGATCTTTTATATTAATTTTTTTATAGAATTAGTTCATTACCTCATATATATAATCAAATATATTTCAAAATTTAGGGTTCTACTCAATATCTGTTTTTTAAAATATAAATGTTTTAGAATAAAGCATGATTCCATTTTGTATGAAAACGTCATGAAATTAAAATCAATTATTTGATCTCCTTTAAAAATATATAAACCTTATTAATTTTTATAAAACTTGGTATAGGAAAAAGGATTTGTAAGGGATATGGAAAAGAATAAATAAACAATTACATTGTAAACGAAATTATTTTCACAATGTTATACCATTTGAACATAAATATATGATATTTACCATACCTTAAGAAATCATATGTTTCATGTAAAAAAATATAAGTATACATATATCATATAATTTAACTTGTGGAATCACTTTCATATTACTATTACATGTAAACTATACCACATTACAACATAGGGAGTAACTGTCATGGTGACACATGGAATAACCATCATAGTATATTCCCATAATCTCTTTGGATAAACATAACCAGTTAATTGCACCTATTTTAAAATTCATTAGAGATCTATAATGGGATCAACCAACCTAGATTTATCATGTAACCACTATTTATCATAGAAATTTCCAAGAACAACAACACTACCATATCAAAAAGTTATTGCATTGATGAATCATTCTTAAGGAAAATTAATTTCCCATTTTGAAATCGCTATTAATTATGAAGAATACATAGACATATAAATTAAATAATGTTACATGAAAATAAACATTTTAACATATAAAGGTATAAAAAAATATGTGTAGAGTCATCAAATATGTAATATATAATTATTATCTATACAGAAAAAAATACTTTCTTTAATAAAAGTAGTTGTATAGAAAATAGAGGATTTTTAAATAGAATGTCCATTACAATCTGTCTGAAAGAGATCATTACATATACATAATATCCTAATAGTAACAGTATATTCATTAATTACATAATTCAAAACCATTTAAACAAATATATTTATTATTTCCATTTTAATATGTTAATTTTTGTCCATCTTGATCAGTTATAAAGTTAAATTTCATCATTCTAGGAGTGTTTGTTTCATGGATTTAAGGGTGGTTACCTTGAGTATAATTATTATAGTTTTAAAGGGAATAAAAAACTATATAAGTGGAAGTAAATGGTATTAATAAATTTCCAAAAATTTAAAAGATCCCATGATTCATTTGTTTCCGATATTTGGATGACTAATTAGAGAAAACATTAATGTTATATGTTTGATTTGTTATTTTACGTTTTTCCTAAATTATAACTGGAGTAGTGTTTTATTTAATATTATGTGTTTTAATTAGAGTTAGTGATTTAAAAAAGTTATAAATTACATATTATAATCTTATTTGATCATAATAATGAATTTATGACTAACCATGAAAGTGTTAATTGAAAATAAAACACGTTATCTAAGGAGGCGTTGAATCGACACATCACATATCAGGTTTCCATTTTTAGAAAATGTGGAGAAGATAAGAGGTTTGATAATTTATATTCCCTTATAACTATAAAATTCATATATATTCTTGATAGTAGAGTTATTGTTTCACTTCAGATGTGGGAGGTGATGATAAATTACAAGGAAATAAGATTATTAAATGGAAAAGGATGATTTCACCTCTTTAATATCATCTCATTTAGAACATCTCTATGGGACATGGTTTTGGTATTTGTGTGAGAAATATAGGTCTCAGACGTGAGTTAGTGGATTTTTAAGGGAATTGGGATTAATTTAAACCATACATAAGGATTTCATTATGTGACGAGAAGGGGTGGGTTTATAGGGAGAAGAGATGGTTTTTTGATTATTTTATTCATTTGTTTATTATTTTAGCTCTATACTCTCAATATTGTTGATTATTATGTCTATGTATAGAGAATAATTCATGTGAGTATGAACTAATTATTTCTTAGATCATTCAAGATTCAAATATTATTCAATTTTTCATCAATTTTTAAATACCGTAAATTCCAATATTTCCGAATTAAAAAAAATTAATATATTCTAGAAAAATTCAAAAAAAAAATTATAGTAACCATTTTTCAAAGTGTATAATTACAAAATGTAATTTATGTTTTTGAACTAAATTTCTAAACACTAGAAATAAAATTTTTAATTAAATTCAACATTTATTAAAAAAAGATAAATTTTAATATGATAACTGATTTTATGAAACTGTGAAATTTAATTACAGTTTCCTAAAATTATATTTTAATGTTTATAAAACAAAATATTAATTTATGAATCCATTTAATGAAAATAAGTTTCATTTATTATGATTATATTAATTATAAAATTCATAATAAACATTAATATTTTTAAAAAATACCATTATTTATTTTATAATTTTGTTATAAATTTTTTAATTATTTTATGATATAGATATATCATTTTTTATTTATAAGATAAATAAACTTTATTAATTATTTAATAGGTGGCTATACTCTTCTATTATCGATTTTCCTATTCATAAAAGTCACATTATTATTCCATTGTCCAGGTTACTATTCATATCATATAGATTCCTTAATTTCTAAAAATACAACTTATTTGAATATACATTTACAATGAATTTAAATATTTAATTCCAAGATGATAAACATATATAATAATAGTACATGGGTTGTTAAATTAAATTTAGTAATTTCTAATTAAATATTCTCTATAATTAAAAAGAATCAATTTTGAAGAAGACGGAAGACACCGAATAAATGAATATATTTATGATATTTTAGAAGGGAATGATTCTGAATAATAAGTAGACTACATTAATGATAATAAATTTTATAGGAGGGATGTGTATATACTAAATTGAATTAATGAATATATTTGGATATATAATGATATTATTCATATAATTTAATATATGAATTTTAGTATTGAATAATAATGGATAATATTCATTTTTTAGTCAATATTTTTATTGTTATCATTGTGAGTATAAAAAGTGTGACGTTTATGTATGAATAATTAACTTGGTAGTATTTCATGGAAAAGAGAATGAGGTATTGGAAATTGGCTTATTATCAATGTTCTTCTAAATCCATTAATCATATACTATCGAATTTTTGGTTGCTAGAAATATTTATATTTGATTGAAATATTATCCTTAGAAACAACATTATTTTTAATATAAAAAATTATATTTTTGATCGATCACTACAAATTTAGAAATTGATTATGAATACCAGATAAATTCAAGGTGTAATTTAAAATGTAATTTCAATGACCATTTGTATTTAACATATACGATTAATTATTTGGAAACCCTAATTCAACTGCATAGTGACTTCCCATCCCAAGTTCAACATACCAGTGCCCTGAGCTGATTGGTCACATGTCCTCAAGCATTCCATCCCTTTTTCCATTTGCTTCCAACTAGATTCGATGGTTAGATATGTCAATATGGGGGAATTATACTCTCTTTATAAAGGTATATCAATATAATAATTAAATTACAATAACCAAATGATATATCTAACAACCAGTCAACACAGTATCACCTTGTCTCCAAAACATAATTACAATATCAAGAAGAGAAAATTACATATGTCAATCCTAATATGTGAAAATTTTAAAATAAAAAATAATTTAGAAAGACAAAATGAAAATACAAAGGTTTTCCAAACACCATTTAATTTTCCATCATCCAAGCTCAATCTCGAGTCATATATATTACATGGGGACCTAGCCCTTATCCTATGCAACAAATATGATTTCTATCCGGAACTGATCTGGAAGCACGAGTATGATGTTAGTAAAAATATATAGACCCCCTCCAAGGACATCTAAAACAGTATCCATTCAATAATAATATAATATTTTTTTTAAATAATAATGTAAAATTCTTATAGTTAGTATGTATCAAATTTCATTATTCAATAATTAACCAAATGAACCCCAGGGTTCACAATAACACCCATAATTTCAATATCTACATTGACATATTCTAAAGTCAAAAAAATCCCTAATGGATATAACATATCACCATCCATGGTTATCATTTATAATTACATTCAAATCATATCATGATTAATTATAAACACATCCCAATTCAAAACTAATGGGTGTTGATTATCGTCTCTCACACTCCATGGGTATTCAGAGACTCATTCACTGTCCCAGAACTGAATAATGTCACATGGATATTTAGAGCCTTGGTATATGCCCCAAACTAAATGATAACATATAAGAATTAAAAAACTCAATCCATGTCCCACACCTCAAAACCCACATACGTATATTTGGACACTCGGTCCATGTCCCACACTCAATAATCACATATGGGTACCTAGAGCCTCCGTCCGTGTCCCATACCCAATAATCAAATTTTTGTATTTGGACTCTCATTATGTGCCCCACACTCTTGTCTCAATCAAGAATACATATATTACATATTTCACATTCAAAAAGGTTAACCAACATTATCCCTCTCTTCATAATACACATCATGGATAAAATATAAATTATCAAAAAAATATTGAATCAATACTTTTATCCCTTGTAATAAAATGAATAATTCACTATTAAACTATCTTTCAACATTTAAATCATCAAACCCACTATCCACATATGGTTATCATAATATTCTCAAAAATCTCATTGGAAATTAATTCTTAACAACATTAATTTTCCAAATACACCATCAATAGATTTCATTATTCCCATAATAAAAACATTCAATTAATTAATTAACCAATTAATGATCCAATTTTAAAAATTTCATAATCACACATACAAAAATCAATTTTTACCATATACAACAAAATTTAAAATCACATTTAAAATCAATTAATCAAATACATTCATTCATATATTAATTAATCTAGAAATTTATTATAATAAATATTAAATTTCAAAATTATTTAATTGAAATATCACAATACATATGTGTAATTGAATTTCAAAACTATCGGAACTAAATTCCGACCACCAACCACAAGGTCAGCGATAAATTATTCCCTATTGAAATCCAAAATTGAAGTGGAACAACCGAGATCATAGTAAAGAATGACAACTATTTCCAAAACCCCTATCAATGATTAAATGAATCATTATCCATCAATCCATTAACTAGAACCATCACTAATAGAGGTAAATAATCCATTTTTATTTCAAAATATAGACAGGTTTAAAAGAAACCTATTTTGGAAGTAACTACATACTCATAGAGTTATAGAGATTTCAATATGGACATTGATTCATCATGAACGGCGTTTTAGATCCCTAGTATCTCATCTGGAAGCCTAAAAAGGATATGAATGAGTTAGGTTTGATATCAGAAAGAATTAGGTGAAGCCCGTGGGCTTAAGATATTTTTAGACCAATTTCCTAAATATTAAATCCTAAATGTTTGGTCTCATGGGTAGGGGAATAGGTTTTGATAAACCTTTTACCCTGCCCTTTTCCTCTCCTGTGGAGTGTTCATGGTTACCCCAAAGTGGGGATACTTTTTGACCAATCATGTATGAACCATCAATACATCTCTTTCTAGGTTTGGATATTTTTTTATGTTAGGGAAAATGATTTGGGAAACCTATGTGGCAGCTGTGAACGTCTCAGAACCCCTCTGAAAAATTCCCAATTTCATTAATACACACCCACGAGAAAATCCAGAACAATATACGACAAATAAGGAAAATGAGTACCAATATATGAGCATGATGCAACACCTAAAAATATAATGACCTTGCAATCTCCCCACCACATAACTACTTATCCTCATGTTATACTATCATCCATTTATATTATTATAAAGCAAACCAATTTGGCCACTAAGACCTCTTATCTTCTTCTATCACGCTTGTTTCCTCCTAAAAATGTCCATGTTTTCACAACACATGATCTATCATCATGTTATTTTCCCCAAAAAACATTATCACTAGGATCTGACACATGCATCACATGATCCTAAATAGTTGTATCTATCTCATTCTCAACATCATTTAAATTGATTACACAAGGAGGGTCATGCGGATACATCTGAAGAGGTGAACATGAAACACATCATGTATAAGACTCTACTACTATGTAAGAGAAAATATCTATACTTCTAGATAGACTCTCTCAACAACCTCAAATATTCTAAAAAGATATCCGCATCCATACCTATGTTTGCATACTATATTGTTCCAACAAAAGAGACAACTAAAAGAACACATTATCACCTAACATAAACTCAAGGGTTCATAATCTCCAATAACCATTTCAGTTCTGTCTACACTGATCTGTAGTCATTTCCTTCGAAATGCATTTAAACATTTCCAATTTATCATTCATGAGACATGGTCACTATAGATCTGACTCACCTACCTCCATACAATATTGATGTGACATGTGTGGCCTACCAAAATGAACCACTTATGGGGCCATTCGAAATAATGAAGGATTTCTATTATTATAGGAGAACATCAATAGTTCTAGGTCTTTATTCTATGATCCACTAGATTATATGACACATGTATGAAGAATATCCTCCAAAACATGTATATTATTATTTTACACCCTATCTATCTATGGGTGGAATGTAGTACTCAAGAATAGATGTGCACTAAGACACTTACTAAAACCTTGATAAATGTTCCCTGTAAATTTGGATTCATTGTTTGAATGTATACTCTATACAACCCCATGGAGACAAAATATATTCCAAACCTACATATCTCCCAACTGAAAAAGTGATAATTTCTTATGTATACGTATGGAATGCACTACCTTTTTTAATCAGTCCACAATCATACAAATATCATTGTTATTATAAGGAATCCTTGAGATACCCACCAAAAATCCATAGTAATGTAGTACCGCTTACATTCTGGAATGGGAAACAGCTTTTGAAAATCACCATGTCATTTATTCTTGACAATTACCTTTTGAAATTGTATCATCATGTCTTCAACCAAAAAATCTCTATTTACATGCCCGACCACCAAAACTATCAACATAGATCATAGTATATTTTAGTCAAAAAATGGTTTCACCACCAACTTTACGGTATGAAACTCACATTTCATCTCCCCTAGTATACTCATAAAAATAACAAAAATATTATGTACATTGATGATCTCATCATCAACTATGCTAAAATTAGATGGTGACTACCCACCATCAAGGAATTCTCTCAAGGAAAAACATTCCATATTCTAATATTGTCTACCTCAAAAATGGCCCAAATTTGCAGACTAAACTATTAAAGATATGATATCCATAATATCATTCTCTAATGACCAAAAATTTGCATATTAGAAATAAAATTAATCATTTTACACTCAACAATAGACCCCTGAATAGCTTGATACTGTGTTTTGATGATTAATGATCCAGAAACACTAATTCCCTTCTTAAGAATATATTATAGATTATATTTCAATGAATATATATACTCTAACCATATCCACATTTATTGATTCATTTATTATTGGGAAAATATATAATTTATAATTTGATAATCATTACACATTGTAAAATTATCGCACAATAGATAATGCCTCAAAACATCGAAACATAAATCACGACATCTAATTTTAAATCATGCGTAGTGTTTTTCTATTCAGGTGGCATAAACTGTTGAGATCAGTACACTAAAACTCGATCATCCTGCATCAATACTACTCCAAGTCCATTAATAGAAGCATCACCAAACATCGTATACTCTTCTTATTCCTCAAGTAGGATCAAGTTTGATTCCATTTTCAAGTGATTGTTTCTCCTATAAAAAATCCCTATATGATCTGGACCATTCAAACTTTTCCACTTTCTTGGTCAATCCCAAAATAGGTGCTTCTAAATGGGAAAAGTCGTTGAATAAATGCTAATAATAACCAGATAATCCTATATAATTGTGGGCATATAAAATTATTTGTGGTTTCTCTCAAAATATAATTGCTTGTACCTTCTCTAGGAACACCAACACACCTTACACCAAGATTATGAGACCCAAGATCTAAATTACATCAATCCAAAATAGAAACATTAGTAGATTGGGTTATATTTGATTCTTTCTCAGTATAATCAGGACGATGTGAAGATGTTGGGCATGATATTCACAATTTATTGAGTACACCAAGATGTTATCAAAATAAAATACTGAAAACTGATCCAATAATGGGTTGAAGATTTTGTTATTCACAGAAATAAATACTTTCGGAGAATTTCTCATCCCAAACAGATTTTGGAGAAAATTATAAAGTGTATACCCACATCTAAAAGAAGTCTGTGGTATATCGGATTTTCCAAATCACAGCTGATGATACCCCAATAGAACTAAATATTGAAAAAGATGAAGGACTCACAAAACAATTCATAGAGTTCATCAATACATAGATGATGATAATGAATGTTAACCATCATCCAAATCAACTTCTCTTAGTGAAAACATACTTCAAGGACCCATATTCCTTATTTGTAAATAAAATAAGAGAATACCATGGTGATAGACATTGAGAGATAAAACCCCTATCCATCAACTCTTTTAGTTGATTCTTATGCCATTGAAGATCCTTTGGTGACAACATGTATGATGGAATAGAAATTGTATAAGCTTCCAGAATGAGATCAATTGTAAACTATATTGATCTCTTACGTGGAATCAATGAAAAATCCTTAGTGAACACATCATGTAACCTATCCACTATGGGATAAAATACATCATGATTTTCCCCACATTCATCTAGAAATTGAATTCTAACTTGGGTGGTAATCTCATTGTGTTACTAGTGAACTGGACCTGTATGTTCTACCATTATATCCCATTATCCATTATATATGTAGTTGTTACACCAGGAGATGTAAAAGTATATACCCTTTGATATAAATCCTTCTGGTCTTGGTAAAACACTAACACGTACATACCCATGACTAGATCGATGCAAGCCATATAAAAGATTTAATGATCCAACCTAAAATGATAATCCACAATATCCAGATAACACCCTTTGCAAAAACATATGTCTCTCAACTGTACATCCAATGGTTTATCGATCATTATCACCCCAATAACAATATCCAATGGAAGTTTTAAGCTGTTAAGTATTTGTGAAGGCATAAAATAGTTTGAGGTTAAAAATGTAACAAATAATTATCTAGATAACATCTAATCTATATGAATAATACTTATAACTATCTACCATACAACCTTACTATCCATCAGTGTAGGGTGAACAAACATAACTATCCTACCCATCTTCCATGTGATGTAGTGTGACTCTACTAAGTATCACCACAATTCTAATATTGACTCCAATTCCATGAATAACCACATCATCTACCTTGACAACTATTTGTTGTAGAACTATAACTAACATATTGGTACAATGTATAATTCCCCATTCCTTGAACATTTCATCTTTCTGGACACTCCAACACTACCCACTTATTGTGGGTCCCTACAATACCTAATTACATGTCCCATACTGATGTAATATGAACACTCAATTGGTGGTCATGGATAATTTCAACAATATCGGCCATCCAAATACACTGGTGTCAACTCATTAATGTAATATCTTTAGTAATTCATCATTCTATATGGCCTATAATCTTTCAAAATCTCTAGTAAATTTATAACAATGAAGTAACCTATGATTATAAGGTGTACTCCATAATCATCCAGCATAAAACACATTTCCTCCAATATAATATTCATTTTATTTTCCTTTATATATGAGAGTTTGGTTCACCGCCTCTGAAATTAGTTGTAGTCGAATCATATTAACATGTGACATAATATCACATTTATGACGCTCTTAGAAAAGATTTTCCATATTTTTCTTATTGCATACCAATTCCAGAGAAATGTGTTCTTGGTCAATAATGTGAAAAGAATAGTCCATTATATATATTATTCCCATATTCAACCACATGAACTCAGCTACCATCTCATCTATTAGTGTCTCATGATAAAAGGACTCCAAGGAATTCTCATAAAATTCCCCCCATACCATATCATCTACCATCTCAGTCTAATCCTAATGATCCCACTAGATCATTCCTTGTCATTATAACATATAAGAAACCAACTTTTTTTCTCTTCTCAACTGGAGTATCCAAATGGTCATGCATAGTTTGAATGGACTCAATACATATCTATATTACCTCACGTACACCCTCTGTGATGAATGTAAGAGGGTTCTATAAATTAAAATATCATGTTAATATGTGTATACTATTCATAACCTTTCTGTCGGTATCTCTCCATTAACTTCATGACGTGAGAAAAGTTCAACCGAAGCTACTGTACAACCATTTCGCCCATTACTAATGTTTCCACAATTTACATTACCGGATGATCCTCTACATCCATATACATTGGACATCCTATAAACAAGAATCATCAAAAAGTATTATCAATAAAATAAAAAAACATTCATCTTAAGACACATTTCACTACATTAAAATAATTAAATAGTATCAATAAAATCCAATTCAATTCATCCCAAAAATCCAACCCCATGGTCAAATCCATGGTGCTATCACACCCCTTAAAATGATACATCTGTGTCATAGATAACTATGGAAAACCACATTCTCATTTCCATTTTTTCATTAAATTTTTTTTCCACATTATGAATCATTATAAAATATAAATTTCATATTATGAACCCTTTCATTTAAGTCATATATAAAATGAAATGAAATTCAATTTCAAAAAATTATTCCATGATTTATTTTCCAGATTTCCCTAAAAATAATACATGTCACAATAATAACTATGTTCCAAGAACGATACCTTAGTAATCAACTCTTGTTCCATACCAGCCCTAAGTCACATCTTATATAATCCCATAAAAATGATCAAATAACACAATAATTATTTCACTCATGATGTAACATCAAACTATAACAAAAAATACCAATAACAATAATTCCACCCTTAGTACATTGTTTTTTCATCGTACATGGGTTATCCAATCCCATGTATGAGCTATTTTCAAAGGCCTGATTATTCTAAATCATCAATATAAATTTCCCAAATAAGAATACAAAATAAAATAAAATAAAATTCATTTCAAAAAACTTTGTGAAATCCTTAAATGGGTTTTAAATAGTGGTACCCCGAGCTGGTTGGTCACATGTCATCAATTGTGCCTCCCCATATGCTAGAGGCTACCGACTAGTAGCGAGGGTATGATATATCAAAATTGGGATACTATACCCACTTTATCAATGTATATCAAGAATATAAATAAATAAGAACTACCAAATAATATAACCAATAAGAAGAAATATATAGTATCACCTAATGTCCAAAATAAGAATAAAATATCAAAAAAATAGATATTTCATTCCAAATACAAGTCATGTATCAAATGGAAAATGAAAATAAAGGCACAATAATAATCCCAAGAACGCCCTAACACCATTTCCAGTTCCCCCATCCCTGATCTATCCAAGATCACCCATATGACATGGGAATCTTTCCCATATATTCTCCTGAAAACATAAAGTATAGTTGTGTATCAATAAGGCATCCTGAGTATGGTTTTAGTAAAACATATTAAGACATCACTAATGATGGATAATAAAATATCATTCATACAATAGTACATTGAGTTGTATAAAGCATAATATACAATTAGAAAAATTAAATAGTTGTCGCATTTTATTATTCTTTAATTATCCACATAAATCAATAAGTTAATGATGAAACCAATATAATAGAAAAATACATGATCTTATACTAGAGTATGAACTATACCCAATGGATACCACATCTCCCAATATTAGGTTTATAATTTACCATTTCATTTCAATCATATTACAACCAATTTGAACCATAGTCCATTTTCACGATCATGGGTGTAGAATATCATGTAGGTCCCCCATGGGTATTTGGATCCTAATTTTATATCCCACAGCTCAATAATCACATATGGGTATTTGGAGCATCATTCCATGTCCAACACTCAATAATCACATATGGGATTTTTGAGCCTCAATTATATTCACACACTCAATAATCACAAATGGTTATTTGGAGCCACACTCAACCTTCCAATCATATATGTCAACAAAGCACAAAAATATCACATTTAAAGAACTCAATTAATAGTATCCATCTCATCACACATCACATCATGGATAACATTTAAATTATCAACAAAAATAATGGTTCTATACTTATAACATGTAATAATACAACCAATTAACAATTAAAACATTTTCAAAAGTTAAATCATAAAAATATTCAACACAATATGGTCATTACAATCTTCTCATAATTCATATTATCAATTAATTCATAATGAAATTAATTGAACAATTACACTATCCCGATTTCCATCTATCCAATAATCACAAAATTCCACCAATTAATTAACCAAGTAATTAATACTTTTTTAACAATTTAGTTATCACATTTACTAAAATCATATTTTTCCATTTTCAACTCAATGTAAAATCACAATTAAAATCAATTAATCAACTCCATGATTTTGTAAATTTATTTATTAATTAATATATTCAATTGAATATCAAGTAGTAAACATGACAATTAGAATTTTACAATACATAAATGATATTAAAATTCAGGACTATGGTAATTAAATTTAGTTCAACTACCTCATGATCGATGACAGTCGATCAAAAGAAGAAATAATCAATTAAAGAGGAACATCAATGATCATAGAGAAAAGAAGTTCCTATGACCAAAACCTTGACCCAGGAAAACAAATAATCGATATCCATAAATTGTAAATGAAGAACCAACACTAAAAACGGAATACAATCCAATTTTTATTTAGAAAGAGAAATGGGAGTTAAATGAATTTTAGTTTAGAAGAAACCACATTCCCAGAGAGGTGAAGATCCACTAATCTGACATTCGAGTTCTCAAGAATGGTGTTTGAGATCCATATGAATTCATCATGTAGACTCCAAAATTATGGGAATGAGTTAGTTTCTAGTGGGGTGACTTTGGTTGATGGTCAGTAGGTTTTAGAATCATAAAATCAATTTTTAGAATACTAAAATGTCATTGCATATTCTCCTTGGTAGGGGCACATAGTTTTCCAAATGGTGCTCCATAATTGTGTGCCCCTCTTATGGGGGGGGGGGGGCAGGGTTGATCCTATGAGGACCCATAGATTGTAGTACCATTTTCCAGCTATAAAATCCCTATTAGTGTGGGGTTTCATAGTTTTTTGGTGCTGGGGTCATGCTTTGGGTAAACCATGTGCAAATAGTGCACTGCACATAACCCGTAAAAACATCCATCTTCACCCAAAAACAGCCAATAAAATACCTAGAAAAAATAAATCCAAAACAATGAAAAAAAATTACATATATATGATATTTAAACATCTTTATAAACAGTCACGATCTTACACCCTCTTCCTGTGTATAAATAGACCATATCTTAAAACAATCACATTTTTTATCTGTTTAAAATTAGTGAAACAAAAAACATCACTTATATATTTCATTACATATAATATCATCAAATTTTCCTAGATTTTATTACCCTCACGATTCTAGATAACAATTATTATACCATAGTTTAGGTACATATAATATAGATCATCATCATTTATTTGAACCACCTAATTATCTTTCTTATAGTATATTAATGAAATAAAAATATACTATGTTATTTAATGAATAACTATCAAGAAATGTACTCATAATTCCCCTCTACAATTATTTATTTTATGAAAAAATATATTTTCATAAACTCATTAGATATGTTTAGTGGTTATAAAATAATTATTTCATTAATAATTTTTTTACCGTGAATCATGTTCCAACCATATAATTTATAGTCAAATCAATCAATTAAGGGTTGAAAATATACCTTTTTTAGAAAAAAACTCTAAATTATAATGTGTTTGAATTCTAAAAATATATACAAACAAAGCCTAGATTACATTCTAGAAAATTCAATTACAATATAATATCTTCAAATATAATATCAATATTGAAATAACATAAAAATCGATGATTATATCCCTAAATCTATGTAAATTCATTAACATAAAATATATCTGAATATTATATTACAATTTGATGATGTTCATTATGGTGAAGTTTTTTTACAGTCAATGTTTATGTTTTTAAATGTAAGTTGTAATACCTTTATGGTTTATGTTTCCCACACACACTATTACTAAAAGAATTAGTCAAATATAACTCAGTGTATGTGACATATTGTAGTCATTATACTATTGCTAAACATGTTTCACACATTCCTAGTCATTCAATCTTATAAAAATATTCAATTTGTATTAATTATCATTTTTATATTAGAAAACTATTTTTCAATAAATATTTTCATTAGAAAATACACATGAATTTATGACAAATAAACTAATCATTAGAAATATACCAAGATTATCTCACTCAACTATTGTATCACAATCAAAATGAAATATTTTTCCCCAAATCGATCATGATTTATCAAATATTCTATAATGGAAGTGGTTTTTCCTCTCTTTGAAAAATCATTAACATTATTTAAAAATCATGTAAATCCATGATTGTAATAAAAATGACAATTTGTTTAAATATAAAAAAATTTCAATTTTACAATACCAATATTCACAATTAATAAAATTGTACATGTATTTTGTAATAATTCTTACATCTACGTATATTAATTATGCATGTCATTAGAAATAACCATGAATCATATAAGAAATATTTTTTAGATATCTCTAGAATCATAAAAATTTTATTCATAGTGTACCCAAGTTTTTACTATTTATAAAATATTATCTCACCTGATATTTTACCTTCATGACAATGAATAGTAAAATTAAGTATCTTATACTGAAAGTCTTATGAACCTAAAATTTCTTCATCAGCTTCCTAAAATTCACATCCTCAGAAACATATAAACCAAATAAAAGATTTTTGTTACTCTAATATATTTTTTCACCACTAGAATATGTGGTGTCCACCTTTTTAGAAAAAAAATTTCAATAAGTATATTTATTACATGTTATAAATGTGAGTAACATTATGTATAGATAAACATGAGACTCTCTCAAATTTTTCTATCATTTCATGATGATAAAATTTTTATTAAGTGACCAATTGTTGTGTACCATTGATAGAAAAAAAATATTTTAAGAGAGGTTCCTTTTATAAACAATCTAGTGTATTGGGGAAATTTTTTAAAAAAACCAATTAATGATTCTACAAGTTTCTATAGGTTAATGAATTATCATGATATTTTTAATATGATATTTTTAATATCATATTTTCAATATATATACAACAATTTCAAAATCTGAAATTATATTTTTACATGATAATGTGGTTGTTTGACCAATTATTTGTCATACATGATAGATATGATATATTTTTAAATATTTATTTAACTCTAGATTTCAAGAATAATTGAAATAGGATATCAATGATAATTATAAATATCATAAAGTTATTGTATCATTTATAAGTGTCATGAATAAATATGAGTGATGGAAATATATTCAATCTTTATATTTAGAAATTATATTCTATATATTTCACTTACTCTTACTTGAAATATATAAATTCAATTAAAAAAGGATACATCATTAATTAACCTTCATGTCATCCACTGCACCTACCTAGTCAACATATACATATATAACGCATGATGCATATACCATGTTTAGAATAATCTAACTTCAATATTTACTCAAACTTACCAATACATTCCATTCAATAATAGAATATACATGAATATTTTTATATTGATACCATGTTATTTGACATGTATCAAACATAGTGTCAAATATTTAATTTTTCTATATATAGTAGTTTTTTAATGAATTCACAATTCTATTAATTGTTGAAAATATTTTACTAACCATCCTCTAAAATTTAATATATGTATAATATAGTTTTTTTATTTATTTTCAAATATTTATGAAAAATATTTTCTGTAATTTATTTTAAAATATAGATTTTGAAATGGTCATCCCAAACATTCTCTGGTTACCTTCAAACTGTAGAACAGATTTAATTCCATAGTAATGGAAATTTCAAATTCAATATTTTACAATTCAATGAATATTCATTATTAAGCATCATTAGTTCCCCCAAATAAAATTTAATCTTCTAAAATTATTATCATCTTCTTTTTTTCACCCATATTCATTTTATAATGGTTATGATCAACTCCACTAAATTGGAATCCAATATATTTTAGAAATCGATTAATCCATGAATACCATTCTCTTTCATTGTGATTTGGAAAATAAATTTCATTATTTATACTATATAAATTTTTATTATCTTAATATACGGTAAATTTATCCTGGAAATCAATTTCGCCATATTCATTATGATTTACATTTATTATTTATATAATGAAATCCATTTGAATGTCTTCAACATCCATAACACCATTATGGAAAAGAATTTTCGAAATATTTATAGAATTTCTATGAATAAAAATTCATTAAACACTATAATAATAATTTTAAACAATCATTTTCAATATAATAAAAAAATTTCACATCCAAAATAATGATTTTTTTCTGAGACTCATTTTTTCTGATGAAATTCCTATATTCTGTCCCAAAAAAATCTCCTATATAAAATTTTCCTAAATATAAAATCATTCTTCATTCATGAAATTCAACCAATTTTCATCATAATTATCCCCACAAAAAATATTAGGTACTACATGAGAGAAAATAAATATTTGTTATAGAGGCTTATATTATTATTATATCACTAACAATATCATATCACTAACAATATATTATTCATACATTTCTGAAATTCTATTTGACTTTCTTGACATTGTTAAACTATAGCAATTTTTTCATCATTAATATACTCACTTAAATCAGTACAAAAAATTCATTGTAACTATATTCATCATATTTTAAAAAGGAATTTCATAAGTATTTAATCAATAATATTTTTTAAAATTCATCACATTTTTTACAAGATTAACTATTAAAATTTTGAAAAAAATTATAAAAAAATTAATAAAACATATAAATTTGTTTTTATAGTAATCTTATTTCCATTCCATATCTCATATAAGATATTCTCATATGGATATTATATGTTATGGGAAGAAAACATTTTCTTATGTAAATATGAAAGTATTTCCTATTTATCCTATTTATATTCATATTTCATATAATGTGTTTTTAAGTACATAGATATAACAAAAATATATTTTGAATATAGAACAATTTCATTACCAAAAACTTCTAAAATTACTCCAATGTAAAATTTTCCATAACCATCAACAAAAACATTCAACATTTAATGGTTTATTTTTTGAATTATTTTACTTTATTTAGTAATTATTTCAACTAAATCATCATGTTCAATAAAAATATTTTATAAATAATTCTCAAATTTCATATTGTTAAATTATATTTTAATATCATTTAAGATTTTATGTAATTATTTATAATCATCCACTTAGATAGCCTATGATAATTAGATATGAAATTAAAGTCAAAAGATATATAAGTGATTACCTAAAACCTTTCCACTATGCAATTGTAATTGATTAGTCTATAAAAATCCATATGCAGTAATTCAACCAAACGCTATGACTACAAGTCCATTTACATATATTATATAGAAATAATCATTAATTTGTTCAAAACAATAAACATTTATAAATGAAATATCATATTAGGAAATATTATACCCTACACCTTAATGTTTCACTCATTTATCCAATGTTTCTATAGCTGAACTATACATGTAATTTAGGTCATAATGATTTCTAAAACTAATTAATATGATATAAAATTATTTATCCTCCATTATAATTTAATGCAATCCATTTTAAAAATTTAAATTTCATAGTCAACTGATAATAATTTATTTGATATTACACATCTTATTGTTATACTGTATAAAAATTTATAGGATACATAACTCCAAAACACATATGATTTTAGGACCAAGATATCCAGTGGGAAATACATCCATCATACAGATTTAATTGTATATAATTTTTCTATTTTATATTCAACAATATTAATTATTTTATAATTTCAAAATTACATGGTACTATCGTTTTCAAATTGGATTCCCTATATTTGATTTTCATTACCCTTTATATGTGAGGAGAAACCATTATAAATTAAAAAAATTGTAGACTAATACTTTTATTTTATAGAAATTTCCCTCACCCCCCCATTTTCATCACACTTATTTTCAATCAAAAAAAATGTACTTTTTATAATTTTTTTAATATAAACTAGGCCTTCAATTAGATAAATAGATCATCATAATCATATAATTTTAAAAAACTTTAATTTCTTCTAAAATATCTCATTGAATCCCGAATATTATTTAATCATCTTAATATATCTCGTGGGATATTCATTTATCTTACTGATGGGAAATAAATGTATTGTTTTACAGAAATCATTACAAAAAACATTAATCTTTAAATATATGAACACTATATATGCTTATAATATATCTTTTTTACTATTTTTATGATATGAGGCTACATATTATATAAAACACAAATTTTTTGAGCGCCACATTTTTTTATATGAATGATATGTAATTTAAATATCTATTTTTTGTGTCTTAATTATTGATATAGTATCCATTTGGATTTCCCCAAATAAATATCCATCCCAAAAAATGTGTCTTATCTTCTTACATGAATCGAGATAGATCTTTTTTAGATATCAAATTTATAATATTATCTTCATGAGAAATTCATTATTACATACTATAATCCTCCACAACCATTATTATATACTTATGTTTCTCCTTTTCTCTATGAATATCATATATTATATAATTACTTGATATCATCAAACGAGTCAAATGTTATTTTTTCTTTCATTAACATTGTTCTAAAAATTATCAATTTGACCTCAATGTACATTGTTTTATTTGTTCCTTTATTTCTATATTAATTAAAAAAAAAAATTAGGATTGTTGTTCAATATTATACATGATCTGAATAACATTAAATTATCCTTATGGATTTTTATCATAAATATTTTTTATCACGAGCTTTAAATCATCTCAATTATCTTACAAATTTATATTTATTAATTGGGATTAATTTACCAAAAACTTATATTTTGTTTCCTTTTACATATAAATGTATATCTACTCATGTCTAATATGCATATCCATATTTAGGTAATAAAAAACCTTATCATTCCTTTCATTACACTCAATTTCATCATTTTATTACATTTTTTTAATGATACATACAATAAAAAAATTTCAATTCCTTGATGTCCTCAAACCATCACACCCATGATTTCAAAAATCCATCACAATCATGGGAATAAAGCTTCTAATCCATGGAGAAATTATTATGGATGCCCAGAATTCCTTCAACAACATTATATGATCTCATTATTGGTCTATTATCCCCATTTATCTCAATTGTTATTTGGACACCTGTAATCATGGATAATAACATTTCCACATCAAAAACTAGATAGTGTAATATTCATAATATAATTTTTATCCCCTATCATGGTTTTGGGTAATCCATAACAATACCATGATGAAATCCTTACCCTACAGATTATTTACAATGGTGATATTATTTATTGCTATAATATCTAGTTCCCATCACCATCACTTTTTATTTGATCACACACATTGTATATTATATCATATAGAAAAAGAAACCTTTTTAAATCATTAAATAAGATCATTTTTCTATAATTTCCCTTAGAACATAATCATTTAAATTAATTTCAAGAAGAAATATCTAGAATATGAGATTAGAAATGTTGATATCTCATTGTGTTTCACAATATTAATGAATTTTTCATGCAACCAAATTCACCCAATTAATTAATAAGTTGATAAATTTAATTGGTTTCATACATAAATCATCTTATTTATTAAAATATGCTTAAATTTTCCTCTCTATAAACTTTTCCTTTCTTTAAATGAAATTAAAAAACATTTCCTATATGTAATTTTATTACATATAAAACTGCACTTCCATTTTAATTAAATATAAAATATATCATACTAAAGAACAAATCACTTTAACAATGTTGTCAAAATGATTGATTTATTTTTATATTTCCTCTATAAAATCAATAATTATATATGTCCTATATCTGAAATTAACATAAAAATACAACAAGTTATCTAAAATTGTGATAATTTTGATTAAACTAATTTTAGTATTTTATATATTTATTTTCATAATGATAAATAATTTTTAATATATAAATTATAAAAATATATAACCATTTAAAAGTGATATTAATATTTTTGTTAATCCAAATTTTACTCCACTACTCTGATAAAACATTTTGGCCCCTATAAAGAATGATTCCCTAATAAATGGGATGAATTATGTTTCAATGTATTAAATTATTCTTATAAATTATCAGTCAATATAATTAGTAGGAACATGTTTCTATTCCTCTGAATAAAAATGTACTAATAGAAAATGAAAAAAATAATGGCCACCTGTATAAGACAATACCCAATGAGTATAATATGATGATATATAGATAATCCAAAATTCTCTAGGGATTCTTCTTATATATGTTCTATATCATATAAATTATCCCACTTTTTATCAATTTTTTTTATCAAAAAATCTCCAGATTCCATTTTATAAGAAGGAGTTACTATTAAAATAAATTAACTTGTTTATCATGAAAAATAAAAAAATAGTAAACAACCATTTTATAGAAATATAATCCATTCTAATATTGTTTATTATATACTTTTTCTACTATTTATTCACTAAAAATATTTATTTAATATTTAACTTCAAGAAAATATTTTAACAAAAAATATGACGATTATCCTCATTAATTATCCAACAATATATAAAGATCATTTTTATATTAATATAATGATAAATGGTTAATGATACATTATTTCATTTGTGGCCTACATGATCATAAAAATTATCCTCACCTCTCATTAACTTGTCTAATATATTGAATATTTTAAAACAACATATCTTTATTTCATCAAAAAAATATACACGTTTGATGGTTAAGGAATTATACAAACTCTATATAACTAACCATCATTATATAAAATTTGAATATACTGCAATTTTATATATTTGAGAATCATATCCCTCCATGTCTCCCGGCCTAATAAAAGATCATATCCATTAAACCACACTATTTAAAAAAATAAAAAATATATATTATGAATTTATTATGATCTAATGAATTTCTTTACACTATAATATAATTCACTTTCAATTCGTATAGATATAAATTATTATTTCAATACATTCATGGAATTATATATCCATACACTCTCTCTAAAAGAAAAATAGCCTTTAACAACGATTTTTTATATTTAACGTTTGTTTTTAACCAACGTCTACACATGAGAAGTAAAAAAATGATATTTTTTACATCGGTTTAAATAAACCGACATCAAAATTTAATAATTTTAAATTTGAACATATTTATTTTAAACCCTAATGTCTAATTCATGAAAACATAATGGTTTTAATATAGTTTCATGAAAAACAGATGCCAAAAACCATTGGATATGACTTTTCATGTTGTTTTTTTAAGAACTGACATTAAAAGTCATTTTTGGAATCAATTATTAAAACTCCCAAAGATAAAAATGATTATAAGGATTTATATAATTCCATTAGATTTGATTTCACTAGTTGTGGAGCTAAAATAGAGTTATATATCTGAAGGTATGACAATTAGAAGTTGGACATCCCTATGTTACGAAAGAAACGAATAGTTTCTAAGAAAACAAGAGAAACAAAAATGATGGCTACAAAAACAAAATGAGAAAAAAAAACAAATCTTCAAAAAAAATTAAATTATTTTAGATGATTCTAGTAAATTTATATGTTGTTTATCAACATTTTTAATATTTTTAGTATAGAAAACATGCCACAACGAAACTGAAGATTAATAATGAATTTTACATATTTTTAGTAAATATAATCAGGATGTTTTATATTCATATATCAATGGTAATAATAATTAATCATTATAAGTAATATTATAATGATTTTTATCATTTAGTTAAGATAATAATATATAAATTAAATTATTAGAATACATACAGTGTTTAAATCATCGATTGAAGATTGTTTTAAAAATCGATTTAATTGAATAGGTTGAAAATAATGGATTAAAGGGAAAACTGATTTATATATAGTAAATGGAAATATTTTAAAATAATTTGAACAAAAAATTAGTGATTATTTTGAAATATTATTGGCATTTTGTGAAATTGAATTGAAATATTGATCCTGCATATTTGAAATTTTAGTTTTAATGTTAGTTTTTATGGTAACCAACACAAAATGTTAATGGACCTAGTATTGGAATATGTTTTTATAATAACCAACATAAAATGGACTTTAACATTTCCTCTTATCTTTTAATATATGATTTCAGTGGTCATTTAGAAAAAACAGAGTTATAGATCAAAAGTAATGGATATCTGAAGTTAAATTTCCCTAAGGGAAGTCTTTGAGATGGCCAAATTTAAAAGGTCATAACTATGGACATATAAATATTTTTGATATAAATTTACAGTAAAATAAAATCATAAAAGGGAATATAAGAATTAAAATTACTTTTTGAAATACTGTTTTTGAAAAAAACTAATTCCAAAATTTAGGTTTGGTTGTCTTTTGGTGTCGGTTTTTACTAAAATCGACTCAAAAAGTTAATAAAATGATCACATGGTGTCAGTTTTCCAAAACCATTGATGTAGAAACGATTATTAAACATGTATATTATCTTCTAAGATATTATTTGAGTGGTCAATTATATCAAATAGAGTTATATATCAAAATTTATGACCTTTTAAAATTAAGAATCTCTGTGAGAAGTCATAGAAAATCCTAACATTAAAAGTACAAACATTTGATATATAAGTAACTTTTAGGTAAATTACCACTCATATATAATAATATAAAAAAATAATCTATTTTAGTGTCCTTCTTGATGTTGGTTTTTTTGAAAAAATTTACACCAACAAATAGGTTTTTTAATCTTTTGGCATCTGTTTTTACTATAGTCGATGCCAAAAGGCAAGAAAATGATCTTATAGCCCCATTATTTTTTGAAAAAAAAGCAACATCAAAAAGGACATAAAACATGTAGGTTTACTTATAGGATTTTATTTGAATGGTAATTTTGATCAAACCGATTTATGTAGCAATGGTTATGGATGTTAGAAGTTGAACTTCTCTAAGAGAAGTCTTAGAGAAGCCTAACATGAAAATGTCGTAACATTTGATATATAAATCCATTAGATCTAAATTACAACTCATACCAAGTAATAAAAGATAAGAAAAATGTTTAAATAAATTTTTTCTGTCTGGTATTGAAAAAAACATACGCCAAAATCTATGTTTTGTTAACATTGGGTGTCAGTTTTTACCAAAACTGACAACAAAAGAAAAAAAATGATCTTTTAGCAGCAAGAATTTCAATGAACAAGAATAAAAATTTGCTTTCAACATTAAAATTTTATTCTAATATATTATTTTGGTGTTCATATAGATAAAATAATTTATATATTAGATTTTTTGTGCTTTTAATGTTTATATTTTCTTAGACTTCTCTTAGAGAAGTGAATCTTCCGATATAAAAATATTTTGATACATATGAAAATTTTTTCACCAATAACTGGAAATTATAAGATTAAAAATAATAATAAGTATTTGTAATAATATTTTAAATAGTTGTTTTTGAAAAAATCTATTCAAAAAGTGTGTTTTGGTTATCTTTTGGTGTCAGTTTTTACTAAAACAATTCCCAATGTTATGAAAACAAGCTCATGGAGTCTATTTATATAAACCCATATGATAAAAATTACATTATACTTGCTGGTTGTCTTCTAAACTATTATATGAGTAGTCATTTAGATCAATCAGAGTTATAGATCAAAATTTTTGACATTTTAATTTTTTTACTTCTATAATAATTTTCCAAGAGAATTTCAGCTTCCGACATCCATAATATTTGATTTGTAAGACAATTTTTTCACTAATACCAATAAATTAGAAGCTTATAAAGAATAATAGATATTTGTAATCAAATTTTATTGTTGTATTTTCAAAAAACCAATGTAAAAAATTATTTACAACTTGTATCTTTTCTTTAAGGATTTTATTTCAGTGGTCATTTAATACAAATAGAGTTTTCGATCAAAAATTATGACATTCTAAAGATGAACATCTCTAAGACTTGAATTAGAGAAGTTCAAATTCCAACATCCATAACATTTTATTCCTAAGACAACTTTTTGCCATGAATACTCAATTCAAAGCATATGAAGAATACTAAATCATTATAATAATATTTGACATGGGGTTTTGGACGAAATCGACACCAAAATCCAGGTTTTGTAAAATTTTCACATCAGTTTTTATGAAAAAAGACGCCAAAAATTAGTGGTAAAAATGATTAATCATTTGTTTTATAAAAATCCGAGGAAAAAATTCCACGAGGAATACTTTTAACATTGGTCTTGAATAACAAATATTAAAACACTAATGTTAAAGACTAGTTTTCTAAAAGTTTCTAATCATTATATAATTATTAATCTGTCTTGGGGTTATATATAAAATATAAATGTCTCATTATAAATTCAAAATATTAATTTTAATGGATATAATAACTATCAGGACACACATATCAGTAAAATTTGTGAGCGTGGTAGTGGGTTATGTTCAATAATATCAGTAAAAACCATCAAAATATTAATAATGTGTTGTTTTAGTTAAAAAATAATTTTTATATAGTTCTTAAAATGTCTAATAATTTTATTTAGTGTTTTTATATTACTTTTTTTGATGAAATATAAATATAGAAAAAATTAAATCATTTATTGTTTCCAAAACACTGATTACTGTCATTAAATAATTAGTTTGGATGATATAATTTTTTATTAAGATATTTTAAAAAATATAGTTATTAATAATACATATATAAACCCATAATTCAATATTAAAATGTATTATTAAATTATATCATATTAATACATATTTTATTGGGAGTTTTTAATATAATTATTTTTTAGTCCTTATATTATTATTCAATAAGTGTTACTTCTTATGTAACATCTTAATTCACAAAAAGTACATATAATAAAAATGATTAAAATGTTATTTTATTTAAGTGTATATATGGTATATGATTGGTTCTAATATATAAGGATTGTTAAAAAAATAAAAAAATATGTTATTAAATTTAATGAATATATAATTATTCCTAGCAATCATGTTATTTAATTAAAAAACAATTTACATTATTATCTATTATTATGTTATATATATATGATTAGTATTCACTGATAATGAATTAAACAAATATAAATCTATTGGTTATCCCTAATTGACTATATTTCTAGTCTCTGGTGAATTATTCGCCAAACTAGGTTTAAATACGTATTGATACTTTTTTAATTGAATTTTTAATATCTAAATGATATGAAGATTAATGGTTGAGTGGACCAATTTAATGATACCAAAAAAATTATTAACAAATAAAATATAGTATAATTCTAAACATCGCAAGATACTTTTAAAATTATAGTCCAAAATAAGTGTTATAATTACCATAGTGTGTTTTTAGAAATTCTAACCATTTTGTGGTTTAAGAATATTAAATAGTGAATACACATACGAAAGGTATCATCCATAAAAAAATTAGATTTCCCTATATATATTATCAACATAAAAAATAATTATATATATTCCAGTCTATTTACAAATAGTTATCAAACCTCCATATTTTAAAATATCGTCACTAACCCTCAAGACATCACAAAAAGTCTTATTCGATAAATTAAGAACCAAGATCATTAGTATTCATGAAAAAGATATTGGAATTCAATGTTTCACATTCAATAGATCTGAAATATCATACAATATAATATTCTTTCTCCATAAGAATTATAAATATAATTTTTTTCTGATCCGTCCTTCTCTATTCTTCGACCACAGTATTGAGACTTATAACATATAAATTAATGAATATCTCCACCAAAAAATATATAATCATTTATAAATAAGATATTGTATATAATAAATCAATATTCACTCTATGTATTCCAACTTTTAAAATTATTCTTCAACTCATATTCTATTTATTAACACATCCAAATCAATATTATAAGCCATCAATTATAATATTTTCTGAATACCGTGAAAGAATGATGTCATCTTTAATAACATAAAAATATTAATATATTGGGCATAATAATTTTAAATTTAGTTCATAAAAATATATTATTAATTATTATATTTAAATATCAAAAAAAATTCATCAATGATCCAGAAAAATATCCTTTAATATTTTTCCTTAAAACATTCCTTTTATTTAAATAAAATAATAATTATGGTTCATCTAGTAATAAATATGATAACAACTACTTTAATATTATGTGAGCATATCATAAAATTTGATCATTAAAAATTATTCATTAATGAAAAAAATACTCCAAAAATATATTCATATGGATTCATATTAAAAAATATGTTATCCCACACTACTCTTATATAATCTTGGGAAACATTATCATAATCCCATGGTAATTTTATATTATTATTTCACATGTTTTAGAATAATTATATATAAGTTTTGATCATACAAATTTATAATATATATAAATTATAACTTCCATACATATTCCCATTAATCTAATTGTTATTTTTCTAAGAAACTCTGAAAACACAAATACCAAGTGGAATTCAAAATTTACACAAATATAGAATATGGACTACTCTGACGCATCCTTTAGAATCAAAACATTATTATTACAGAGGCTTGTCATATTATGGTTAACATATACATAAATGAAGATTCCTTTATATATAATTATATTTTATTATTTTTCAACCATATAACAAGTTATAAAAATTATAATAACATAATTATATTATCAAATTTTAAAAAAACCATACATCAGAATTCCCAAGGAATATATTTAATATTGGAACTCAATTTAATTAAGTTAATTAAATGTAAAAAATGTTTAAAATTGCAACATTCCATTCGAAAAATAATTGACATGTTATTTGTGATTCAATAAATTGTAAATAAATACACCCCCTATCTCAATTCACCTATATTTTTATTGGCCCAATTCACCTCTAATATGGCCAAACCATGGAACTAAAGACCATATGCATTCCCCCATATACCAGAGACAATTGAATAACAATTTAGGTCTATATATTATTATTGGTAACAATATCCTTTATATATAAATCCAAAATGTTATTAAAAGAAAAATTGAAAAATTGGTCACCATATAATAAAATGATGACATAACATATTGGGGATAAAAATAATAGATTATGATCCCACGGAATAAAAACCTTAATATAAATATTTTTATTCAAGTTAAATATATTTAAATTTGCATTCATATAGTTCAATAATATACTGACATTAAATAATTATACCAAATAATAAGAAATACATAATAAATGTATTATCAACACGCCTTGTACATGCCAAGAACCATTATCCAATGTTATTCAATTATAGAGCTCTTCCCATTACCTTTTTCATGATAAATAAATTCTATAAGAATATTAGTGGTCTATTTATTGATATTTGTTTTAATTAACATGGAATCCCCCAACGGTAAGTGTATTGTCTGTACCTACTCCAATATATGAAGAATAACTAGATAAGATCACATGTGTCCTTTGTAACTCCTCCAAATACACAAAATATTGTCCACTTAAAGTGGTGATCTAATGTAATACATTAGGGAAACTTTACCCCATATGAAAGGGCAGAATAGTAATAAATAAACAAAACATTGGACAAAAACCATATACATACATCATAGTATCTAAAATAGTAACTAAAATTTAAACAGCTTGTAATAAAATGAAATTCCTAATACAATTAGAACTATCATATTTTTTAAATTAATTGGTAACCCATTATGATGATAGAATATACAAGATAAGTAATAATATTTTAAATGTAAATAAAACCTCATCCAATTCCATGACATAACACATACAAAGCCTCTAATACCCAACCAATTTACATTATCATTATCCAATAGATCCCCAAGACTGCCTTTGATCAATCAATCAAAACAAGAAGTCCAAATATACCATCATGTATCTCCACTCAAAATAAAATAATATAATGACAACATACACACCAAAGTGTATGTAAATGGGGTGATAAATAATCATAGTAGGTCACCATCAATAATGACTTTACTGTTAAAACTATGTTCTCATGCGATATTTCTAGCCGATCTGAGAAATGACTGAAAAAAATTAATAATCAAAACCAACATTGATGCACAATTCTGTATCCTTAATTAATCATAACCACTTTGGATTGTATTAGACTTTATATGATAATTTTTTAGTGACTCCATCAACCACATTATATTTAATGGTCACCCTAGTATATAAATATGTTACACAGTCAAACACTTTGTGAATTTTCATTATAAGTCATGATAAACCTTTCATTATGGTAGATTTCTCCACTAGGGGATAATCTTATGTACCACTGAACTCCCAAATGGGAGGACCCCTATCTAAGTAAAAAATACTATAACTATATAAATGATGGAATAAGACTTTATGTTTCACATAACTCTCTAATGATATTTTTCTCATATTTATAATAATCTCTTATGTATTAAAACCATACAAAAACTACCACTCTTATATACATGAACATAGAATACATTGATTGTAGAAGACCTTCATAATATAAAAATCATCGACACCCCATCGAAATGAATCTTCTAGGAGAGACCATGATGACCAAAAATCAATATATTGACTACAAATCCATGGCATCCCAAACACATCTGAGCTCCAAAGTTTAAAAATCTCTAACATTAATAAGATAAGAATCATCACAATCTAGCCATGTATAATCTCTAAATCATGGTAGCCTATCATTTTCACATCATCCCTAAGATATAACTCTATTACTCATCATAAAATAATATGACAATAGTGGATAACCAAATTTTAATGCCCATTATCATCATCTATACTGCATATTCAATCCAAGGTTTTATGGGTTTTGAGTGACACCTACCAATCTATCTACCGAGATCCAAACATGTTTTTTAGGGTCTAGTGGTTCATAAGGAACCCGCTAGGTTCCATTAAATCACTATATATTAACGCACTCTGTAACGCCCCGACCCCAGTTACCCAGAGTCGGTGCATTATTTACATAACATTGGCATGATCACAAGAAAGATCAAATATCAAAAGACCGATTGGTTTAGTAGCCTTGGAAACACTAGATATAATCATAAAGTTTTACATTACATTTCAATGTGAAAAACTACTACAACAACAAAGTCTTCATATCCACACTATTAACCCCTCATGATATCCCTGCAAGTCAATCATAATTTACTTCTTCACTACCTGGAAAAATAAAACATAGAAAAGGGGTGAGCTCAAATGCCCAGTAAGGATAACAATATAGCGGAACATTCAAAATAAGCGTAAACATTTAAGGCAATGATTTACTAAAACAAAAGCCTTTTAAACTTGAACTTCAACATAGTATGGCAAAAGTAAAATGAAATAATGCCATTTACTTGTTCACATGGATATTCTACTAATTGAATAATCACATGCAATATCAATAACCACTTTCATAATGTTGGAATGCATAATGTCAAATGTTAATTTCATTGTCTAGGCCTCATCCCAAGACATAGGGGTTACTTCTAACCGGAACCCAACCCGGAGTGCCTCTAATAACCGGAAACCAACCCGGAGTGCCTCTAATAACCGGACACCAACCCGGAGGGCATACTTTTACCAGTCCATAACCTGGAGGGCTTACTTTAACCAGTCCCCAACCTGGAGGGCTTACTTTTACCGGTCCCCAACCCGGAACATACTTGTTTAGCACATTCATCTGAAGAAAAGTTTGAAATATAACATAAACATTCGGATTAAAACTAGCATACGAAATGTCAATAGTTTCACCATAAACTATGAATGGTATAAAATAGCACATCCACAGTCAAACATATCACAAAACCTTCAATACAATATAGAAGTTTTGTATTATAATAAATCAACTTCAAATAAGCGTAAAATCCATTAAAGGATGTTGACATAGATGAAATCAAAACACTTTTTAGAGAAATATCTCTTTCTATTTTTGAAATAATTTAAGAGCCATATAAAATAAATCATTTTCTTGAAAATATTCTTGTAAGCTTGTAAGGAAAGCTTTGACGATTTTATAACGGCGGAAAATAACCACACCCGCCGTATAAGTAAAAAAAACATTCTTATCTTAATTCTGTCGAAAAGGTTAAAAAGGACCTTGTTTTGAAAACGACGGAAAGATTCCTTTATAAACCTCTTACAAAAAGTCAAACAAGGGTATAAATGAATTTAACCCATATTCTTGTAAATAATAAATATGTTTTGAAATACATTTCGAAGAAACATGGATGTGGATGATAAAGAAATCCCAGTAGATTATTACGTATAAACAACCTCGGATAATGAAGAGATTGTGAAATAACCCTTACCAATTCGGTAACTTATGAAATATACAACCCGTGAAAGAGGTATCATACAATGAATATGTAAATACACATAAATTAGAGTGTATTACACAAAGAATATAATTATGGGTAGTACATATACCACACAAAAGGTGATGGTGGCAATATGACATAAATCTCACGGAAATAAGGAGTGAGATGAAAACCCCTTACCTTGTACTTTTCCTTGGTTGGGGTAGGTTAACCTCCTGTATAATGGTGAAATAATTGTTATTAAATTATACAAGAATCATATATATTAATATGATATCATATATGATCTTTTAACATTGATTTGTTAATAATATCTTAGAATTATTGTCGTTTCGGGTGTTAACTTACTCATTTTCTTTATATGTTTTGTTACATAAGCCATGGTTGTTGTATCTTATACATATCCAGAATGATATCTTGTCCTTAAACATAATTTTTAAATCATCAAATGATAATTATACTTGAATGGTTACGATGGAGAATGAATCTCATCGCGTTCGTGGAGACGGTAGTCCGTACGTACGCACGAGCGACAATATCATTCTTTTGATATTAAAATAATATATAAATGGATATTATATCATATATACATAATCATTAACATGTTATATTTATTATTTACATGAGTTACACATCATTATTATACCCATCCAAATAATATTATATTGAATAACAATTACACCACGACGTGGAGACGGTCAGCCGTACGTACGCACGTATGGTGACATGTTATTCAAAGGGTGGATAGAATACTGAATATGATTGTACCATATTTATAATAACATCACAGTATATTTGAGATACTGGAGTTATTATTTTAGAATGGTAATAACAAAGGAAGAAGAAGTGGAAGAAGAAATGAACTTGGAGAAGGGTGGTGAAATCATTACCTCTTCTTCGGGTTCTTCCTTTTGATTTGATCAAAAGGGCTCCTTAGGTTGGCTTTATGATCAAACTAAGGCCTCTAGGTTGTAGTGAGGGATGTTGGGATAGTATTTTGGCAGAGTTTGGCCGAACCAAAAGGCTTTGAAGGTGTGAAGAAATGAGAAGGAGGAGTGCCCTTTTATAAGAGGGGTGAGGGGCACCTTTGGAAAAGCTAGAAATATTAATTTATAATAAATTCATATTCGGTTTCTAATGGCTCCAAAGTTGATTATTCAAAGGTTAAGGTGGGGATAGGCCGAAAACCACTCAACCAATAGAATTTAGACAGGTTTGGGTACTTATATTAACCTTATCTTTAAGTATTAACTCTAAGTTAATTAGTTTCACTTTTACAATGTCTCTTTGTATTTTTATATAATATGGTTATTAAACTTACTATATACATCCAAGGGACCCCCAAGTGGTCCATTAATGATTAACCTATCATAATATAAGTCTCTTGGCCGAACCTTAGATTTTTAGGAATTTAATATCAATTAATAATATAATATTTGTTCTAAGAACTCTTTTATGTCAATTTTGACACTATTCAATAGTTGATTTTTGTGAAACTCATAAAAGATTGATTACTTCGAAAAAAGTCAATTAAATCACTCATAATATATCATATTATCCTAGAAAATTAGTTTAATTCATTAAAAGTTTAATATTATATTTATTTGGGTATTTATAAAATCAATTATTTTAATTTTTCACTATTATAGTAATTACTGCATCATCATTGTGTCATAAATAAAATAAATTATTTAATGTCTAAAAATTATAAATAAACTATAATTATGTAGGAAATATTTTTATCTTTCTAAGGAATATTTATAATCGAAAATCCAACATGTATAACCCTATGTAAAAATTGTTTTGCTAAAAGATATATGCTTGTGTCATTTTTGTATTCATTTTAACTTAATTAAAATAAAGTGTCATTATCACTTACAAGTGGATCCATGGAGTCCCAAAATAGACCCAAAGATGCCCATGGTCGACCATGTATCAACCAATAGGGTTAAGACACGTTTTAGGGTAATTTAGTATTATTATAATATTATTTTTTAACCCTTATTTACCGGATTTACCCTTAACCATGGTAAATAAAATATTTACCGCAGTAATTATTCAAAATGTCTAAAAATAAAAGTTACCTATTTACACAATTTGAACATCCTGATTCCAAATATGGAATCCATTTTCCTAAATTCAGAACACAGAAGTGGCAGAAATTAATTTAAAATTAATTCCCGCTGTCAAAACAAAAAGCGTGTTTTTAAGAGATAATAACTATCAAAAGATTGACACTTGTTTATCTTCGGTTTAATTGTAAAATTATGTCCAATGATAAACATTAAATTGAATGGTAAAAATATATTCTAAATATACTTTAAAACCACTCAAATTCATAATTTATCACTATTAATTATTTTGATTAAAAAAGTTGTTTTTAATTAAAATTTAGTAATTTTCACTATTCATCAAAATATGAAAGTTATCCGAAATGTACCAAAATTTCACCCTAGGCTAATTTTGATATTCAGAATCCAAAAATGAATTCCATTTTCAAATATAAAATATATATAATTTCAAAAAGTAGGTATTACTATTCATAACGGCTAGTTTGATTAGTTATGGTGTGTGTTAAAACTCGAAGTTGCGTACAACACACGCTACTGTTTTATTCAAAGGAAAGCGTACCGTGTAAGCTTGGGATATTTTAATTTTAATTTTTTTTTTGATGTCCCCATTTAGTCAAAAAGTTTGAAATATTGTATTTAAAAAGGTTTCACTATTAAATGTTGATAAAAGTGCAATACTGAAAATGAATCTGTTCTTGCATTATGACTAAGAAACTCATAATATGGATTCTAAAATTATAAGGATTATATAAAGTGAAAAATGTAGTTAATGCTATTCATGACCTCTTTTAATGTTTTTTTTAAGTCATGGTGTGATTGAACTCGGTGTTGCGTGTAGTGCAAGTTATTGAATTATTTTGAAGAAATAACACACTATGAAATCTTGGGGTGTTACATTCTCCCCTCTTTCAATAAATTGCATCCTCGCAATTTGAAATTGTTCTTAGAAAATAAAAGGTTGAAAATAGAAAATATCTTTGTGGGAAAACCCACATCAGAAAGTGGGTTACTAAAATTTAGTCTTAATATGAGGAAAAGAGAAATGAAAGGGTCACCACCAAATTATGATCTCGATTAGGAGAACATTGGTGGCAATTAGAGACATATAATTGGAGGAAAAACGTAAATATTTATAGGTAGTGATTGAGGTCGTCAATCACAAACAAGTATAAAATTGAGGTCCTTAAACTCATCAATCTATGATGATTTGAAATACCATCGGTTCAACAAAACATAGGGTATTGGGATAACACGTTTTTGACGTTTCAAATATCTTAGTTGAAATCCCAAATCGAAAAATGAATTAATGAGGCCTCTATTTAAAATAAAGAGCGGAAAGTATGAAGATTACCGAAAATAACACATACTAGGGTTCCATGTAGAAAAATATGGATATAGAGGAGAAATCTAACCATCAATTATCTGATGGAGAGTGGTAGAGAACATGGCTATGGAAAGGTCAACAATCCCAAAGCCATAAATTAGTGATGATTTAAGGTACCATCTAGGACAACATTTTTGTTCTATGTTCCTTTTATTAATGTTGAGGAATTTATTTATGAGATTGGCTAAGATCATAAGGAGACATACTTACTTTATAATTAGAGTTTTATCCATTAATAAATTTCTACCAAAAACTCATCATTCACTCATAAAAAAATTCTATTTATACTACTCATAGAGGGTTCCAAAATAAACGAATTTATAATTCATCTACCAGATCTTTTTAAAAACTGCTTTATTTAATACAGGACATCTCGTGGGATAGTGGTAGGTGATACACCCTTGTCGCCCTTCGGTTGCGGGTTCAAGTCTTGCGGCCTTGCCAGTCGCGACGGGTTGCCACCCGACCTCTGGGTTGTCCTTTTACGGTAATCAAAAATTAATCTCAAACTAGAATTTATCCAAAATACTTCTATCCAAACTCACTGTCCAATATTTATAAGGAAGGTAAACTTAATGTAGATCCTTTTTACCTCGTAATAGCATATGAATACCTTCATCATGTATTCTTTTAAAACACTGTAACATCCTAAATTATCATAATACTTATTGGTTACATTCATGCTCCCTTATTCCATATAGAATGCTGGATATACTTCTTCAATCCAAAAATGTTTTAAACCCCAATAATGATGGAATATACAAATCATTAATCAGTTCCATGGTAGTCAAGAATATCCAATATAATTTGTCCAAAACAATCATGTATTATTCCAAAATCACTACCTCGGTATCAGAACTATATTATGATTTATCATTCTCTCAACCATATATTTTCCAAAAATTTATCATGCTATTGAGTCACTTTTCTTTGTTCCACACAATCTCAAGTCCTTAATGAAATAGTACTGCAGTACAATCCTTATATACTCCATAATTATTATAACAAGTACATTGTTGATACAACACTCAATTGACATAATCAACATAAGAACCCTAATCATTCCTCTTCATCTGTGGTAGTATCATAACTTGATTATTATCCAATAGCATCATTTGCGGCATAGTCTGATGACTGGGACATAGGTTCGCGTAGTGTCCAAACTCCTTGCAAATGAAGCATTGTACATTTGAAACCATTTTCTTACCCTTGCAGTCACGTACTTTGTGCCCTTTTCTTCCACACTTATAACAAACTCCCATTCCTTTCAGGCAAGTTCTAGGGTGTTTCTTTCCACAGTTACCACATATGGGAAAATTATTCTTTTCCCTCTTCCCTTTATCCATCTTTCTCTCTTCCACCCTTTTCTTATCTTGCTTCCCTTCAAAGCCATAGGACTCAGTAAACTCTTTACTTATCTTATTAACACATGATATTATTTCTTCATATGATGATAATACATGGGAGACTATTTCTCTTATAAATTCTGGCTTAAGACCATGAAAGATATGATCCTTCTTTCTCTTTGGATCATGTGCATTGCTGGAGTTCTCATTCCTTCTACTGGGCGCCATTTCTAAACAATTGCATAAACTAGATCAGTTTATGAATCGAAATACATAATCCCATACATATAAAACACTTAACATAAATTGAACTATTTATGGATATAATCCATAATCATAAAAATGTTTTCTTTGAGGAAGTATATACTCATAAACCCTTCATAATGATTTGTAAAGAAAATGAGAGTTATCCTAAGCATATCCCCCGGGAGTGTCGTAACCAAGAGTGCAGCAAGGCCCGTTGTCGTGCACCAGTTCCCGTTCGAGTCTAGCTCAAAGCGGTGTTTTCGGGTTTTACCCCTAGGTACATCTGTGCCAGAGTCGCCTCTACCTGCTCGTATCCAGACAGGGATGTATTGCTCGGAAAACTCACAAAATCTCTACAATACCAAAATTCTAGGAAGTTCTTCTATACTAATCCTCAAAGTTCATCTTAGGTCTACGTGCTCTAATCAGAGTTTATCTAAATCTAGCTTCCAAGGTTTGTACTAAACTTCCTCTGATACCAACTGTAACGCCCCGACCCCAGTTACCCAGAGTCGGTGCATTATTTACATAACATTGGCATGATCACAAGAAAGATCAAATCTCGAAAGACCGATTGGTTTAGTAGCCTTGGAAACACTAGATATAATCATAAAGTTTTACATTACATTTCAAAGTGAAAAACTACTACAACAACAAAGTCTTCATATCCACACTATTAACCCCTCATGATATCCCTGCAAGTCAATCATAATTTACTTCTTCACTACCTGGAAAAATAAAACATAGAAAAGGGGTGAGCTCAAATGCCCAGTAAGGATAACAATATAGCGGAACATTCAAAATAAGCGTAAACATTTAAGGCAATGATTTACTAAAACCAAAGCCTTCTAAACTTGAACTTCAACATAGTATGGCAAAAGTAAAATGAAATAATGCCATTTACTTGTTCACATGGATATTCTACTAATTGAATAATCACATGCAATATCAATAACCACTTTCATAATGTTGGAATGCATAATGTCAAATGTTAATTTCATTGTCTAGGCCTCATCCCAAGACCTAGGGGTTACTTCTAACCGGAACCCAACCCGGAGTGCCTCTAATAACCGGACACCAACCCGGAGTGCCTCTAATAACCGGACACCAACCCGGAGTGCCTCTAATAACCGGACACCAACCCGGAGGGCATACTTTTACCAGTCCCTAACCTGGAGGGCTTACTTTAACCAGTCCCCAACCTGGAGGGCTTACTTTTACCGGTCCCCAACCCGGAACATACTTGTTTAGCACATTCATCTGAAGAAAAGTTTGAAATATAACATAACCATTCAGATTAAAACTAGCATACGAAATGCCAATAGTTTCACCATAAACTATGAATGGTATAAAATAGCACATCCACAGTCAAACATATCACAAAACCTTCAATACAATATAGAAGTTTTGTATTATAATAAATCAACTTCAAATAAGCGTAAAATCCATTAAAGGATGTTGACATAGATGAAATCAAAACACTTTTTAGAGAAATATCTCTTTCTATTTTTGAAATCATTTAAGAGCCATATAAAATAAATCATTTTCTTGAAAATATTCTTGTAAGCTTGTAAGGAAATCTTTGACGATTTTATAACGGCGGAAAATAACCACACCCGCCGTATAAGTAAAAAAAAACATTCTTATCTTAATTCTGTCGAAAAGGTTAAAAAGGACCTTGTTTTGAAAACGACGGAAAGATTCCTTTATAAACCTCTTACAAAAAGTCAAACAAGGGTATAAATGAATTTAACCCATATTCTTGTAAATAATAAATATGTTTTGAAATACATTTCGAAGAAACATGGATGTGGATGATAAAGAAATCCCAGTAGATTATTACGTATAAACAACCTCGGATAATGAAGAGATTGTGAAATAACCCATACCAATTCGGTAACTTATGAAATATACAACCCGTGAAAGAGGTATCATACAATGAATATGTAAATACACATAAATTAGAGTGTATTACACAAAGAATATAATTATGGGTAGTACATATACCACACAAAAGGTGATGGTGGCAATATGACATAAATCTCACGGAAATAAGGAGTGAGATGAAAACCCCTTACCTTGTACTTTTCCTTGGTTGGGGTAGGTTAACCTCCTGTATAATGGTGAAATAATTGTTATTAAATTATACAAGAATCATATATATTAATATGATATCATATATGATCTTTTAACATTGATTTGTTAATAATATCTTAGAATTATTGTCGTTTCGGGTGTTAACTTACTCATTTTCTTTATATGTTTTGTTACATAAGCCATGGTTGTTGTATCTTATTCATATCCAGAATGATATCTAGTCCTTAAACATAATTTTTAAATCATAAAATGATAATTATACATGAATGGTTACGATGGAGAATGAATCTCATCGCGTTCGTGGAGACGGTAGTCCGTACGTACGCACGAGCGACAATATCATTCTTTTGATATTAAAATAATATATAAATGGATAGTATATCATATATACATAATCATTAACATGTTATATTTATTATTTACATGAGTTACACATCATTATTATACCCATCCAAATAATATTATATTGAATAACAATTACACCACGACGTGGAGACGGTAAGCCGTACGTACGCACGTATGGTGACATGTTATTCAAAGGGTGGATAGAATACTGAATATGATTGTACCATATTTATAATAACATCACAGTATATGTGAGATACTGGAGTTATTATTTTAGAATGGTAAGAACAAAGGAAGAAGAAGTGGAAGAAGAAATGAACTTGGAGAAGGGTGGTGAAATCATTACCTCTTCTTCGGGTTCTTCCTTTTGATTTGATCAAAAGGGCTCCTTAGGTTGGCTTTCTGATCAAACTAAGGCATCTAGGTTGTAGTGAGGGATGTTGGGAGAGTATTTGGGCAGAGTTTGGCCGAACCAAAAGGCTTTGAAGGTGTGAAGAAATGAGAAGGAGGAGTGCCCTTTTATAAGAGGGGTGAGGGGCACCTTTGGAAAAGCTAGAAATATTAATTTATAATAAATTCATATTCGGTTTCTAATGGCTCCAAAGTTGATTATTCAAAGGTTAAGGTGGGTATAGGCCGAAAACCACTCAACCAATAGAATTTAGACAGGTTTGGGTACTTATATTAACCTTATCATTAAGTATTAACTCTAAGTTAATTAGTTTCACTTTTACAATGTCTCTTTGTATTTTTATATAATATGGTTATTAAACTTACTATATACATCCAAGCGACCCCCAAGTGGTCCATTAAGGATTAACCTATCATAATATAAGTCTCTTGGCCGAACCTTAGATTTTTAGGAATTTAATATCAATTAATAATATAATATTTGTTTTAAGAACTCTTTTATCTCAATTTTGACACTATTCAATAGTTGATTTTTGTGAAACTCATAAAAGATTGATTACTTAGAAAAAAGTCAATTAAATCACTCATAATATATCATATTATCCTAGAAAAGTAGTTTAATTCATTAAAAGTTTAATATTATATTTATTTGGGTATTTATAAAATCAATTATTTTAATTTTTCACTATTATAGTAATTACTGCATCATCATTGTGTCATAAATAAAATAAATTATTTAATGTCTAAAAATTATAAATAAAATATCATTATGTAGGAAATCGTTTTAGATTTCTAATGAATATTTATAATCGAAAATCCAACATGTATAACCCTATGTAAAAATTGTTTTGCTAAAAGATATATGCTTGTGTCATTTTTGTATTCATTTTAACTTAATTAAAATAAAGTGTCATTATCACTTACAAGTGGATCCATGGGGTCCCAAAATAGACCCAAAGATGCCCATGGTCGACATTGTATCAACCAATAGGGTTAAGACACGTTTTAGGGTAATTTAGTATTATTATAATATTATTTTTTAACCCTTATTTACCGGATTTACCCTTAACCATGGTAAATAAAATATTTACCGCAGTAATTATTCAAAATGTCTAAAAATAAAAGTTACCTATTTACACAATTTGAACATCCTGATTCCAAATATGGAATCCATTTTCCTAAATTCAGAACACAGAAGTTGCAGAAATTAATTTAAAATTAATTCCCGCTGTCAAAACAAAAAGCGTGTTTTTAAGAGATAATAACTATCAAAAGATTGACACTTGTTTATGTTCGGTTTAATTGTAAAATTATGTCCAATGATAAACATTAAATTGAATGGTAAAAATCTATTCTTAATATACTTTAAAACCACTCAAATTCATAATTTATCACTATTAATTATTTTGATTAAAAAAGTTGTTTTTAATTAAAATTTAGTAATTTTCACTATTCATCAAAATATGAAAGTTATCCGAAATGTACCAAAATTTCACCCTAGGCTAATTTTGATATTCAGAATCCAAAAATGAAGTCCATTTTCAAATATAAAATATATATAATTTCAAAAAGTAGGTATTACTATTCATAACGGCTAGTTTGATTAGTTATGGTGTGTGTTAAAACTCGAAGTTGCGTACAACACACGCTACTGTTTTATTCAAAGGAAAGCGTACCGTGTAAGCTTGGGATATTTTAATTTTAATTTTTTTTTGATGTCCCCATTTAGTCAAAAAGTTTGAAATATTTTATTTAAAAAGGTTTCACTATTAAATGTTGATAAAAGTGCAATACTGAAAATGAATCTGTTCTTGCATTATGACTAAGAAACTCATAATATGGATTCTAAAATTATAAGGATTATATAAAGTGAAAAATGTAGTTAATGCTATTCATGACCTCTTTTAATGTTTTTTTTGTAAGTCATGGTGTGATTGAACTCGGTGTTGCGTGTAGTGCAAGTTATTGAATTATTTTGAAGAAATAACACACTATGAAATCTTGGGGTGTTACACACTCCCATGGGGTCCATGAACCCATTTAAAATTTTTAGTTCCAATGCTCATTCATCAGCGGTAACACTTCCCACAACCATGATTCTTATACCCCATGTCCATTTATGCCTGAAATAGAAAACATCACAACATGAATATCATAAAAATAGTCCCATTTACATGTCATACAATGGTCTCCCAAACACTAAACCTATCAACCTTCTCAATTAAAATTCCAATCACTAAAACCGTGTATAATCCCAATCTTATACACATTTAGGAACTTAAAATCCGATTAAAAATTCATTAATCATTCGTAGGAACCAAATCTATGTCTCATATTATGATTCACTCACAAAACTTCATGTTCTATTTATTTCAAGGTGAACGAATCCTCCATACATTTGTCTACTAGAAACTCCAGTTAAAAGAAAACAAACACCCCATGATTCCATCAACATGCATTGTGAGGAGAAAAATTGGAATCCTATTATGTTCAATTAATGTAATAATTTGTATAACCAACCAAATCCATGAAATGTTTAACATAGTATAAGAATATGGTGTCTAAAACATCTACCCGATAATGTATACCATATATACTCCATGGTCATACAATACTATATGAATAGTGTAAAATTAGGATATGGTAATTTAGTACCACAAGGCAGGGGGACAGGTGGTGTTTAGCTGTGTACTACAAGATGGATAGAACATATATGATATAGACATGTACTATTACAGGGTCTCACCTTGCATACATGGGGTGTGTCTCTAGGCATGCAATGACATTACCATGTCCCAATATATGGAATTTACTTTGAGTATATGTCATTTAGTATTAGAGACTCTATATTCGTAAAATAACAATAGATTATGTTTTGCATTCTTGAAACAACTGTGACATCCCAGATTCGAAAGCCACACAACGGGTGCCCTAACCCGGTTGGTCACATGACATCAAGCGCATTTCTCCAAATGCTAGAGGCTGACGACTAGCAGCGAGGGCCCATGTTTGAGAGTGGGGAAACTATGCCCTCATTTGTAAATGTGTAGCTCAGTGGATGAAAAATAACATACAATAGCGGAAGCAGTGAACAATATAAAACTAAAATGGACAATTATAGTACAAGAGAACCATTAGTCACATATACTAAGATGCAGCATGTCACTAATTCTATAAACGTAGCCAAAATAGGATACAATGCAATACAATACAATAAAACTCAAAGTACAAGGTACACCCAAACCCAACAAAGTAGAGTAAACAGAACACAACACCGTCACATGCCTAAGCTCGACCCCATGATCTCCTACTCCTCAGCTACAATCATTTACCTATATTGGGACCCTTCCCCTTGCCAACACCTGCAGCAATATATTTGGTTTGGGCTGGAGACATGACCTATATAGGGCGTGAGAAATAAATCCAAGTAGGCACCAGCAAAGGCTCGTGCCCAACACTCAGTGAAAATGTGTGACAACAGTGTGCAAAAGTAAATGCAATAAACTATGTAGTACTCAAATGTAACAAACTAAACTAGTTATATTTCCATTTTTAATATTTATTTAACCATGCCATGCAAGTTCTTTAACATGACAGTTATAACATAAGAAAATCACCCCTGGGATTTTTCATTATAACACAGTCCTCAGATATACAATCCTAACCCTCAGGTAATCAGAATAGAAAACCACAGGTGTCTACCTACATGAATAATTAATATATCCCATAGGCAGAAAAGGTGTCTCCAACAGGCACAGAAACTACTGCCCATGGGCACAGAAACTAATACCCATAAGCATGAGAAAGGTTTTCTGCAAGATAAACGAACACTAACCTCAGGAAATAAATGTAAATGCGCTGATCCCAACACATAAGAATGAAATTATAAATAATTCATCACAAGGAAATTTCAAATCATGATAAAATTCTTGGTATACCCATAGGTATTCTGGCCAAATGGAAAAATAGAGGAACACACACCCGGGTGCTCCTCGATCTAAGAAGTGATCCCAAACCGCAGTATTAACTTTTCAAAAGTTTATCTATGAAATTCTAGATAAATTTCAGCCAAGTCCACATCCATACGACACCCCAAACCTGGGTTTGTAACACAAGGGTATAGAAATTCAACTCAAAAGTTGGAATTAAACACCAGACCACCTACCTTGATCGTCTCTGATTGGTATATGTGAACGACTCCTCCCGAATCGTCCAATAATGATGTAGATCTAGGATAAAATAATTCTCGTTCAAATGTAAATAATGTCATTTAGAGGATGAATTTGATGAACAAAATAAGGAGAGGGGTGGGCTTACATGTACTATCCCAACATGATCGACGAAGGCAGAATCAGATTCCTAGTGCGTTATCGGTTGATCCTTTATAGATTTGCCATCCTCCCGAGCTCCAAATGGTGGTTCTGACTCCTATCTCAAATGAATAGTCAACTACCTATTTTAAGAGAAATTTCACGACTACACAGTGTGTACAATCGAGTACACGGTGTGTACGTTTCATTTTTTAAACTTTTCCCCTGGCGGCTTCTTTCCACCACAACACTGTTAATTTTTCTATATGAGTACACAGCTGGAAGAACCCAAGTTTTTAGAACGGGTCAAATCACACCCCTGTTTGAACTTTTTGACTAGTTTATGAGATGTTTGGAAAATCTAGGCAGTTCTAGAAATTTCCAAACTGCACACCGTGTACTTTATGTACACGCTGTGTATGGGTTAACTGTGTCACCGACCGTGTTCTCACCAAGTACATTCCTTGTGATGACCATGTATAAAATTATTAATAAACGGTATGTATTTATAGACACGCTGTGTACCCTTACCCATGTGAGGCCAAGTACAAGACTTGTGGTTCCTAGGTGAAAATTTCTATCTATAGGGCATGTACTCTTCCTTGACATGCCATGTAACCATGTTCCATTTAGTGGTCGAGTCCCTTGTCATTTTTTGACCATGTACTCAATCCAAAACCTGTGATGGACTCCACTTAAGTCATAGTAGAAAAACCCATCTACATGGTGTGTGCTTTGAAAATACATGACGTGTACTTTTTTTATCATATGAGACGTCGTCGCGTCTTATTTTCAGAAAACACTTCTTCTTCCCCGTTAGATGAACTCTTCATTCGAAAACCTCAGAAAAACAGAAATCATCTTAGATCCACCATTAGACCTCTGTTCTTTGATTCGTTGGTGGCAGCAGGACCGCATCAGAAAGGCTAAACCCGCGCACCCTTCTTCGTCTTTGATCCCTATATCGTTTCTCCGCAGATTCCATCCAAACATAATTGTCGGGATTTGATGGAAACACAGATCTACAGTGATTCAGACCGAATTAGAGGATGGTATACAAGGAGTGTCATCATACGAGTACGAGGTGGGTGGAACATACATTCTTTAGTGTTTTTGTAGATTTTTGTGGGTTGCGACCTTCAGGTGCAACATTGGGTATTGATCGAAACCCTTGTTTATTTATCTTTAATATTTTATAATCATTGCAGGATGCCTCTGGGTATTCCTTGACACTTGTTGTGCTTGAGCAGGGCTAGGTGAGGGGTCATAGCTCATTTGGGGAAATTAGGTTGGGGGTGCCGAAATGCATATGATTTGGACCATTATTTAAACTGCTGAATTCAGACTGATTTTGATGTTGTTGGATTAAACTGCATTGTTTGATTTGATAAACCATGTTAGTAATTTTTTAAGTAATTTAAGACCGTAAATGTTGGTTTGGAATATCACAAGTTAGTGAAATATTATTGATTATTAATTTCCTATTTAATGTGATGCTTCTGAGGATGTATATGAAATGTGTGATATTGCCTATGTTGAACTACTTATTGTGTTGGGCATGGCACAGATATATTTTTGAGTGGTGTGAATCACAGGACTGGGCATTGTCTAGAGTTACTTTGGGTGGTTTCTACCACGTGATTGGGCAACATGGACGTCGGTTGAGGCAGTTGGACTGTTGGGTATGGCTTGGCATGGGTTACATGGATGGAAAGGCCATCAGACTTGAGTGACAGTTTCGTAGGGGTATGAGGTGTCAGATGTATTGTGGCTTGGGGACATATTGAGGTGATTACTGCTCACCGGTTAATTTTTAGTAGTGTGCACATAGATAGACTCTGAGATAAACTGGTACGACCACTCGCTAGGTAGAGGCCCCCGGTAGATGCGGTTTGGTATTTTTGGTTTTGGGGTGCTTCCCATAGGAAGCCACATGTAAGGTGAGGAGCCTTCAATAGATAGCTTTGAGGCCGTCAGGTTGGGGGAAGAGGCTCCCCATGATTTGAGGGCAGACATCACTGTCCCACCGGTTCTTATTTTAGGACATGTATTGTTGTTCCTCCGGATGTTGTGTCATGGGAATTTTGAGCTTCTGAGATAGGTTAAGATCATCGGGCATGCCTCAGAGAATTCGGTTCTTGAGACACATGGTGTTAGGTGGCATGAGGTTTCTGGCTACAAACCAGAGATTTCGGCGTTGGTTGAAGCAGGTGACACTTCCTGGTTGCTGCTATGTACCAGTGATGTTCGTGTTTACTTTTGGGAATTGCAATGTTTACTACTTTGATTATATATCCATGTCTGTCTAAACACTTATATTAGGTCCCCACCCTTGGGTGGTATCCTACTCAGGCATGTCTCACACCCTACATGGGCCCTTCGGGACGCGTGTAGACATTATGAAATTTGGTTCAGGTTAAGGGCCATGCTCATGAGATAGACTTTAGTGTAGTTGGCATGGAGACTGGTATGGACCTTGAGGTCATGCCTTGCTGGAGTTACTTTGTTTAGTTTTCTTTCTTCTTATCAGCATGCTTACCTTGTTATGTAGCAACTTTTGGTTATCCATTGTCACCATTATATATTGAGCTTTAAGACTTGTTTTTTATGGATCCCTTGTTTGTTTACAGAAGTAGTTGTTGTTGATTGTTGTAATGTTTTTTTGTTTACTTTCTGCTGCTGTTGTTTATATATTGCTTCAGCTGGTTTATCGATTTTAGATATGCTTCCACTCTGCGGGTCTGGTTCAAGTCTTCTGAGTCATTTATTTCCATTGAACATTTATTATCTTACTCGGAAAAGTACCATTTTATTCCTCCGAGAGGGTATGGCCTCCCCACTATACCTATTCAGACCCTCACTGCTAGCCGGAAGCCATTGGTGTTCATGGGAGGTGTGCCTAAGGTAGTGTCACTCGACCCAATTGGCACTTTTCAAGTGGATGGCCAGATTTGGGTCATTACAACAACGTGTATTCCTGAATACACAGTGTGTACAATCACTCAGTTGGCAGCTGCCTCTGCATCCTTAATGTTCCCCTGCTGACTGGTTACATAGTGTGTAAATACCTAGTACAATACATGTAGTTAGTTTTTACACCCTTCATCACCGACAGGCCTACACGCCTTGTGTACACATCCCACACGGCCAAAGTACAATGCGTGTGTAATAGTACACAATGTGTACCCATAAAATTTTGGATTTTCAACCTTTTCATTATTTTCTCAAAAACACTTAAGGAAAATCGAAATAAGAGACTCGTACCTCTAGAATAAGAACTGGGCTTTTACAAACATCCCCCCTTAAAGAAATCTATCCCAAAATTTCCCTTCCTAGGGTGGAAAAGATAATGATTTGAAGAACTCTTTCTACTTAGCACGTACATTGGTCTCCCGATCCCAAGTTTCATCCTACACACAGCTATGCTGCCATAACACCTTAACGAGAGGAACTGACCGGCCTCAGAAAACATTCATGCTCATTTCAACAATATGAATCAGATGTTACACAAAGGATGCATTGACATGAAGCCAAAAATCCTTAGGATAAATGATTTTAGAGAGCCTAAGTGATGACGGTGTAGTCGTGATACATGGAACACGTCATGCATCGCCCTGTACCACTGTGTTAACTACAACCGGTAGGCAACCAACCCGACTCTCTCCAGAATCTAAAATGGCCCCACATATCTCAGTGAACGTTTAACCTGTCTCATGGTCCTCCTGTGTCCCAACCTCAGTGAATCATGTATGAAAACTAGATCCCCGTCCACGAACTCCAAGGGTCATCTGTAGCGATTAGCATAAGATTTCTGATGTGACTGTGTGATAGCCATCCAATTCTGAATCAACAGGACCTTCTCAGAAGTCCCCAACATGAGATGTGGTTCCAGTATAGCTACATCCCCTACCTCTAACCAGCATAAGGTAGATCGGCATATACTACCATATAAATCCTCTGAAGGTGCCATATCAATAGTTTCCTAAAAACTATTATAGTATAAAAACATGACCAGGGGTATATGCTTCTCCCATGAGCCCCCAAAGTCTATGACTTATGCACACAACCTTTCCTCTAGCACCTATATCGTAAACTCTGTTTGGACTTTAGTCTGAGGCTGGTAAGCTGTGCTTAGGAGCCCCTATGTACCTAGTTCCCTCTAAAAAAATTTCCAGAATGGAGATGTAAAGTTGGATTCCCTATCAGAAAAGATAGGATGAAGGACCACATTAAGACGTACCACCACTCAGATATACAACTTTCCAAGCTTGTTTACACAGATGGTCACCTTGATTGGAAAAAGGTGAGATACCTTCGTATGTCTTTCTACAATGACACACATGACATCATTTCCTCGAGGTGACCTCAGCGACCCAGTCATGAAGTCCATCTTGACATCATCCCATTTCCTCTCCAGAATAGGTAACTACTTTAACAGTCCGACTGGCCTCTCATTCTCCGCCTTCACCAGCTGAAACGTGGAATATCTTGTAACAAACCCATCTACCTATCTTATCGTACACGGCCACCAATACTGACATCTCAAGTAATGGTACATTTTGGTAACTCTGGGATGCACTTCCCAAGATGAAGCATGAATATACCACATCAACACCTCGCGTATATCCCCTGGAACGTACACTTGTCCATGGAAACACAATACCTCATCATTTCCTATCATCCATCCAGGAGGAGGGTCCTCACTTGCTAGAAACTCTCATAGAACTATACCCTATGAATCTAATAGTTGTCTCATCCTCACTCTATCAAAGAGGGTAGAAGCCATAGCTAAGGATGAAGGATTGGTTTTCCCCAAACTATCGTGCACCACCAAATGCATCTCTGAGAACAAAGCCATAAGCTGCCACTCACCACTGGAATCCTGCAGTTCCTGTATCTGAGTGATCCCAATCAGTGGATTAGCTATTTTATAACCCTTACCAGGTGTATTGGAAAGATCATAGTTGAAGGACTAAAGGTATTAGACCCACCTTTGCTGTCTCGGTATAAAGTCATGCTGATTAATGATGTATTTGAGACATTTGCAGACAGTGAAAACCACAAAATGCTCTCTAAAGAGATAATGTCTCCAACAGTGAATCACATGACCAAATGTAGCCAGTTCGAGGTCATGCGTTGGGTAATTACTCTCATGTGGCCTCAACTACTGAGACCCGTATGCAACAACTCGATCACCCTTCATCAACACTACCCACTTCCCAATACGTGATGCATCATAGTAAACTATATAGCTCTTCCCTTGATATGGAAGTATCAGAATTGGTGCTGATTTCAACCTTCCTATCAGCTTTTGAAAGGCTATCTCGCAAAATTCTATCTAAATGAAAGTCACATCCTTTTTAGTCAAACCCATCTATGGTACTGCTAATCGATAGAAGTCCTTTATGAAACACATGTAGTAACTAGACAACCCCAAGAAACTCCATATATCAAACACGTTCTTAGGTTGCTCCTAGGAAAATACTGCTCTCAATTCCTCTGGGTCTACTGCAACTCCTTCCTATGAGATAATATGAGCCAGGATGTGAATCTCGTACATCTAGATGTGGCACTTTTAGAGCATAGAATATAGATGATGCTCTCTCTTTGTACTTAGTATGATCTCAATATGGGTGGCATGATTGTCTCGAGTGGGAAAATACAACAAGATATTGTCCACAAAGACTACAACAAAATAATAAAGATAAGTATATAACACACAATTTCTTAGAGCCATGAAAACTGATGGCACGTTCGTGAGCCCGAATTGTATAACCAAGTACTCGTATAGACCACATCTGCTCCAAAAAACTGTAAGCGGTATGCATGATATTATAACACATAACTGATAATATACAGATCTCATTTCAATCTTCAAGAACACTCGTGCACCTCAACGTTGATCAAAAAGATCATCAATCATCAATAGTGGTTATCGGTTCTTAACCATCAGCTGGTTCAATTTTAGATAGTCCACATAGAGTCTGAGGGTATCGTCTTCCATCTTCGCAAAAAACACCAGTGAACCCGAAGGAAAAGTACTGGATCAGATGAAACACTTTTCCTGCAACTCCTCTAACTTTCTCCTGAGCTCCTTCAACTTGGGTTTGGCCATCCTATAAGAAGTAATGGACACTGGTGCCAGACATGGAACAAGGTCAATATAGAAATTCACCTCACGCTCCAGAGGTGGAACTGAAATTTCATCTAGGAAGACATCCCTGAAACGATCAACAACTGAAGGGAAATACTTTTGACAAGTTCCTTGATCATCCAGATATAATCTCACAATCTGGGTTGTCACTCCAACTTACCCATGATGCTCCGGTCCATCTCGGCTCGCCTAGAAATCACATTCTCCCTTTTATAGAAACTCTCTGTCCTCTAGTGACGTGAAAATCACCCTACAAAGATAGCAATCCAAAAAGGCTCGAAAGTGTACAAACCAGTCCAAATTGAGAATGAAATCATAGCTCATCACCTCTAAGACATAGAGGTCCCATAGAAAGATACACCCACCAACCTCTAGGGGGAACTCCCTACACTGATGCACACCAGCCATTTTAGTTCCCAACAGAGTGTCTAGCATCAAAACATTAGAAGAAGTATAAACGCGAAGCCCATGACTCTCCCATATGGGCACATATATAAACTTATATGTAGCACCAATATTGAAAAGTATTCAAGATTAAACATAATCTAGTAGAATAGTACCTATGATAGTAGAAGGTTTGATATCCTGCTCATGTTGGGTCTATTGTGCTGCATATGCATGCCTTGTGTCGCGGCCCTACGACACATCCCGACTACCCCGTGGTGTCCCGCCCTGTTGCCTCTGGGATCCCGGTGTCTGGCTACCATGGCCACGAACACTGTCTCGGCCTACACAGGAATACATATTCTAATTTCCCGATTGGTATGAAGTTGTTGGTCCTGCTCCTGCATGCGGAGTTTGTACAGAACTCCTCTCACAAGCCACTAGGGGAAACACCCTGCCAAAAATTCTAGAGATGACACATCCTACCGCAAGATCGGGACTCCACTAGTTCTGGTGGACACTGCGGTCTCTTGTGCCCCTATTTACCACACTGGTAGCACATGACCTGGCCACCTGAGTATTCTTCTGGGTAGTACTAACACCATGAGAGAAGTTCATCTTCCTCTTCCTTTTACCAGTAGAAATAGTACCAGAAACTGGTGTCAAACCGTCCTGGCCCACACCACTAGCTTCCCACTAGTTCCTCTCAGTAATCAGTGTCTAGTTCATAATATCATGCACTGTAGGAAAACTAAAAACATTCACCAGTGCTCAAAAGTAACATTGAATATCATTCTCAATATTTCTATCCCTTAACGCCTCATCACCCACCAGAACGGGTGAAAAACACTGATGCTCGGTGATGTGAGCAGAATAATCCATCATTGACATGGTGCCCTGCTGCAGAATCATGAACTCTCGAGATCAATCTCCCCTTAGCGTCACTGTGAAGAAAAATTCATATAGGGCTGCCTGAAAATCTTCTCACGCCATGTCTCGATGATGCTCAGACTGGGTTGTAACATCCCACCACCTATTAGAGGGATCGAACCGCATGTAGGTATCACGCATGACCCTTCTCCCTAGAGGCGGCTCAAGATACTTGAACATCATCTGCATCGAATCCAGCCAAGACTCTGCCACCTATGGAATACCAACCTATGAAAACATAGGCGGATGCTACCCCTAGAAGATGCACATCCTCTCTTTCATAGATTTGGCAGCCCTCGGTGCTCCCTTGAAGGTCTGCATGAACCACATGAAGCCTTCACAGAACTTTGCATCCACGCATGTGTCTGGAATAACATTTGGAAATGCATCTGGCACTATTGGGGGTTCCATCAGTTTCCCATGGCCTACCACATCTGGATTAAATATTTCACTGCTCTCTTGGAGAACAACTGGTGGTCGTCTCAGTGGCATGACATTACAAGGTCCAACTCACACCTCAGGTTAATATTATCAATGAATGGAAATGAGGAGGCCAATAAGGGAACAAGAGGAATAAATCATTCAAGTTTTTCAAAACATGACTCTATTGCGTGTATAAATACTACACAGCATGTTCTTACTGGCCATCCACATGGGCATGTACTCCAGCTAAAACAGGTCGTGTAACACCCCAAACACACGAGGTGTCTTTTGAATACGTGACGTGTATGTGAATCCTTCTTCCCTTCCTGAGTCCCTCTATATGTCTATGCCACATGACCCTCCTAAAACAAAACAACACGGCATGTCCCACATCCACACATCATGTACATGGAATGAAAACATTAACCTGTGTTGTTAATGACATAGCTGGGTACTAGGGTCAGACTACATTGAATGTTCAACGTCAACACGGAGTGTATGTCTTAAGGTTCTGCCGTCCATGTTGTTAGTTACACGGGAGATCACTCGGTCAACACTACAAGGCGTGTACATCTAGTACATGACATATTCTCCCCAAAACATCCCTATCCCATGTCTCTTTCCACATGTCCTATGACAAGATAAGAGACTACACGGCCTGTACATAGGGTACATAGCGTGTGCTTAAAAATTGTCCCTTTCTTCCCGAAGAGAACAAATTGTGTGTGTCTAAGGAACTACACGGCGTGTATCTTGGGTTTTCCAGACAGTAAACCTCAGAATGTACTCTGAAACCCAAAAAAACATTGAACAACTCCTAAGTGCCAAATTTCAATCTAGAGGGCACTTACTACCCGCGAATCAAAGATTGGCATCATATACATGTTATTGCAAAGTAAACTAATAAAAAATCCACCAAATTCCTGTTAGTGAGGGCCCATACTCCTCAAAAACCAATGTTTTGTGTTCATACTATAAACAATCTCTCACAACAATACCCAATAAAATAACAGGTATTTATCAAAGCAGCTATCACAACAGCATGTTTTTCCAGAAAAACAACTTTCACAACATCATACAATTCCTAATGCACCTAAATGGCATGGAAAGAATGCCTGACATGTGATTTCTGTCATGTTCCTAATTGATGCATGAGTTCACATACCCTCATGTCATCAGGTTTCAACTAAAAATAACCCATGTATAAAATATAAATAGTAGAATCACCAGTGAATCACCAAATGGTCAAAATCATGGCAACCGTACAATTTTCAAAATTAGAAGATTTGCAATAAATGAGTAAGACTGGCTTTTCACTGTACACGGGTTAGCTACTACTGGGCACATCTTATTACCAACTACCATTATCCTTCCAATCCCAGACTATCGGCTCCATACAGTAAGTCAAAGAAAAGAACCTACCTCTGATACCACTTTATAACATCCCGGATATGGAAGCCACACAATGGGTGCCTCGAACACCGTTGGTCACATGACCTCAAGTCTATTTCCCCAAATTGCCAGAGGCTGCTGAATAGAAGTGAAAGACCAGGTCTGATAGTGAGAAAACATTGCCTTCATTTGTCAAAGTTTAGTGCAGCGGGAACAAAACATAAAATAACGGAAGCAATAAACAATATACAACTAAAATAGACAACTCTAGTATAAGAGAACCAGTAGTCACATATACTATGATGTAGCATGTCACTAATTCTATGAAAGTATCCAGAATATGATACATTGCAATAAAATACAATACAAATCATAGTACAAGGTACAACCAAAAAAAACAAACCAGAGTAAACAGAATGCAGCATCACAAGCCTAAGATTAGTCCCATGCTCCCCTACACAATGGCTACAATCATGTACCTGTATAGGGACCCTTGCCTCTGTTGATACCTGCAACAATATTGTCTGTTTGGGACAAATAAATGACCCTAACAGGGTGTGAGAAATAAATACCAGCTGAAACCCACCAAAGGCTCGTGCCCAACTATCAGTGAAAATGTGCAACAATAGTGTGCAAAAGTAAATGCAATAAATTATGTAGTACTCAAAAGTAACTAAATCTACCAGTTATATTTCCCTTTTTTATATTCATTTTACCATTCCAATAATGTTATTTATCTTGACAGGTATAACATACGAAAATCACCACAATGAATATTCATGAAAACATTGTCCTCATACGTACAATCCTTACCCTCAGTTAATCCGAATCAAAACCCATAGTTGTCTACACACATGAATAACGAATATTTCACAAAGGGGAAGGAGGTGTCTCCCATAGGTACAAAAACTACTACCCACAGGCCCAGATACTACTGCCCATAGGCATGAGAATGGTTGGGCGTAGGTAAAATGAACACTTCCCTCCGGCTATTCAAGTAATCGGGCCAAGCCCAACACATAATCAAGAAATTATATACAATTCCTCTCAAGGAAATTTCAAAGCTTGCTAAAATTCATGGTATACCCAAAGGTATTATGGCCAAATGGCTATACAGGGGAACGCTCCCCCGAGGTGGTCCTGGATCCATGCAGTGATCCCAAACTGCAGTTTTAACTTTTCAAAAATTTATCTATTCAATTATAGATAACTTTCAAAAAAGTCCACAACCATATGACACCCCATACATCGTTTCGTAGCACAATGGTACAAAAATTCAACTCGAAACTTGCAATTAATCACTACAACACCTACCTCGATCATCTCTGATCTGTATAAATGAACTATGCCACTCGTATCGTCCATGAATGACATAAATCTGGGAGAAAAGAATTCATGTTCAAAAATTAATAACATCCCTTAGAGGAATAATTGGTATGAACAGAACAAGGAGAGGGGAGGTCTTACCTGTACGGTCCCAACATGATCGATAGAGGCAGAATCAGATTTCTAGTGCGCGATAGGGTCATCCTCATAGGTTCGTACATCAAACCGAGCTCCAAATGACGGTTCTGCCACCACTCTCGAATGAGGAGGCTACTACATGTTTTAAGTGAAATTTCATGACTACATGATGTTTACTCGTGAGTACACATCATGTACTTTTCATTTTGTAAAATGTTCCCCTCATGGTTTCCTTCCACCACGACACTCTTCATATGTCGACACGAGTACACAATGTGTATTCCGGAATACACCGTGTGTACTGTCGCTCATCTGGTAGTTGCCTCTGCCACCTTACTGTTCACCTGCCAACTGATTACACGGTTTTTAAATACCTAGTACACTGTGTGTAGTCAGTTTTTACAGCCTTCGTCGTCGACAGGCCTACACACCCAGTGTACCCATCCCACACGGCCAAAGTACACGACATGTGAAAAATTACATGGAATGTCCCCAGAAAATTTTGGATTTTCCCCATTTTCATTATTTTCTAAAAAACACTTAAGTAAAATGGAAAATAATAGATTTGTACCTCTATAATAAGAACTATGTTATTACAACCACAAACAATTTAATTTTGTTTACTAAACAAAAACCCAATAATCCTCCTTAAACTATGATTTAGAATAAAATAACCTCAAATATATCAACATCTATTATTTAAAACTCATATATGTATTTAAATATTTAAATAAATAATTATAAGAGTATTAGGGATTAAAATTCAATAGCCACCCAACCTGGGGGACAAAAACAAAAAACCTCATGTCAAAATATGCACCCAAATGTTGTTGCACCGCAATCAGGTCTCAACCACTATCATATTTGATGTTTCTTGGCCCAAACTATTACTCGTCATAGTTCTTCATTCATATGAGCGATATCCCCTTACCCCATATGTAATTTGTATAAGGTAATGGGGTGTTATAAATAATATAATATTAATTAATTGATTATATTTATTTAAATTTTTAACACCAATTTTTAACACCTTTCTCGAGTCTCAGATCACAATGTGGGATTAAAAATATCCCAATCAAAACCACCCATTATGGAATCAACAAAATTGTCTGGATATCAATCTGACGCGTCTCTAAAATGATACAATTGTTTGAATATATGAAAAATAATTTAAATTTAATTTACAATCAATGATTTTTTCTATAGAAATAGAAATATAATGGAATCCACAAAACCCATATCCAAGGGTAAACACCAAGTTGAGGGATTGAAAATGTGGTAATTTTTTTTATTCAAGTTAATATTTATTGGGAAAATGATCTTTTTAAAAATAAATAGAACCTATAAAATTAAAATTTCAATTCATTTTTATATCCCAATAAATAACGGTGACTTATAGTCACCCCACTATAGAACTAATCATCCCTGAGAATACATGGTGGTATTCATACCACACATCCTAAACTAAATTAGTCTCAAATTGATCATCAACTTTTTTCATTAAACACTTCAATGTAAAATAATTTTCACCTTTATAAATTTAAATATGAAGAATGAAATCCATAAATGGTAATTGAAATTCCTTCCACCATTGAAAAAAATACCAAACAATGCCTAACCACGCCCATATATCATGATATTTCACAATTTTACCCATGATTCATCATCAGGTCCATGGTTATCCTCATCATCAAACTCATATAATATATAATGGAATTCATTCAAGGTAGATCTGATAAATCCAAACGACAATTATAGGTCCAATACCAAACATAATGAATAAAAATGGAATGATAACTCGCAATAGAGTTCTATAAAGAACCATTAAAAATGAAAATATATTTAACCATTAATTTAAATCACTTTCATCAAATTCTCCAAATAAAATGATGATCACATTCTTGAATGGACTCTGATGGTCTACCCCCATAATTAATTATTTATACCATTCATTAAGAATAATTAATAATTATTTATTTTGGATAAACCCCTTTAGTTTTCATACGGCATGAACAAACAAAGTAGAAATTAAAAAATACAATAATAATTATTCATAACATAAACTCGGATTCCTTTAGGAAAATCCTTCATTCCCAAAACGATACACTGACAACAACTACCATATCCATGGATTATTTATTCCCTATGAACATCTCATAGAATATGACACTCACATACTCCTTGAACTCTAAACATAAGACAATGAGCCTAACACACCTACCAAACCCCTCATATAGGTCTCTTCTAAAATGAAAAATCACCCTCAACACTCTAATTCAATGATCATGAATATATCATTCAAGAAAATGAAAAACACATTCCTTTCATCTAAAATCATTCCAACAAATCAGCATTTATCCACTAACTCAACCAAATACTAAAATGAATCCCAAAATAAGTCCAATCACCAACCATCCATTTCCTCGATAACAACATTGATATCAAAATAATTGGAACTCAATGTGTTTGCAACAATAATGAAAATTAAATAATTCCCTACCTCCAATAATATAATGGAAAATGTTCCCAATACATCCCCTCTCATTTGACAAACAGCAATCGTCATAAAATCTCTATCCTAATGAAAATGTATTCATATCACTTTTTATCTACATCTACCACATATCCCCAATAATTAGTATGAAAGAAAATAATATAACATTTGATATCACAAATTCATTATTCACAACAAATAGTGTCATTCAATGTGTTAAAATCCCTATCATGGGAACCATAGACAACGAGCATCACATGTAAAATAAAAAAACAAATCATGTCATGTGTTTTCAGAAAATATATAATATCACTCTAATTCCTAGAATCCTAAAATTTATACCATTAATAGTTATATTGAAAAACATTTTAAAATCGATCACATGATTCAACACATCCCAATCACTCTAAAATATACAAAAGACTATAAAAATAATATTACGCTAATGCATCAGTGTAGAATCCAAGACTAACTCAACTGATTAATACTAAGAACACCTGTGTTCTATGAGAACATAGAAATCCCTACCCATATGCCATATATTTATCAACTTGATCCCATATTAAAAGCCCCTATAAAATATCAAGGGTTCTGGAATCAAGTTATTTGTGAAAAAACACTCAAAATTTCCACAGATATTTTCCTAATTTATTTTTAGGATGAAAAGTCACTCAAACACCTCGAATTGGTATTAATGGATAAATATATAACTTGTCCCCCAAAATAGGATGTGTATTCCCAAATCATCCCCATGATTATTTTAATCTACATGTCCTTGGTACACTAATTATATGTCCAGATATTAATACATTCAAAAAAACAATGGGTTTAACCATGTACTACAACATGAAAATGGAAGACTCAAGGTCTAGTTATGTAGAATTAACCAACTATGTCCCCCGATCATGGGAGTTTTTCCCATGTGATTTTCCATTGTGGAAAAATCCAACCACATAGTGAGTACTAAGTGTTAATATAATATCATCCCAAAAACAACATTTTTCCTGAATATGATGAACAAACTACATGATTTCATAAATCCACTTATCATGTGATCGGTATTTAAAACACAAAAACACTACTTATCCTCTTGATAATCCATTTGAAGAAAATATACCCAAATAAACCATCATAGGGTCCATATAAAATAATATATGTATTTAAAATTGATAATTAATACTAATTTTTTTATCAAAAAAATAAAAATAAAAAATAACCTATGTAGTGGAGAAATCATTGACTCTTCATGTCTAAATCTACACTAAAATGATGAAGGACCTTGATATGATCTCAATCACTGCCTTGGATAAAGTATGCAAGAACCTCACCATTCCAATAATCTCTTCATCCCACATAGATGGGAGAATACATACCCCGTTAGTATATTCATAATAATTAATTGGAGGAATAACAAATTAAAATTTAGTTTATTAAATAATTTAATTCAATTTTAAAGACGAATTTGAAATGACCATACCATATCCTAGAACCCAAGTTATGTTTACACATTTATTAAGAATAAAACCAACTCTGCAGTCATCCACAAGGATAGAATCTCAATATGTATATGTATCGCAAAATTATCTTCATTTCAAGAAGAATAATTTAATTAAAATTTAATTAATTGAATCATAAATATTCTTTATAGTATGAAAATATCATATTTCATTCGAACGTCATACCTTTACAAATAAACCATATTTTAACACACAAAAAATGGTTACCAAAAATTTATCAAGATCATATCCTAGTATATAATCTCAATTTTACCCTTTATGAGAATTCAAAAAAATTAATTTTTCCTCACGGTCAGTACAAAGAAAAATATGATGAATTTTAATATCAATAGATAATATAAACTTGAAAATGTTTTCCTGAAATGTCAAAATGAAAAATACTTGAATGTAATGATATATGATCCACCTCATTAATGACCAATCATGATTCAATATCCTATCTATTTCATCAAGTGTCACATATATATGATGCGCCTATTGTCTACCCACACCATAACATTGAATAGTTAATAATCCGTCTACTCATACTATCTAAATGAGTTATCTGTATAAATAAACACACTAAGGGCGTGATGTATGACCAAATCTATGTTCATCCATGATATATGAACATTTATTAGAAAAATACATAAGAATAATAACATTTAATGTTTTTCCCATTCGCAATCATTGGTCAAAATCAACACAATGATCTCGTGGACAAAATTTATGAAATATTCCTTCATCACAATGATTATCAAACTTATCACAAAATATCATTCTGCCATAGCAGATACAGTAAATCATATTCTAGTAAAAAACTCTACAAGTACATTTCTTTGCACATGACCCAAATGGATTCAATCTAATGATTTGGAAAATTACCAACATTATATGAAGAAAAATTAAATAATTAATTCACTATAACATCTATAAATGACATATCACCATCAATTTACATTTTATAATGGCATTATCTTATCAAATCATTAATTATAATTATTTTATGTTTCAAATATAATTGATAAACCATCTTTTTATGGTCTATCTACAAACATACAACTTACCATAACCTAGATCAGGATACAGCAACACATGCCTTTACTAGACCTCCCAATAAAACATCCCTATATTATGAAGATTTCATTTATCCCACTCATAAACATTACCAAACCCCAAAACACTCACTTATAATATAATGTAAAATATAAAGACCCATACTTTAACGATAAATATCCTAATATTGTTAAAAAACCATTTTAATTCACTCTCATTGATATTCAAGGAATACTATTTTTTGGAAATTAGGTCATAAATCTAACTAAAAACCCTTAAATTATAAATTTGACACTTACACAATTTTTATATTTTTCCCATAATATAAAACAATTGTAATTAAGCATGTTTCACTTCATTTTTAATCTACATAAAATTCAACATGACTTCTTCTTCGTTATTTACCATCCTTAATCCCTGTGAAAAAAATATTAAAATGCGAGACAAACAAAAAATATTATTATTGTATATCAAAATAATGAAAGAAACTATTACTATATAAACATTAATAAAAAATATTTTCTTTTTTCAAAAGGTTAATTTTTCAAAAAACAAACATTCAAATAGATAGGATATAAAATTTTACTAATAAATCCTATTGCAAATCATTTAATAATAAATTTTAAAGGAGAAATTAGCACATAAGGGTTTCACTAAAATCATGAAATTCATAGGAATGATTTATCCCAAATTTATATTTTTAACTCATATAAATGTGAATATAATTTTCTTTAAAAAATATGAATGATTAGTTTTACGTAATCATAATATTTTCATCAAAACATTTACAGTATAGATAAATAATATAGATATTATGAGGCATAATTTTCATATAACTCTTACATATTGTATAACCATTACGGATATAAATGTAACAACCATCATGGTTACCAATATAATAACCTTCATTATTTCAAATATCCTTCATAATTTAAAGTGTAATAACCCTCATGGTCAACAACAAACAAAAATCGTACCCAAATAATTAGAGGGATATCTTTGAACTACCCATTTGTGGATTATAATGGAACCAAATTTCATCATAATATAGTTCTATGAACCATTATAATAATTAGAACAGTTAAAATCTTACAGTTCTCAATATTAAACTTATAAAATATTCTACCCACCAAAATGAAAACATTTCCAAAAATTTTATTATAAAATCAATCTAAAACACATAATTTAAATAAAAAAATTTAGGGACAATGGGGTATAATTTTAAAAAAACATGTAATAAAATAATGTAATTGTTTTTAAATACATTTCATATTTCCCTTTGTTTTTTAAATATAATGTCAAATTCTTGCATATAAAATAGGTAAAAAAATTCAATAATAATTGCAAAAAAATGTAGAAAATAAACATAATATAACCTTTATAATTCATTAATTTATGTATATATACATATTGAAAATATTTTTTATACATGGTAATGGATGAAAAATGATTTATGGGAACAATAAAATGTAAATTCATAATGAATAGTCATTAATTTTTTTTTCGGAAGCATCATTTACCTTTTTTAACATTCAGAATCATAAATATATGTTATTTATTTTTTTCTTTAATAATCTTCTTCATTATTATTATTCCTCTTATCTCCATTTTAGAATCACAAACCTAATGATTAATTTTATTGTTATATGTTTGGATGATATACAACGCATTTGTCCAAAATGGATTCAGTAGGATTACTATAGTCAAATTGGTCATTATAAAATAACATATAAAATATTATCAATGAAATAATTTTCATATTTCAATATCTATTTTAATTTAAAATGAATCAATAAATATTTTTCATAATAATTAACTACGTTACAGTCATGGAGATGGTAGACTATATATATATATATGCATAATTAATGCTTCCATTTTTCCATGATCATTATAGAAATGAGTAATATACTATTTTACCTTTACAAAATTATTATAATATCAAAAATAAAATTTATTTTCTTAAATATAAATACACACACACATATATTTATATCATCCATGTGATGTGGTGGAGAAACTAAAATCATATCACTTGGTGGATGTGGTCGTACAAATATATAAAAAAAAGTCATTTTTATTTTATTGTGAATGAAAATATTAAATAAAATCTGATATATTATCATTTTCGAATTTTAAAAAAATTATGATGAGATATATATATATATATATATATTTATCTGAACTTAATAGATAATCAATGAATCTATAATAGTAGTTGATGGAAGATAAAATACATCAGTTGTCATGGAAGAAGTATGTCATACTAAAGAAAAATGGTTTCATTTTAAATTTGTCAATAGATTACATGGATATAAGTTATGAAATTAACATAAAAAAATATCAGAATCCATAATATAATGATCCTTTTATTTCTTAATGATTTATGAAATAATAATGTAGAAAAAATAGTAAATAAAATGTAAAATCATTATTAATAACTATGTCTCATCGTCAAACAATATTTTTATTGGAACCGCTGATTTCAATTACATAAAATGTAGTTATGTTTTTGTTTTTTTATCTGTACACACTAGGTTTGATTATGTATTTTAAAATAAATGTGTTATTAAATTTTATGAGGCTTATTTTTTTAAGGTGGAATTGTTTTCCATATTTTTGGGGGACTATAATTATGGATAATATAGAATGATTTTTTGGAAAATAATGTTTTCCATGTAAGGGAATAAGTATGATTTCAATTGAGATGGAAATTTCTACAAATCCACATAGGATACATTCAAGATCATCACATCAAAATATAATGAAGGAATGAAACCCATAATTGACATATAATTGTATGAAAGAAAAGATCTTGTGATAAGAAGATTTATGATTAAAGAAGAAGCATTAAAAGAACATACGATTTAAAGAATAAGTCAATACAAGAGTTAAAAAAAGGATGAAACATGTGTGAACAACAAAATTTATAAAAGGAATGTGTTTTTAGGGTCATCAGTGTCTATAGATATAAGGTTATCCCTTTCATTCATTTTTTCATTTCTAATAATGATCTGGTGCCTCTACCATACTAAATAAATTTTGCATAATAGTGTTATTTGATGAAAACATAAACACATAATAATTTATATGGATATAAACATCGAGTGAAATTTTGAGCTTTTTTAATAAATTTAAACATTCAAAACAAAAACCAAAAATTTCACGCAATAACTATATTGCACAATTTTTCCTGAGTTATGCATGTATAGAGTTATGATTATCTGGTTTGATTGATAAGAGGTTTTATGATCATGAATTCAAGAATCTAGTGCATGATGTGTGTCATTCTAGTCATGAGAGAATAATTAAATTTACAAATTATTGAATATATCTTTATGTAATTAAATTGAGTAAGAGTTCACCATACAATGTGACCAAGTGGGAGTAGATATATGTTTTTTGTGGGAGGAATGTGATATTCCAAAATATTATAAAGGTAGTGTTCCTAGAATTATGTGGCTTTGTTCAAACATATGTATTCCAAAAAAAATTGTTAATATTAGTGGTTTTAGTTATTATGGACTCACTATTAGTGTATACTCTTAAGAGTATCCCTTAGTGGTGAACCATGAAAAACATTAGGTTTTATCTATTCTTGTGATTTTTTAATTAATGCATGATTCCATCAGAAATTTCTAATAAGTTTCTACCTATGATATAAAAATATTTTCTTTTTAGGAAAATGGTGACACCATGATTCACCACTTTCATCTCAGGGTGCTCTAGGGCCTGACAATTTATATCAGAGAATAAAAGTTATTAAAGTTAAGTCTTTCCTCTATTGTTTCATATATAATTCACTGGATGTTATAAGACTCCCCCTCATTAATTGAAGTGAATTCTAGATATGTATGAACATGAAGATATCTAATATGATATTTCTTGTAAAGGAAGTTAATTTTCCACATCTTGGTGGATTATTGTCATTGATGAATTAGTCACGTCTATGAATAATGTAGAATCCAATATTCTTGTTGTAGATGACAAAACTAAAAATTATCATAGCGAAACACTTTATGAAAACATATAATTTAAGTTGATGAGTAGAACTGGATTCAATTACATGAGGTTGAAATTTTAAAATATTTATAAAGGTGATATCATGTAAATAAGTCCAAACAGAAATTCTTACCCAATCGGTTCAAGGATATGAAAATTTATCCAGATGATACCAGAAATAGCATATTTATTCTCATAACTATTGCTCATGGATAAATTTTACTAAATGAGGAATAAAATAAGTATATTTACATTATGATGAAATCCTTAATAAGAATCTTGTATCTATAAAATCATAATGTTTCCTCAATTGAAGAAATATATTTTTCTATATCCTCTATTGATGATCAACTAAGCAATCTGGTGGCATATGAAAAGAGGGTTGTGTGAAAAGGTGCATCGTCCCATATATGAAATTAAATGAATTTAAAAAATCATGGGAAAATAAGATATTTATATATTTAGTTATAAAAAGTATAATGAAATCCTTTTTCTATTATTTCAATAAATTCATAATAGAAAAGGTTATATTTTAAGGGAAGAAAATTTTTGTTGGCTGACAGTATGGTAAAGATGGCCACATTGCATCTTGATGTTAATGAAAATTTTCTAATGTTAAGAGTGATGTAGAAATCATATATAAGACTAATAATATGTTATATAACAAAAGAGACTTCATATCATGAAATAAAATTTAGAGAATATTATTTTTCTACACAAGAATATGAATATTATAATGGGGTTTTTGAGGATATATAATCATCGTTTAACCCTAATCCTGAAGTATCCATAAAGGCTATAGTTGAAAAGGAAGAGCCTAAAAAATATGAATATATTTAGTTTCATGGTGTTTTTCTTCTCAAGGTCGAAATTTGTGGTTCTAATGATGAAATTTAAAATCATGTAATTTGAAATATAATGTTGAGGGTTGTGATTAAATATTCATCAGTGTGTGTTGACCAATTTGATGTAAAACATGATCATTTGGAATGAGATACATAATAAAATGTTACAACTATTGAAATTATAGAATATTTACTAGAATTTAAACTTAATTCTTAAGAGTATGAAAAATTCATCAATGATCTTAAACCGATATAGAAGAAAAAGGATAAGATGGTTGAAGGACTTTAAGAACAAGTTGTTACTCAATTATGTAAAATGTAAAATGAATCAAAATTAATAGATGTAATGAATAAATAGTAGTTCAGATGACTCATTTATTAAGAGATCATATAAATTTATAAATTTTTCTCTAATGGAGTAGAGAAATATTTCATTAAATTTTTCCACTATAATGGGAAAAGGTAGAATTGGTTGTGATGGAGAAACATCAATGGCTTAAAGGTGGTGAGAAATAATAAAGGAATGTAAATTGTTAGACATATCAAAAAAGAAACTATCTTCCTAAAAAACAAATCTTCAAATAAAAAAAAGTGTCCATAAAATTATCACATTGTATCTTGATAGGATTGGCAGTAAAATATCTTTACAAATGAATGATACATTAAGGGGAATTTATGTGAGAGCACACTTACTTTTATAAAATATAAATTCTTTATCATTATATGCAATAACATGTTTTACTATATAGATGCAAAGATCAATATTAATGGTGAATATTATGAAAGTCCAAAATGGAGACTGAAACTATGTGCTTCATCATATAGAATAAATAGTTTCTCTGGATATATTTTCACTATTCTAACAATGGTTATAAAAAAATTCATTATAAGAGAAGTAAAATAATGAAAAATTCCTTACAAACAAGTATAAATACTTTTAAAAGAATAAAATTATAAAAAATTGATTGGAGAGGATATTATTATTTTCCAATAAATTAGGTATCTCTTGGATGGAAAAGAAGAAAATTGAAAAACAAAATCGTGCAAAAATATACCAAAAAGCTACAATGAATATCATCATGTGGATTCTTGGTAGTGTATATTTATCAAACATGATAATAAATTTATATTTTTAATGAATATTAAGAAAAATATTGATGGAGTACTGATACTCAAGATAGATTATGCTTAAAAGATCAATAGAAGGGGAATACATTACTAGAAAATGAATATCTAGGGAAAAATGAAGTTATATACATTCATTTTTTTGATCACAATATCCTATATGTGAGTATACATCATGACTCTGGATGGATAGTGACATTTTATCTGAAGGGGTTCACTATCATTGGAATGTTGGGAAATTATCTCATGAATGAATGTTAAACATATAGTGAATTAATACCTAGTTTATAGTAAGGTTAATTATTTTCCATAACATTTCAAGAATAAAAAAACCGATGGTAGCATTTATTGGGTAATACAAATTAATTGAGAAAGGAGTTTATATCAATATTTATGATAGTTTTCGATATACTAAATCTAAAGTGTTATTGAGAAAATACAATTAATGCATGTATATGAGGAAATATGGATAGGAGTTTATATCAACTGAAGAAACAATCGAGTGAAATGTTTTTGATCATATCGACACATATGTTTTTAACGTAATGAATATGTTTTTCCCATATGGAGAGAGTTACTTCATTTTTTTATTCATTATTATATTATAATAGATTTTAATAGCTTTAAAGAAGAAACTACAAGTGCATGAATGCATGTAGAGTTATCATCAATGAAATGAGAATGAAACTAGCCAGAAAACATGTATTCTAGGATATTAATATGTTAGAGAAAACACATCCATGGAATTTGATGAGTACCTAGAAAACATGGGATAAATTATGAGTCGTTTTCAATGAGATACACTCAAAATTTGTTTGTTTGACGAAAAACATGACATGTGAACAATATGGATATGAAATTTTTTATTGTGAGTCCTATTTCTCATCATTACAGGAAACAATATGTACATGTATCAACATACACTTAAAATCACACAATGATTTTTATGGAGAAACAAAGACACAATATGAGATATAATATGGTAAATAATACATCTATTATGTATTATGATGTTTTTGGATGTAAATTTTTCATCTTAAATAATGAACGAAATCAAGGCAAGTATGAGTATGCAAAGATATTTAAATAATACAAATGTAAAAATAATTTTATCAGAATTATTTTGGAAATAAATTATGTTAGAAAACAATGTAAATAAACCCTTAAATACATGTAGGATCTTATACACAAATGTGATTTATCATAAATAAGAAATTGTACAAGGGACCACTTTACATGCAAAAATACTGTAAAGATTGTAAATCATTTAGCGTTTAAAGAATGATGATGATTCAAAATAATAATTAAAAGTGGAAATTATTGATAATGAAATATCATTAAGACCTTATAATAGAAATAAAATGGTATAATTTTACTAGACCAACATCAGGAAGGATTGGACTACACATAAATATATATGGAGAATGATGAAAAAGAAAATGATATCTTACTATCATTTTTGGAACCACCCACATCTGAATAAAATGTGAAGGATGAATCATGGGTTAAGGCTATGAATGAGTTACTAGATTATAATGGAATAAATAAGGCATGAGATCATGTTAAGGGACATAAATATCATAATGGGATTACAACAATGTGTAATTTAATAAAAATATGATCATGGAAATATGATCAGAAACAATGAATGATTGGTGTGTAAAGGTTATGCACATATTGAAGGTGTTAGTTTTGAGGAAAATTTTACTCCAGTAGTTATACTGGAGTTGATCAAGATCATAATTTCTATAGAAGTTCATTATGGTTCCTCATTTTATCAAATGGATGTTAAAACAACATTATTATACATAGTTCTTAAAGAAGATGTCTACATTGAACAACCTATGGGATTTAATTTTAGAAATTTTGAGAATAATGATTATAATTTAGTAAAGTCCTTATATGGTTCTAATCAGGCACCATGAGTGTAGTATTCTTAACTTGATGCTTATTTTAATAAGCTATAATTTAATATAGGATATTTCGACCATTACTTCAATCTGAATAATTATCAGAATGATTAATTTATGGAGATTATGTCTGTGGATTATATTATGTTTAGAAGAAGTAAGAAGTTGTAATTGGAATAATTTTTATATAAAATTAAATTACAACAAGAAATTTATATGAATGGAAAACTCACACACATTATAGAGATTGAGGTTACTCAGAGGAAGGATTAGGCCATTATTTATTAGAGAAAAGATGCAAGATAGATTATAAATAAATTCAATATACGTCACTCTATACCAATTTTTAAATCAATTTGTGTTGGGATAAATAATATAAATACTTGGAATGAGACATCTCTAGATCCCACCATATATATGAGAATCATTATAATATTATAATACCTGATTGTATCATGCCCATATATTATATTTGGAACATTTTTATAGGACCTGATTCAAAGTAATCCAAAGCATAAAAATTTGAAATTTGTTAAAATAATAAATAATTATATTCAATGTACACTAAATTTTGTATTATTCTTTGCAAATGGAATAAATAATTAATTATTATAATTTTATGATGCTTACTAGGATAGAGAAATGGTGGATCAAAAGACTATCTTCTTTTTTGAGGATTTTACATTGGAAACCAATGTGTTGGGTGGTTGAGAAAAAACAAGAAATACCATTTGTTATTATGGATTATGAATATTATAGCTATGCTAATTTTTTTAAAAAAACCATTATGGATGAAGAAACTAATATCTAATTATAAAAATATGGTGAAATAGAAAATGATGATTAACTATGATAAAAATAATGAGAAAATATTTTTTTAGAATTTTGTTCAACACATTCATACCAAATATATAAAGATCGTATATCACGTCAATAATGAAAAAAATGAAAATGATCTGACCAAAATGGTTCTTGTCAGAATTTATGAACAATCAGATGAAATTATGACTAATTCATTAGTAGAACATATATTCATGAAACATTAGTTGAACCCTAGTGTTGTGCCACTTCCCATTGCATGAGAAGTTAACAACTATCCCCCTCTCCCTTTTTTTGATTTTTTAAAATATATATGTGAATGCGATAAATGTTTGTGGTTGAGAAACGATACCTGGGGATTTTCTAGAATTAAAACTAATAATATATATTAGTTGGGTTTACTATCAATATAATAGATAAGTTAAATTCAAAGTGCAATTTTTTTAAAGGATTAGCTATACGACTTGTATATGTTCTATGGCGAAATAAATATATATTTTTCTATTGGTGATATAGACTTCTATTTTTACCCTCTTTTTATGCACTAATATTTACTCCCATACACAGAGAGTAATTAATTTTTTATTTAATTTATATACGGTTTTTACTAAGGATGTCATTTTTTAAATTTATCTAATAATATCCAACAAACCCAATGATGAATATTATTGAAAAAAAAAATTTCATTGATGGAAATGTGGCGAATTTTGTTTTTTTAATACATGATATTTTTTATCTATGAGTTTTCATAAAAACATTTTTTACAGTGAAGATGGATATAGTGATAATAGGGGAATTTTTTCCCAATGTTTTACAAATTTTGGGGGTGCAAAATTTTGAGGGCATAGAAAGTTTTTTTAATGGATGGTTTTCATTGTAAATATAAAAGATTCGTGAAAGGTTGAAGGAAAATTGAAATTTTGTTTACAACTCTTGTTTTGGCATTGTTAAATCCAAATATATAAATTGAATGAAATGAACATAGGTTTTCTAATTTCACAAAAGGTGGGTTTTCTTGAGAAGAGGATTTATGCATAAAAAAGAAGGCATGCTGGAAACATGTGCTCTAATGGAGACATAAAAATGAAAAGTTCTGCATATTAGGAAACATGTTTACAAAATGGACGATGTTCAAGGGACCTTCAAAAATAGATGACTATGTATATAAATAAGAGGCGCCCACTTTATTAGATCTTCCATTTTTCAATGATGATGGGGTATAACTAGCATGTGAAATACATATGCACTACATAGTTCCTTGATAATAACTTCTGAAAAAATGTGTCTCTATCTAAATGTATCATAGGAAACTGATGTGATAGTTTTACAAAAATTATACAAGGGTGATAAAATAAAATTACACCTAATATAGGTCTTCTATTCATGTTGTGGAGTCATGTATATTGGATTTTCTTATCTAATTTTAATGATATTTTCTATCAATTTCATCAATTCCGGACCCTAGTTTAACTAGTATTTCACTCTAATTATGTACTATGACTAAAAAAACCAAATTGTTGATGTGATCTTCATGTCATTTAATTTTCTAATAATTTCCACAAGGTAGTGATAATGGGGGAGTCAGTAGAAGTGTTCTGAGGGAGTTATTAAAATATCAATAAAATCAAATAAAGGATGTCTTCCTAGAACATGGTGGTTGTGGATGAACTTTTGTGTTCCTAAAAAAGTAGTGGATATTAGTATATTTAGGTTCATCCGAAATAATTTCAATGAATCCGCTTAGATTATCCCATAGTAGTGAACCATGAAAAAATGTTTTGTTTTCTCACTACATGTGATTGTTCAATAACTTCTCGATTCCATCAAATTGGTTTTAGAAGTTCAGATCAACAAGGGAACATGAATAATTTTTTTTAACAAAAATGTCGATAGTCAGATTCAACGCTCCCCATTCAGGGTTCTATAGGATCCTAATATTTTATAGGTTACAATAAAATCATTTCGATGGTTTTTTCATGTATAAAAAATAACTATATATTATTTTTAGCGAAATTAAGATAGTATCTGGGAAGGGATTGGATGATCAAATGGTTATGTGATGTGTCATGAAATGATAAGGAGTGTGCCCTGTTTTAAGGGATAACAGTCACACTTTTTGAATTTAAAATATTATTAAATTAATATTTTTTTATTTTTTTATTAATGTGGATTCAAATTGATGAGATTCATTAATAAGGTACATATTAGAAGAATTACCAGAGTAAAATAAAAAAGGAAATATTTATTTGAAATTTTCACACTTATCTTTACATTTTAACCAATGCTTAAACGTTAGGAAAATTGTAATAGTATTATATATTTTACTCTTTTAGTGTTGTGAAATATAGTATAAAAGGAGAAGAATCCAAAAAATAGACTATGGTTGAAATTATAAACTATTTTATATTCATATGGAATATTATTTTACTTTTAGGATATCCAATCATTTAATAATTCATAATTTATTATAAAATATCATTAACAATAATTTGATACTTCTGATTTTTTTGAGTTTAAAAAATATAACATAAGGGTGAAATTTGATTCTAAACCCTAAATATTTTTTAAAATGTTTTATCTGTAAAATTATTTTGAAATATTATTTTACATTAATTATAACACTTCTAATTTTTTATGAAATATTTATTTTATTTACTACTTCATTAAATAATTACTACGCATGTGTTATTTTAGTATTTAATGTAATTATATCATCAGTAGATATAATAAAAATATATATATGTTAAAAATAATTTTATTATATTTAAAAAACCATTAACAATTGGACATACCTTCTTTTAATTAATTTCATAAAAAATTATTGATAATAAAACAAAGTGGAATTTTTTACTTTTCATTATATAATGAATAATAATTTTATAAATAATTTCAATATAAAATAAAAAGGTCATATATTTAAATTTTGAATGATTATAAAAAAATAATATCATCTAGAAAAATTATTGATAATGTGAGTGTTTATATTATGCCTTATTATATTATTTTTACCCTTCATTATCTGATTTTATATTTATCAGTGAAAAAAATATATACTAATTCCACTATTAAAAGTTAAAATAATTAAAAGGATCATATTTTCTTATTTCCTATTTGATATTTATAGTTTGGAATAAATTTTCATGAATAAAAAAATATGTTGCAGATTTTAATTTATCATTAAATATGAAATATTTGGAAAACAAGAATTTTAAAATAATATCAATTTAAGGTATAAAAATATTATTAGACCAATTTTTTGTATAATATTAATTATATAGACTAAAATTGGATTTCTTTTAATTAAAAAAAATAAATCTAAAAAATTCCATATTATAATTATACTTCAAAAATTTCGAAAATATAATTTCATTTTGGTATAAATATCTGCATTTCTTACTATTTACTAAAAAAATAAATACATTAAATAAATAAATAAAAAGATTCAAAAATAGTATTTTTTGATATTTTTTATTAAATTATAGAATTTTTATAAAATAAATTTTTTAAATTTTCAATATATTATTTATAATATTTTCTCGAAAAATGAATAATTGTTTTAATAAAAAAAATTTGATGAATAAAACGACTATACAAAAGGACTAGTGATTAGTTGCAATGAATTTTTTGGTAAATTTTTATAGAGTTTTGAATATATACATTTATTTTGTAATGTATATAATAATATTCATACCATCCAATTAAGTCACTAGGTTATAATGGTGACAATGAAATAATAATATTTCATGGTTCATTTAAGCTCAATGTTACATGACTTATATAATATTGAAAATAATATAATTTTTTTAATATTAGGTTGTTACATTCATCCACCTTCAATAATTTCAACATCGTAATTGAAGCATGATCTCTATAATTATGTGTTTGATGATCTAATAGTCATTATTTGAAATCCCTTATGGTTAAAATGGTTGATAAAGAATCATCTTGAAAATGGAAATAATTGAAGTACCATGGTAATGTAGAGTAAAACATACGAGTATTTAAAATAGAATAAATACAGTGATAACTAAAAAAATGAAATTGGAAGAAAAAAAATAATTTATAAAAAATGATGGATATAGATATATATTATTGATCATAAGGAACTGAATGATTGTGAGACACTATATTTCAACAAATTCATAAACCCAAGATGTTTTAAAAACACCATGTAGTGACATCAACCATTGTATCCTAGAGTCGGTTTCAACAATGTTAATTTGGTACATGATATGATGAATTTTATCGTAGTGGAAATAAAAGTTTTGTATTATTTTTAAACTAGAAACCTATTGGAATTTCTTATTGTAATTGATCAACTAAAATACACAATGTATTCATATTGATAATTCCATTATTCCCCATATTATATCCCTACATATCAATTAGAAATAACATTATTGTATTCTGGGGAATGAAAATCATATTAATGGTGTGTGGAAAGATTCTAAATAATGTTATGCGTATACTAGATGCAATAAATAAATATGAAATAAAATATATGGAATGGTAAATAAACGAAACACATTCCATTTATTCAATAACATAAGTAAATGATTTCATTAATAAATGATACTGAAATAGTGAAACATAAATAATAAAATATACATGAAAAAATGACCATTGAATGTATAAATAATCTAAATATCCCATGGATTATCTAGGTAGAATTAATAATAATTGAATTCATAAACTTTTACACGTAGAACATGCCTTCGATGACTTATCCCAAGAGATCAAAATAAATTGGTAAGCCCTCGACAAAAACCTAATGTAGTTTGTCTTCTGAGATGAAAACATTCATCTATAGGATATATTTATCCCCAAAAACAATTTAAAATGTCCAATTCATTCATCAGTTTAAATGGATGATGAATAATCAATACAAACATTAATATTTTAGATCTAAGACATGAAATGTTAATAATTACCCCTTTCAATAAACACAATGATAAACCATCCAAAATAAAATGGTGGACGGTTATGAAATATTACATCTTTACACAAAATGATCATAATCTATCTATATAAATAACAAGGATATAATAAAAAAACATAACCATAGTGTATCATTATTAAAATAATTGGTTGATGTCACTAATGATGATAAATATCATGAAAAGACCCTCAAAAATATTTTTCAGAAAAATAACATTTGTATCATAAAAATGTAAATAATTGTTCACTAAATGATATAAAATTAAATTAAATTTAAAATAAAGTTTTAAAACATATAATATATTTTATAAAATATTTATTTTTCATGATGGTGGAAAATTATATTTATTTTATTACACATTAAAAAATAACCGAGTAATGTTTTCATCAAAATACAAACATGAATTTTTTAGAAAAGAACATAAAGATTCCTTTAAAAAAATTATAATAAAGTAAATATGGTTATAAATATATTTAAACAAATTAATGTTTTAAATCATATATCTAAACATGTTTATAAAACATGGGTTTTGATGAAAATTGAATTTCGAATAAAGGTATAAATAATGTCAGATATTATTAAATTCAAATTTCCAACCATTTTAAGTAGAAAAATATGAAAAGTGGTAATATTTCATGAATATTACATAGATAAAGAAGGGTAACAAAATATATTCATATATATAGGAAATATAAAATAATTCTCCAAAGGAAGAAATAATCATAACAAAATCCATAATAATGATGAGATTATGAAATAAAAAATTACCACTTCGGTATCTTATAAATCATAAGGGACAAAAATATTGAAAAAAAGAACCATTAAATACTTAGAAGATAAATATATAAATTATAAAACATATGAATTTAGGAATTATAAATATCATACAAATGAAACATGTAGTGAATATTTAATATGATTCAAGGAAATAAAAGTGAGATGAGAAACCCTTACCAAGGGTCTGATTTCCTTCGTCCGTGTCCATAAATATTTTATAATTGGTTTGCTAATATTAATAATTTATAAAATAAGCATAATATTATTTATATTATAATATATGATCTGATTATAAAAGTAAACCACCTTTTTGTTCATAATATTTCCAAATTTTAATTGATTCGGGTGATAATTCAATTATTTTTATATAACTTTTTCTCATGAATGATTTGTTTCATGTAAATAGGTTACATATAAATCATCTCCATAACTATAACAATGTTATTAATATATGTTTTTATTATATATTTTTTTAATTACAATTTATTAATTTTTGACATAGAAAATGAATCGCATCACCTCATGGAAATAGTATGTCATATGTACGCACAAGAAGTGATATAATTCACTTAATGGGTGATAGGTTAAGGAATTCGTTGTTATATTAATTTTTATGAATAAATATCCTTCCATAATTTTCACATATATTAATTAATGGTTAACTTATTACATTCCATGTAAATTTTATCTAATAAATGAATCACATCAGTTCACAAGTTGGTTGTCCACCATATTCATGATCAAAATTATGATATCCTTGACAGAATAAAAATTAAGATGTTATATGGGATATCATTACTATATAATTATAAAAATATCACAAATATTATATATATATGTTAAATCCATCATTGAAAGGTGGTTATGAAAATTAATGGCATTGGTTCTCGAGGTAGTAGTCTTCCATACACATGAATGATGATTTTGAAACACATTTCATGTAACATAAGAAGGTGTTTGGTTATTTCATTAGAATAATAAAATCTCAATGTTTTTTTATTTTTTGTTTATTATATCATAATATACTAATAATAATATAACGAGGGGGAAGATGAAACACAATAAAATTTTCTATTAGAGTTGTTTCCTCTTATAGAGGAAACATAATTTTTTGTACGAAAAGGATTTTTGAGTTGGTTTTATAACCAAAATAAGGATTCTGGGATATGATAATGTGGGTAAGGAAGTTTTCTCCATGTTATTTACTGATACAATGGGTTTTGGATGTGTGAAGATCAATAAAGAGGGGGTGGCCTTTTATAAGTGAGGCCAATGACAAACATATAGTTTTTTAAAATACCAAAGTATAACCTTGATTATCACATTACAAAAGGATCCATACTAAGTTATTTTATATCATGTAATATATAAGTTTAAATAATTTTCTACTAATGGGATTTCGAATAGTTTGTGCTCATTATTAATAATTATTAGTATAGTTTAACCCTCCATAAACCCATTTATTCTATAATCACGGTAAATAATTTTAACTATTTTTATATTCATTATTCAAAAAAAAATTAATTTAAATAAATTATATTATATAAATTATACTAATATAAAATATAGAATCATTTTGAAAAATTACATTTAATAAATTTTTTTAATTTATGTTTAAATTAATATTGAATACTTGATGAGAAATACTATTTTTCAAATAGAAAGTGTTAAAAAGATTAAAATCTTTTATTTTAGGATTCATTATTTAATTGATTATAATGATATAAATTGGATTAATTTATATATTATCAAAATAATGGTACATTATAAACAACATTAAAATAAATTTTGAATATTTTATTGGATTTAATGTTCATGAAATTTTTTAACAAATACAAAAAATTTTGTCTATTTAGCGAACATTTTTCCTTCTATAAAATTATAATAACTTATTAAAAATATATTTTTGATATTTAAATATAAAAAATAATTAATTTATTTATAATATTTATAAAATTTTTAAAAAGTAATTTTAAATTTGATGATAAATGCATGACTAGACTGACTTTTAGAAAAAAAAATTCTTTTCATAAAAGATAAATATTTATATGATATAGTTTTTATTCTATATGTAATCAATACAAATGAATCAATTTTTTATACATTTGAATAACAGAATTTTGATTATTCTCTATTCATATCATCCAATGTGACATATATGATATACGGTTCATTTTTAAATAATAATATTTTAATACAATATATTTTTTAATTTAATTCATGTATTTCATACATTGAAACCAATAAAAATAATTTAATTTATTTAAATATATATATATCTCAAATTCATTGGGATTTATGTTTAATTAAAATTTTTTGTTTGTGTTTGTGATAACATATCTAATATTATCTTCTTCTTTTTAAAACTGAAGATGTATCATTTTTACCTCATAAAAATGGTGTCTTAAAAATTTAATATTCACATCAGTTATCATTGTTTTGATATTTGAAATAAATATTTTGAAAATAACACATCCTTAGAAGAATTAAAAAATATTTTTTAGGATGATAGAAAAGGATCTACGATGGTCCTCTAGATTAATTGAATAGCTATTTTCAATGTACGAGAACATGTGTGGGAGGTGATTATATTGACACTGATGAAAATCATAAATAATTATAATGATTGTTTAGATAAATGATCTCAAAAATCATGGTGATATAGAGAAGGATAACAAAGATAAGACTGTAAAATATTAAAGGGAAAATAGGCCATCATATCATTAGAAATGAGGGTATTTGGAATACATTTTTGTGTAAGAACATTTTTTAGAGTTTTGTAATTTTTTTATTGTTTACAAATATATAAAACTATAAAAACATAATATATTTCTATTTCATATGCACAATATCATTATTTATGTTTTCATTGATAAATTTCTACTTCCTCTTTTACACCAGGAAATAAAAATATAATAATTATTTTCTTATGTCTCAAGAATATAAATTAACATTAATAGATCATAAGATCCATAAAATAGTTGGAATTATATCTTTTTGTTTATAAATATTATTAATAATTAAATGGTAATTTGTTCATGTAAAATATAATACATAATATCTAAACCTCAGTAGTAACAGTAGTGGTTCAATATTAATATTTATCAATCAATTTGTATAACAAAAAATAATTCCACATCATCCACGAAATTTTTTATGTTAATGGTAGATTCTAAAACATTATGATCATTCAGATATGGGTAGAAGACCAACATCATTGATGGATGCGATGGGTTTCGACTTAGCATGGGTGTTGTACTTTTTTTAAAAATATTTTAAAAATGAATATATTGTTCCTAAATTATAATAACCTATAATTACCTCATCATAATATATTAGATAAACATTAATGTTTATTGATACCATTATAAAAACATCATTATCATTATCATCTCAACACTGAGAATGTATTAATAGTTATCTTCCTTCAATCACGTGTTTTCCAATAATCTCAAAATTTTCACTAACTATCTTTTTCATGTATTTATTTATAATGAACAATTTATCTCAAATCATGAAGTAGAATCATTAAAAATATCACAATTAATATGGCCGGAATACCCTTTATTAAACCAAATCAATAACACAATTTTTGAAAAAATTGAATAACATTAGTCATTCTAATTCATCTATGGTAATATAATATTCATGAACTTTATCATATATAATATTTTGATTTATATTCCATCAAATCATCAGGTATTTATTTCCATAGATCCCCATATAAATATAGATAAATAATTGATCATTTTAAAATTTTTATTACCATAGGAATCTTGGGACTATTGTACATTTTCTTAAAAAATGATTCAAAATACATTTACTTTTAATAATGTACCTAAGTGTTTCATTGCACAATTATCACATGTAAAAAACCCATAATTCAAATCATCCCATTATAAATTTATTTTCACCACCATCCTATAACTATACAAATTGCCTTTGAATCCATAATACCTAGATAATAAATTCTATATCTTGATAACACATGATACTATGTCCATATATGATGAGAATGTTTGGGAGAGTAGTTTCCTTCAACATATTGGATTATTTCCATTAAATAAATAATAACTCTTATTTATTGGATTTAATGCATTGATATATTTTTAAATCATTTCATTAGGCAACATTTCTGAATGTTTTCAAAAAAAATGTTAGATCATAATACTAGCTATCATAATGTATAATCCCAAAAATATTGTAACACATAACATAAATTAAATATTTTTTTCATATAAAATATCAATATCATAATTTATTTCATTGAGGATGTTTCCAAATTATAATATTATTTTAAAATCCTTCATAATTTGTATGAATTGAAATTTTGTTTATCCATATCATATCCACCTATAATATAAAACTAGGTGTGTAGTAAGGCATGTCGTCATGAACCATGTGACGATTGGGTCAAGGCCATTGTGGATATTTCTTGAGTAACTACACCTTGGTGAATCCATTCTAGAACAATATCAAATTATAGTATCAAATAATGGATATGATTCTAGAACAAACCAAAAAATAAATTCATTAACATAATAATTAGGTGTTACTTCTATGAATACCCTAAAATTCTATCATAGTTTTATACTTTTAAATATATGTTTTCCTAAAAATGATTCCCAATTGTTTTACTAAACATCCTTTAACTAAAATTATTGTAGACTTGACCCCATCATCCTATAAATGATGTCTAAATTATTACATAAAAATATGATACATATATTGGTATCTTATAGGATAGAATAGTTTATGAGTCATGGTATTATATATATACTGGAAATTTTCGTTAAAACTAAAAAAATGAAATAAAAAAAGTATTAAATTTGATAATTCCATTATTACCCATATTATATCCATACATATATATTAAAAAATATACTTGTTTATTATGGATAATATATCAAAACAAATGGGTGATCATAGATTCTCAAAAACTGTAAGCATTCCACAAAATCTATTAATAAAGAGGTCTTATTAAATATGCGCGATATCTTAAACATTATGGGGATATCACAAATCCATTTTTAGTCATTAGTTTTAAATTTGAAGATGAATCCATTAATGGGTTTTTCAATGGGGATATTTCAGGAGAATTCCGAAAATATTGGGATCACATGGGGCTTTTTTGGGATGATTCACATATAGGGAAAACGTTACAATTTTCCCTAAGAAACCATGTACCAATTGTTGGAGGCACAAGAGGTGGTGAAAATTTTACAAAGCTGTGTGGCCTCCCTCCCCAAACCATTCTGCCTCAGAAAGAGGGGGTTTTATGTTTGGAAAATATTTTGGGAAATGGGTCAACGACATATAATAAACCATGAATCCAATATGTAGGGGTGATAGTTATGAAGTTTGGTTTGGATAACCATGGACCCCAACTATGAAATTTCACATGTGAGATTTTAAATCCGCAAAATTAGATTAAAAATTATTGAGCCACTAGTTATTTTCAAAATTCACCAATGCTCAACCTAATTTGAATTACCTTAAATTTTGTGGCACCCAACTGGATTTCAAAACTCCACAAACCACATTCTTGGAGAATTGAATATCTGATTTAAGGATTAACTCCTCATATGTATGTTAATAATTCCTCATTTTTATTCATCTCTCTATAATATTTCAGTATATTTTATGATGTGTATTTTTCATGCATAGTTAATTGGTTTACAACAAATTTTTAATTGACTTTCATTCATTAGAGCTGTTACCAAGGTTTTGAACTTAGATTTTTTCCACTATTGTGATTTCATCCATTTTATATTGAATTAAGGGTTAAAGTTTAGAGACCATTATTCAACGGTATTGAGGTAGGAGATCTAATTTCATTTTTCAAATAGATTTTATAACAATAAATTTTTTATAATTTTAGTATTTTGTTTCCACAATGAGAAACTAATTTTTTATTGAAAACGGGAATATAATTCTATTTAATGGGAAAACTCTTTATAGATCCCATTGGGACCATTAGAGATTTTGTGACTAGTTGAGATGGATACCCATGGGGTCTGTTAAGATCTCTAAAATGACACTATAAATAATTTAACAAAGTGGAATATTTTTTTAATAGAATTTATCGAAATCCATATTTCGGGTTGAAAATATGAATTAAAGGTTCTCTTAGCCAAACCTTGAATATTTAATTAATTTTGTGGTTAAATGGTGATAATTGGATTAATGGTGATATGTTCATGATTTTCTATGTAGTTAATGTAATGAAACAAGATATTTATTTATTATTTAAATTGTGTAATATTTTTAAAATGATTGGATAAAAGTATAATGATGTTGAATCATGATATAAATGTAATATATAAGATATTTTGTAATTGATTGATAAATGGTGTGTGGATTAGGGACTTGTGATCCAAATACCCATAGGGTTATAGACTAATTCTCTAGTCCCACATTTCATGCATGTGAATAATGTGTTGTGGGATAATGATTGATGCTGAAATTACCCATGGGGCTCTTCACAAATGTTCTAGTACACCATGATATAGTCATTGGACTAAAATTCTATGTGGCCATGTTATGATACTTGGAACGATGATCTAATGTACAATATTAGAAATTAGAATTATGTTGATAATGAAATTCCAAGAAATACTGAATTCTGAAATTTCAATGGTGAATGGGTCAGACACTATCATATGCTAAATTAGGTATGTTTTTTTGGGTGTTACTATAAACTCAGGGGATCATGTGTTTGGTTAAATAATAAATTAATGCGAATTCAGATTCCATTTTTATTTATTACATATTCATTAAAACGTTATAAAATGTTATAGACAACATATTTATTTAGATACCATTGATGGTGTCTTACTGAGTTGTAATCACATCATACTCGAGTTTCTTAATCCGTATTAGAATAAAATTCATGCTTTCTTGAGATTATTATGGTAGTAAACCAATCTGATAGGTACAAATAATGATTCAATATTGTTTATGGATGAGGGAACCTAGAATTATATTACGTCCATCTTGGGACATTATATTGTATCATTGTTTTTCGTTTTTATTTAAGACATGAGACATATATTCCATAACATATCTACTACCTCCGTTATAGTGATTTAATGGGTTTTGTATTTATACATGTTATGTTTTTTGATTATTGATTAATTTTTGTTAGAGGCTGAATATTTATTATTTATTATAGTTATTATTATTATTTGATAATAGGTTTATTGTTTTCTCATGTTACATATTAAAAAATTAATTTGGTTAGTGTCCTCTTGCATATATAAAGGCATTTTGTGGTTATATAATGAACTAGCTTTGGGAATCAACATTTGGAACCCATTTTGGGATGTCTCAAAGTGTTATCAAATGTTGTTTCTTTTAAAATTATTGGAATTATTACTTTGGAATAGTAGACATGATACTAGGATGATTTAAGCCTTGTCCATGAGCTCATGCATGGGAGTAGATGACTCATGTGAGTGGGAAGAGATAAGTACATATGGTGGGCTTATTATTCCTTATTTTTATAGTTATAGTTTGATGTTATTTCACCATGGGTGATTCACTGGGTGTGTGGTGTTAATATTTTTCAGACATTACCTAATGTCCGTACATGGAATGAGAGTTGTGTATACATAATTTATTCATGGAACTAAATATTTTATGTGCAATTCATCATTTATGGAAATCATTGAAAATATGGTTTTTGGTGAGTTGTGGAAATGGTAAATTACTTTTGTCATTTGAGTCATTTGAACTAAAATTATTCATAATAAAGAATTGATTATTTTAAATTATTCAAATAAAAGTATTTTAAAATGGATAAAATGACTATTTTTTAGAATATTTTAATTATCAATTTGTTATACCCTATTTCAATGATGACCCCGGTAAGGGTTGGTCAAGGGTAGGAATAATATCTTGGTTTTTATCATTTGGTGTTTTATATGGGATGAATTTTTATATCCATATGTTAATTCCAATTTTTAAAATGCTTTAAATAAGTTTTATGTGTCCATATATGTGTGTTTTATATTATAGAGGCATGCATCAATGATGAAATGTATTGGTAGGATGAAAAGAGGACATGGAAGGAAATGATCCCCCAATATTTGGATAATATGAAAATATAGATCTAGGAGAAGGAGAATGAGAGATGTTCCATGAGAATTTTTCCTACTCATTGCACATCAATGATAGATACTCAGGATGGGCTATGCAGAAGGAGACAAATTTGGAATGGGTGTTTCAGTTGCACCACAAACCAGTCATCACCAGAGAGGACAGAGATGAGGTCGCTGAATTTTTCATTGATTCTATCTAGAATCATCTTAACCATTTATGGATTTCTTTTATATAAGGTATTTTGGTATACTTCATAAATATTTTGTGTTAATGAGAATCATTGGTGGGATATTCAGTATCAGGATGGGAAGTAATAAATCATTTTATAAAAATATTATTAGGATAATATTGTAGAACAAATTAACCATGATCCTCTCAGGTATTAGGGAGATGTAATGTTTATATGGATGACCCATGGTAGTATGTCTGTGAGGGACAATGTTGGTCACATTTTCAACTAGCAGTGATTTGTTCAAATAATGATAGTAGATGAGGAATCTCCCGTGAGATGTTTTTAGGATGGACTTAAATGTGATATTAACTCCCAAATTACTATCTGGTAGCTAAGTATGATTCCTAATGTAGTGAATCAGGATCCCATATTTGAGGGAAACCTGAAGGGGGATTCTAGTGGAGGACTAGGGGTATCTTCTAGATGACTTGGAGGTTCATCTTCCAAGGGAAGGTTGAATCGGTATGTGAAAATTTTGAGTAATGGTAAGAATAGTGGCCACAAGTTGGATTAGCTACTCTAGGAAATACATGAGTTCTTTTGAATTTGGGGTATATGTCATGTCACTATCATAATTAGTTTCCATAACCACCATTATACTGAAAATTTTGCATAAATTTGTAGATAATACTAAGGTTCTATCAAAACTGAAGACATATTAGTGTTGATAGAGGATCAATATTGAACCATATTATATTATTGTGGTTTTCAAACACATATCATTCATGTAGTTGGATTTTTACTTTCCATGGTGGTTGGGGTGGATGATGTGGTACATTAGGAAAATATCACACATATTAGTTGTTTAGTTCATCTCAGCGTACTGAGACTACACCACAGGGAAGAGGGGCTTGACAGTTACATGTAGTTCAGCCAGAACTTCTAGATAGTGAGGATAAATTTTTGATAGTCTATATTACTATTTTTATAGATTCTATACATTTTAGTACATTATTTTATACATGACCATCACAATAATTTTTTATCTTATCAACCGGTAATTGTTTTTAATATTATATTGGTGTTTTTTAGTGATATCATGATGAAAGACACAAGGTTTAGAGTACTGTCAAGGGACATCTTTTTATGAACTCATTATTCTCTTGATGTGGGTGAGTATCACAACCGTTTTGATCTATACATAAATGAAATTTCCTTTTTTGACTTTCTTTTGGGTATGGTTTTGTTGGTATCATATAAAGACCATATTGATTGTTATCAAATGAGAGTTACCATTATATATCCTAAGGTTAACAATTATATTCACCATGGAGAATGAGATATAAATGTTGGCTATATATGGTAATTTTAGAATCTAATAGGGTAGATAACCAATATAGTTTCATATATTTCTCTATTTGATGGTTGCGTAAAGCCTAATGTATTTCCACCCACAGTGGACTAGTTTTAGGGTTTCATTTTATTTTAATTTCTAGGTTTTCCACCTGAGATAGATATTTATGTAAAAAAATTTCTAATCAATGGAGCTAAACTATTTTCTTTTAATCCTTAAAAAATGGATCTAAATGAGTTACATAAGATATAGACTAAGATTTATGAGTTATGGTTAAATAATTTATCCACTTGAGTATGTCATGTTGGATTTCTTGGGTTTTCATTTCCATGAAGGGTTAATGGGAATTGCATATATGTTTGGATTATAGGAAGATGAATCGGTTGATAGTGAGGCACTGGTATCATCATCCACATATCAACGATCTCTAGACTAATTGAGAGGAAATTTTGAAATATCCATGATTGACTTGAGATTAGGGTAAAATTTGTTGAGAGTTAGACAATATGATATATAAAGGACGTTATTAAAAAGTATGTTTGTCCTCCATAAGATTGTTTTGATGACATTATGACTGAGTAAAACTAAATCTATTTTTATGGCCTTGGTGAACTAAATATATCACCCATACTTGGATCAAAATATTTTCATTTTTAGATGTCATCTTATTGCACACCAAGACACATGGTTTTCATTCTCAATATATTAACATCATATTGAGTACACTATGTGATCATATGCGATATGCAATGATATATACTTTTCAATTCTAGATCGACATGGTATATTTCATGGGTCATATCATCTACTCGAATAGTGTGTTAGTCGACGTAGAATGTGTTTAGAATGTGGGTTCATAGGATTATCCCTTGATTGTTTTTTATATCCATAGATATTTTCACTTAACAGGATAATATAAGTTTTTAATCCAAGTCTTTTCTCATTTGGCAGCACTACTTTGGTTCGTGACCCATTAGGGTATCAAGTTTATCAGTCAAGAGTGTGCATGGATAATATCTATTAATTATAGGGTTGTTAGAATACATTACCGATTTTGATCCTACACGAGACATATGAGTAGTATACCATGTTTTATAAAACATCTTGTGTTATAAATGGAATAATGTTAATGTAGAGGGATTGATTCATTAAAATAAAACAAGAATGTTTAGTTCACAAGAATTGTACTACCTTATTGAAAGTCTCGAGTAACCCATGGAGGTTTTTTTGTAATGTGTTGGCCGCAATAATTTTTAGGATTAAATTTTACTATGTACACCAATCACAATATTCTAAAGTACATATTATTGCAGTGTGATTTGAACCTTTGGTAGGAGGGATGAGTTCAATATATGTAGTAATTTTATTTTAAGATAGCCAATACACATTGATAGGTAGACAATATTGTTGAAGCATTGAGTAGGTATACACACACATACAATGTTTAGTTTTGTGGTCCTAAGAGGATGATGATGTCCTTTCTGGTTGAGATACATATTGTGGATTAGGAGGGACATAAGAAGATGTCCCACAAATCCATATTATTTTATTTCACACAATTTTTCTTGGTCAGGAAGAGTCAATGTGAGGATCTAGAGTGTTTTTTTGTGAGGTAAGGAACTGAATGTGGAGTGTCACATTTATATTAGACTATAAAAGGAAATTATATGATCTTTTTTTTAAACAATGTAGTTATGATTAAATTAATGGATGATGAGATTTCATACCTAGAAATGGAGGATGTTTCTGAGTTTGATAATAATGTATAATGAACTATGTCAACAATATTATTGGATGGGCATGGAAAATAAGATAGTTGGTTTCATGATACATGGTTTTACCTACAAGTAAGTGAATTTTTAGAATCCACATCCTAATGGTTTGTTACAGGAGCATCACATTATATAATAAAAGATGGATAATGGTACACTAGATTTCGAGGTGTGGATTCTATGTACTCATTTGAATAATGGTTCTGTATAATTTATTAATGACTGATTGTTGAATGTAGATTTTTTCATACCAATACAAGAGGCAATTATTGTGGATCTGTTGAATAAATTATATATTAATAAAATAGTCCTCTTTACTGGGGTATAATTAACCATCAATTCAGATCATTATTTTCATTTAACATTAGGCCATTAGATATTTTTATAGATTTTTCTTTCTATATAGGTTCCTTGATGTCTGTATTTTCATCCACAAATTGATGAAAATTAGAGGATGATTTATAGGTTCTAAAGGACATGATATACTCATGCATCTAAGATTTTGGTGGATATTATGAGAAGAACATACTACACCTAGATTTCACCTATAATAATAGTTATTTAGGACTATTAATATGTCGGCATATGAATCACTTTATGGTAGTCCATGCATATCACCTTTGTGTTGAGTGAAGGTATGAGAGTGTATGTTGTTGGGATCAAGAATTATGCAAGAGACAATGGGGGATGTTTTGTTTATTTAAATATTCATATATAATATTTGTAGTATGTTGTATTCATATGAGGCTTTATGTCATTATCTGATTTATTTTACATTGGGTTATCATGAATTCATTCAGGTGTCATAGAGATTGGGCCACTATTAGATTCAAAGGTAAGGAATATTGGTGTGTAGGTTTTTGGGCCTTTTTTTCTTATGGACTGCATAAAACCTCTGCTATATTGATTTTATCTTCCTAATATTTATAGTTCTGTGAATGATATTTTTCTTGTCTCACAGCTTGAAAAGTTCCTCCCTGACCATTCTCATGTGATTTATATAGATGATTGGGATATTGAGATTGATTTATTATTTATGAATCTCTAGATTCAGGTTGTGGATTGTAATTACAATGTTATGTTCGAAATGGTCATATCCTTGGTATCTGTGTTGTTCATGTATGGTTGTGTTTAAGAGGAAACATGGGATATGGAAGTGGATACATGGTCTTAGTGGCCGGAACATTTCCATAAATGATTAGTGATTATGAATAGTATAACCCAAGGATGAGTTGTTATATGGCAGGATATTATAAGATCCTGATATTTCTAGAAATCAATCATACTCATTTCTCTGTATTATATTTACCCTTTTTGATTATAACATATTTGGGCTTTTTATTGGGGTTGTTTAAGATGAATTTTGAAAATTTTTGAGGCTCGTGGTACTAAGAAGAGTTAGTTCCCAGTAAGGGAACATTTTTTTGTTTTCTACAGAAAACAATGCGTCCATTTTTGGAGACTTAAGAGGTGGAACACAGTCTGACCAAACCATGTAAAATCCCTCCCCAACACATGAATCCATATATATATGTAGTTCTTATAATTGTCAATTGATTTGAAAGATGGTGCACCCACCATAGAGTAATCATATACCCTAATTGTAGGGTCACACAATTGAGGCTCACATTGTGGAAACCTAAGTGCCCCACCCATAAAATCATGCATAATATATTTTAAAGCCCATAACATCTGTATAAAAATTCTAGAACCTCTAGTTATTGTACATAATAACCAATAAATAACCAAATATGAATTTCATTTCCTTTTGATTCACAAAAGAGGATTCCATAATTCCTTTAACCCCTTTCCTGGCGAATCAAGGATTTGAGTGGATGGATCAACTCATACCAAGAACTTGGATGCACCCTTGTTTAATTTTTTTTCTCTCGTATTTCATCACCTTTGTAGATTGCTATTTATCCTCTTTTGTAAATTGTTTAGGATCTATTATTTTTTGGTTATTGTTGTTTGGAATTTTTTTCTTGGTTTTTATCCTATTTCTCAGCTATCATTTATATTTCATCAATTTTATATCAAATTAATTGTTGCATTTGGCAGGATTAATCAATGATCTTGTTGTAGGTGGTATAATTTCTAGCTCTTATTGTCATGATTAAAGTCATCTGTGTATAAATATACCAAATTTCCACATTTTTGAAATAATTTAATTGGAAATTTTAATTTCATTCTATGTGATGGGGAAACCCATCAATGATCCCGTATTACAACATGGATATTTTGAGACCGAACATGATAGAATCCCATGGGGTTTGATAATAACTCTAAAAATATGATTTATGGAATGTAAAAAAGGAAATAATTGGCCATTCGAATTGAGTAAAATTATTCATTCATGTGAGTAATGGTATTTAAATGGTTGGATGGCATAAACATGGAGGGATATTGAATTTTTTTAAAATGTGGATAATTTGTTTAATTGTGAATTTCTCATGTTCTTCACTATAACTAATGTAATGAACAACTCTTCAGATTGATTTTTGAAATGGTTCAAAATAATTATTTTGACCAAAATTATTTAACTATTGTAGAATAATTACATAAATTTGATATTTTTTATATTTTTTATTAATTGAAAACCCAAGTGAGGGTTAAAGACTGATGCTCCAAATACCCAATGGGTGCCAGACTGATTCTCCTAGTCCTCGAACCATGCATGTGAACAGTGAGTTTTGGAACATGGACTACATCTATATATATATACAGGGTTGCAGACATATCCTCTTAAACCCTATGATATTGGCATTGGATTGATTTTCAATGTGGTTATGAAATAGTTGTTGGATTGATGGTCTAATGTACCATATCTAAAATTTAAATTTAATTACTAATAAAATCCAATAGAATAATAAATTTTGATATTCTTATTGCACATCGTACAAGCTCGATAACAATTTTAAGCATCTTGGATTGGTTCTAGTGTTACAAGGAACTCTAGGGAATATGTGGTTGATTTAATAATTAAATAAATGTTTATTTTTTCCATTATATTTTTTCGTTACTCTTGATACAAATGTATACCCTTATTGATAGAATATTTCATTATAATCCATTGGTGTGATCTCACTGAGTTGTTCTAAAACCCTACTCAGGATGCCTGATCAGTGGACAAATAAACATAACATTTGTTGGATATGATATGTGAAATAACCATATATTATAGAGATGAATCATTATTTGTAATGGATCATGGATGAGTAAACAATATGTTATTTCAGGATACACTTGGGAGTTTTCAATGTTTCATAATTTATATTCTACATTTGACACATGAATCTTATATAGAATGAAATATATATTTCCTTTGTTTATTGTCAATTTAATGGTTTTTTATTTTTACATATGATGTAGGTTGATTATTGATGGAGAATTTTTACTAGTTGGATAATGTTTTTTATTTCCATTTTTTCTCCTTTTATAGAAATGGAATAGTCTTGGAATATTAAATATTAGACTCTCTTTGTTTGATGGTATTCTTTAATGTATAGGTAGATGCTCCTAAGGTTATAAAATGAATCATCTCGGGGAATCAGAATGTGCCATATGGGCCACTATATCACAATATAAAAATATATAAATTTAGAAACATTACATTTTATCAATAAATTAATCAAAATAGGTATAGAACAAATGATGAGAAAAAAATACCTTATAAATAATAAGTTGGCCTGGAAACATTAACCATAGATATTATAACTAATCATGTAATCAAATGGAAAATTAATATCTAAATTCAAATTGATGGAATTATTAATACTATAAATAAAAAAGATACCATTTAGGTCTTTTTTTAAGATATCTATGAAAATATAAAAATGCCTCTTTCAAAACAATATAATGTTTTCCTCACAACAACACTAAAGGAATTTGGGGGATATAGAAGGCCCCATCAATCACATACTAAGTCAAATACATTACACATATGAAATGGGTGAATCATAAAAAATATATTCATATTGATTATATGTCATGATAATTCTTATTATGTTCTCCAATCAATATACTAATAATAAACTTTGCATAGTAAAATGGTGAAAGGTGATAAATACATTCATAACCAATATAAATGATCAAAAAACCATTGGGGTAAATAATACAAATGAAATAAAAAACATATCAATAGTTTATAATAATTAATTTATAATGTTCATGTCATTTATAAAAATAAATTATGTGAAAAATAGAAAAAAATTATTTTTTAGAAAAACAATTGTAGAATTTTAAATATCAACTTTAAAAACAAATTTCACAAAAAAAAAAATAAAAAAATATTTTAATTGAAAGAAAAATTTCAAAATTATTAAATAATAAATTTATTATTATTTTTTCATTATCATGGAAAATTCCATTCTCATCGTACATGTTAAAATAGATATTCCATTCACATTATTGGTAAAAATGAAATTATTATGGTTTTGAAAACGACAGGATGGTTCGTTTGAAAAAAAATAAAAAAATAAAAAAGTGTTAAAATTTATTTCATTAATCATTATTAAATTATTTTAAAAAAACTTTTTAAATTTATTTATAAAACAAATAATTTTATGGAAAATAATTTTTTACCAAAGAGTTATAAAATGTTGGATTTTTGTAACACATTTTCTCACGAAATTTAACTACCATTTGTTATAAAATAATATTATTGCACCAAAATTTCATGAATAACCGAAAAATAATAAAATATATTAATATAATGATTTAAATATAAAATTATTTTCCTAATAGAGATGTAAAAATATATAATTCCCAAATAATGATGAGATTGGGAAATAAACCCCTTTCACATTGAAAACAAATGAATTATAAGCCTCATAAAATAAATGAAATAATTTGAGATAGTAAATAAAATAATGATAAATTTATTCATACTATAACATATCCATTGAGGTATTATATATAGTACACTAGAGAAATATTTATTGAATATGGAATATATCTCATTAATGTAAAAGTGATATGAAAAACCCATACCTCTGATCTGATTTCCTTCGTACATCATAACATTGCTATTATATTGGTTTAATAATGGTTTATAATTTTATCAAGAACCATAATTATATTTCTAATATCATATGTGATCATATCATAACATTTTACAACTCTTTTGAAATTAATATTTTATTATTTTCATTATTTCAGTTGTTAATTGAAAAGTTTCCTCATGTGTACATTGTCTTGAATGTTTCAATTCATCTTCATTGTATAAAAATATATATAATACCCATAATGAAAATAATGTAATAAATATTATATTTACCCAATAGAGAAATTTTTAGTACCATTTTTAATGTTTTTCATTGAAAATGAATCACATCTCTTCCTGGAGATGGTGGGTTATACATACATAGAAGCGATGATATCATTCCATTAATGAATATAACCATAAATAAGTTAGTATTATATTAATTTTCAATATTAAATAATTTATAATATATAACACATATATTTCTTAATTTTATCATAATTACAATCCATGTACTATGTAACAGAAAAATTAATTACATTACCTTGCGAGAAGGTAGTTCACCAAAAAAATGAGTGACGTTATCAAATCCCTCATGGAATGGATCGCGAGAAGGAATAAGTTATATTATAACATAAAATATATAATTATATTATAAATATAATATAAATATGTTAAATAAATCATTAAATCTTGCCTTCATATGTGGTGATTTAAAACAAATGAAATTGTTTCATGAGGCGGTAGTCCGCCATACACATGAATGATAATTTTGTAACACAATAAATATAGTTGTAGAATTATATTGATTATAAAATTAAGATAATTATATATAATTATATATAAGATAATAATTTTTTTTATAATCTTGGTATAAGAAAAATTAAATAAGGAGGACGAGGAAACAAAACAATACACTTAGTAAGCGATGTTGCCTCTACTTTAGACAACATCTATAGTTTACAAGAAAATGGTTTGTAGGATATTAATCTGAAAAAACATATACAAAAAAGAAGAATTTATATAGTTACAGAACTTATTTTATAATTTAAAAGATAAAAAAAAATTTGGATGTGTGAAGTGGATTGTAGAGTGGACAACCTTTTATAATTGTGGTGAGTATCACAGTTGTAAATTCTGAAAGAAAAGTTGTGCCCATATTTTTTATGTACCACAATGCTCAAAAAGGGTAACTAAAAAACCTATATGAAATTGGCAAAAAAATTGTCCATAAAATTGATTTTTATTTTCCAATTTGTAAATATTTATCATTATCTTTCTAGTTTAACACACTGATAAACCAATATATTCTATAACCATGTTAATTATTTTTAATTTTATAATATTATTTAAAGTTCAAACATAGGATTACCATATTAGATAAATAATTTATTTAAGACTAAAAATATAGATTATATTTTTAAATATTGCATTCATAAATGTCTCAATATTTAATTTAAAACTAACCCATGACAAGGGATGAGAGAGAGGGATTTCCAAGAGAAAATGATTAAAAGATTACAGATTTTTATCTCAAAATTAAATATAAAATATATTCCGATGAAATAATTTGGATTAATAAATTTAAAAATTAAGATATTTTTTTAACAAATTTTAATTTATTTTTTTTAATAAATTCTTTAATAGAAATTAAAATTCTTAATAAAAACAAGTAATTACAAATAATCACTAAAGATTATATCATTTCGTAAAGTTGTTAAGAGTTAAAAAAAATATAATTTTTAAATGTGGATTTAAAAATTTAATTTTACTTCTTCAAATTAATTTTATAAAATTATTAAAAATAAAATTTAAATTATGCGAAAAAATTTGCAACTATACAACCTTCTTTTAAAAAAATGTTGTACATAAAACATCTAAATTCCATCAAAATTGATCATATATTAATTTTAATAAATAAATAAACATTGAATATATTTTATACATGTTTTAACCATATAGTTTTCGTAAATTATTTATTAATATTTATAAGATCCAACATAATGGCTAAATTATAATTGTAATGTTTAAATAATAACAATTTAATATATTATCATGTTTTATTCAAACACGGTGTTTCATTCCTTTCATGCTATCAAAGAGATTGTATTTATTTAAAAATAAATACTTCAAAATTATTAAGGTGTTACATTCTCTTATATTATTATTTTTCTCCATCCTATACGATGTTCAATATGATATTTTATTTTAAAATCTTCAGGTGTTAAAATGTATTTATAAGAAGATAATGTAATATGATAACATTTTCATTTTCTGACATTTTCTTGTAGTGTAATAATTTTTTTTCATCTAATATATGTGCATGTGGAAACATGTATTCAAAAAATATAATTTTTTTCCATTAATCATTTTAAACTACAATATCCTTTTCTACTACAAACAATTTGTATTAAGATGTAATTTTTTATTCATGATGAATTAATATCATCATATAATTTATTTAATAATTCAAAAAAATGAAATAAAAATATTACTATTATATTTAGTCATTATCCAAATGTCAAATAGCCAGTAAGAGGTAATATATTTTACAAAATGAACAAACATACATAAAATTAAAAACAACATCAGTCTCAAAATAAAAAACAATAACTACCAAATATAATATTATTTCACTTGTTAAACAGTTAATCATAATATTAGTGACCATTATTTCCTAACAAAAATGGGATGGATTTTTTTTCACACATTCCTGAAAGATAAAATACAAATTTACGTTCAAATAAAATCATCTCATCTTAATGTCTCATGATGAAAATGTGTAAGGAAAAATCATGTAATATTTATGAAATGATAATCATTTCCATAAATAGCCTTAACATATGTAAAGAGAAATTGAAATCATATATTCCCCAGAATTATAATTCAACTGTTATTACTCAAATAAAATCTAACAATAGTTTGTTTACTTTATCTGTATAATGTTCAAAAAATATTTAACTTCTTCTAAAATAAATTTAAATACTGAATAATTTTTGGAACCCATGGTAATCATCAATAAAAAAATATATGTTCAACAATTTATATTTATCTGTCCATAATTATAAAAAAAATACTATATAAAAAATCGTGTAGTTTAGGGGTAAGAGTTGTTCCCCTGTTTACATTTAGTTGTTGGTTTATGCCCCATTTAATTTCCAAATGTGATAGCTTTTCATTTTTCTAAATTCTAAAAAAATATTGGGATTTTATTATCATATAATTCTATCTGTAAATTTTTATTTCTTTTTAATAAGCTGTCAGATCTTTGCTTTTGTATAGACTTGTCGGGTACCACATAATAATATAGTTTGTACCAAAAATCCGGACATTAGGGTCTTATATTATATTTTTGATATATATTATCATCCATCCTAAAGTATATAACTTTATAAATCATGTATTCAATTTCATAGTGTTATTAAACAATTAGAATTTGGGTTATGTGGTAATATTTTGAATTTAGATAAAAGAGATTCCCATTCCTGTAATTTTTTTAGAAAAATGAAAAAAAATTAGATGGATTGAATACTGTATGTCTACTAATATAAATGATTAATATAAAATTTTATTATAATAAATTTTCCATGATCGAAATGATTAAATCATTTGGATGGGATTTGTGGGTTCTGAAATTTCACATTCCTTCATTATTTATTAACAATCCATAATATACAGAAAACAATTTATTTAAAATATTAAATGAATTTTTACATTAAAATTGAAAATGATACATTTAAGGACAATTCCAACAGAAATCCAATAATAATGTAAAGCTAAAATCCTAAAAAATCATTATTAAATTAAACATTAATGAACGTTTTAAGAAAAAGTGCCAATGGAAACCATTCCTCTTAGAACCCCAAATACATAATAGTATTCTTCTGAGTAAATATATTATGGGAAACATATATTATACATATATGAAAACCAAATATAACATCATTGAAAAATTTATAAATAAACTTATAATACCTTTATATAAACCTATAAAATGTATATTACCTTGATCTTATGATAAAAATTTGTATTATTAAGAATTTAAGGTATCCATATCACTAAATATAGCCAGACATAAAACCATTCCAATATCCAAAGTTATCTAAACCCTCCTCTGATGCATACTACATGGACCCATACTTTAGTAATACATATTCACATGTCTTTAGTGATGTGTTCAAATTATTACATTACTAAATATATTTTAGTTTTATAATTTTAGATATTTAGGTCTTGAAAATGGGAAAAATTTATTAATTATTGTTATATATAAATCTAATTCATCATTACGTCGAGCCATAATAGGTGGTGATGGAAAAAATCATGTTAGTTCGAAAGGTCACAGTCTATAGTACACCTGAAAAATGGTTTAGTTACCCCATGATGGAATGTGAGATGGATATAGTTTATGAAATTTACATAATCACGTATCAATAATTTTAATGTATTGATTTTATTATATAATATTTTTTGAATATGTTTTGATGGATTTTGAAGAAGAAATAAAAAAAAAATTATGATATAAACTTGTTCTTCAGAAAAAATCATAATTGTTAGAACAAAGTATTTTTTTAATAAAAAAATACACTATGACATATTTTAATTTTTTGATGGTATTTGTGTTGGTATTTATGGAAACAAGTTGTTTATGATGTATGAGGAAAAAATAGATTCCCTTTTATTAACTATGGGAGGGGAACTCATGGAAATTTAAAAAGTATTTAAGTAATGTAAATTTATTTTCATATCCAAATAAATATATATTGATAAAATTGTCAAATAAGATAGATATGATTCACAATAATCTCATCCTGATATAATGGACATTTTTATATGATTTTTTTCACAATTATCTCTGTTTAACCTTGGTTAATCATTTTTTACAAATATTATGGTCTTAATGTTATTACAATTTAGGGGTCAAAAAAAGAACTATAAACACATAAATAGATCATAATTAATATTATCAATAAATTACCATTAAATTGAACACATATAATGTTTTATTTTACATTAAATAAACTTATAAAACATTATTAATAATAAAATATCATTAATATCAATTTTCAGACAAACTATTCAATTTAGCATAAAAAATTCAATAAAAACATGGAATTAGAACCTATATAAAGAAAAAATTGGTAACATATTATATTTGTCTAATTTTCTTTAAATAATAATTTTGTTAAAATAAAACTACATAAAATATTTATAAAATAACATATTTTATTTTACTTTTAATTAAATAATTATAATGTAATTTTCAATTGAATTTATGATAATTATTTCATCACAAAAATTTACAAAATTTCCATGATAATAATTCTATTTATCAGTCAAATGATAATTTATAACAATATATAAAATCATTTTATTCCAATGTTAAAATATTAATGTTAATGAAACATGGAAAATGAAAATTTTAAATTTTTTGAATACAATATTATAAAGGCCAAAATAATTTTCATATGTAAATAAAAGATCATATATTTCACTTTTTGATGAAATTGGATGAAATATAATAATCCAAAAAATTAATTCATGTTTTACGGTTATATTTTCGTCCCTCTAAAATTATTTTTATTGTAGGTTATATCATTTTAACTTTGTCGTGGTAATATTAGAAACTATGGTTACAATTATTAATGAATAAAAAATTAATAATTTACCAAATTTATTCCTCCTAATTCAATATATAGAATAGATTTTTTGAGATTAAAAACATATAAGTGGATGAAAGTAATTTAAAATTAACCCAGAAAAAAAGAAATAATAATTACTTTTTAATAAATATAACTTTTAGTTATAAAAGTATTTTTATACTATTAATGTGTAAAAATCATTCAAATGACAATAATTTTAATTTTATGAATTAATATAAAAAAATCATTTTAAAAATATTCCAAAATTGAATTTTAAATCATAAAACATAACAGATTATTTAATGATAATTAGTTAACAAATTTAAAATTTTATGTCATTTCTAAAAATAATCCTTATTAAATTTAATATTATTCTTATCCTCCAGTTAAATAGTATTGTTTGGACAACTATAGTTGAATAATAATATTTTCTTCATTTGTATAATCTAAGTGTTTTCTGTCATATATGTTATAAAATATTGTTTAATTTTTAAAATATCATGGTATTATATTATTTATTTTTTATTAAATTATGCCATTTCAATTTCAACATGATATTGTTAATCAATGTTTTGGACTTTAAAAAACCATTCTGGGAACCCCACATTTTAAAAAAAGGTATAATTAAACTTCTGATTGAAAAGTGGAAAATTGTAAGTATTATCGTTATCTATAAAAATAGATACTAGGTTTCAAAACAATATGACATTAGTGTGATTTGAAAATATCATCATGGAAAAAAAGATTAATTTGTTAATAATGGTTGAGTATTGATGATATCATCTATCATGAGGAAGCAAATTTCAGTGAAACATGAAATAACCATTAAACTGAAAACTAATGTGGGGAGAAAACCTCATATATTCATTAAGTGAATATGTAATGGGGTATTATTTTTAATTTATGTCCTAGTTCCAAGTGTTGATGGATTTATTTATCATTATATTTTAGAAAATAAAGAAAATAAAGTTACCTAACAAGTAGAATAGTACCCTGTAATGATTTTACAATTAAATCCCTTCTTCTACATCAAACGACGAGTAATAAACATGATCTTTTTTAGGCGGGATATAATTAAATAAATAATAAATGGATAAAATAATTCCAAAAAAAGAATAATATGTTATTCCTTTTATATTTAGAAATTAACTAAAATCAAACCAATTTATCAAAATGTATGATAATTCCCAAAATGAATAAAACATCATATGATTAAATAGAACATAAATATCCAAATAAAAAAATAATTTTTATCTTGTTTAATTATATAACTAACAAAACATAATATTCCCAACAATAATTAAACCCAGAAATCAAAAGGTTATTCCAATCCTTCATTCAAGATAAATTTATCATTAATCACTTAATTAAATTAATCACTTTTAATTTCTCCTGCATCAAATTTATATTCCCTAATAATATATTCTCAAATAATGAAAAATAGTTTACATAAATAATTGGTATAACAGTAATGGCCAGTTAAAATCATTTATTTTATTAAAAGACAATTTAACCATCCTTCCATAAATAAAATCCCATAATGTCCCATTTACCGTAATCTTATAATTTTCCAAAAATCGTGATATTCTTAAAAAAACCATTAACCCCCAAATAACTTTTTAATTACATTGTCATATTCTATGATAAATCATAATTTCCCTAACATAATCTTTTTTTATCACATCATCCAAAAAAAGATACACTATTGAACACATCAGGTAGGACAGTTTAAGGTGTTCCCCCATTTTCTCCCTTCAGTTGGGGGTTCAATCCACATTACCTTGTTAAATATGTTTATATATATCCTTTAAACTAAATGATTTTAACATCTATATAATTATTATGATCATCCATAAAAATTACCTTAATTTTCAATGATCATATAAACAATAATGTGTCTCAATTCCATTATCCTTATGTCCAAAACATATAATGACATTAATCCTAAAATAAGATTTATTTTAAAACAGGTTTATTTTAATGGAGTAATTGTAAATAAACGTCTATTAAGAGTCAATAAAATCCTTTAAAAAATTATCACCTTTTTGTTACACCACTTTTTAATGAATTTAATTCCATATATTATATTTTATAACTATAAAATAAAAAACCTACTATAGAACAAAACATTGGTCATTGATAAATATCATAATATTTATAATTTTTCAAAATATCATTAATAAAAAGAAACTACATAAAAATTTTGAGAACTCTATATATATTTAATTATTCATTCAAATTTCATTTTAATCCATTTACAATGATTTTTTTTTGCATATTCTTGAATACATTTTCCTAGAGATCATAGATATAAAATATATCATTTTGATTAAAGGATTTATACATTACAATGTTTCAATAATATATCATATGATGCAGTTCCAATATTAAAAATAAGCACATGGTTCATCCTTTATACTTTCGATATCCCCATTATCTTCCTACATAAATCCAATATCTATATATGAAAAACAATTAAATATATGGTGGTATATTCCATTCACAATGAGATAAAGGATTTTGAAATTTAAATGAAATAAATGTAATTTAATGATCCGACTAAATTTAATTGAATTGAAGGTGTGTTGGAATAAAAAATTACTTTCATAGATAAGATTTGGATTTTTCAAAAACCCTAAAAAAATTGGAATAATTTTTCAAATGATATTGATTATTAATTATATTATAATGGATAAAGAGGTTTTGAATTATCAAATTATTTCATTGTTGATAGATTATATTTAATCATTATAATAAATAATAATTAAAAAATTAAACGAATTATAGTATTTTGAAAAAAATTGTCTCTATAAAGACAATACCCATAGAAATCATACTATAATATAACCTTCTAATCCTCAAAGAATGAAATTATTTACCTTAGTATTAATTAATTTTTTGACCTTAATTTTTATCACATACCATTCTTAATGTATACCAAAAATATATAAATTATTTATTATAAAAAATCATTTACAATAAACCTATAGTTTACATATACCTCAACTTAATAAGAATTTTCTAAAAAACATCATTAATCAATGTAAATTACCATAACATAAATCCTATAAAATTTTTCAAATCGAACGAATTCTTAACAATATAGTTATTATAAAAATTTGGTATCAACAACTCTTTTGTTAATGTAACACAAAAAACATTCTAATATTATAAGATATCTAATCAATGGTCATATTTAAACTATAAGGATCTAAACATTAACAACACATATTCGAGTGTCATTACAAGAAAAAACACATTATTTCATTCAAAAATATCCTATAGTTTTACAGATGTACATAAATTGGATTTAAATCTTACATAAAAATCAAATAAATTAAAAATTGAGAACCTCTATTTAGAATCCATTTCTCCCTCAATTTTAACAATTAATGTTAAAATTTCTTTCATTTAATGATATAAATTCTTTATATTGAACATCCCTTATTAATTATTTTTTTCCATGATTAATTTGTGTTTCATTTATGTCAAACAATGGTATTAGAACATAAAACACATTTAGGGACATTAATAAATGAATGTAACTTTGATTTCATCAGTAATTATAAAATCATTAATATTAAAAAAATGAACATCACATTCGAAATAAATATTTTCAAATTGAGGAAGTGAGCTTCTCTGCCAAAATATTTTAAAAGGAAAGTATTTCATACAAATTTAAAAAGAAAAAATAAATGAAAAATGGTTTCTTCAGAATCATGAACATTTTATAAAATCATTATCCTAAATATAGATAGTTCACCATGTTAAAGTAGAATTTTCATTCCATTAAAAATAAGTTCATTACTATACTTTGTAATTAATATTATTTAAATAACAAATAATTCATAAATCATATAGTTACCATTTGTAATAAATTTCATATCACTCTTATATATAAATAAAATTCAATGATATAAATGAAATAACCATCACTTCTAAAATAGAATAACCTTCATTGATACAAATCACCTTCACATTTATAATTTGAGTAAACTTCATTGTCAAAATAAGAGACAAAAATTTCCCATCGAATTATAGGGATACCATTGACACCCCCATTATAATGACACATTATTTTCATATGTTCACATTACATGAATATTGAGAAATATTTCTTAATTTAGACAAACACATAACCAAAGGACAATTAATATTAGTTCTTTTGGAAATGTGGAATACCAAAATATAGTTTGGTTTAATATCTTTAATGTTTTCCAAAAATATAATACCCTTTATTACTCTTACTTAAAATATTTATTTTTAAACTATGGAAAGGAAATATTAAAATGGGTGAGCTTAGACGCTCAGTAAGGGTAAAAAAATATATTCATAATCATGACCATGATATTATGAGAACTTTTTCCTAAAAATATTACATTATAACCTTTATATCAATTGTCATAAACAACAATCATGGAATAAATATTTAATTTTCATAAAACATGAATCATAAGAATATAAAGAACATCAGTAATGAAAGAATAATATAGGAATAAAACATGTATTTGTTGATGAAATATAATAGATAATAATGATTCCCATATTAGTATAGGAATCACTATTACTGGCATCTTGCTGATAAGTGTTTACGTCAAATATCATCATGGTAGTCATAGTTCACTCCCAATACCATAATAGTAAGAAAAAAATCCCTTTCATCTATCTTATGAGATATATATCTTTACCCATTGCAATAGAGGGAGATATAGGTCAGTAACATCTCATTATTAAATCATACATACATATTCACAAAGATCATAAATAAAAATTTCATAACTCATGAAATGAAATGGGTATCATAAAACATTAATCATATAATAATATTTTTAAAAGAGACAGGTTTTATAATCATTTCCTCAAACCATAACCTATGAAAATAAGAGGGTTTCATTAGCATATAACTCGTAAACGATAAATGAATTTCTTAAAAACCTTTCCAAAAAATGTTAAAAAAATAGAGAAAGAATTTGAATGGATTCATCCAAATATTTAAAATATATTCATGATTAACACCAATGGATTTCATATTTGATGGAGAATTAATATAAATTATAATCTAAATTTATTTTGAGTAAAATATACATTCCCCTCAGAAGTAGTTTTCTTTTTTAAAAATAGAGTTAAATATTAAAAGAAAATAGTTTCAGTAAAAATAAAACTGAAAAAAAATAATGGATTATTAATAGAATTATGATTTAAAGAAAGAAAAAGAAAATTATGTTTATGTTATATATGATAAAAATAGTCTTCATTTTTTTTCTATAAACGTCAAAAATACCATCTCAGGAAAATGAAATAACGATTCCTATCAAAAGGTTTGCTAAAACATCATATTTGGTTTAAAATGAAATTAAACTATTTTATAATAATTTTACGAATTTTAAGGAATTTTTTATGAAAAATGGATATAGATGATAAATATAACTCGGTTAATACATAGGTATAACAATTCTCTGGAAATAATGAAATTGTGAAATTGAACCTTACGAATTTATAACCAGTAGAATCATATGCGCCATGTAATAAAGGAAATTTTATAGATATGAAAATAACATAATATTATGGTTTATACCAATAAAATACTTCCCTGGGTAGTATATACTCTACATAGATGAAAAATGTTTTTTATGATGCGTCTTTTTAAAAAAATGAGAGGTTAGACAAAATCCCTTTACTAAGGCTTCATTCACTCCATAAATGGCTGAAACTCCTCTTCTCAGAACATATACCATTAGATCTTCTCATAGGGATACTATAATAGGTCTTTTGAGAATTAAAGCACCTCTAGAATGTTACTAGGTAACATTATAATAGAAATGGGTTGATTTAAATTGATTTAGATGGCTAAATGTTGTTTGAAGAAAAGAGGGAAGAGGTGACCTTTTATTATTGAAGTGAGCGGCACTATTGGAAGATCAAAATATATTAATTTATAATAAAATCTATCTTATTAAAAATACTAACACAATTTAATATATTTTATTATGAGATGATATATGGATTTAATGTCATAATATAATTGATTTTTAAGAAGTTTCTTTTTGGTCTTAAACCGTATCATTTTTATTAACCCTTTGTTAACATATTTTATTTTTAATTATGGCAATAATTTTTATAATATTAAATGATTTTCTATTTTTTTATTTGATGAAAATTACAGAATAATTAATATTTTTTCAAAATATTCCCCATATATTAATTATTTGGTATCTTTAAATAAAATATGACTTTTTCATAATTCATTAAAATAATATTCCCCAAAAATACCAATTGTGTCAATTTTGACACTACTAATTTTATGGATTTTTAAAATTACTAGGATTAAAAGTTACCATCAATTGAAATATTTCATTATATTCTTAATCAGTCATAGTAATGCAAAAAAAATTTAGACACATTAATTAACTGAAATTATATTTATTTTAATATTTTTAATATCATTAATTCGAATTAATCAATAATTAATTAAACAATGAATCATCATTGGTAATGACATTAATGTAATTATTTTACCAAAAAAATTATAAATAATCATCCTTTAAGAAATTAATTTTACTATATTTAATATTACTATTTATGATCCAATTTTTTTCGGAAACCATATACTAAAAATTGTATATTAATTAGCACACAATAGTGCTTAAAACATGATTTTCAATAAAATGATATATTATAACGGAATTATTCATATTATTATGGCTACAAATGGCCACTAATTTGACCTTCAGAGAACTTTGGATGATATATAAATACCTTAAATGTTTTATCTATGTTTTGGGTCATTGAATTGATCTTATAAATTTAATTAAAATCATTTTTTAATATTTATTTTGTTTGTACAAGCACTCTATCTGCATTGTATATGCCATTATGGTAATTAATTTTTTTAGGAACAAAAAACTAAATACCAGATACAGAATAAGATATTATATTTTAAATTAATTTAATTAATTTAATTTATATACATTATAATTTCATATTAAAAATTTCTTGGTTATAAAAATTTGAGTATGACATCTTGAACAGTACATTAAAAAATATAATAAATTTATTATTCTCATCCAGGTGTCTTAAAAAGGGTATGAAATCAATACTAGATAGATTTTGGTGAAAATACAATATTTCTATTAAAATATTAAAAATATTAACGTAATTTTATTTTATTCATAATAATTTTTTTAGCATTATTCAATCAATTTTGTTTTTTATCTTGTTATTCAAATTTACTGAAGTTAATATACATAATTCCCATAAATAAAATAGACCTATTTAAATAATTTGAACCCATAACTCAAAATATGGAATACATTATTTAAAATTTAAAAATCATTAGTTACAATAATTAATTGAAAAGTAATCTCATTGTCAGGGTGGAAAAACGTGTTATTAATGTTAAATCATGCAAAAGATTTAAACATTTGTATATCTAAATTCAATATATAATTTATTCTAATGAAAAATATTAGAAAGAAATAATCTAATTGTACTTTAATCCCACAAATCAAATATAATTTGACATAATAAATTATTTTGACAAAAAAAATTGATTCCAATTTAAATATAATATATTTTTTACATTTCATAAAAACATGAATCTTACCACATAAGTACCAAAAATTAAATCAAATTACATTTTTATATTTGATTTTAAAAATCATTTTTATATTTTCAAACCTAATATATTAAAGTGTAAAAAACTGGATTTAAATTGTGTTTTCTATTATAAGGTTATAAAATTATATTATTAAAAAATATATGTTTGTATGAATAAAATTGGGGTGGTTATTTTCTTGTACCTATAAAATCTATTAGAAAAATTTAAAAAATATTTTATTTAATATAAAACATATATATTTCATTAATATCATTCAAACATTGTAATTAATTTAATTTATTATGGAAAAATTAATTTGGGAGTATAAAAATAAATATATATGCTTTATATTGAATTGGTGTATAATTTCATTTATAATTAACTAGAAACCAATTATTTCGTATTATAAACATTAAATTTTACGATGATAAATAATAATATTCCTATCTGTAACATTAAGGGATATGTTATATATTATTATTGTAAATAATAATATTCGGATTATATGTTTTGTTCTGTAAAAATATTTATTGCATGTAATGAATGATATTAAAAGAACTCGGTGTTGTGTAACCCAAGAAAAACATAGTGTTGTGTATACCGTGAGATAATATAAGTATATATTTAGTGAAAACTTGGCCTTTTTTCATACAATGCATGAAAACATTGGAGGTTTTTGTATAATGAAAGCTATATTTAATATTATCGGAAATATAAAATATCGAATATATTAAATTAATTTTAAAAAATATTTCACAAAATTTCATGGTGTTATACCAATACAAGGTTTATAAAATAAAATAGATTTAAATAAAAAATTCCCATGAACCGTGACTTAACCATAAGACATTAAAATATGTGGTTGTCAGAATTAATTTCAAAAAAATAATCTTCGCACCCCAAAGTGTACATTTCTTGATATTGAAGAATCTATTCCATTTAAACCCATTTCTAAAAATAACAAAAACATTGGGAACTAAGGGTTTTCACTGATTATAACACGTTGGAAATTTAAGGAGGTCCAATAGAAGACAATAGTTATGGCTGAAGAAAAATATATTGATGTCACATATGTTAAAATATAAAAATCCCTTTTTTGGTTAAAATGAATGGAAAATAGATTATTATAAATTAAACGAAACATTATTTCTTTTGAAAAAATTATAATGAAAATAAAAGTAATTATAAAATGAAAATTATAATTTATTCATTTCCATATACATTAATCCATAAATTTTTTTTATATTATTTGCATTGCTGAAAAAATAATTTTAGGTTATTTTTTAAAGTTGATTTTGCAAAGTCCATTAACTTGACTCTAACTCATCACATATGATTATTATAATCCATAATAATAAACATATGTTAATTATTTAATTTCTTATTAATATTTTCATTTCTATTATTCCTTTTATTTCTATGTTATAATCACTTCAAAACCCATTTATAATTATATCATAAGTTTTGATGATTTTTTTCTAATATATTTAAAATGAAATTTGTACATTGTCTATGGTAAATGTGTTAATTTTTTCATTATATATAGTATAATAATAATGAAATAAACTATATATTAAGATATATAAAATAATATTAAAACATAATTAAATATGGTTACTAAAAATGAACTATGTTACAATCGTTGAGATAGTAAGTTATATGTACACATGAGCGACATTTTAATTTTTCAGTGATCTGTATGGAAAGATGTTAAGTGATATTTTTTAATTATATAATATATATAATATTATAAATAAAATATTATTTATCTAATTATAATTATATATATCATCAATGTTATGGGTGGAATAAAAATTAATTGCATCATTTAGTGGAAGTAGTGGTACATGAATATACATGAAGGGTGTTATCATTTCTTAGTGATTAGAATGGTAAAAATGTTTTCGTTGTATTATTTTTTAAAAATCGTTAATATTTGAAGACTATAATACATATAAATTAAATCAATTATTACTAATAGCCATTGGAGAAATTTATGGGATATTATTTACATATTGTTTTGAAGTTGTAGTATCTTGTACACATAGAATATTGTTTAATTTCCCATTTTACAGAAGGAGAGATATATAAAGTTAATTCCATTAACATAAAAACTTTTTTATATATGATAAATATTTTTGTTATTATTTCATCATCATTCATGGATGATTAATGGTGGTAGAATAAGAAATAATATTGAAATACATGATTAATAATTATTACTCGTATCCAAAAAAACATCATAGGTTTACACCAAAAGAATTTCATGGTACATTTTCAAATACAAATATTTCCACTTTTAATAGCAAGGTAGTAGATGTTTGTACATTATTTGGGTAGTTCATAGATTGACCAAATGATTTTTGATGTCTGAAAAGAAATAGAATACTATGATCTCTTTTATAGTAGAGGGGAGGGGCACATTGGGAATTTATTAATGTTTTAAATTACTATAAATAATTATTGACATTCATATATATTTAGTTTGAAAATATTATAATATAAGTTATATAAAATTATTAATAATATTATTCAATTGATATTAATCTTGTTTATGTGATGTTTTTAACCTTATTTTTTGGTCTTTATTGAGGTTATCTTATTTGGAAAATATTAGTTTTATTATGGTTTTTAATCATTAGGGGTAAAAAAGTTACTGAAAAAGGAAAAAAATCCCCTAAATGGACCATTTATAATATTTGAAACCATTTCAAATTTACATTATTGAATATAAGACAATAAGGAAATTTGAAAATTTTATTTAATTATTATTTATTACAAAATATCATTAAGGTCAATTTTGTCATTTTTATTCAATTGGATGTTAGAAATATCATGATAATGATAGAATTTAAATCCATAAGTTTAAAACTTCTCTAAGTATTCATATTTAACTATTTTTCATATATGATAATTTATTAAAAATATATAACATTTAATTTGATTTATATCATTAATTTATTTATTGTAATTTATTAAATATTTAGTGTTTATGGGTTAAGAAAACATGAAAGGGAATAACTAAAAAAATATAAATTTTAATTTAATTAACAAAGAAAATCAATATTTATCATTAAAAAAACTAAACATACCTTTTTTTTTATACCAAGATCAAGAATTCAATGATAATAGATCAAAGTGCCATTGTTTTATTTTCATTAAATATTGTATCATAATTGTGACAGTTATAGAAATATGGTAAAAATGGTCATATATTAAATTTGTGTATAATTATAGAAAAAATAATTTTATTTAACGAAATCTGGAAATTTTTTAGGGTATAATTGTAGTCCTTATAATCTTTTTAACTCATAATTAATGCATTTTACCTTTTCCATGGTAATAAATATATACTGTTGTTAATATTATTAATGGAAAAAACAAAAGGGACGTATTAACCAAATTTGAACCAACAACATCTAATTATGGAATATATTTTTTATGATGCAATGCCTATAATTTTTAGAATTTAATTTCAAATTAAAATTGAAAAAAATGGCGAAAAACAATCCTTCATAAAAAATGATTTTATGTATACATATTTTTTTAATAAATCAAATTAAAAAATCCATAATGATGAAAATAATTGGATTTTATTCAGGAAAATGAATGTATAAAATTTTAAAATATTCTATAATTTAATTTTAAAATTTACTTACTATAATAATAAATAATATATTCAATAAAAAATATGAATTTTTTGCATTCATTGAAAAAATTATCCTTCTAGAAAAATCCCAATGTTTCACCTTGACAATATTTTTAATTTAGATTCAAAAATTTATTTGCTCTATCTAAAATAAATTTTTTTTATATTCAGGAAATTACTTATTACAATTATTTATAAAAAAAATTAATTTTTTTTATGAAACATTTCTTTTTTATGAATAAAATGAGTTTATAAAATATTATGGAATATATACTTAAAATATATGATTAGATTCTTTTCCATTATGACAATCATACATATATTTCATAATGTGGTAAATCATTTTAATATATTATAATTCATTGGGTATGTTATAATGGTCACATTTAAATAACAATATTTCATGGTTAGTTTCAACATTGATGTTACATGTTGTATAAGATATTGAACATAGTTTTTTAAAAATCTCATGATGTTACAAGGAAACATGTATATAGTAGTGAAACAATCTATCCAACTCCAATATAGAACTATCATCTAATTCTAATTATATTTAATTTCTTGATTTTACCAAAGTAGGATGAGAAATAGAATATTGATAAGAAGCCTTAAAATAAGGCATTTTGTGTTGACTATTCTAACTAATTATTTAACAAGAAATAGACACAACAGATAATGGTCCTCATCCATGTTGAATCCTGATGATATCAAAAATAAATAAATTATCAGAATCCTATCTATAAATAGAAGAATTTACATTGGGAGGGAAGGTTTAACTCATTTTATTCATATGGTCTCTCAATCTTATATTTTATTAATTATATAATGTATTCAGTAAAATAGAAAATTAAAAAACACTACTTGATACCAACTAAACATTGGTGTATCCTACATAATCTCTTAAGATAACCATAGGGCCCCATTTACTCTCTATCTAGGTTTCACTGAATGTGACAATTTCCATTACCATGGAATCTATATTTTCTATGCCCTGATGATAAAGTAAAATTTGTAATTTTCTGGATTAAACATCCCAATTTTCTTATACCACATTTCAAAAAACAATATTATATCATTTTAATACTAATAAAACACATCATATAGGTATAAATTGAAATAACTAGGCCCATGATTGACCCATAAAACCTCACCAAAATAAAAAAAATTACAAGAAACATAATTTTAATTCATCAAACACCAACAATAAAATGGTACATTTGTTAAATGTAGACATATTTATCAATAAAATAATATTTATCATAATAATTGCATTCATCTTCATTAATGTTCATATTGATATATTATATATCATGATATTGAAACCCTACATTACTCATTACAATAATCTCATATGATAAACACATCGAAATGATACATATATTTTTTTTAAAAACAAAATGAAACTTACTAACTCATCATATCATTAACCACAATTGATCTAACATGCTATTCAATTATTCTATAGTGAAATAATCCAATAAGTAAATCAAATCATCATGTAATACCAATAATAAATATATAAACATAATATATATAGTGTAAATATAGAAATATTTAAAAATCATTAGCCTCAATGAATATAAAATAACATCATATATAAATAGATAATATTAAAAAACAAATAATAAAGATGTATCTTGAATTATTTTTTCTGTAATCGTGCTCACATTATATAAGTTCTCCATCATCTCCCAAAAATATATAAACATTATAAAATGTTAAAAAATGTGTAACTATACTTATAATAATATATTAGGCTTTTATACCTAACACATATATTTTTTGTCAAATTCCCACAATGTTATTCTTATTAATATTTTCCCATCCAATTTCCTTTCTCTTCCCCACATTGAAATTAAATACATATATTTTATATCATTAATTCCTTAATTATCCACTTCTAGACCTATATATAGAATTCATACTGTATAGAACACAAGAGTTAAATTAATTTCAAAACATCCTTATTATATATACATACATTTCTTATTATATTATAATATTTTAAGTAATAAAAATTTATAATATATGTATAATAATCTCATAATTTTTAAAATATATAATATCAAGTTTAAGTATGATATTAACAGAAAATAATTACATTTTCAACCATTTCCATTTCTTAATAATCTCATTAAATAATCATATATTTAGCTATATTAACTCACCTCCACCCCCAAGGTCTCTCTATTGAATCTATTGATTAATAATAACACTTTTTAGGTGAAATCAAACCATTCTTTTAATGAATTTCTTAAATATATAATGCCACATGATTTAGATCACTGTAATATAGAGAATTAATCATAATATAATACGTTTAAACCATTATAATGTTGTTATTTTTTCGGTTTAATTTTATCAACTTCAATTCAGTTAATTGAAAAATAAATTAACATATAATATAATAAATGTTTTTATGTTTTCTTCGAACAGATGGAAATTAGGTTCAGTTTTTCTCATCAACAAAGAAATAAATTCACTTCAAATAAAAAAATTAGACATGTATTTATTCCTTCACCATTAGTATTTCATATAACTATCTATTCTTAAAGCATTGTCTTCTTCAGCCTTTTGTCTTCTATGTGTAGAACATTTATTTTCACACATACTAGAATATCACATATATTACTTGGTGTAATTTTTTCTTATTTAACATCTCTTTTTGGGATAGTTTATTTTCCGAAAATTCACTTGGAACATTCCCCTATTACTTAAACCTTCTAGATAACTTCAAAATTTCATTAATGTTACATTATTTTGTAATCATACATTAATATTTAATTTATTGACGCATATCCTCATCGAAGAAGTCATCTATAAAACTAATAATGTTATTTACATAATTCAATGGTTATCTAATTTTCCCTGTCTGTGTTCCATGAATAATAAGGCAAAAAGACTATTTATTGTAATCTAATATGTGCTATATCATTATATAGTGGAAGAATAATTTTTTTGATTTTGGTAAAATACGATTATTAGATGATAAGGGTGTATTTTTTTCAACACTTTACTTTTTAAATGAATCTAATGTGAACAAACATAAAGATCATGTCTCTTTATTACCATTTTTTATATTATTTCAAAAATATATTTGTTGAATGATTGTTCCATAAAAAAAGTTTTTAATATTTCAATAAAATTATCCTAATAATTCAAAAAAATTATAGATAAATTTATTATTTTCTTTAATTTTATGAATAAATTATCTAAACATAAGTAAAATTCCATATAATACATGACTTTATTTTTTTATAAAAAATTGATATATTAGAGACAAAATACATTAAATTTTTCCTAAACCATTCACAATTATTATATATAATGAATACTTGGTTTTTCATATCAAAAAAATATATCCGTCTTCATTACAAATTTTTTTTTATTTTGGGTCAGTTTTTAATTTAGTTGAGATTAATTTTGAGAACCTATTTTTAAATAATCACCTATATTCACCAAATATTGAGAGATGGTATTATCATCACATTTTTTAACACATATTTTTAAAAAACATTTTTGATAACCTATAATATTGATGAAAATATTTTTAGTAATGAAAATATCTCGTGGAACAATATTTAAACAAATTTGATTTTTATATAAACCATTATTTGTGAAAAAATTACTATATTTATTAGATAATTAAAATTAAACATATATAATTAATATTATAATTAGTTCATTCATTAATGATCATATTTTAGATGTTATTTTATAATTCATCGTGAACTATATATAGATTCCTCATTTGAACATCATCATCATGAGATTTCATGTTTTGAGTGTTTATATCTTATTTAATTTATCATAATACATATTCACATTCCCTTTTGGTCACCTCATTTTATATTTCATTATCCTTATGAAATTTATCGGGTTCGTTAGTTCATTTTTCACTTATCTAAATTCACAATTCATTAGATCAATTATTGAATTTTCTGTTTATTCTAAAATGATATCTTCTAATCATATAAATTATTACAAAAAAATGTCACATCAATTAAATTTTAAAATTATTTTTCATCTGTGTCATATATTAATATGTGTAATATTGCCAGATTATAATTGAAAAAATCATTTTTATGATTTTCCCATATAATCAATATCCTCGGATACACAATCTATAAATCAAATATTTCTATGTATATGTATATATTTTTATTTTATATATTCTTAATGAGATAAAATATGTATATGAAAACTTTGGTATGGAGATTTTTTATCAAAAAATATATTTTATAGTAAATAATGCAATGAGATGCATTTCATATAAATTCATTAAAAATAACACTATATTAATCTAATAGATAAATATAAAAATATAAAATACTATTTACACCACAGTGAATTGCTTCAATAGGTGGTGACCCTTTTAATATTGGCCAATGTATTTTTCTTATCTTCATTAATTATTTTTAATTACAGGTCACTTCTTTGTTTGGTGGAAATAATATAAATGTTCACATTGATTGTGAAAAATCAATATTATCCTTTATCAAAAACTCAAATAAATAACCAATATAATCATCATATTTAATATATTAATAGAAACTAGAAACACTAATACCTAATAAGATATTGAACATAGCTAGAATAACAATCGAGGCATTGATCTCTATATTAAAACTAGGTTGGATGAAAATTTTTATATATTTCCCCAAATTCATTTTACATCCATCCTGTAGACCAGATAAAACAAGTGAACCTATATAATGATACATAACACATGAAAAATTAATTTTAATTATATAATAAATAGGATGTTAATAAATGATATTTTTACAATATTCACCTTCGATTTGGGTGAATATGACTTTGTTATGTTTGTTAAAATTACTGGAAACAATCAATAGTATTTTTTTATCACATATTGATAATGTATTGTCTATAAAATGATAAACATTTTCCATGAGTTACGTTATCCCCAAATAATCTTCATAATGGATCCAGATGTTTATAAATGGTCCTCTAACCTCCTTCCAAAATAGTTCTTTATTTGGACATTAAAATATTACAATGTCAAAAAATATATATTCTTCCCCCACAATAGAATCTCAATGACAATAATATCTATCCTCATTATCATGAACATAATCATTGATCACTAAATAAAAATTAAATATTCAATAGTTATATGTTATTTCTCTTTATGAATGATCAATTTAATGATTATGAAAGAAACTCTATTTTTACTAACACCTCCATAATCATGTTCCTTCTAATATAAATAAATAAAATCTTCTCATATCACATTTTTATATATGAAACAATATATTTAGTATTACATTATATAAGATTCCTCAGCCTCTCAGTTTTCACCACTTCTAAAAATATTCATTGACTCATCGTCTCTATATAAACCCAAAAAAATCACATGTATATGTTATGATATTTGAATATTAAATAAAAAAAAATTTGTTTCATAATATTAAATTATCGAAACTAGTAAAAATATATAGTATTGAAAAAAATATAACTAATCCTCAAATGTTGAACCATATTCTCAAGGTAAATATGTAAAATTTTCATTATGTTTTCATAACAAATATAAAAGTATTTTATTAATTAAAATACACTTAAAATTATAATTTAATTGTTTTTAAAATAGCACATGCGTTCTCATGAGGCATTTCATTTATCAAAAAATGAAATATTATTTATGGGTAATTAATTTTTACATGTCCTTAATACACAAAACAATTTCATTTTTGACTATTGAAACTCATAGACTACTATTTATTACTTTTATTTCCACTTATAAGTGAGTAAAAAATTAAATTTTAATTGTTATTAAATGGTATGGATGAATAAAATTTATAGGTCATATTATATTAACATGGGATTCATATTATAATTACATAGACTTTGAAACATTATATGTAATTAAATGTCACCTTTTAATGAATTCCTACTTATTCATATGTTGACCCTATAATATATTCTCACTATCATAAAAACCAAAATTTTATTTTGATTTATATATTTACACATATGTAGATTATAAATTAATTATACATAAATTATATAATATTAATGTTATTTATATATAGGTATGTGATTTTAAGATTTCTTAATATTTGTGTATTATATATTATGACTAACATTCTCTATTATTCTCAAACCTTCTTAAAAATGCATTACCATGATTTAAAACAACAATAGTAGATCATGTATCTAGTTTGAGTAGGGGAGAATAAATATGAAAATAATTTATAAAATTATTATTTCTGTATACAATTTGAGAATTTTAATCTATTTTTATGAATGTACCTATTTTACGATTCAATGAACAATGCACTGAAATTATTATAGTGTGTATAAAAAACACATCATCACATTTTTTAAATTGGATAACTCCCAATGTGAATGATTATATCCTTTCCATATTCATTTAAATTTGGATTTATATCTATCCAAAATGTGATAAATGGAATATAGAGGAAAATTATTATCCTTAACCATATGAATCATTTTCAAACATTTTTCTTTTTCTTGATGAATTTTTACTAAAACCATCAATATTAGAAAATTTTTTCTCTAACAACTTTAGAAACAATTTATTCACTTTACTTAGTGATGAAACATCATTAATGGATAGATAATCTTCCAAAACCAACAACATCTATTACCATTTGATAAATATCTATAAATGAATTCATTTTTCCCTCTTTTCAATCATTGTAATGAATAACAGAGGTGTATTGATATTCAAATAAAAATTTTTCTTCCTCACCTTTAGTATGAATCCATTGAATTATTAAAGGTAATAGAAAATCACATAGAAGTTGATTATTAGTCATATTAAGGATTTTAGATTAGTCTCACCAATAATTTATCATTAATTTTTTCGTTAGTATATATAAATTAATATATAACAGTATTGGTTATGTCTCAATTACTTCCCCAATTATAAGTAGTTTTCTATTAATAAAAAAATTCGAATGAGAAGACTATTATCCCATATTACATATATTTGAATGTAAAATCATTTTTTAAACTCATCTTTGTGATCCAAATTTTTTGAAACAAGTAAATCAGTAATTTTAAAATATCCAAAATATCGATATTTATATCAAGATTACAAATATTCGTATTTAAATATTTATAAATATCACATGATGATATTATATATTCATTATGATATTCTTAAATAAGTTGAAAACATTCAACCACTTTATTTACCCAAACATCCATAAAAATTGATACATATATTCTATAGAAACATGATAATATATATATATATATAATGTATTCTTGGGATACAATTATATTTATACACCCACACACTACACATAACAGTTGGAATGGAATTTCACAGGCCAACAGGAAAGAAGATACCACACATCACACCTTATTTATTTATTGCATGGCATGTAGGCCTAGTGGAAATAGATCTCAATACATGCCTCTATGCCATGTAGTAATGACAACACAATACATGGCCATGAAGGCCCAAATTTTTTACCCAATATCCCTTCATTGAATAGTATATTTACAGTACCTGAACTGCTACAATTCCTTCTACAGTGATACTTCCACTATTTTTCCTACTAATGAGTCGAATACTACTGTAGTGCCTCTGGGGCTTCTGTTCCTTGACTACTACAGTGCTTCTCTAGTAACTTGCACCCAATGAGTTTAGAACCCCATCCTTGATGTAGTATTATGAGGTACTTACCACTATTCCAAACCCTAACTATTCGATATAAAAATTATTAAATGGTGTAATATAATTTATTTTTGTCCCTCTTCTTATATTAAAATAATCACCATCACATCTCAGTATAAATATTGTATTTAATCATGGAGTAATAAAACATGAATCAATATATTTATATACTAAATAAAAAATACTCATTTTTATAATATTTATCTCATAATAAAACATTTCTAATATTATATAGGATATTGATATATCATAAATATCAATTGAAAACCTAAATATGCTATTACGTATAATAAACACAATGATTAGTGTTAACAAATTAATAAATTTTATAATTTAAAATCTTGTATTTATACATGTATTTAGACATTTATAGCATTCTTTTTCTCAATAATCATATAATTTAATGTTAAATTTTTAGAACAATATTTGAGTAAATATTATATATAATTTTTTACAGATCTCTTGATTAATCATCCATATGATCCAATGATTAATATATATCACTATACATCATATCCTTTGTTCCATCTCAGTACCATCCAAATATTTACTCTTCTATATTCTATAATACAGAGTATATATCCTTTATAATATAATTTTTAATCTTAAATATTCTCAAATTAATTTTATTCACCATTTTGTGAACGTTTAATGAAATTTCTAACCTTAATTTTTTAATTTTTTACGTATTTCCATTCAATTGGACTTCATTATCAATGATATTTTTCATCATATCTCAAAATATTCAAATAAAAATGGAAATGTTTTCATAACATCTAAATATTATGTATTTCATCTCGAATCATATTGTTATTAGATAACCATAACATTCCTATGGTTAATTCTCATGTAATATGCAACATGTGGGGAATGATTTGAGTGGTTCAATGTTTCATAAATATTCATATAATTATCATTGATAAATTATTAATTAATTATAATGTTAATTAAACTCATCCTTTACCATGGACCAAACATAGTTTTTCTATTGCTTCATCATTATATAAATGTGGTTTCAATAAACTATATCAGTGATTTTTATTGTTAAAAAATTATTTCTATTCACATTATATTCATAACTATCAAAATTTTTGTATTAAGTATCTTTATAAGACATAAAATTATGGTTTTTAAACGTATATAAAAATTTATATTTTATGGTTCTCTCATCACCCAATATAAGAATATATCATGTACTCAATATAAGATAAAATCCACAATCAACTCATATGTACAACCTTCTTCCATGAAACTATATAACCCAATTTTCAAATAATTATTTTATCATAATATTCATGTCTTGAAATCATCATATCAAAAACTCATTATTAATGTTCAAAAAATAATTAATAATATAATAATATATATTACTCAGAATATACCGTGGAAGATAGATATTACTGATATGATCCACAAGAATTCAATGTTGAATATAAAAAACATTATTTTGGTTTTCAATCTCCTCAAAAGTTATTAATATACTACTGGTTTAAAATAAAAAAAATTCTTGCCATTAATTTTTTCCTTTATTCTCACGTATTTATTTTTTGAATTTATCTATTCATGAAAAAAAATCATCACTTTTTAAAAACATTTCATCAATTTAAACATTTTATTAACATATTTGTAACACTTAAAAATAGTTTCCTTCTCTTCATGGATAGATTATTTTCCATGATTTTGTATATTACTTTGATAATCCATTATTCTCATTATGGTTCATACCATGAACAATGATTTGTACATTTCTCGTATAGTTCAATAATTCATTCTTTGGTGTGGTATCCATCATAATAATCATAAGTGAACTTTTAAAAACATTACTATTATTTATCCTTTAAAGAGAGAATTATTTCTATTATTTTCTTCATTATGTAAATTGTAACGTCCCAGATCCAGAAGCCACTCAACGGGTGCCCTGACCCCTGTTGGTTTTATGACCTCAAGCACATTTCCCCAAAACACCAGAGGCTACGGACTAGTAGCGAGGGCCTAGGTCTGATAGTGGGGAAACTATGACCTAATTTGTCAAACTGTAGTAGAGCGGAAAAGGAAAATGACATACAACAACAGAAGTAGTAAACAATATACAACTGAAATGGAAAAATGATGTAAAAGTGAACAACATTCATATATATATATATATATAAAGATTCCGCGTGTCTCTAATTCTATGAAAGCATTCAGAATAGGATTCACTGCAATACTATACAATACAACTCAATGTACAAGGTTTAGACAAACATAACAAGTAGAGTAAATAGAACGCAGCAGCATCAGAATCCTAAGATTGGTCCCATGATCTCTTACTCCACTGCTACAATCATTTACCAGTATACGAACCCTTGCCTCTGTCAACACCTGTAACAATATGGTCTGTTAGGGCCGAACACATGACCCAAACAGGGTGTGAGAAATGAATCCCAATAGGAGCCCACCAATGCCTTGTGCCCCACTGTATTTGAAAATATGCAACAGTAGTGTCCAAATGTAAATTTAGTAAACTATTAGGTACTCAAAAGTATCTATCACTACTAGTTTCATTGACATTTGAATTATTACTTATCCCCTCCAAGCTTGTGCTTATTCTTGGCAGGTACCTCATAAAAAACCACCATAGAGGATATTCTAAATAGTCGTGTGCTCATACATACTATCCTTACCCTCATGTAATAGAACCCAATAATTGCAGGAGATTGCCCTCCTGCATAATGATCATTTCTCTCAGGAATATGTGATATTTCCCTCAGGCATAGAGACTACATTCCACAAGCATAAATAAAGGTTACCACAGGCCAACCAAACATTGCCCTCAGGCTAAGAAAACACTACCCTTAGGCAAATAGAACACTGCCCCCAAACTAAAGGAATTGTGCCGAGCCCAAAGCATAAACAATAATTTATATAAACATTCTCTCAATAAAATTCAATTCACAATATAATCCTAGAATACCATTGGGTATCCTGGCCAAATGGCTAAACAGAGGATCCCACCCCAGGGTGGTCCTGGATCCAAAAAGTGATCCCAAATAGCATCTTAAACTAATCATTAGATTATCTATGCAATTCTAGATAATTTTTCAGAAAATTCCTCATCCATACGACACCCCAACCATTGGATTATATCACAACGACACAAAATTTCAAGATAACAGTTAAAAAGAACATCATACCACCTACCTAGATTTTCTCTGATCAGTATACATGAACAATGCCACACGAATCGTCCAAAAACGATGTAGATCTGGGATAAACGTTCACTCATTCAAACATCAATAACATTCCCTCAGGAAATAATTGGTAAGAACAGCTCAAGGATATGGGAGGGAATACATGTACGGTCCCAACGTGATCAATGGAGTTGAAATCAGATTCTCGGTGCACGATCGGGTGATCCTCCATGGTTCCGCCGTCCTCTCGAGCTCCAAAAACGAACTCAAAGCCTCCTCGTCTAAATGAGGAGGCTATTTCCCATTTTAAGTGAAAAAAATACACATTGTGTACTCTCAATTTCACAACATGTACATTCCAATTTTTAAACTATTCCTCTAGCGGCTTCATTCCACCACGACACTGTTCATCCGTCGACATGAGTACACGACATGTATATTTGATTGTAAGGCGTGTACGCTCGCCCTGCTGGGTGTAGCCTCCACTGCCTTACTGTTCACCTTCTGACTGATTACACGGCGTGTAAATACCTAGTACAATGGCGTGTAGTCAGTTTTTACACCTTTCATCACTGACAAGCCTACATTCCGTGTGTACTGATCCCACACATCCAAAGTAAACAGCGTGTGAAAAAGGACACATCGTGTTCCAACAATATTTGGGATTTTTCCCATTTTCCTTATTTTCTCAAAAAAAAACATAAGGAAAATGGAAAAGAAGAAACTAGTACCTCATGAATAAGAACAGGGTTCTTACAAACTTCACCCCTTAATGAAATTCGTCCACAAAATTCCCTTCCAATAGTGGAAAAGACAAATCTATGAACAACTCTGGACATATATCAAATAAAACGGTCTCCTGCTCCCAGGATTCATCCAGCACTCGGCCACTCTGCCATAACACTCATACTAGTGGAACTAACTGGCCTTGGAGAACCATTGTGCTCCTATCAACAATACGAATCAGATGCTCCTCAAAGGATGCATTGACCTGAAGGTCAACCTCCTCAAACTGAAATATATGTGATGGGCCGAATGACAAAGGACAGACTAATATAAATGGAAGATGTCATGCATGGACCGATACCTCTATGGTAACTGCAAAATATAGGCATCCGACCTGACTCTATCCAGAATCTCAAACGTCCCGACATACCACGGTGAATGTTTACCATGTCTCCTAAACCACTTATGTCCCAACCCTAGTGAAACACGCAATAAAATCTATTCCCCGACCACAAACTCCAAGGGTCGTCTGCGGTGATCAACATAATATTTCTGACGAGATTGTGCTGTAGCCATCCACTTCTATATCAACTGGACCTTCTTTGAAGTCTCATTCACAAGACATGGTCCCAGTAAAGCTACCTCACCTGCCTCCATCCAGCACAATGGTGATCGACATTGCTTACTATATAACGCCTCGTAAGGTGCCATCTCAATAGTTTCTTGAAAACTATTATTGTAGGAAAACTCACCCAGGGGTATATTCTTCCCCCAAGATCCCCCAAAGTCTACGACACATGCACATAGCATGTCCTCTAGAACATGTATCATACACTCTGACTAGCCATTGATCTGAGGGTGGAAAGATGTGCTCAGATGCACATGTGTACCCAATTCCCTCAAACAATTATGCCAGAAACGAGACATATAGCGAGAATCCCAATCTGAAACGATGAAATGAGGTACCCCATGAAGCCGTACAAGCTCACGGTTATACAACTTACCAAGAAAATCAACACCGATGGTCTCCCTGATCAGAAGAAAGTGAGCTACCTCTGTTAGTCTGTCCATAACAACCCACATGACATCATTGCCTTGAGTTGACCTCGATAACCCGGTCACAAAATCCATCATGACATCATCCCATTTCGACTCCAATATGGATAACTATTGTAACAGTCTATCTAGCCTCCGATTCTCTGCCTTCACATGCTGAATGGTGGAACATCTCGCAACAGAACCAGCCACTTCACGTTTCATACCTGACCACCAATACTGACTCCTCAAGTCGGGGTACATTTTGGTATCTCCAGGATGCACTACCCAAGCTGAATCATGAAACTCCCACATCATCTCCTCGTGTATATCCCCTGAAACCCACAGTCATCCATGGATACGCAGTACCTTATCATTTCCAATCATCCACCTAGAAAGAGGGTCCTCACTTGCCACCAACTACCGTAGAACTAGGCCTTCTGAATACGAAAATTGTCTCATCCTCACCCTATCTAGGAGGGTAGAAGACAATACTATGGAAAAAAGATAGGTTTTACCTTATCTATTGTGCACTTCCAGACGGATCTCATAGAATAAATCCATATGCTTCCCTTTATAACTGGCCTCATAAACTTCCCATATCTGATTATTTTTTCTCAGTGAATCAGCAACTGCATTACCCTAATCAAGTGTATAGGCAAGCTCACAGTCGAAGGACTAAAGGTATTCGACCCACCATCACTGTCTCAAATTTATGTCACGCTGGTTAAAGATATACATGAGACTTTTATGGTCCGTAAACACTAGAAAATGTTCTCCCATGAGATAATGTATCCAACATCGCAACACATGAATTATTACAGCCAACTAGAGGCCATGTGTCGGGTAATTACTCTAATATGGCCTCAATTGTCGAGACACGTATGCAACAAACTGATCGACATACATCAACACTGCACCCAGCCCAATACCTGATGCATCAAAGTATACTATATAGCTCTTCCCTTTCTCTAGAAGTATCAGGACTGGTGCTGATGTAAACCTTCCCTTCATCACCTGAAAGGCTGCTTCACAAACTTCTGACCAAAGGAACATCACCCCCTTCATAGTCAAAACTTTCAACGACCCTTCTATGTGGGATAATTACTATATAAAATACATTTAGTAACTAGCCAGCCCAAAGATACTCTATATCTCAATCATGTTCTTAGGAAGATCCTAGGAAACTGCTGCTCTAAATTTTTCTAGGTCCACAGCAACTCCTACCTCTGAGATGGTATGACCGTGGATGTTTATCTGGTCCATCCAAAAGTGGCACTTTGAGAGAATAGCATATAGACGATGCAGTCTTAGTGTACTCAAAACGATCTCAAGATGGGTATCATGGTCCGGTCGAGTGTGAGAGTACACCACGGTATCGTCCATGAAGACTACCACAAATGAATCCAGATAAGGGTGTAACGCACAATTCATCAGAGCCATGAAAACCACTGGCGTGTTCATGTGTCCAAACAGCATGACGAAGTACTCGTATAGACCATATCTTCTCCAAAATGTTGTAAACGGTATGTCTGATGGTCTAATATGTAACTGATGATATCCGGATCTGATTTCAATCTTCATGAACACTCATGGTCACCAACGTTGATAAAAAAGATAACCATTCCTTGGTAAGGGATATCAGTTCTTAACCGTCAGCTGGTTCATCTTCTGATAATCCTCACAGAGTATGAGGGTATCGTCTATCTTCATTGCAAAAAGGACCATAAAACCCCTAGTAGATGTACTGGTTCCGATAAAAACCTTTTCCAACAACTCATCTAACTGACTCTTCATCTTCTGCAAATCTGGTGTGGACATCCTATAAGGATAAATGGCCGTCGATGCTGCTCCTGGCACAAGCTAAAAAGATATATCCACCTCTCGTACTGGAGGAAGACATGAAATGTCGTCCGAGAAGACATCACTGAAAGAATAAACTATAGGAGGGAAATATTAATCATAATTTCCCTAGTCATCCAGATATAAAATCAAATTTTGGGATGTCACTCTGACTTTCCCATGATGCTCGGGTCTAGCTCCTCTCACCTAGACATCCCATTCTCCCTTTTATAGAAACTCTCCACCCTCCGGTGATGTGAAACTCACCCTGCAACAATATAAATCCACAAAGGATCGAAATGTTACCAACCAGTCCATAATGAGAATGAAATCATAGCTCGTAATCTCTATGACATAGAGGTCCCATAGAAAGTGACACCCACCAACATCTAGGGGGAAATCATTTCACTAATGTACACCAGCCGTTCTAGTTCCCAATGGAGTGTTTAGCATCATGGAATTATAAGAAGAATAAACACAGATCCCAAGACTCTCTACAATGGCCACAAATATAAAAATATGTGTAGCACCCATATCGAAAACTACTGAGGAAAAAACAAAAGAAGCTAGAATAGTACCTTTGACAGTAGATGGTTCGGGATCCTGCTCATGTGGGGTTTGTTGGACTTCATATGCCTGCCCAGTGTCGATGCCCTAAGACATAGCCTGGCTACCCTAAGATGACCCGCCCTACTGCCTCTGAGATCAGGGTGTCTGGCTACCGTGGCCATGACAACCATCTCTTCTTGTATGCCCTGACATCGCACAATTTCTAGATTGGTAAAAAGATGATAGTCCTCCTCCTTCATGTAGAGTTTGCACAGAACCCCTCTCACTAGCCACTAGTAGGAACACCATGAAAAAACGTTGTATATGACCCATCTTTCAGAAAGCTCTGCACTCCACAGCATCATAGGGACGTTGAAGTTTCTTTTGCACCTCTCTACCACACTGGTAGCACACAATCTGTCCAACTAAAGTTTTTTTCTGACTAGTACCACCACCATGAGAGAAGTCTATCCGTCTCTTCCACTTGCCAGTATAAATAGTACCCGAAACAGGTGTCGAATGCCCCTGGCCCACACCACTAGCTTCCCGCATGTTCTGCTCTTTAATTAGCTCCTGATTCACAATAACATGCACTGTAGGAAACCTGAAAACATTCTCCAATGCTCGGATGTCACAGCGAAGACCATGCACAAAGCGTCTAGCCCTCAACGCCTCATAACCCTCCAGAACGGGTGAGAAATGATAAAACACAGTGAAGCAAGCAGAATAATCAATCATTGACATGGTGCTCTGCTAAAAATTCATGAACTCTCGAGCTCGATCTTCCATCAGCATCTCTAGGAAGAATAATCCATTGAATGTTGCATGTAAATCATCCCACGCCATTTCTCGTTGATGCTCGTATTTGGTGGTAACAACCCACCACCTTTTGGGGGAATCAGGATACATATTTTTAGTGAGCCTGATCCACCGCCCAGGAGGCATCTTTAGATGCTCTAATATCATATGCATCGAATCTAGCCCTGAATCTATAGCTTTTGGTTCGTCATCCCTTGAAAACGTTGGCGGATGCTGCTACTGGAAGATTCGTGTCAGCTCTGCCAAAGATGTGGCAATCGGAGGTGCTCTGTAGAAGGTCTGTATGATCTGCATGAAGCCTTCACGAAACTGTGCATCCACACCTGTGTCTGGTATAACAGTTGGCACCGCATCTGGCACTGCTATATGTTCCACTAGTAGGCCATTGACCACCATCTCCAGAGTATAATTGTTGCAGCTCTCTTAGAGAACAACCGGTGGTCGTCTTGGTGGAATGACTATACAAGGTCAAATCACACCTTAGATCAAAATTTTTCCAAGACTGAAAACTAGGAGACCATGAAAGGAACAGGAGAAGAAAAGCATTCAATATTTACAAAACCGGATTACAAGGCATGTATAAATAATACCCAGTGTGTTTTCATAGGCCATCCACATGGTCTTGTACTCTAGTTAAACTGGTCGTGTAACACCCCAAACACATGGCATGTCTTCTGAATACACGGTGTGAACATGAATCCTCCTTCCATCCCTGAGTCCTTCTGCACGGCTATGACACACTTCTCTTCAAAAACAAAACCTCACAACATGTCCCACAGGAACACGATGTGTACTTGACAGGATTTCACCGGCCCATGTTGTTCATCACACGTCCTGTGTACCCAGGTCACACTACACAGTGTGTTCCGAAAAGGACACGTCGTTTTCAATGAATCCCCAAGCTGACCCATGTTGCTCACTACATGGTCGGCTACACAGCTGACACTACACGCGATGTTCCAGGTGGAAATGATGTGTACTACGAATGATAACACTGACCCTTGTTGTTCGTGACATGGTGGAGTACCTGGGTCAAACTACACGGCATGTTCAAGGTAGACACGACTTGCATGTCTTAAGGTTTCCTCCGTCCGTGTTGTTAGTTACATGGGTGGACACCAGGCCAACCCTACACGGGGTGTAAAACTTATACATGACGTGTTTCCCCAAGACATTCCCTACCCCTTGTCCCATACCACACAGCCTATGACATGGGAAGCGACTACACGACGTGTACCGAGGGTACGCGATGTGTACTAATTTTTTTTTTCATTTCATCCCAATTAGAAGAACAAACGATGTGTGTCTATAGAACTACTTGGCATGTGTGCTTGGGTTTCTGGATAGTAAGCCTCAAAAACTACTCTAGACCTAGAAAAACATAGAACAAACACCTAAGTGCCAAATTCCGATCCATGAGGACTCATACTCCCTGCGAATCAAATCTTGGAAACATACACATGTTATAACCAGGAAAACACGTTAATGATCCACCAAATTCCTGTCATTGAGTGCCCATACTCCTCAAGAACCAATGTTTGGAGTTCAGTATATCAAAAACCTCACACAATAATACCCTATCAAATAGAAGGTATTTATCAATGCAACTATCACAACAACATGCTTTTCTAACACAACAACTATTACAACAACATGTAATTATTAATGCACATACATTGCATGGAAATAATGCAAGACATGTGATTTCTAGCTTGTGCATAAATAATGCAGGGGATGGAATACCCTCATCTAATTGTGTTACAGCTAAATATAACACATGTATAACTTATAACAAAAAACACCAAAAATTGTGTCACCCAACGGTGAAAATCAAATCAATTGGAAAATTTGACTAATCAGAATAATTGAAAGAAACGAGGTAGACTGGCTTTTCCATGTACATGGGTTAGCTACTCCCAGGAGAAGCTTATTACCAACTACCATTTCTGTCTAATCCCCGACTAATGCTCCAAATAGTATGTTAATGAAAATAACCTCCTTTGATACCACTTTGTAACATCCCGGATCCATAAGCCACTCAATGGGTGCCCCGAACCCGGTCGGTTACATGACCTTAGGCAGATTTCCCCAAACGCCAGAGGCTGCCGACTAGTAGTGAGGGCCCAATTCTGATAGTGGGGAAACTGTGCCCTCATTTGTCAAAGTGTAGCACAGTGGAAAAGATAAATTATATACAATAGAAGAAGAAGAAAACAATATACAACTGAAATGGACAAATGAAGAAAAAGGGAACCAGAATATATATATAAATATAAATATGCAACATGTATCTAATTCTTTGAATGTATCCATAACATGATACACTACAATATGATACAATACCACTCAAAGTAGAAGGGACATCCAAACATAACAAGTAGAGTAAACAGAATGCAGCAGCATCACAAGCATAAGCTCGGTCTCATGCTCTCATAATCCTCTGCTAAAATCTTATACATGTATCGGTACTCATGCCACTATCCACACCTGCAGCAATATAGTCTGTTTAGGTTGAATTCATGACCAAAACAGGGTGTGAGAAGTGAATCTCAGTATTCACCCACCAAAGACCTGTGCCCAACTGTCAGTGAAAATATGCAATAATTGTTTGTAAAAGTAAATGCAGTAAACTATTATGTACTCAAAAGTAACTATCACTACCAGTTTCATTGCCATTTGAATTATGACTTATCACTTCCAAGATTGTGCTTCGGCTTAGCTGGTACAACATAGAAAACCATACCAATGAATATTCTAAATAGTTGTGTCCTCATACATATTATCATTACCCTCACATAACAGAATCCAATACCCGCAGGTGATTGCCATCAGGCATAACGACCATTGCCCTCAGGAATATGTGATATTGCAATCAGTAACGGAGACTACTACCCATAGGCATAAACAAAGGTTACACTCAAGCTAACCAAACACCACCCTCAGGCTAAGAAAACAATGCCCTCAGGATAATAGAACATTTCCCTCTGGCTAAAGAAACTGGGCTGAGCCCAAAGCATAAATAGTAATTTATATGAACATTCTTTCAAGAAAATTCATTCACAATATAATCATGGAACACCCACAGGAATCCTGGACAAATGGCTAAACAGTGGAACAAACCCCTAGTGTTGTCCTGGATCTAAGAAGTGATCCCAAACATAAGTTTAATATTATAATTCAATTATATTTGCAAATCTAGATATCCATTCAGCAAAGGCCTTAGCTGTACAACAACCCAACCATGGGTGCGTATCACAATTGAACAGAATTTCAACACAATAGATGAAAGGAACCTCAGGCCACATGCCTCGATCATCTCGGAATGTTCTATGTGAAAGATGCCTCCCTAATCATCCAATAATGAAGTAGATCTTGGATAAACGTTCACTCATTCAAACTTGAATAACATTCTCTTGTGAATGAATTGGTATGATCAGTGCAAGGAGAGGGGAGGGCCTACTCGTATGGTCCCAACATGATCGAAGAAGGCAGAATCAGATTCTCGGTGTGTGATCAGATGATCATCCAATGTTCGGCAGTCCTTCCAAGCTCCAAAAATGAACTCAAAGCCTCTTCTTCAAAAGAGGAGTCTACTGCCCATTTTATGTTAAAAACAACTACACGAAGTGTACTCTCAAGTACAAGGAGTGTACTTTTCATTTTTTAAACTGTTTCTCTGGAGGCTTCATTCCATCATGGAAATGTTCATCCGTCGAAATGAGTACATGAAAATTATATATAATTACACGGCATATACGGTCGCTCCGCTGGAGGCTGACTCCACTACCTTACTGTTCACCTACCGACTGATTACAAGGTGTGTGAATACCTAGTACACGACATGTAGTTAGTGTTTACATCATTCATCACTAACAGGTCTACACGCCCTATGTACACATCCCACACAACCTAAGTACATAGCGTGTGGAAAAGTAGACGACATGTACCCACAAAATTTGTAATTTTTTCCAATTTTCCTTATTTTCATAAAAACACATTAGGAAAAAAGAAAAGATGAAACCCATACCTCATGAATAAGAACCAGATTCTTAAAAACTTACCCATATAGAAATTCATCCCCGAATTTTCCTTCCAAGGGTGGCGAAGAAAAAGATATGGAAAACTCTGGCCACTAAGCATGTACATCGATCTCCTCCTCCCAGAATTTGTCTTGCACTCGGCCATGCTGCCATAGCACCCATATGATAGGATCTGATCAGCCACGAAGAACATTTGTGCTCCTATCAAGAATATGAATCAGATACTCCTCAAAATATGCATCGGCTAGAAGCTCAACCTCCTCAGGTTGAAAGACGTGAGATGGGTCCGAATGCTAACGACGTAGCTGAGATACATGGAAGACATCGTGCATGCCCGATACCTCTGTGGTAACTGCAACCTATAGGCATCCGACCAAACTCTCTCTAGAATCTCAAATGACCTGACATACCATGGTTAATGTTTACCATGTCTCCTAATCCGCTTGTGTACAAGACTCTATGAAATACACAAGAAAATATGATCCCCGAACATGAACTCAAAAGGTCATCTTCAGCCATCATCATACGACTTCATACGAGACAACGCAGTAGCCAACCACTTCTGCATCAACTGGACCTTCTCTAAAATCTCCATCATGAGACTTGGTCCCCGTAAAGCAGCCTTACTTGCCTCCATCCAACACAAAGGTGATTGATATTTCCTACAATATAATGCCTTTTAAGGTGCTATCTCAAAAGTTTCCAAAAAAAACTATTATTGATGGAATAATCAACAAGCGGAATATTCTTCTCCCAAGAGCCCCAAAATTATAAGACACATGCACACAACATGTCCTCTAGCACATGTATCGTACACTCTGACTGGCCATTAGTCTAAGGGTGGTAAGGTGTGCTCAGCAACACCTATGTACCCAGTTCCCTCTGAAAACTCTACCAGAAACGGGATGTAAAGCAGGTGTCCCTATCTGAAGTTATGGAAGGTGGGAACCCAGGAAGACATATAGCCTCACGGATATACAACATCTAGAGATCATCAACACCGAAGGTCTCCATGATCAGAAAAATGTGAGCTACCTTTGTGAGTCTGTCCAAAACAACCCACACAACATCATTGCCTTGAGGTGACCTCGGCAACCCGGTCACGAAATCCATCCCAACATCGTCCCATTTACACTCTGGAATGGGTAACTACTTTAACAGTCTAGCTGGCCAATGATGCTCCGCCTTCACCTATAGATAGGTTGAAAATCTCGCAAAAAAAACTAGCAACTTCCCGTTTCGTACTCGGCCCCCAATACTAACATCTAAAGTCAGGGTACATTTTAGGTTACTTTGAGATGCATTTCCCAAGCTGAAACCTGAAACTACCACATCATCTCGTCGTGTATATCCCTTGGAACCCACACTTGTCCATGAATACACAATACCTTATCATTGCCTATCGTCCACCAAGTAGTAGGATCCTCACTTTCCACCGACTCTCATAGAATTATTCCTTCTGAATCCAATATATGTCTCACACTCAATCTATCCAGGAGGGTAGAAGTCACAACTAAGGACGATTGATAGGTTTTCTCTTGACTATCGTGCTCTTCCCAATGCATCTCAGAGAACAAATCCATAAGCTGCCACTATCAACTGGCCTCATGAACTGCCTGTATCTAAGTCTTTCTGATCAGTGCATCTGCAACTATTTTACCCTTACCAGGTGTATAGGCAAGCTCAAAGTTGAAGGACTGATGGTATTCGACCCACCCTCGCTGTAAAATTTTGGTCACGCTGGGTAAAGAAATACTTGAGACTTTTTTGGTCTCTAAACTCGACAAAATTTTCTCCAATGAGGTAATGTCTCCAACAACACAACACATGAACAACTGCAGCCAAATCGAGGTCATTCGTTGGGTAATTCCTCTGATGTGGCCTCAGCTATCAAGAAACGTATGCAACAGCTCGATTTCCCTGCATAAACACTGCTCCCAGCCCAATACCTGATGCATCACAGTAAACTGTATAGCTCTTCCCATGCTCAGGATGTATCAGGACTAGTGCTAATGTCAAACTTACCTTCATCTCTTGGATGGCTATCTCACAAGCTTCTGTCCAAAGGCACATCACACACTTCTTAGTCAAACCTATCAACAGTGCTACTAAGGGGGATAAGTTCTATATAAAAAGAATGTATTAAACCATCCAGCCACAAGAAACTCTGTATCTCAAACACATTCTTAGGATGCTCCTATAAAACTACTAGTCGCACTTTATCTAGGTCCACTAAAACTCCTGCCTCTGAGATGGTATGACCAAGGAAGTGAATTTGGTCCATCCAAATGTGGCACTTTGAAAGCTCAACATATAGCTGATGCTCTCTCAGTGTACTCAAAAGGATCTCAAGATGGGTAGCACAGTCGTTTAGAGTGTGAGATTACACCATGATATAGTCCATGAAGACTACTACAAAAGAATCCAGATAATGGTGTAACACGCGATTCATCAAAGCCATAAAAAAGTCAAGAATGATCTTAAGTATGAACGGAATGACCAAGTTCTCGTATAACCCATATCTGATCTGAAAAGATGTAAGTGATATGTCTGATGGTCTATCACGTAAGTGATAGTATTTAGATCTCATGTCAATCTTCGAAAACACTCGTTCTCCCCAAAGCTGATCAAAAATATCATCAGTACTTGGTAAGGGATATTTGTTCTTAACTGTCATCTGGATCAACTTCTGATAATCCACACAGAGTCTAAGGGTACCATTCACCTTCTTCTCAAAATGGACTGAAAAAACCCAAGGAGAAGTTCTGGGTTAGATAAAACCCTTTTCCAGCAACTCCTCTAACTACCTCTTGAGCTCCTGCAACTCAGGTGGGTCCATTTTATATAGATAAATGAACACCCGTGTCGCTCCTGGCACAAGATCAAATGATAAAACCACCTCTCTCTCTGGAAGAAGACTAAAAATGTCATCTGGGAAGAAATCCCTGAAATGACCAACTACAGGAGGGAAATATTTCTGAAAAGTTCCCTGGACATCCAGATATAAACTCACAATCTGGGTTGTCACTCCACCTCACCCATGATGGTCATCATACAAACTCTTCTCCGTCTAGTGACGTGAAACCCACCCTGCGATGATAAAAATCCATAAAGTATTGATAGGGTACCAACCAGTCCGTCCTGAGAATAACATCATATCTCATCATCTCTAAGACATAGAGGTCCCATAGAAAGTGACACCCACCAACCTATAGGGGGTACTCCTAGAACAGACACAGATGATCCGTTCTAGTTCCCAACACCCTGTCTAGCATCATGATATCAGAAGAAAAAGAAAAACAAATCCCAAGGCTCTCCACAATGGCCACAAATATAAAAATATGTGTAGCATTTGCATAAAAAAGAACTGATGATAAAACAGAAGAAACTAGAATTTTAACTCTGGCAGTAGAAGGTCTGGGATCCTGCTCGTATTGGGTCTGTTACACTACATATACCTGCCCAGTGTCGTGGCCCAATGACATAGCCGGGGTACCCTTAGATGACCCACCCTACTGCCTCTGAGATCATAGTGTCAGGCTACCATGGAAACGCCCACCATATCTACCTAAACGCCTTGACATATCCCAATTTACAGACGGGTATTACACTGATGTTCATGATCCCACGCGTGGAGTTTTTATATAACCCATCTCACTAGCCACTGGTAGGAATGCCCTGCTGAAATGTTCTAGATGACCCATCTTGCCACAAGCTCGGCACTCCACTGGGTCACGGGGGCACTATGGTCTCTTGTACCCCTCTCTACAACACAGGCAACAAATGACCTGGCCACATGAAGTAAGTTTCTGACTAGTACTACCACCGTGTGAGATGTCCATCTATATCTTCCTATTGTTGGTATAAAAAGTAGCCAAAACTGGTGTCGAACCTCCCTAGCCCACACCACAAGCTTCCCGTAGGTTCCTCTAAGTAATTAGTCCCAAAATATATCACACTATAGGTAACCTGAAAACATTCACCAGTGCTCAGATGCCACTTCGAAGACCATCCTCAAAGAGTCTATCCCTCATCACATCAACACCCACCAGAACTTGTGGAAAACACTGAAGCTAGATGAGGCGAGCAGAATAAACCATCACTAACATGGAACCCTACTACAGAATCATGAACAATCGAGCTCAATCTGCCCGAAGCATCTTCGGGAAGAATAAGTCATATAATGCTACCTTAAAATATTCCCACACCATGTCTCAATGATGCTCAGATTGGGTGGTAACATCCCACCACCTCTTGGGGGAATCACACAACATGTATATTGTGAGCTTGACCCTCCACCCAAGAGGCGTCTCCAGATGCTCGAATATCGTATGCATCAAAACCATCCATGACTCTGTAGCCTGCGGTCCGCAATCCCCATGAAATGTAGGTGGATGTTGCTGCTGGGAGATACATGTCATCTTTTCCATATATGTGGCAACACTACTGGAAAAATAGCCTATACCCATGGTTCAAAACTGTTGGATGGAACGATGTCAGTATAGGTCCCCAAACTATACCCACAGGTTTCCAAAACCGTGGGTATTGGTGTTCTTCCACTGTGTCAACGAAACATACCCAATTGCCACAGTGTCAAAGGCTGTTCTCCACGGTTTCAAAACCATGGGTATAGGTACTAAAATAATACGGCTGGCAGGTTTCAAACCTCAACCTCTCCGCTATAGACGAAGCACAAAACCACTACCCAAACACCGATTTTATGTATATATATTTATATTTAGTTAGATATAGTTATATAAACCGTGGTTATAGAGGGAAGTACCATGGGTATAGGACTCCTGCCAAAAAAAATTCCTTCTCATGGAATAAAAATTTCCCATGCACACACAGGAAACCTATACCCATGATTTTTCATAACTGTGGGAATAGGTAATTTATCCCAGACCTATCTCCATAGTTTTCCCCAAAACTGTGTGGATAAGCACCCCTATACCCACAGTTTTGGAAAAACATGCGTATAGGTTAATTTTTAGTACCTATCCCAACAGTGTAGGAAAATCGTGGGTATAGGTCTTCAAAATTAACCTATTCCCATGGTTTTAAAAAACTGTGGGTATAGGGGTACCTATCCCCATTGTTTTGGGTAAATATGTGGGGATAGGTCCAATTTCCAGTAGTGCAACTGGTGGTGCTCACTAGAAGGTAAGCAGGAACCACATGATGCCTTCACAGAACTGTGCATCTGTGCCTGTGTCCTATATAACTGTTGGCACCACATCTGTCACTACTAGAGGTTCCACTAGTAGCCCATGGACCACCATCTCAGGAGTATAATCATTGCCACTTTCCCGGTGAATAACTGGTGGTCGTCTCAGTGGAATGAATCTACAAATTCAAAGGACACCTTATATCAAAATTTATCCAAGACTGAAAAATTGGAGACCAAGAAGGGAATAGGGGAAGGGAATCCTTCATGATTTACAAAACACGAATACACGGCGTGTATAAATACTACATGGCGTGTTATCGCAGGCCATCCACATGTACATGTAAACAAACTATAGTGGTCGTGTAACACCCCAATCGCACAGCGTGTCTTCTAAATACATGGTGTGTACAGGAATACCCCTTCCCTTCATGAGTCCTTCTACATGGATAAGCCACATGGTTGTTCTAAAACAATACTACATGATGTGTCCCACAGTCACATGTTGTGTACTTGACAGGATTTCACCGGCCCGTGTTGTTCATCACATGGTATGTGTACCCAGGTCACACTACAAGGCGTCTTCCAAAAAGGAAATTGTGTGTTCAAAGAATCCCCAGATAGACCTATGTTGTTCACTACTTGGCCGCCTACACGGCTGACACTACATTGCATGTTCGAGGCAGACACATCAAGTACTAGGTAATATAACACCGACCTATGTTGTTCGTGACATGACTAGGTATGTGGGTCAGACTACACGGTGTGTTCAAGTTAGACACGACGTTTATGTCTTAAGGCTTCCTCCATCCATGTTGTTAGTTACACAGGCAGACACTGGTCAACACTCCACGACATGTACTACTTGTACATGGCGTGTTTCCCCAATCCATTCCCGACCCCGTGTCCCTGCCCACATGGCCTATGAAACAGGAAGATACTTCATGGCATATACTTAAAAAGTTTTCATTTCGTCCGGAACAAAAGAACACATGGCATGTGTCCATAGAACTACACAGCATGTATACTGGTTTTTCCGGACAGTAATCCTCATAAACTACTCCAGAACCCAGAAAAACACAGAACAAAAACCTAAGTTCTAAATTATGATCCGTGAGGTCCCATACTCCCCATGAATCAAAGCATGGAATCTTACACTTGTTATAATAAGGAAAACACATTAATGATCCACAAAATTCCTATCATTAAGGGCCCATACACCTCAAGAACCAGAGTTTGGAGTTCATTATATCAACAACCTCACACAATAATACCCTACCAAATAGCGTGTATTTATCAAAGCTGTAACGACCCAAAGTTTCATTAATGGAATATCCCTCTTGATCCAGTTAAATGTACCTTTATGAAAAATCTCTTTATAAGATTTCAACTTCTTTGGTTTTACGTTAAGAAGTGTGACCATTGTTAATATAGTCGTTGAACAGTGATCACATGATTAGTATAAATATAAGGCATTAACGAACCCAATTTTACTCAGACAAAGGAAGCGATGGCCTCATCCAGTAAAAAATTCCCCATATGAAGCACATTTGCCGGAGCTCGGAAAAGAGGTAGCATCTTTGGGCTTCACCCTTGACGAAGCCCAAGATAAGCTTCATTATGTCCAGCTCGAACGGGACCCTCTACGGGAAAAGTGGAAGTTGATTGAGATCACCACTCGAGCGATGTTATCCGAGCCTCCCCTAGAGTCTGTCACCATCGCACACCTTACCCTTAGGTCTTATGCGACTGTTTTCAGGGGTTATGTAACAAATAAGTAGTACTGTGTTCATGTACATTATTTTTTTTGTATATAATAATGAATATAACTTCTAGTCATTTTTGATACATTGTAAATAGTTTTTAAAGCACAAAAGGTGTTTTTAGTTATTATTTAATTAAGAAATATATTTTATTAAAATATGGTATTTTTGAAATAATAATATTTTAATCAAATAATAATATGATTATTATTTTAATTTTTATTAAATATAAATGATCTTATAATTTTATAAATGCAATTAAAATTTTATATTAATGTTTGAAAGCCATTTCTGTCAAAACCTGTGAATTTTCGATAAATGTTGGTTTTTGTTTTAAAAGTAAAAATTAGCATACATAGAAATTTTTTAGATAAAATAAATGTCATTTCTGGAATCAAGACATCAAAATTATCCAACGGTGAATTTTTCATAATTTTCAGAGACAGTAAAATTTTTGGGTAAAAATTAAATACCATTTAATTATATAATGTTTTTTATGACATCATAATGACCCAATGGTGATGTAATAAAATACCATAATCATTATGTTCGGACAATATATGTTTTATCATTAAAATAATGAGGTTTTGGGTTAGTTTAACTTACTTTTCAAAGCATTAATGAACCCCTTAAGACATATTAAACACTTTGCCTTTTTAAATTAATTTCCATGGGAGTGTGACTCACCTCCACATAAGAAAGCCTAATATTTTAATAAGTTCAGACTTGGTCCTTGTAAAATATTTTTTTTCCTATTTCCTTTTCCAGAAACCATGGGCAATAACCATGGGATGGTTTGTGGTTTGGATTATTTTAATATAAGGGGTCCCAAAGCTAAATAATAAAGAATTCTCTCACCATTCCTATATAAACCCACCCAAGTTCCACTTAATCTTCACTAAAATCCCTTGGAGTTAGTCCAACCTCTACCATACTCTCTCTAGAATCCTCCCAAGGTGCCCCATGCTCCCAAGAAGCCTCTCACAAGCCTCTCTCTAGCCTTTGGAATCACACACCCAAGTAAATGTTTTTTCTTCCTTTCTCATTTTTGTCAATTTTATTTAAGTTGTATTTCACTTTTAATTTCAATTAAGAATGTTGGGATATGGTTTCTCACCTCCCCTATACTGCCCTCTTATTGTTTGAATGATGGGAGACCCCTTTATCTCTCATTAAATTCCTCCCATGTACACCCGTTACTATGCCAAAATTCCGAAATGAACTTCTCTCTCTTCTTTTACATTCAAGCAATACTTTTGTATCATGGATCTAAATTACTTTTCAATTGTTGGGAAATCTATCTTTATGACCACCTTACTTTCCATTACATGTAAATATGATGAGTAACCCCTTTCTCTCTCATCAACCATTTTTATTAATTCTTATGTCTCACCGTTACGCTGCCGAAATCGCACCGATTTGCTTAGCCAATGCCATTGTGTAGTGAATACCATGCTCATTTCTCCATCAAGGGTATTCACCATTATTAACATTTACTTATTGTTTATAATGTTTCATGTATGAATTCCACATTTCTTTATCATAGAATAAATGATTATGTTTTATAAATCCATGTTTTATGATCCATGTGGCACACTTATGCATGAAATGAAATGTTTAAGAAGGGTGAACCTGTAAAGCGCTCCAATGAATTGGGTAAAGTATAATATCATGATACGTCAAGTGAAATGAGTGTTGAATCATTAAAATTCAAGTGAAATGAGGGTTTACTCGTGCTTCATGTGCAATGACAGTTTACTCATGCTTCATGTGCAATGAGCCACGACTCATGCTAATTCAATGTTAAGTGTTGTTTCCACATTTCCGTGTTAGGATTATCATGCTTGATCATTCCTTTATGTTCATGTTTCTATTATTCTATATTGACATGCCTATTTCCTAACATGTATTGTACTCCTCATGTTATTCCATTTGTACTCCCTTATTGGGCTTTATAGCTCACCACTTTCTTATGCATGTCCTCAGGTTATCCCATTCAATGCTATGTACGAGGGAATGTAGTGGTCATGTAAATGAAGTTTTCAATAAAGATGTTGTATTTCATGTTTTAAGTTTTTATGTAATGATCCTATGCCCCAAAGACACTAAACCTCTCGATATTTTTTGTTGTATCAAGGGATGTTTTATATAATAAAGCATGTTTAAGTTGTAATAAAAAGCCGGGTTTTCATAGTTGGTATCAGAGGATAGGTTTAGTTGTTTTTGGGATTAGGAAACCCTAGTAAAGCCTTGGATTCAAGACTATGTATAATAAAAACATCCCTAAGTTATGGTAAATACTATGTAAGTGGTTTATCAAATAAATACATCCCTGTCTGGATACGAGCAGGTAGAGGTGGCTCTAGCACATATGTATCATAGGGGTAAAACCCGAAAACACCGATTTGAGCTAGACTTGAACTCAACTGGTGCAAGAAAATGGGTCTTTCTGCACTCTTGGTTACGACACTCTCGGGGGATATGTTTTGATAAATTCACAATCTATGTATTAAGACTTATTAAGGGAAAAATTCCCCTAAGAATATATGTTAGAAAGTAGATCATGTAAAGCCTAGATTGAATCCTATAGACTCATGAGTTAAATAGAATAAAGTTTATTTATAAGTCATCAACTTTTGTCTTTGGATTACCCTTTATGTATTACCATTAACTTTCTTTTTATTCCAGCCAATAGCTGGTAATAGGAGGACTTGGGATAACAACCGTTGTGAAGATCAGTGTGATGATTGTACTAATGAGGTGCCCAATCCAATGGGAGCGGGAATCATGAACTTTGTCACGCTTCTCTCTCAGCTAACTCAAGTTTTGAATAGAATCACGGGTTAAGAGGAACGTCCATACCCCCCTAAGAAAGAACACATCACTATCGAGAGCTTCATGAGACAAAGGCCTCCTACATTTAGTGGATCATCTGATCCCATGATCATTGAACAATGGATAAACTCCACTGAAAAGATATTCTCCATCCTCCAATGTTATGAACAAGAGAAGGTTCTCCTGGCGGCTTATCGTATGGAGGGTGAAGCTGATAAATGGTGGACATTGATCAAAAATACAAAGCCTGAGGAGGAGATCGAGGCTTTGGGATGGAAGGAATTCCGGAAGATGTTTTTTGATAAATATTTTCCACGCACCCTCTGTCTTAAGATGGAAAGGGACTTCCTTTCCCTCAAGAAAAAATATGAAGAATATGTGGGAGCGTACGAGGAAAACTTCACAAGGCTTGCACGATACGCTCCCGGCTTCTTCGTTACCCCCGAATGCAAGGTTGACCGCTTCATTGGTGGGATGATTCCTAGCTTGTCGAAAGCATTAGCGTTCTGTGACTTCGACAGCTATGAGGAAATTGTCTGATGTGCCTTCAACGTCGAAATGGATATCGGAGAATCACAGGGGTATCATGGGGAAAAGAATCGTAAGGTGGACTTCAATGCTGGTGTTTCGATGGATAAATCCAACGACGCTAAGAAGTTCCAGCACCCCACTTGCCAAATGTGCGGAAAGAAGAACTCTGGAAATTTCCTTTAAGGGGACGAGAAAATGCTTTAGGTGTGGAAGAGAATGGCACCTAGCTATTAACTGTCAGCAAGAAGGACATGTGGTTGCGACAGAGGTGAGGAATGCTATGTTCGAACCTCAACGCGTTGTTCAATGCTATAAATGCAAAGAACCGGGTCATTTTGCAAATCAGTGCACAAATTCATGGGTTATTGGAGGCAACCAACATCCTCCAAGACAGCAAGTAAGAGCTTTTTTCCATCACTTATGCCGAATTGAACCCTGAAAACGAAGTGGTGACAGGTACGCTAGTTATTAATTCAATAATAGAGAACGTACTTTTTGATTCAGGTTCTACGCATTCTTTTATATCTCAAAATTTTAGTAGAACAATCCCAGCACCACCACAAATCATGGAAGATAAGATGTCGGTGAGTACGGAAAATGGGGAAATCATTGCATCCCATGAATATAAGTCCTCCCATGTTATAATCTGTTGATTGAATTTCCCGATGAACCTCGTCATACTCCCTTTGGTGTAATTTGATGCAATTATTGGCATGGATTGTATTTCCTTATATAGAGCCAACATAAATTGCTGGGAGAGGTAAATCACACTCCATATGGAGAATCGTCCCCCGATTCTTTACAACAGTTAGGAGGAAGATGAATCTCCTTTAGCTCCATCATCTCATGCTTGGATATTACTGCCCTTTGAGCAAGTGTATCTGGCTCAAATGATTGTGTCCAAAGAAGAAACCATCCTTGAAGAAATTCCCATAGTGGGGGAATTCGCAGAAGTGTTTCCTGAGGAACTTCCTGGTCTTCCTCCAAGAGGAGATTTTGAGTTCTCAATTAAACTTATACATGGTGCACTACCAATATCCAAGACTCCATATAGAATGGATGTTGTTGAGCTTGAAGAGATGAAGAAACAACTACAGGAGAACCTGGATAAAGGGTGTATATGCCCAAGTGCTTCAACAAGGGGTGCACCAGTCCACTTCGTCAAGAAGAAGGATGGGTCAATGTGGCTTTGGATCGACTATCGTGAACTTAACAAAATCAAAATAAAGAACAAGTATCCACTCCCATGAATTGATGACTTGATAGATCAGTTGTGTGGAGCACAATACTTCTCCATGGTGGACTTGCAGTCGGGATATTATCAAGTAAGGGTAAAGAAGGAAGATATCCCCAAGAATGCTTTTCGTACAAGGTACATGCACTATGAATTCATAGTAATGCCTTTCAGACTCACCAATGCTGCAACGATATTCATGGACTTGATGAATAGAGTCTTTAGAGATTACCTTTATAAATTTGTGGTAGTCTATATAGATGATATTCTAATATACTCCAAAACCAAGGAGGACCATGAGGAGTATTTAAGAACTGTACTAGAGACTATTCGCAAGGAGAAGCTCTAAGAAAAGTACAGAAAGTGTGAGTTCTGGTTGAAGGAAGTCTCATTCTTGGGCCATATCATCACAAGAAATGTGATATCTATGGATACCTCCAAAACAGGTTCAATTGAAGGATGGTCGAGGCCAACATCGGTAATGGATATCCGTAGATTCTTGGGGTTAGTTGGATATTATCGACGATTTGTGAGAAATTTCTCACGATTGAACAACCCTCTTACCAAGCTAACTCGAAAGGGAGTAAATTTTTCTTGGAGTGATTAATGTGATGAAATCTTCAAGGAGTTGAAAAGGAGGCTTATCACTGCGCCCATGCTCACTTTACCCACAAGTAGGGAACTTTTTTGTGGTATTCAGTGATTCCTCAATGAAGGGCTTAGGCTGTGTGCTGATGCAGAATGATGAAGTGATATCATATGCCTCAAGGCAGTTGAGAATCCATGAGTGAAACTATCCAATGCATGATCTGGAGTTGGCGCCGGTGATCTTTGCCTTGAAAATCTGGCGGCATTATCTCTTTGGACAGAAATGTGAGATATATACTGACCACAAGAGTCTTAAATATATATTCACACAGAGAGAGATTAATATGCTCCAGAGAAGATGGATAGAACTCATCAAGGATTATGACTATTCAATACATTACCACCTTGAGAAAGCGAACAAGGTGGCGGATGACCTAAGTAGAAAGGATCCAGCAATTCTATCAATGATGAGAATTGAGAAGGATCCAATCTTCTTAGAATTAATGAAGATGGATGTGAAAATCATAAAAAAGGGAACATCATCAATCCTCTCACAAATAATTTCTCAACCATCTCTTTTGGAAAGGATAATGGATGCTCAAAAGGATGATGTGGTAATTCAAGAAAAAGTGGAAGTTATCAAAAAGGTGAAATCCTCGGAGATTAATGTTAATGAAAAAGGAATTTTACAGTTTGGGAGAAGACTATGTGTTCCATCATGTCTGGAGCCGAAGAAGGAACTTTTGGATGATGCACATAGTTCAAATTTCTCTATTCACCCAGGGAGCACAGTGATGTACTGAGATCACCGAGAAAACTTTTGGTGGGATAATATGAATAAGGAGATCACTGAATATACATCATAGTGCCTAGTGTTTTAGCAAGTGATGGAAGAGAGGCATAAGTCTAAGGGGATGATGCAACCATTGCCCATACCAGAATTGAAATGGGAGAACATCACCATGGACTTTGTCCTCGGACATCTGAGGACATCTAAAGGAAACAATGCAATCTGGGTTGTTGTGGATCGTCTTACAAAGACTACACACTTCATTGCTATTCGAGAGGATTTCTCATTGGATCAACTGGAACATATATATATTAGGGAAGTGGTAAGGATGCATGGAGTACAACTATCTATTGTGTTTGACGGTGATCCAATATTCACCTCTATGTCTTGGAAGAGTCTTCAACATGCTCTGAATACTGAACTGAACATCATTACGGCCTATCATACTCAAACTGATGGCCAATCCGAGCAGACTATCCAAACACATGAGGATATGTTGAGAGCATGCTGAATGGAATTTAAAGGATGATGGGATCAGCATCTTTCTCTGGTTGAGTTCTCTTATAATAACAGTTTCCACATGATCATCTAAATGGAACCCTATGAAGCCCTTTATGGGAAAAGGTGCAGAATGCCGACATGTTGGGATGAGGTCAGTGAAAGTAATCTTCTTGGACAAAAAATGGTCGAGGAAATGTTAGAGAAGGTGAAAACTATTCAGCATCATATCAAGGCAGCCCAGAGTTGACAGAAGAGTTATGCAGATGATCGTCGATGAGACCTTGAATTTAAAGTTGGAGACACGGTGTTTCTACGCATATCTCCGTGGAAGAAGGTCATGAGGTATGGAAAGAAAGGGAAGTTACGACCAAGGTACATCGGCCCCTTCGAGGTTCTTGATCGTGTTGGGGATGTGGCCTATCAACTAGCACTTCCACCTACTATGGTCAAGGTGCATGATGTCTTTCATGTATCCCTATTAAGGAAGTACATACCGAACCCTTCACATGTACTCTCTTCCGAGGTGTACAATTGGAAGATCATCTTTCTTATGAGGAGCAACTAGTGAAGATCTTAGATCGTAAAGAAAAGGTTCTACGAAATAAGACAATGTCCCTTGTCAAGGTGTTATGGAGAAACCACAAGTTTGAAGAAGCGACTTGGGTGTCAGAGGATATGATGTAGCTGAGTTACCCACATTTGTTTTAGTGTGAGAAAAGAAAAAATTTGAGGGTGAAATTTCTTAAGGGGGGAATATTGTAACGACCCAAAGTTTCATTAATGGAAAATCTCTCTTGATCCAGTTAAATTTATCTTTATGAAAAATCTTTTTATAAGATGTCAAATTCTTTAGTTTTATGTTAAGAATTGTGACCATTGTTAATATAGTCCTGGAATAGTGATCACATGATTAGTATAAATACAAGGTTTTAACGAACCCAATTTTAATTAGACAAAGGAAGCGATGGCCTCATATAGTAGAATTACCCCATATGAAGCCCATTTGTTGGAGCTCAGAAAAGAGGTAGCATCTTTGGACTTCGCCCATGACCAAGCCCAAGCTGAGCTTCATTATGTCAAGCTCGAACGGGACCGTCTATAGGAAAAGTGGAAGTTGATTGAGATTACCACTCGAGCGATGATATCAGAGTCGCCCCAAGAGTCTGTCACCATCGCACACCTTACCCTTAGGTCTTATGTGGCTGTTTTAAGGGGTTATGTAACAAATAAGTAGTACTATGTTCATGTAGATTAATTTTTTTATATAATAATGAATATAATTTCTAGTCATTTTTTATACATTGTAAATAGTTTTTAAAGCACAAATGTTGTCTTCAGTTATTATTTAATTAAGAAATCCATTTTATTAAATTAAGGTATTTTTGAATTAAATAATATTTTAATAAAATAATATTATTATTATTATATTAATTTTTATTAAATATAAATTATATTATAATTTTATGAATGCAATTAAAATTTTATATTATGGATTGAAAGCCATTTCTGTCAAAACTAGTAAATTTTCGATAAATGTTGTTTTTTCTTTTAAAAGTATAAATTAACATATTTAGAAATTTTTTTATATAAAATAAATGTTATTTCTGGAATCAGGACATCGAAATTACAAATGGTGAATTTGTCATAATTTTCAGAGACAGTCAAATTTTTGGGTAAAAATGAAATACCATTTAATTATATAATGTGTTATATGCCATATAATGACCCAATGGTGATGTAATAAAATATCATAATCCTAATGTTCGGCCAATATATGTTTTATCATTAAAATAATGAGGTTTTGTGTTTTTTTGACCTATTTTTCAAATCATTAATGAACCCCTCAAGACATATTCAACACTATTCCTTTTTAAATTAATTTCCACAGGAGTGTGACTCACCTTTACATAAGCAACCATAATATTTTAATAAGTTCGGACTTGGTCCTTGTAAAATATTTTTTTCTTCTTTCCTTTTCCAGATACCATGGGAAAAAAACCATGGTATGGTTTGTGGTTTGGATTATTTTAATATAACGGGTCCCAAACCTAAATAATAATGAATTCTCTAACCTTTCCTATATAAACCCACCCAAGCTACCACTACCTTCCCATTAAAATACCTTGGAGTTCTTCCAACCTCTGACATACTCTCTCTAGAATCCTCCCTAGGTTCCCCATGCTCCCAAGAAGCCTCTCACAAGCCTCTCTCTAGTCTTTGGAATCACACTTCCAAGTAAGGGTTTTTTCTTCCTTTCTCATTTTTGCCAATTTTATTTAGGTTGTATTGCCCCTTTAATTTCAATTATTAATGTTGGGTTATGGTTTCGCACCTCCCCCATACTGCCCTATTATTGTTTGAATGATGGGAGACTCCTTTATCTCTCATTAATTACCTCCCATGTACACCTGTTACTATGCCGAAATTCTGAAAGAAACTTCTCTCTCTTCTTTTACATTCAAGAAATACTTTTGTATAATGGATCTAAATTACTTTTCAATTGTTGGGACATGTATTATTTTGACCTCCTTACCGTCCATTACATGTAAATATGATGAGTAATCCCTTTCTCTCTCATCAACCATTTTTATGAATTCTTATGTCACGTCGTTACGCTGCAGAAATCACACCGATTTTCTAAGCCAATGCCATTGTGTAGTGAATATCATGCCCATTTCACCCTCAAGGGTATTCACCTTTATGAAAATTTACTTATTTTTTATAATGTTTCATGTTTGAATTCCAAATTTCTTTATCATGGAATAAATGATTATGTTTTATGAATCCATGTTTTATGATCCATGTGGCACAATTATGCATGAAATGAAATGTTTAAGAAAGGTGCGCCCTTATAGCGCTCAAATGCATTGGGTAAAGTATAGTATCATGATACATCAAGTGAAATGAGTGTTGACTCATTATAATTCAAGTGCAATGATGGTTTACTCGTTCTTCATGTGCAATGAGGGTTTAATCATGCTCCATGTGCAATGAGCCACAGCTCATGCTAATTCAATGTTATGTGTTGATTCCACATTGTGATGTTATGATTATCATGCTTTATCATGACTTTATGTTCATGTTTCTCTTATGCTCTATTGACATGCCTATTTCCTAACATGTATTGTAATCCTCATGTTATTCCATGTGTACTCCCTTACTGGGCTTTATAGCTCACCCTTTTCTTATGCATGTCCTTAGGTCATCCCATGCAATGCTTAGTACGAGGGAATGTCGTGGTCATGTAAAGGATGTTTTCAATAAAGATGTTGTATGTCATGTTTTATGTTTTTATGTAATGATCCTAATCCCCAAAGACACTAAACCACTCGATCTTCTTTGTTGTATCAAGTGAGGTTTTATGTAATAAATCATGTTTATGTTGTAATAAAAAGCAGGGTTGTCATAAAAGAAACTTTCACAACAACATGCTTTTCTAGAACAACAACTATCACAACAACATGAAATTCTTAATGCACCTACATGGCATGGAAATAATGCATGATATGTGATTTAGAGAATGTGCAAAAATGATGCATGAGATGGCATATCCTCATCTCATCAGGTTGCATCTAAATATAACCCAAGTATAACATATAAATAGAACACCAAAAGTACGTCACCCAATGGTGAAAATCAAATCAACTGAAATATTTTCAATATCAGAATAATTTCAAGAAATGAGGTAGACTGGACTTTCTCTGTTCATGGGTTATCTACTCTTGGGCACGACTTATTACCAACTACCATGTTCTTCCTATCCCTGAACGAGGCTCCAAATAGTACGTTATTGAAAATAACCTCCTATGATAACAATTTTTAACGTCCTGGATCAAGAAGCCACTGAACGGGTTCCCCGAACCCTGTTGGTTACATGACCTCAAGAGCATTTCACCAAATTCCTGAGGCTGGCAACTTGCAGTGAGGGCCCATATCTAATATTGGGGAAACTATGCCCTCATTTTTCAAAGTGAAGCGCATCGGAAAAGGTAAATAACATACAACAATAGAAGTAGTAAACAGTATACAACTGAAATGAAAAAATGAAGTAAAAGTGAACTAGCAGTCATATATATATAAAGACGCATCATGTCTCTAATTCTATAAAAGTAGCCAGAATAGGATACACTGCAATACGATACAATAATCTCAAAGTACATGGTAAATCCAAACATAACAAGAAGCGTAAAAAGAATGAAGCAGCATCACAATCCTAAGCTAGGTCACATGGTCTCCCACTCCTCTGCTACAATCCTATACCTATATAGGGATCCTTGCCCATATCGACACCTACATCAATATAGTCTGTTTGGGCGGAAGACAAGACCCAAACATGGTGTGAGAAATGAAACCCAGTAGGCTCCCACCAAATGTAACATCACTGGTAAATAAAGAATATAATTTTTTTATTTATAAATGTTTTTGAATAAAATATTAATATTACATTAAAGGGAATGCTATGCTCGATGGCATACCCAATACTCAACAACGTGTTTCTTTGAAATCTTACATTGCACTATAATAATAAAATAATATTTTTTAAATTGTAGATAACACATAGTCATTGTAATGGTAGGAATAAACTGAACTAACTAAAAAATGATTATACATGTTTGTCAAATATTTTCACGTTTATCCAATAATTGTTAGAGGCTCAAAATGTGAATGAATCCAATTTTATGCGTAAATATTTGAATATTCATTAAAAGTTCAATTAACTACCTTATGATGGTGAACCCTTTTTAAATAAAGTTTTTGACAATTTTATATGTTTTATTGGACCAAATAAAATCTTTATTTCAAATATGGACATCAAAATTTACTTTGTATAATTTTTTTTTAATTTTTCCGATAAAGATCTTTTTTAGTGAAAATGTTAAATTTTAATTCAAAACCAAATTTTAATCTGATTTATTTGTATTGAAAGATTAATGATTAAATTTGTTTAAAGTGTAGTTAGAATAAATTTTTAAAATTTAATCCAATGGTGGCCATGGGAATTAATTTCGATTTGAAATTAGACTTAAACTAGTGTCAATCTTTTGATATATTTTGTTTCTTAAAAACATGCTATTTGTTTTGACAACGAGAATTGATTATTAAATTGATTAATGAACTTATATGTTTTAAATTTTGTAAAATAGAAATCATTTTAGAATTTGGAATATAAAATATATCTTAGGGTGAATTTTTGGTATTTTTCTAAAAAACATCAATTTTTGAAGAATAGTGAAATCACTATGTGGTATTCAAAAAACTGATTCTTCATTTAAATGAAATTTTACCACCACTGTGATTTGAATTTCAAAAATCTGACATTCATGGTTTCCATTAGAATGTAAAATGTGGTTGAATGGGATGAAAATAATTTTTGGTGAATAATAACTTTTATGTTTTATTAAACGCGATTAAGGGTAATTAATGTAATTTAAAGTAATGATAATGTTATAATAATATGAAATGACCTTAACACATGTCCTGAAATTAATAGATGAGTCATGGACGACCCTGAAAATCCATGGGTCAACTTGGGGACCCCATGGAGCCACTTGGGTAAGAAAATGACATTATTAATTTTTTATTTAAAGTTAAAATAAAAATGTCACAAACATGTATTGTTTTACTAAATCAATTTTTTATGCGGTTATACAAGTCATATTTTTTACTATAAATATTCATTGGAAATTTAATAATATTTCCTACATCATGGTATTTTTTTATAATTTTTATACATTAAATAAATTAATTTATTTATGACCCAATAATGATGCAGCGATTACTTCATTAATGAACGATTTAAATAAAATGAAATGATAATGTAAAATCTAAGACATACACTTGTCAAAAAACTATTTGATGGGCGTATTTCGAAACCTTATCACCATATCCTCGAAATATATAATTTTGGGACCTTATATATACGAAAATAATTTTATAATAAAATATCTCTTCATGACTTTCCATGAGTGCCCCTCCTCCCTCTTATAAAAGGCCCCCACATCTACCTCCTTACCCACACCCCTCAAGCCCTTGGATCATCCAAAATCTGCTCATTCTATTTCTCCACATCCCTCTCTTACTCATAGAATCATCACATTGGGCATAAGACTTTCCAAGGAAGCCTTTGAGCTCAAATCAAAAAGGGTTATCTGATTTGAAGGGAATGTCTTCTCTTATATTATTTTGTTTTATTTTGCTTCTCCAGCCCCATAAACTCTTTTTATTACGTTAATTTGTAATAGCACCAGTATCATAAATATAATATGATGATTTTATGAGGATTATTTGAGATAAACTCAAACACACCTCTATCTAATGGTTAAATAACATACAATTTCTCTAGGTGGTGAATTACTGCCTCACGAAACGATGATTGTTCAATCTTCAGTGAAAACCTCTCATGGTGGCCATTAAGATGTCACTGTATTTATATATGATATATAAATTATGTTTATTTATTCCTTATGCTTCTATATTTTTAATTTATTCCATACCATTATGGTTTCCATAATGGGTAAACATGATAATTTCATTTTAGGAAGTGCGGACTACCACCCCCTCAATGTGATTTGAATCGTTAATACCATATGTGGGATGTATAAAGGATGGATTTAATGATGTTATATGTTATATAATACTGTAATAATAATATGCCTATGTATAATTATTTTTTTTATTCCATTAAAATATGAAATCCAAATGAAGGTAGCATTCATGCGTACGTACGACTTACAGTCTCCATGAACGGTACATTTCATTTCTTACCTCCAAATTTTATGTAATATTAAAAGTACTTATATATAATGGATATATATATATTACATCTAAATTATTGATATCACTGTGTAATTATAATATATATCTCTCTCATTTAGTTTTAATTCTATTAATATTACAAAGAAATGAAAGTAGCGTTCATGCATACGTACGACCTACCGTCTCCATGAACAGTGCTTTTCATTTTTTATATCCAAATGTTATGGAATAGTATAAAATAAATATATACTGGATTTATATGATATTTAAATCATTAATAAAATTTTGGAGATGATGTACCTATAAATACATGGGAAATTATTTTCCAACAAGTTCAATTTTGACTCATGTACCGAACATCGAAAAAAACGTCTGATATGAAATCACATTATTAACCAATTATTATAACATTATAATATGTGATATGAACTGAATAATAATATTTAAAGGTGGTCTTAATGCAATAATAAATTGACCGAAGTTTATTATTAAGGTATATAAAGAAACTAACAAGACAAGTCGTACTTGAGGTAAGGGATCTTACCTCTCCATTTCTTTTTGAGTACTCTCTTTTATGTCATTTCTTTTAGGATCATCTTTCTTATGTTTGGGGATGTTATTTTATATTAATCATAATTTAATTTTTTATGTTCCTGTTATGTGAGACACTATTTAATTTCATTAATCAATTTTTTTTAGAAGTTTTATGTGGCGCTGTTAGGCTGGTGAGTTTTCGTAAGGGATTTTTTCACACACTTTTATTCCTCGCGAGTTTTATGCAACATTTTCCACTATTTACGTTGAGTGGTATATGTACTTCCCATTATTCTACTATTTATGTAATATAATATAATTTATGGGGATTTAAGTCTTCATTGTATGACCCTTCTTCCATGGAGTGTACATTTTTAAAGTTATCCATATCTGCAAGGGAACCTTTCACCCTCCTCTTTTTAAAAGACTTCTTTTTATTGGGTCTTCTAATTTGCATATTGTTATGTTGGCTTATGTTCTCATATATCCTTATTGATGTAAATTTTATTTCCATGTGATATGATACCATCTTCTCTGTCATCAACTAATTTTATGAATTTTAAAGGGACATCGTTAGGCTGCCGAATTTTTGCAAGGGAACTTCTTAACTCAATTTCAATACCTTGGGTTAAACATGTACTCTTTGAATATTTCATTCTATGAATATGTGTGGAAGACCCCTGATTGTTTAAAACTTAATATCCACTTACATTATGTGTATTTATATTTTTAACACATAATTACATAATTTATTTATCCTTAATTTAAGGATATCGTCATTCTAATGGACTTCGTCTCAATCTCATTTCATTGAGGCATATTTTGTTTGATACATAACATTTTTTTATAAAGTGTATAAATCCCTTAGGCTTTTAATTTTATTCAAAAGGAATCTTTTTTTATATGATTCATTTTACTAAAAGACAAAGAGTATGTTTCTTTTTAACGTACGCGGTGAAAATGACCTTTCCACTGCCACAAGTATTATTTGATATTTGGTTTCCTCAACAACACGTAATGTTTTTAAAAGTAAATAAATACCATATACTCTTTTATGTATTTTGGTATTGAAAATGGTTTTGAAAATGGATTTTTTATGTCAACATATTTAAGTGATATATTGTGCTTGAAATGTGGAAATCTTTTCCTTCCTTTATAATTGTTTTATGTTTTATGATTTTATAATGATACGTGGACATTTGATGGGTGGTTACATGACAAACCATATGACGGGTTATGTCGTGAATACCAGGATGGGTGGTTATGTTATAACCTCCAATGCATTGGGTATATAAGTCGGTCGTATAGTTATTCCATGTAGTGATATCTGTGTAATTATACCGTATAGTTATTCCATTTAAGTATGTTTATGTACCAAGTTACCATTATATGTTATGTGTTCATTATATGGGTTTATGAAAATCTTTTGGTTACAAAGGATAAGTAGTGATATTTTATTCATTGAAGAGTGTTTAGTACTTCATAATAGTAAATATTATTAATTTGATAATGTATTCATAATTTACTTGTTGTTTTGAAAAACTAATAGTTTTCCTTCTTTGTGCATCCTTTTATGGGCTTTTTATGCCCATCCCATGTTTTTTTGAAATGTTTTCCGTAGGACTTAAAGATGAACATGGTCAAGGATGGGATCAAGGAAATACATTCTATCTATAAAACGGAACTAGACATGTTTCTTTTTATGAGTTTATATTTTATAGAAACTTATTATAAGTATCTACTTTTTTATCTTTGGAGATATAATAGTTATGACCTAATTCTATAAAAATCTAAACCTGAAAAGATATTCTATGTGAATTATTCATTTAAGTCATGATTATGTAATATTTTAAGTCTGGGTCCTTACAGTTGGTATCAAAGGGAGGTTTAGATAACTTTAGAGGTTATGGTATTCTTTAAGCATAAGTGACATTACGATAATGGCTAGAATTTCAAAAAGAGTCACAATTTTTAGATAATGTGAATGAGTAAGTATACCTTACTATTTATCTTCCTAATTAGTACATGATAATTTTGTTGATATACTCACACTAACATTTTTTGTTTTAGTAAATTGATGGATCTTGCAGGCACCAAAGTGACAATGGGTGTGAAGGAAACGGTGGTGGTTCTCTGATTAAGAGACTGGATTAATTATGGGATTCAATGAGGAATCATGTGGTTATAATAAACCAATTACCATGGAGTCGTGATTAACCACTTGAACCTCATTGAGTTCTCTGATGCATCATGTATGAGAGAACCAACTCGATGTGGATGTTTAGGTAATAATTATAAAGGTAACCATTAGGGTTTATATGATCCTTACATTTTAGGTAATTATGTGTTACTATATAATGGAAAATAAAAGGCATGAGATAAAATGGTGGTCTTGTTAGGTTATGGTAATTTTGGAAGATTTTATCTCTTTTTGGGGAATGTTTTAAGAATTATATAGTTTTGGAAAAAGGACAACATGTAGACCGTGTGAAAACCCGTCACGTCGGACAACGCTGTGGGAATCAAGCCCACAGTCAAAGTGCGACTGGTATTTATCACCTACCTCTGGACTATGTGAAGTCCCTGGTTAGTATATATAATTGTTTTCAGTTAGATGATCTTATGAATCATGAATAAGTTGATTTTGGGTTATCTATGGAAATAATTAGCCTGTCGTGGAGGATATGTGATTAGGTTAATTACTTTTCAGTATGAAACTTTAAGAGAAACTGATCTTATTTGGAGATAAATGTTAATATTTACATTGGAAGACTATGTGATTAAATCCTTACGAGTTTTGGGTTTAATAATTAGTTTGGTTTACATTGATGAATTTTATGGGAAAATTGTATATCGAATGTTCTTCATTGAACTTTCGGGTTTCCTGGAAATTTTTTTGAGATTAAGAAAAGATTTTCTTTTTATAAAGGATTATCCTTCTGTGGATTATCTGATTGTGTTCTAACAATTTTGGTTTTCGTTAATGTCTAAAGACATGGGAAATATATAGTTCTCTTTTTTGTATTAGTTGATTCTCTAGAAGTTGATTATAGAACTCTTAATGTGAACAAGTCATCCTAAATACTCATCTTTTGGAAGAAAAAATAAGTTTGTGTATGAAATATAGTCTGAGATAAAAGTCTAAACGACAAGAAAGTATATTTCTGTGTGATTTAGTTAAGATAATAAATAAATTCCTCAATGAAAAGTAACTTAAAACTAAAATGTTGTCTTATAAATTTTCCTACTAGGGAATCAAATACCATTTAACCCATCACATGGTTGTGATTTTCTTGTGCTTCACTTTCTCCTAATCATGTTTTCCTTCACTCTCCTTCAGAACACGACCCTTTGTTTTCTCTTACAAGTCCATGTTTTCCTACATGGAATCCAAGTATGGGTTAACTCAGGTGACCTTTATACTTCTCTTTCTTAATTTTAAAGTGATAGTATTACTGACTCTTGTTCTGATGTGGGATTTTCAATGAAGTTTTCGAGGCCTATTTTAAAATTGTGAGGACGCAATTCCCAAAAGGGGGGAAGGATGTAACATCCCAGGTAAATAAAGAATATTAATTTTTCATATTTATTAATATTTGTGAATAAAATATTAATATTACTTTAATGGAAACACTATTCTTGATGGTGTACCCAATACGAAACAACGAGTTTTTTTGAAATATTACGTTGCACTCTAATAATAAAATAATATTATTTTAAATGGTAGATAACGCCTAGCCATTGTAATTGTGGGAAGGAACAGAAATAACTACAAAATTATTATATATGACTTTCAAATATTTTCACTTTTATCCAATAAACTTTAGTGGCTCAAAATTTGAATGAATCCAATTTCAAGCGTAAATATTCAATATTCTTTAAAAGGTCGATTAACCGCCTTTTGATGGAGAACCCTTTTTAAATCCACTTTTGACAATTTTATATGCCATATTGGACCATATAAAATCCTTCTTTAGAATCTGGACATAAAAATTTACTTTATGTAAATTTTGGTTATTTTTCTGATAAAGGTCATTTTTAGTGAAAATGTTGTATTTTAATTCAAAACCTTCTTTTAATCTGATTTATTAATATGTATAGATTATCTTTTAAATTGGTTTTAAAGTGTAGTTAGAATATATTTTTACTATTTAATACAATTTTGTTCATTGGAAATAATTTCACTTTGAAGTTATACTTAAACTTGTGTCAATATTTTGATATATTTTGTTTCTTAAAAACACACTATTTGTTTGACAACATGAATTGATTTTTAAATTGACTAATGAAACAAATATGTTTTAAATTTTTTAAATTAGACATAATTTTTGAATTCGGAATATCAAATATAGATTAGGTTGAATTTTTTGTTATTTTTCTGAAAACATCAATTTTTGATGAATAGTAAAACCACTATGTGGTAGTTAAAAAACTAATTTTTCATTTAAATGAAATTTTACAACCTCTGCGATTTGAATTTCAAAAATCCAGCATACATGGTTGTCATTAGGATATAAAATGTGGTTCAATGGGATGAAAATAATTTTTGGTGGATAGTAATTTTTAAGTTTTATTAATCGTGATTAAGGGTAATTAGTGTAATTTAAGGTAAAAATAATGTTATAATAACAATAAATGACTTTGACACATGTACTAACCTTATTGGATGAGACATGGCTGAACAAGACAATCCATGGATCAACTTGGCGACCCCATGGAGCCACTTGGGTAAGATAATGACATTAATAACTTTTTATTTGAAGTTAAAATAAAAATGGCACAAACATGTATTGTTTTACTAAAACAATTTTTTCATGGGGTAATACAAGTCATATTTTCACTATAAATATTCATTAGAAACATAATAAGATTTCCTATATCATAGTTTTTTTTATAATTTTTATACATTAAATAAATTAATTAATTTATGACACCAGGATGATGGAGTGATTACCTCATTAATGAAATATTTAAATAAAATGAAAAGATAATGTAAAATCGAAGACATAATATTGTCAAAAACCAATTTTATGGATGTATTTAGAACTCTTATAACCATATCCTATAAATATATAATTATGGGACCTTTTATATCCGAAAATCATTTTATAATAAAGTATCCTTCCATGACATTCCATGAGTGACCCTCCTCCCTCTTATAAAAGGCCCCCACCTCTATCTCCTTACCCACACATCTCAAGCCCTTGGCTCATCCAACATCTGATCATTTTGACTCTCCACATCCATTAGTTACTCCTAGAAGCCTCACATTGGGCGGAAGTCTTTCCAAGGAAGCCTTTGAGCTCAAATCAAAAAGAGTTATCTGATTTGAAGGTAATGTATTCTCTTATGTTCTTTTGTTTTATTTTTCTTCTCCAACCACCTAAAATATTTTTAGTCCATTATTTTGTAAAAAAAATAGTATATTAAATATACTAGAATGATTTTATGAGGATTATTGGAGCTACACTCATACACACCTCCATCTAATGGTTAAATAACATTTTGTTTCTATGGGTGGCAAATTACTGCCTCACGAAACGTTGATTGTTCAATATTCTTTTAACACCTCTCATGGTGGCCATTAAGATTTCACTGTATTTATATATGATATATAGATTATGTTTATTTATTCCTTATGCTTCTGTATTTTTCATTTATACCATACCTTTATGGTTTCCATAATGGGTAAATGCGATAATTTCATTTTAGGAAGTGCGGACTACTGCCCCCTCAAAGTGATTTGAATCATTAATACAATACGTGATGTGTATAAAGGATGGATTTAATGATGTTATATGTTATATTATACAGTAATTATAATTTACCTAAGTATAATTATTTTTTTCATTCCATTAAATTATAAAATTAAAATGAAAGTAGCGTTAATGCGTACGTACGACATACCATCTCCATGAACGGTACATTTCATCTCTTATCTCCAAATGGTAGGTACTATTAAAAGTAGATATATATATATATAATTGATATATATATCATATATTACATATAAATTATGTATATCATTCTGGTATTATAATATATATATCTCTCATTTCGTTTTAATTCCATTAATATGACAATGAAATAAAAGTAGTGTTCATGCGTACGTATGGCCTACCATCTCCATGAACGGTGCTTTTCATTTTTTGTCTCCAAATGTTATGGAATAGTATAAAATTAATATATAATGGATATATATATTATTTAAATCACTAATACTATTCTGGAGATGATGTACCTATAACTACATGGAAAATTATTTTCCAACAAGTTGAATTTTGACTCGTGTACCGAACATCGACAAAAACGTCTGATATGAACTCACATTATAAACCAATTATTATAAAATTATAATATGTGATATGAACTGAATAATAATTTTTAAACGACGTCCTAAAGCAAATATATATAGACCATAGTTTTTTCTTTAGGAATATAAAGAAACGAACAAGACAAGTCGGACTTGAGGTAATGGATCCTACCTCTCTCTTTCTTTTTAAGTACTCTCTTTTATGACATTTCTTTTAAGCTCATCATTATTATGTTTGGGTATGTTCTTTTATATTCCAAATAATGGACCTTTTATGTTCATGTTATGAGAGACACTATTTGATATCATTAATCCAATATTTATGGAAGTTTTAAGTGGTGTCATTAGGCTGTCGAGTTTTCGTAAGGGATTTTCCTCTCACTTTTATTCTCGTGTGATTTATGATGAAATTTCCACTATTTACATTGAGTGGTATATTTACTGCACATTATTATACTATTTATGTAATATAATTTAATTTATGTGTTTTTAGATCTTCATTTTATGCCCCTTCTTCAATGGGGTGTGCGTTTTGAAAGTTACCCAAATCAGTAAAGAAAACCTTTCACCCTCCTCTTTTTTAAAGGCTTCTTTTTGTTTGGACTTTTAATATACATATTTTTATGTTGGGATATGTTCGTATATATCCTTATTGATGAAAATTTTATGTCCATGTGTTGAGATACCATCTTCACTCTCATCAACTCATTTTCTGAATTTTAAAGTGACGCCGTTAGGCTATAGAATTTTTTGCAAGGGAACTTTTTAACTAAATTTAAATTATTTTGGTTAAACTTGTACTCCTTGAATGTGTAATTATATTAATATATGTGGAAGACCCCTGATTGTTTTAAACATAATATCCACTTACATTGTGTGTATTTATATTTGTCATTCATAATTACATAATTGATTTATCCTTAATCTAAGGATTCCATCTGTGTAATGGACTTTGTCTCAATCTCCTTTCATTGAGGAATATTTTGTTTTATACACAAATTTATTTTATACAGTGTATAAACAACATTTAATTTTACTTTTATTCAAAAGGAATATTTTTTTATATGAATCATTTTACTAAATGACAAAAATTATGTTTCTTTTTAATGTACGTGGTGACAATGTCCTTTCCGCCGCCGCGAGTATTATTTAATCTTTGGCTTCCTCAACAAGCCGTAATTTTTTTAAAAGTAAATACATACCATATAATACTTTATGTATTTTGGTATTGAAAATGGATTTGATAATGGATTTTTTATGCCAATATATTTAAGTGATATACTTTGCTTGTAATGTGGAAATGTTTTCTTCCCTTTATAATTCTTTTGAGTGTTATGATTTTATAATTGTAAATGGACATTTGACGGGTGGTTACATGATAAAACATATGATGGGTGGTATCGTGAAAACCAGGATGGGTGGTTAGGTTATAATCTCCAATGCTTTGGGTATGGAATTCGGACGTATGGATATTCCATGTAGGGATATGTGTGGATGTCGACCGTATGATTATTCCATTTAAGTATGTTTATGTCCCAAGTTACCTCTATATGTTATGTGTTCTTTATATGGGTTTATGGTAATCTTTTGGTTACAAAGGATAAGTAGTGATCTTTTTTTAGTGAAAAGTATTTACTATTTCATAAAGGTAAAAATTATTACTTTGATAATGTATTCATGGTTTACATGTTGTTTTGAAAAACTAACAGTTTTACATCTTTGTGTATCTTTATTGGGATTTTTATGCTCATCCCAAGTTTTTTATTGAAATTTTTTCCATAGGACATAAAGATGAATGGAGTCAAGGATGGGATCAAGGAAAGACATTCTATCTGAAACATGGAAGTAGAAATGTTTCTTTTTATGAGTTTTTATTTAATGGAAACTTAGTAGAAGTGTCTACTTTTTAATATTTTGAGATGTAATAGTTATGACCTAATTCTCTAAAACTCTAAACCTGAAAATATCCTCTATGTATATTATTTATTTAATTCATGAATTTTTTATGTGTTAAGGATGGGTCCTTACACCAAAGGCTCGTTCCCAACTTCCTGTGAAAATATGAAACATTAGTGTGCAAACATAAATGCAATAAACTCATAAATAATCAAATGTAACTATCATTACCAGTTTCATTGAAATGTAAATTATTACTTGTCACCTCCATGCTTGTGCTTCGGCTTGGAAGGTACCACATAGAAAACCACCACAGTGAGTATTCTAAATAGTCGTGTCCTAAGACATATTATCCTTACCCTTAGATAATAGAATCCAATACCCACAAGTGATTTTCCTCAGGAAAAATGATCATTTCCCTCAGGCATACGTGATATTACCCTTAGGCACAAAGACTACTTCACATAGGCATAAACATAGTTTACCCTCAAGCCAACCAAACATTACCCTCAGGCTAAGAAAACACAACCCTCAGGCTAACAGAACAGTGCCCTCAGGCTAAAGGAACCGGGACGAGCCCAAAGCATAAGCAATAATTTATATAATATTTCTCTCAATAAAATGAAATACACAATATAACCCTGGAATACCCTCGGTTATCTTTGCCAAATGGCTAAACAAAAGAACGCACCCTTGGTGTGGTCCTGGATCCAAGTAGTGATCCCAAACAACAGTTTAAACTTATCATTAGATTATCTATGGAATTATAGTTATCTTTTCATCAAATTCCTCTTCCATATGGCACCCCAACCATGGGCACATATCAAAACGACACAGAATTTCAACACAACAGAATAAAGGTACATCAGACCACATACCTCGATCGTCTCTTATCGGTATATGTGAACGATGACTCCCAAATCATCCAAGCATAATGTAGATCTGGGATAAACATTCACTCATTCAAACTTGAAAAACATGCCCTTAGGAAGAAATTTTTATGAATAGTGCAAGGAGAGGGGAGGCCTTAAATGTACAGTCCCAACGTGATCGATGGAGGCGGAATCAGATTCCCAGTGCACGATTGGGTGATCTCCAAGGTTCAACAATACTTCCGATCTCAAAAAACGATCTCAAAGCATCCTCTACCAATTGAGGAGGCTACTTCCAGTTTTAAGAAAAATAAATAATCTACACGACAAGTACACTCCTATACATGGTGTGTACTTTTATTTTTTTTAAAATGTTCCTCTGGCGGCTACTTTCCACCACTGCACTGTTTATCCGTGGACATGAGTACACTATGTGTATATCTGATTACACATCGTGTATGGATGCCCTGTTGGTAGCTTCCTCCAATACCTTACTATTCACCTACCGACTAATTACACGGTGTGTGGTACACAGGGTGTAGTCGGTTTTTAAACCATTCATCGCCGACAGGCCTACACGCCCATTGTACTCATCCCACATGGCCATATTACACAATGTGTAGAAATGTACATGGCGTGTACCCACCAAATTTGGTATTTTCCCAAATTTTCCTTATTTTATTAAAAACACTTAAGGATAAAAGAAAATAAAAACTCGTACCTAATGAATAAGAACCGAGTTTATACATTAATCAAAATTTATATTTATATGTAATACAATACAGTGGATGAGGTTAAGAAAACTAAACCAGAATACAATTTATAAAAATTCATTTATTTTCTGATTATATCTTACAAAAGAAATTCACAACACTAGACTGTAATGGTATAATCCATTTGAAAAATAGTTGCATAGAGATCTTATTTTTCATAATTTATTCTACATATCTAATAAATTATATATATAATACTTTATTCTATAAATAATAATTAACATAATTTCCTTGAGAAATAGGAAACATGAGAATGGTTGAGCTAAAATTCATGTTTAAGGAAAACATATTAGTCATCCATAAAAGTGTTATATCACAATCACTTGAGAATGCAAGATAGTGGGAGAAATATCTAATTTAATGATAAATAAAAAAATTATAAATTCCTATAATTCAAGGAAGAAATTTGTTTAATAAAAAAAAAGCATATATAATGTCATCATATTGATGAAACATGATATATTAACCATGATTAATTAATAATATTCATAGAAAAATAATATAAATATTATATATAATGTGGATATGAATCATATCATAGAACTATGCGATGTATATTATCCTAAGGAATCGTCATAATGTTAAAATATCCAATCATCATTAATTTTTGGTTAAGAAACAAATCCATTTATGTCCAACAATAATATTTTGAAGAAATTATTGAATGTCCTTTTTATATTATCTCAATATATATCAAAACTGAAAATATATATTTAGGCTCTAGGACACCAGTTATCAATATATGTGTCTTTGTGTGTGAACCATATGAAATAAATAATTCAACCTATCATAAGGAACCTGGGGAATGAAAATATGATTCATAATGATTATTAATTATTTCATAAATAATTATTTCAATAATTAAAAATGACATTAACAAATTTTGAATTTCCCAAAATAAACATTTCATAAAAGAAATAATATGGTTTTTTATTAAAAAAATATTTCATTAGTGACAAATCTTATGTCAATAAATAGTAAAATTGGAGATAAATAAACAAAATTTGTTATCTAAAACATTTTTTTAATATAGTAGAAAAAAATGTCATGCGACACATTCAAAAGTTACATTCAAAAAGACGATATGAATAAACATTTTCATATTTATAAATAAATAAATTCCCAAAATAGATAATTTATGAGAAATAAATATTATGTAAATTGTTGTGGAGTGGATGATAAAATACTTACTCAAGAATGGAAATGATTATTAAATATTTAAGAAATATACCATCTGTGTAACCCAGGACATTAAAACTGTGATAATTATTTTCATTGGAAAGGTATACTGATTTAGATAAATATCACATTTACTAATATATATTTTATTTGAATACAATACTGTATAATATTTAAAATATTAAATAATATTATCATATAAAAATAATAGATTATTTTAATGGGTGGGAATTATTTATGAAAATATTATACATTTTTGGATTTGTTTACCAAGGATGGTTATTTTATTAAAAACTATTTTTCCTCGGATATTTGGAGAATGTAACTTATAATAAATTTATATTTTTTAATATCCATAGAATGGATGAAATTTTTTCAATAAAAAACAATATAAATAAATGAAAATAATATTTGAATTATCAGTATCCCATACCTTTACTTGTGAATTCCGAAAAAACTGATTAATCATTTTATATAATAAAAAAACAAATTTATAACATATTAAATAACAATATTAATATCTTTTACCATATTTATTATTTAATTATATCAATTCATCTTACATCAATTAACTAGTTAATAATTATTTCCATCATTAGTTTTTTTAGTTTATATCATTTTAATTGTTTTCAAAATTGAGATATTAAACCTCTTTATTTGGATCCATGTTCAACATTAAACTATCTTAAATGATATTTAAATAATTTTTAATTATTTATTCATCCTCTTGATTATTTTATGGACGCAAAGGGATTCGTTTGGGAGAATATGAATTTTAAAAAACATGTTTTATGTAATTTTTAGATATTAATGAATTTTCCTTATACAGTGACCCAATCAATTTACACAAATTATTTAAATTTTTTAACATAAACGTACAAAACTTTTGATAATAGTGGTTGAAATAGCCCAGGGTCTTTGTAAGGATAAGTTAATAATATTTCAAAAATTAACTAAAATGAGATATTTTTATTCTACTTAGCGAGATATTAAATCCATTTCATCTCAAAAAAATCAATAGGAAAACCAATGAAATTACATAATGAAATGGGTGAGACAAAAAACCTAGTATGTTGATAAACATGAAAACCAAACATAACATGTGACTCATATGTATAACATGATATCTTAGAATAAAAGGCTTCTGAGTCTTCATATGTGATATTCACATAAAAAATAATATCATATAGTCATGGAAACATAGTAAATATGAGAGAAACATAAACATGACATAAATATAGTTCAAGGATAATGACTGAGACAACATCACAAGGTGGAAAGAGTTATATTATGGATTAATATCACTCATTAATCCCCTACGTGATGTATCATGGTAATAAAACATTAAAAATTGCATTATAGGTCTACATAATTCAAGGACCACCCATAACATTCATTACATTAACGTGCATATTTTTCACACATAAGGATATTATTCACAAGTGACAAACAAAATTATTACACATAGAATGAAAATGGGTAGCATAATTTGGAATCATATCATAATCTGAAGTAATTTTATAAAGGGTGGATTTGAGAAATGTTCATAAAGTATGTGTTGCCCTATAAAAGTAATTTAGACTGAGATAGGATTAAATGTAATGTACAAATATTTATAATTCTGATAAATTCAAGTTCCTTAATCTAAGTGATAAAATGAGTTAGATATAGAGTAGTTATAACTCTAATAAATGGGTAGTTTAGAGAGATCTGATAAATGAATATTGATTCATCACAAGAAATATATTTCATCGTGAATAATAATAATATGTAAAATATTTTATTTACAAATAATTGTTTTCATGTTTATTGTTCTTTTTTTCTTATTCATTATAAGGTTATATTCATTTAAGTTAAAATTTTACTTCGAGTCAGATGTTTTGATGATGATCAACTTATATGTCTAAAATTACAATATAAAGTTGACAAAATTAAGATAAATTATTTTCTCACAATATAAAAAATAATAATATTTGAAAAAGATTATTTTTATGAAATAAATAAGTTTAAAAGAATAATTAAATTTTATTTTTAATAGTGAAATATGTTAAAATCAATGAGACATCCGGTTGTATGTACACATGTGAACTGTTTCAATTTTTAATGATCCTAATGAAAAAAATGTAATGATTATTTTAAATTTCCCCACTTATCATTATATCCCAAATATAATGTTTTATAAATACAATTACATATTCCATTCATGTGAATTAATTAAAACTTGATTAATCACCTAGCTTTATGAGGTGACATTCCACAACACACATGAACACCATCACAATAATTAAAATAATTGTAAGGTAATATTTTATTTGATATATAAAAATTCAATAATTATTATCATGGAATGAATATTTTATATAAACATTAAATTAAATATCTGAAATATCCCTTAGAGGTGAGGAAGGAAAATGAATTACATCATTTCAGAAGACTGTAGCCTATCGTAAAAAAATACAATTGTCACCATTCCTCTTTGATAGAACTGGATTTTTTTTTTTGTAATTACATTAACACAATAACATCTAATTATATGGGAAATAATTATCTTACTATATAAATGATATTTTTTTTAATATTTTAATATGTTGTAATAAGAAATCTAACAGAGATGCTTGATTAAGAACAAAACCACTTCTCCAGACAACTTGATTTGCATTATACATAAAGCCTCTTTAGAATAGATTTATTTTCAATACATGGATAATGGGATGTGGCTATTTATTTGAACATGATATTTTTTAGGATTTGATGATCCAAAAAGATTTCAATGTGTAAATTAGAGAGGATTGGGGGTTCTTTTTTATATGTGGGGTAGATTAAACATATAAATGTTTTGAAAATATAAAGTTTTGAACAGATTTTAAATATTATCAAATTCTCAAAAATGGGTCATTTTCCAAATATATATGACACCAAATTTAAATATATCTATATATATGTATTTTAACATGTTTTTCAATCATATTGGCCCTTAAAATATTAGTTTAACCCTTGTTAAAATAGTTTTGTCCATATCTATGGTAATTAATTTTTACTATTTAAACTATTAATTATGAAACATTTTGTTGAAAATATTATACATTACTAGAAATACATATTATAAATATATGATACATTTCCCAAAATTCAACCAGCATAATTCTAAGCATTAACCATAAACATAAACATAGATACTTGACAAATAAACAATTTAAAATGAAAAATTATTCATAATAATATATGTTTTTCTAAAAATATTCATGAAAAAATTGATTAAAATGACCTAGATTTGATTTATAATAAAATAACTCTAATTTTTTATTTTTAATCCATTTTTAAAAAATGTATATCTGATTAAATTATTTTAACTAAATGGTAGTTTTTGATAAAAACCATTATTTTTCAATATTAAATATTAAAATGAATGATTTTGATAATTATAAAATGTCCATCAAATACTTTTTTTAAATTTTGATTCAATAAATATAATTCTGATATAAAATAAATTCTCAGAAAGGGATAATTTTATAATTATTATTTATTCACAAAAAATTAATATTTAATTTTGGAAAAATTATATTCAAGGCAGTAGAGATGTTACTAGAAATTATTTACAGATTTATCAATATATTTCAATTATCATTCATAGATAATATTAAAAAAAATCTATAAAAAATTAAAATTTAATAATTTGGTTATAATAATAATTTTTAAATTAAAATATAAATTCACTATTGAGTTTCGTTAAAACAAGTTATTGATGATGTATATACTACCAAAAATGGATTTCTTTTAAAAAAGAAAGGGTATTACCTTCATACTCCATAGTAAACACCCATGTTCTGAGAGAATAATAAATTTTCGTATTTATTAGTAGACTTGAATTTTGTAGTTATATTCAATCTAAATATATTATGTAATTATTTAACTCAAAAATGAAATGTTTTAATTAAAATCATTTCATATGATATTTTTTTGTAAAGACAAATTTTTATGTTGTATAAATTTAATGTGAAAATTTGATTTTTTTTTTCAATTAATCATTTCATAATATTCATATAATTAATTTTTGGAATATTTTTAAAAATATACTTGAGTATATGAATACTGAAGAAATGTTTTTTTTAATTAAAACACTATCAAATTATAGTATATTTAAAAAGTTCATGTTAGGTTGTTTAATAAATTTATAGTTTTATAAATTTTCTTTGATGAAAAATTACTTAATTAATATTTTTATATGGATTTTATAACTTAATTGAGTAAAAAAATATTTAAAAATATCATATTTCAAATAATTTATATTTCATAGTATTTGGATGGATATATATTAAATTATAATTTAAAAATTTTGTTTGATGATTTTGAAAAATAGGTTCTATATTCGAAATAAATGGTTCAAAAAATAGTAAATATGTCCCTTTTGGTAATTTTAATATTAAACTTACTAATTTTTATGAAAACGGTAAAGGGTAAATCTTATAATTTAGTATAAAAATTGAGAAGAATAATAGAATTACAAAAATAGTTTGTTATATCATTTTTTAAGAGTATATATAGACCAAAATCATCGAACAGTTCAAAATATTTCTTTATTTGGGGAACAAGAATGGGGTTATGACCAATATAAAAATTTATTTAATGAATTGACCCACATTTCGCACTATAGTTTCTTAATATGTGTAATGTTTTTGATATGGTGTTATTTAGGGTATATATTCAACTATAACTATTAATTTTAAATATAAAATATTCATTTCCTTAATATATTTAAATTTTTTAATTGTTAGTGATGAATTAAATAGCCAAAATTTATATATAATGACGATGATAAAATTATTAAATTAATGATAAAATCAAATAAATCATATTAATTTTTTGATAAATAAATATATTGTGATGTGCATGAAGTAATAAAAATATATTATAGATTACAATGAAATTGTTGTGATATAATGAAATATTTTTTTTCTAATTAGAAATGAAATATTGATATTATTAATTTTAGTATAATTAATTGTTTTTAAAATTGACATAGTGTATATATTATATTAAAAAATAATTTGTTAAATTATATTCAATTAAAAGTAATATTAAATCAATAAATGTGATTATTGTATGGTTTAAAAGAGAAACCATTTTCCATTTAATTATAATTATAATTTTTATTATTTACAGTGACCCTCAATGTGTAAAATTATAGGTTATCATGGTAAGAGTTAATCAGGTTTGGTAGCGGTTAGAAAAAAAGGAGAAAAATAGTATAAAATTATCTTTTTTTAATGTATAGGGGGATTTTTATAAATCAACATATTATTCACTAAATTACTCAATATACATTCAATCTTAATTGAAAAATAGTATATATTAATTTAATATTTAATGAAATTCCTAGAGTTCCCCTTATATCTCTTATAAAATGGCATGTCTTCTTCTTGTAAATTCACATTGAGAAACAATTTTGATTATATAATTCTTATCCAAATAAATTATAATAATATCTGTTAACATAATATATGTAATTATTAGGTATAATCTCATCCTTAGTGGTATTATGATGTAAATAAATAGAGTTTATTTGATGAAGATATATCTTTTTAATCAAGTAATTTTTTTATTTACTTTTCCTCATTCATAAAACCATATTCAGAAATGATAAAATTGTCAATAAAGATTAATCCTCATACTATGTTGTTTCTATGTTATTTTAATGAAATGTATACAGGACCACATACATTAAATCGAAAAAATCCATCGTTATTTGGAATAGTATACAACCCTATCGCGAACCGATGCAATTCATTTTCCAAAAATGGATCTAAAAAATGCTTATAATGGAGGAATTGATATTTATATTTTACATTAATGAAAAATTTATCATAATTAAAATATAATATATCATTTATTTACATACCTTTACATGCACATAGAAATGTGAATAATGTTTGTGTGTACGTGTGGACCATCACCCCAACGAATAGATGTGATTCGTTTTTCGTCCTGACAAGACATGGATGATATATAGAAGAATATTTAAATAATTAAATTTATATAGATAATATAAGAATCATTATATTATTATAAAATAACACTCACATATTTTCAGTAATGAGCGTTGTAAAATGGAAATGTTACTCAACCATACATTGAACGTATAGTCTATGATTGTCACATTCTTCCTTTTACATAACCATATAAAATGGATGGATTTAAAAGTAAAATTTATTTATAAAATGAATAAATATGTAATTATTATTATTTTTATGATAAATTAATAGTGATTACTTTATCCATAGTAATCAACGAATGTATGATTGGATATAAGTACTAAATACCGTCACAACTCCCTACATGAAGATAAATGATTAAATAACTGTATATAACTAGGCAGTAATTGATATATAGGAAATAATTAATTTTAAAAATTTTCTTCAGAATTTTTATAATTAACCTTACTTTATTATCCACAATGATAAACAAGGTATTTGACGAGTTCGCGTAATGGTAAGGGAATATGATTCAAAAATACAATTTTAATGTTTCTATTTCAACTCATTTTACTGTTGTCAAAATAATAGGGATTTTGTTATACAAAATGAATTAATGATCTGAAATTCAAAAAACATAAATTTTTATACCTAAATTATATTATTTTATTTTATGTTGAAATAAAATGGATTCATAATTATGTGAACATGATTATTATTTTAATATTTTTTAATGAAAAATAGTATTATGATATATGAGGGTGTTTTGTACATGGTTTTAGAAGTGTTATTAGGGGTTTTATTCACTATATCGTCCTTTTATGTTATTAATATGGTTTCATTGCCATTATATATCAAGGGTCATCCCATTACTTCTATAGATGCACATAGATAGTTTTCTAAAGAATTTATGAAATATTTTTCTCTTTAGAAATCTATTAGAAGTCAATATAATGGTTATTCTAGTCATTAAAGTTTTATTTAAGGATTGTGTAAGGGATATATGATAATAATGTCCCAGTTGACAAACATGACTTTTACAAGATTACTACTAATTTTTCAAGAAAATTATTTATTGTAAAAAATAATGATAATGATTCATTTTGAAGAAAAAAGATTCCATTTTCAAAATAAAATGAATGTTCATAGAGACCTTATTTAAGGGGAATAAATATTTTTGGCAGGATGAACATATTTCCTCATTTATTTCGCATATTTTGATTATTTTTTTTGAAATTTTAGAATCTTTGTCTTAGGGATTAAGGTTGGGTAAGAGTACAAAAGAAGTGAAGCTGAATGTTATGAATATATATCATCATAGGAAATCATGTTTCTTTTTAAATTTTTTAGATTATGGGAAAAGTGTATACTGTGTATAAGTTTCCATTTTTAATTTATGTATCTACAATGTAATTGGTTTTCTCAATTTGCTAAAACTATAAACTAAAAAGATCATCACGATCAGAGGAAAAATAATTATTTTCTAAATAATCCTTAATATTCAATGATTATGGAACGGTCCTTACAGTTTTTTTCAAAGGAAGATTTAGATAATATTAGTTGTGAGGATAATTAAAATTGAATCCCTATAAGGGTTTTACCTATTTTTTATGTTGAAATTATTTCAAATTTTATGATCACCGTGTTGTTGGAATAAACAATTTTATACATAATAATTTTTTATTGATCAAATATTGAGGATATAGATTGAAATTATAAGAATAATGATATATTTCCAAATCACATTACAAAAAATTAGGATTATTCAGGGTTATTATTCATCAACACAAGCTAGAACAGTTAATAATCATCGATGTTAGTTGTTCATTTTTAGCACTTCAAATAGGGGATTTTATCACTGCTTGTAAAAACCACAAATAAGGATCACCTACCAGCATTATAAATAATGAACTGATAAAGGGGAACTTTATCACATCTTATAAAAAAGTGATGATAAGGGCCCCCATTACCATACATTTTTTCTATTGTTGATAAATGATATATTTAATAAAAAATTTATATTTCATTAAAAATAATTATATATATATATATATATGTTGATATAATTTAATTTCTTCTAATAAATATGTTTTATATGAGGATAAATATGAATTTAAAAATACTATATATGATATATAGTGAAATTTATTATTAAATAAATTTAAAATATTATTATCGATTGGTTTTTTAATTATAATATTGTAGTATATATTAAATATCCACTAGATGACCTAAATATTAATTAAACAAATGAACGGTGTAAGATAATTGGAAAATATGACATGAACTTCAAACGACATTTTTTTGATATGGGTGTATTTTTTACATCTACCAGATATCAAATTTAATCTTGATATGATCTCCAAAAAATTATAATCATGTTAAACCCCACTCACATATTTGAGACCAAAAAATATCCAAAAGTACCCCAAACTATGTTTTTGTTCAGGGTATCATAATTTTTAAATATTCGATGAAATTTCAGCATCATTTAAGAGGGTCTTGTGGTATTTTAGTGGTGATTCAATTTATTCTATGGGATAACATTCATTCTGATATTAGTTTTTCTAATTTTAATAATTTTTTATAATGATTTTTTTATAATTATATATCTTAATATATTTTTATATATATATATAAATAATTTCTTTTTGTTAATATATAAATATATCAAATTATTTATGTAAAATTGTTTCCTAAAATACATAAAATAAATATCAATTATTAATTTTATGTAATGTAAAAACTTATCCAATATATTAACCTTATACAAATTCATTATTATGTATATATATTCCGATTTAATTACTTTCTGTATATAGAAATATCTATCACAATAAGAAAGTATATTGGTATATGTATATTCTAATATATGTACACAATTACATATTGTAAATATGTTTTTAAAACAATATCGATAATTTTTAATTGTTATAAAAATACATGAATATATATATTTTCAAATATTTATATATATTTTATATATAGAAATTTATGTGTGTATTAATTGATAGAGATAAATTTATATTATATTTTATTATATGTAAATGAATATATTATCTAATATATTTCTATGAATATAAATATATATATCACACACACAAACAATGATATATTTTATGGACGTATTTAAAAATAATAATATAAATAAATGATAAAATATATGTTAATATATATAAGAATATATTGATATATCATAAATTAATTAATAATACATCATAGTGTAGTGGTAATGGTGTTTATGTTCCCAAGGAGAGGAACATGGGTCAAATATAGGCACACATTGGATGCTGGAATTTCAAAAAGGATAGATGAAGGATTTTGGGAAGAACTGATAATGGGGTGGTTCGAAAGTGGGTGGAAACTGCTGGTAAGGGGTTGGGGTGGGGTGTTAGAGAGAATGATAAAGGGGTGGGGAGTTGATGATAAAGGGGGGATTAAAGTGATCCAAAAATAAATTTTTTTCTCCCTAGTCAGTGCTTAAAAATAAACACTACTAAATGGGTCATATATGAGCGCTCCAAAATGCACTGATAAGGAATATTATTTTACATCTCTTTTGTAGTCATCACATTATTAACTATGCAAATTTTTTTACTAGAACTATTGAAACACAATTTTTTTGTGGTTTGAGCAACTTTTAATTCTCGGTATAGGTACTAATCTATTTTTATGGTCAGGGATCAATTGATGTATGCTACACATTATGGTGGTATCAAAGTTATAAAGAAGTTTTATCTACAATAAAGGAACTTGAATATATGATGATATTTTGTGAGACAACATCCAAAAAATTAAGTAGATTATCTAACACAGTGGTACCCAAATGATGTATCAATTCTATAGAGAAGATATTTTATTTCAAGGTTTGTTCATAATATAAAAAGTTCAAAGTATCCATTTAATATTTTGAACGTTAAGTCGATTAATGGTTGCATACTGTAAATAATACTATCGAGTTATATGATCTTTATAAAATTGAATGATAATCATCTTAGGATGTTTTACCTAAGAAATATTTGACTATGTTTTTTTGACAAGAGTTGGAAAAAAAATTCCATGAAATAAGGAAAAGTGATGAAAATTCGGTAGATGAGTATGAATAAAATTTGACAAGATGGGCTAGGTACATACCATGTTTTTTTCATGAAACTGATATCTAAATTAATATATTTTACTCAGGGTGAAACCCAAGTCGAACTAGTTCTTTGGCCACATGAGAATTTAACATGTATGAGAATGATGTTCATTATGCATTGAAATTTGAGATGGGGTTTTATAAAATTTATGTGCAATGTAATTATAAATGTAAAATGTGGCACGATAGAAAGATATGGTGAAAGAGAGATCAAATAAATATATAGTTGAGAAAATTATATTCCAATCTTGTGGTATGTGTGATAAGAAAAATCCTAGAAAATATACTATGAAGATAGGGGATTATTACTGATATATTTAGATTAATTACATGGATCATGAATATAAACAATATATTACTGAACAAATAATGAAGGGTGTAACTAATAACTATACAATTGTGATTCTTTTTTGTTTGGATGAGTGAGGTCATTACTCTAAGATGAGTCAAATGTTATTTTTATATGATGTAAATCATCAAGATAAAAAACCAAAAGGTGTAACAATATCATTTTTTATTACAACATTTGATGTTGGGGTTTCAATTAATGTGAAGACATGTACGATACATGTTTTTTGAAATTACACCAATGACTAATTTGTCTATGTATCTTGTCATTTATTAATTTATGGAATGTAATAATGTAAATTTTGAATATCACCAATAGAAAATAATATAAAATATTTAGTGAACACTCTAGGTGGAAATAATAAATAACTAAATATTTATAGGATTCATCATATTTTGATATATGGAATGGTTTTTCCTAAAAACAATTGAACTTCCCATTCTAGATATTGAAATTATTTTTCATAAATAATGGCTTTTAGTTTGTCATTCTAAGATTGATTTTGTATCCTTGAATGTATTTTTAATTATTACATAGATTTTATTACATATACTAGGGCTGAGAAACTGAAAAATTATAGAAGTTAAGGTTTCCTATATCATAATAATATAGGGAAATAAAATTTTATAATTACTGATTTTTCCAAAATTGAATGAATATATATTAGTTTTTTCAAATGATTTACTTGGTGTTATTCCTGATTAAGACGTATAGTTTAATGAAGTCCTGGTTCCAGATTAAATGTTGATTTCTATACCACCTTATATACTAGATCATGTAGAAAATTTTGAATTCAAAAATTAGTTTCAATTATTTATAGCTAAAGGTTTCACAATTAAATAGTAAATTCACTTAAGGTTATCATTTTTTCATTTTTAAAATTATATATTATTCCATAATGATTTTCATTGATTAAAAATCATTGAATAAAATCATATTTAATACTAATTATCATTTTCTTCATATCTATGAAAAATTTTATCAGATACATGTATAATAGTACTTTTTTAATATTTCTCTCGCGTTTGGGTATAATATGTTCAAGGTGAAAGAGGAAGTTATTATGAAGAATACTTTTTGGACAAGATATTGCATATATGTGTTTTTAGTTATTCCTTTTGGGTTGTCAAAATTAGAAGTTGTATTTATGGATATAAATACCAGTGTTTTCACTGAGTTATTTGATATGTGTTTGGTAACATTTATTGATGCTACAATTGAATATTCTAAAAGTAGTTAGGAAGATGAAATACAGCTTTTTATTGTTTTGTAAACACATAAAAAATAAAAATTATAAAATATAATACATGTGGATTATGTTCGGAATATATTTCATTTATTTTTTATATTGTCTCTAAACATAGAATTATTATTGATCCTTTTAATGAAAAATATATTGAATAATGAGAAAGAAAAAAATGTCCCAAATATTACTTGAGTACTAGGATTTATGGGTTTTTACGAGTAATTTGTAAAAATTTATTCTTGGTTATGTAGACACTGAGTTTGTTAACATATAAGGTAGTTAAATTAATTACAATAAAATAATGTGTTGATTGTTTTTAATAACATAAAAGAAGATTAGTGAATGATCGGGTTTTTTTCTTTCCCTGGTGAAATGGTGATTTTTTATCGATATTGGTCATTCATTTGAATGTATAAGGTGGATTTTTGTTAGAAAATTATCAAATATTTAATTATAATTTAGTTCAAAATAATCCTCTTGATTTAAATAATCTAACACATGATTTGGAATTTGTATTTTTGTTTAATTTAAATTATGTAGGGACATCATTTATATGGTTACATATGTGAAATATATTTTCATCAGTAATCATTGATGTACTTATATACATATAATTTATTAATCATGAAGTAGAGAATAAGGTTTTAATTGAATATGTATTATTATTAAATTATCCATTATCACCATTGGAAGGGAAATATTTATCTGATACATTGTATTGATAAAATATTTCTACCTTAACCATTCTATATTTAGAACATTACTCATTGGTTAATAATTTAATGACTTCTTTCCTATAATATTTAGGTGTAGTAATTTTATTTATTTTAGATTTCAGTAAGATCATTACATTCAGATATAATTTTTCACAAATTTTATAAAGACAATGGGCAATATAAAAACACATAAATATTGAAGATGTTAATTTTTCCTGAATAAAATGTTTGTGATGAGTGTTTTTTGAGACTTGGAATGATATTATGTGTGATTTGTGATTTCTATTTGATGAGGGTGTGGTAAAACGAATATTATAGTTCCCAAATATCAGTTCATCCATGTAGCACCAATATGTACAAAGACCTGTTAGAGTATTAATAGATGGATGGAAAGAAAACATATATTTACGTCTTCTCCATGAAAGGATTAAATTCATAGAAAGTTAATGTTGATTGAAATTTGCCGATGAGGATTCAATATATTTTTTATGTTCTAGATTAGAGATATGAAAATATATAAATGGATTTCATATTAGAACATCCAAATACATCTGTTGTTTATAATTATATTTGGGTTATTATTGAAATATTAACAACCTATGCGCATTTCTTTCACTATAATGATATTATGTCATGGGATAAATATGCTTGATATTATCTCATTAATATGCTCTGGCTACATAGAGTTCCAATATCCATCTTATCTAATCATGATCGTTGGTTTACATGACATTTTTAGAATGGTCATCAGAAATCGTTGTCTACTATAATAATTTTCATTAAAATGATTCATCTGAAATAGTGTGGAATTATTGTGTGAACAAAAAAGGAATTGGAAGGAATGATTTATGTTTCTAATATGTATTACTAGGTAATTTGTGATCAATAACAATCTTGGATTGAGTTTTCTTATAATATCAAATTTCTTTCTAGTATACAGATGGAAAGTATTAGGGAATAATATTGAAAGAGATGTTGGACCCCATAATTCACGGGTGAAGTTGGTGAAAATAAGTTGATGGAAAATAATTGGTTTATGAAATGTATTAATAGGGGGAAATGATTCAGCAATATATGAATATAGTTCAAAATTGGAAAAAAAGTTATTCAGATCACTAGAGGTAAAATATTATTTTCATTGTGTGTGAACATGTTTTTCTTAAAGCATATACATGGAAAATTGTAATCTATTTTTATATAACAGGAATGTTATGTCAATTATTCATTTGACCATATACAATTTTATATTATTTTAAAACTATTTCATACCAACATTGATTTTTCCCGATTATGTACACGGTGTTTATCATGTTTTTATGTTAAGAAAGTATGTTCCTAATTCATTTCATTATTTGAACCCCAAATTAGTCCAGTTGAAAGACAACCGTTCGTATAAGGTATAAACTAGTTGTATTATCGATCCTAAATAGAATGTATTAGGATTAAATAAATTCACCCAATTTCTTTTTCATGAATAAAACCATATCATTTAAGTAGAAACATGGGAATTTGAAAATGATATTATGGTATCATGACCAACATGTTTACTAGGTGAAATTATCTATTAAGAAAAAATTTACCAAAGCGGGGAGAATATAAAAAAATAGGTATAGATGATAAAATATTTTTCATAATTTTTTTTAATTATGAATTTATATTCATTGTTAATATATTCTATAATTATTTAAATAAATAAGTTAATGATTATATAAAACTAATTTATTATAATATTTTATTTAAAAATATAATTTAATAAAATAAAAAATTAATTTGAATAAATGAGTTTCATTTTTGAAATCATAATGTCAATACAATATTGGAAGGTTGTTTTGATAATATTACGAAAATATTGGTTTTTATATTAATATTGAAGCATACTGATTTTTATTGAATAGTGTAACTTTTGTAAGAGGATTTAAAAGTAAAATTAAAAGGTTTGATTATTATAAAATGTTAATTATATTATTTTCATTTAATAGAATTCATTTATGTGTTTTCATATGGATTTTATATTTTAATTTGGTATACAAAAATTTTATTTTGATATTTTTTTTGAAAAACTATATTCTATAAATTTTTATGGATTTATTTTATATTATATTATGAAACTTATATGGATGGAATTTTTAAAATGTATTCTACATTTTCAATCAGTGGGTAAAAATTTAGAAAATAGTTACATTTGTTTTGTAAAATATGAATAGCAAACATAGTAATTTTTTGTAACAAGGTAAAGGGTAATTCATTTAAGTTGGTCTAAAAATAAACTAAAAAGAAATTAAAATTGACCATAAAACATACCTAAATATTATTGGGTGAGTATACCTCAATCATAATAATTTAATGCATTATTTATAAACCTTTTTATCCATGTGGATGAGATTATGAAAATTGTAATATTTTTTTCAATTAATAGTGAGAAATTTAAACTCTTGTTTTTAATAATTATAATATTATTAATAGGGTGTTATATAGAAGATATATTTTATATTAAATATTATTTTAAAATATAATTTATTTATATTCATCATGTAATTTTATTTTTAGTTTTTTGTGAAAATTTAATTATCTTAAATTCAAACACAAAGTTGATGTGAAAATTATTTTATTACAGAAAAAATAAATCATTTTAAAAATATTAAAATAAAGTAAATATGAAATTAATAATGGAATCCATGAATTTTATAGTATATATTGACTTTTTCTATATAGAAATATGTTTTTAATTATATGTGTTTTTATGATATCAGTAATGTCATAGCGATGAATATTTCTTAAAATTTACATTATTTATATTTTATAGTAAAAAATATTTTATAAAATGGTATAATATTATAAATACATTAATTAGGAAAAATTAATATAATGCGGATTAAAATATAAAAAACAGTCCATTTATTGGTATTTTTTCATATTATTGTAACTATATTAACATTAAAATTGTATGACTCCATATTTTCATAGTAAGAGTTAAAGGGGTTAAATAGAGGACACAATAAAATGATAATGGTATAAATATAGTCAAAAAATAACTAATTATGCATGTATGGAGTGATATAAATACATATTTTTCTTTGTTCTTGAATAAGATATTTTTTAGTTATTTTTAATTTAAAATTTTATTTTAATAATTTTATACCTTAAGAAATTTCAAGAGAGGCCCTTCAATATTTTATATAATTGAACATATTTTTCTCAATTATTCAATGTTATAAACCCATTTGGATTTGAAAATCCAAAATCACATAAAATCCTTCATCCCTAACCACCTTTTATAGGTATTATTTTTATGAATTACACCATCATCAGTGGACATAATCTAACCTAGAGCACTGAATATATTAGAATGGGACTGAATGTTCAATCCTCAGTAAATCGGTAACAATTCAGTCCAAACATGGATAAATATATTTGGTTTGAACTATATTTTGGGTCATCCTAGGATATTATAGGACATTTCCATATGAATAGGGGATCTGATTAAAATGGATAATGTAATTGCTGTTTCTAGATATGTTCATTCTGCTAGATTACTTGGAGAATTGTATTTATGTTCCATTTTTACAGATAAGGTTTATGTTTTAACTAATGTGAAGGAATTGATGTTGATAATTGAATTTTAAAATCTTCCTCCTTTCTGCCCAGAATGCATGATAATTGGGAATGATGCAGCCAACAATAAAAGGACCACCACTTTTTATTTTTTCTCCATACGAGCTCATAACTACAATTCATGCTTCTAAGGACAATGATCCTGAAATCTGATTCCTCTGGATTTGTAAACCTGAACTCCCAAAATGATGATAATCCTATTGTGTGTGGATAGAACATTGGCATGGGAAAACCATTGATAAATATTTCAATACATCCACAACATAAGCAGGATACAAGAAATCATAGGTTGATATTGTTGAGAGGGGTCCATCTGATTTCCACCCAATACATGGTTCGATGAAACCCTAAATGTCAAGTGACATTGTGGGTATTTCATGGGTTCTTATTGTTGGTTATTCTTCTAAAGAGGTAGGATACTCTTCTTGTATATGTGTTTTGGAAGATTGTTCCCCCTCCATTATTATAGACTGATCTTACTCAAAATTGCATTCTATACTAGTAGGAATGAAATTTATTTCTCCCTCCAATGATGCAGATAGAGGATCTATAAGAGTTCTTTTGGATCCATTATCTCCAATTATTTCCAATACACCTGCTCTTGAAAATATGTTGTGTCATGTGCTGGTGAAGACTGTTTTCTCTCCCGCATAAGATTCTACTTTTGAAACCACTCTGAGCATGGAAGATTAAGCAAGGGAAAACACATCCTTGGTGTTGGGAGCTAGCGAAGCACATGAAAACCTGTTATACATTCCTAATATGGAATTTGTTTCAATGGCACCTCAATGATGCACACAGTAGTGCCTATGGGAGACAACACCTCCCCGATGTTATATGCTAATGAGTCGTATGTAGAATAGTGGACTCCAAAGGTGACATCTGAACACCATGTTATTGGAGATGATGATTTTGATGACTCTTATAAGACTTTAACCTCTTATAGTTGGGAAAGACTTGATATATGTCATGGAAGAGGATGAATAAGGGGTGAACTGGAGACAATGAAATTTGAGTCCCCTTCGGATGTCTTGGACTCAGAAGAAAAAGGCATTAATATTTTTGATTCAGAAGGTGCACAATTTGGAGGCTCTTCACTATAGAGTCTAGAGATGCTATCGCGACCATGGAATGTCTTGGGGATCCTTGCAGGATAAAGAACAAAGGATCATCAAAAAAATTAGAAGAATGGGTTTGACCTTGTGATGGAGGTATTGATATACTATTTCATCTTTTGTTTCCATATTTGTTTCTCTTTGCACACTTTGTTATGATTCAATAAAAAGAGGATCTCCCCCATATTTAAAAAAATAGTGGCCTTAAAGTGTTATTAAATTGAGATTATCCAAATAAGAGGTTTGATTTTTAATCGATATTTAATGTTTTTTATTATTCTACATTCATAAAAACATATATAAACAAGATAAAATAAAACCCAAATGTCCTAAATTCACATATATATAGATATTATAATGTAATTGTAAAGAGGTATATCTATATTCATATCAATAAAAATGGAAACTAATTCATTTCATGAGTGTTTGTGGACTACCGTCTCATGAACTAATGTAATTAATTTTGGATCAAAATCTCTCCAGAATAGTTATGATGAAACTATTAATGTTTATAAATTATAATAATGAAATATTTTATATCCTAAATGAAAATATATAACTTATTATCTTACCATTCAATAAACTTAAAAATGATAATATCATTCGTTCAATAGTATAGACGACCACATCGACAAAACTATGAGATTAATTTTTCATAATGAAATTAAAAGGATGATATATTAATATATTTATATTAAAATAATTAATATGATATATATGAAATTATTATCTTTATCCAATTATGGAATAATTCTCTCAGATATTAAATAATGATCATTGAAAAATGTAAGTGTTACACATGTGTACGTACGACCTACTATCTCCATGACTGTAACATAGTTAATTTTTCATAACCATTTTTAATATATGGACTAGAGAGTAAAATTGATATATGGAAATAAAAATAATGCATTATTATTATTTTGGATATCATCCAATAATGACCACTTTTAGCATATTTAAGATAACAAATTCATTTTGGACATAACTACAAAATATCATCAAAAAATTCTATGTGAACATAAATGATAAAATAATTGTAAATAACTAAGTAATAAGTCACATAAGAAGAATAATTAATTTTTAAAATTTTATTATTAAATTAGACATTTAATTAATTTCTGTTATTCAGTAATAAAAATAATGTAAGTGTAAAATGAGGATCGTTGTAGCGGAAATTCTTCAAATATTCAACCTTTAAAGTTCCTCTTTCAACTATTTTTACAATGGTTTAAAAGAACTGTAAAATTTTCAAGGATACCTACCAAGAGAGAGATCAAGATTTCTATTGACAAAATTCTAGGGATGTGACTCATATCCTTTCCATCTTATCGAATAGAACTCACTATGTTTTGATGGAACTCGATGACTATCTTTAAGGAATTGAGGATAAATTATTTGTTTAGCTGACCATGTCACATTGATATTTGAAAGTTTTACTCACATTAAAGTTAAATGGAAACCTTATTATTTGTGATAATTAATGAATGGCTAATCATTTACATAACAAGAAAACATATCCTTTTCTTATTATTTATAATTTATTTGATAATCTATAGTTATCCTAATGGTTTTCATATATTGATTAATGATCACGGTACCATTAAATAAAATTAAGAGAGAAATATATTCCTAAGACATCATTTCGGAGGGGGAATAATCATTATGAATATTTTTTTCATTTACTCTTTCTAATTGTATTATAGTGTTTATGAATTCATTGAATCATAATTTACATTGCTTATTAGACTATTTCATGGTTTTATTGTAAATTAAATAATATTTATTTCAAACAAAAGAGAATAATATATTGATAATTTGAAGATGATTCTCATAACACATAAAAATAATCATTTGTATATAACAAATAAAAACATTAAATTTTGGATCATTGAATTAATGTTTCATTGAATTTTTAAATCTGATAGAGGAATCATTATGGACCCGGAAATGATTTTGAATGTGATTTCATTGTAGAAACCCACTCATGTATTGTGATTCTAATATTATTTTGTTTTTCTCTTTAATACATTAATGTTTTTCCATGTTTATCAAATCCATAACATTTTATAAAAAAGATAACCAATAAGGGTGTAATATAGTAATGGAAATTTGGGTGTCATATATATTTTTTTGGAACTACATGTGATGTTTTACATGGCTCTAGTTCATATTCTATGGGAACTAGAATCATGTTAAAACATTTTTTTGTTATTATTTACATCAATGTATGGACATGTTTTTATATAAGTGAAATAGGTACAGAACTATGGCACTCACCAACTAATCCCTAAAATGAATAATTATTCAAACCATTTTCATGAATTTCTATGTTGATGCATTCCCTTAATATATGGTTCCATTATAATTTTAGATAATGATTAATAATTATTTTTTATAAATCCTAATTTATATTTATTTTCATAGGGATAATACCATATTATGGGGGAATTATGTAAAATATTTTCATACCTTTTTTATGATAATTCATACACTACTATAAATGAAATTTTTTCATCAATTTCATTATTACGATGTTACCAATGCACGACTTAATGTAATTATCATTACAGTGATTGATGATATATTTGTTTCCCATATGTTATTGGATATGAATAGAACTTCTAAGAATGTGTTATTATCCTATATAGAAGGTAATTATTTTTATTATTATTATATTTAGCTTTGGAAGGAATTAAACACTTAACATTCATGAAATAATAAACTAATTTATAGTGGAGATAAAATGACTATATATACTCATTATCATGATAATTTATTAAATTTCATAGAGTGATCAGTATTTCAAAGAAATATGAGGGGGTTGTTGTTGGATATTAATCATTTTTTAGTTTTTCCATAATCAAATGTACTACTCATATATGTCATGATTTGATAATTTTTATTACTGTTCAGGGAATATGTGGTATATTTCATTCTTCATATAATGATGTATTACATGACATGAGAGTAATGTGGAACAGTGAAGAATTATTGGGTTATTATGAACATTAACTATTACAGTATAGAATATGGATGATATTTTTAGGGACGTCATTGTGGTTTTACAAAAGACTCTTAGTGAGAATAATGTTATTGGAGTGATCATTGATCAGATCATGAAAATGGAACATTTCCATCCTATTTAATAGATTCTAAAAGAGAATTAAAACATGCACTATTTGTTCAATTTTGTTTTTAAGATCAACAAAGTTCATTATATTATTGTTTTCAAATTATATCCATTATTTACATTATGGTTTTTAAAAAATTTGTTAGATGTAATGAATATAAAGTAGAAGTTAAGAATGATGTGTCACCCTCTATTTGATTGGAAAACTATGAAAAACACGAACATTAATGAGAAAACAATTAATGTGTGTATTATTCATTTTTATGTTCATTGGGTAATTCCATTACCATGGGATGATTTTCACTTTTATGTTAATAATTACGGTTTAATTAAAATACCTTCTTTCTTTTTATTTTAGGACTACCCGTGTATATGTTTTATTTTTTGGGAATAGATGGAAGAATGGTCTTTTTGATAGACCATGTATTTTTATGGGAGATGATTGAAAACGTGTGGTGGATATAAAAAATATTTTAATCATTTCATATTCTCTATCAATAATATATCATCAATTTAAAACTCTCGTGGTAGTTGCAATATGATGATAAAATAAATTATTAGGGTATCACCACATTTGGGATATTTTCATCTTTAATGATAGGGTATGATAAAATAAAGTATTTTAGGTACATTTGATATCATCAAAGACATTGGAATAGAAGAATAATGTTTAAACATATTGTGTCATTCGATCATGATTCTAGATGTGTTTCATGATTCAAAACAATAGAAGTGTCTAATAAAACTAAATCATGTGATAGTAAGTGAACATTTTATTTTTATTATTATGCCATAGTGTTTTAGAAACTAGTCCAAACTATATATCATTATATCAAGTTACATCATTGTAAAACTATTCCATGTATCTATATATCATGGTAGTGTTATTGGGATATCCATGTGATGTGGTTAGGTGAATCATTAATGATGTGGTAGGGGAATTAATGATTAGTATGTATAGAATAATAATTACTTATGAGTTATTAAATAGGAATGATGTGGATATTTGTGACACCATAATAGTTATAGGTATATTTTATTTTGATAAATATATATAATATCATCATGTTTGGGATGTTTTGTGTTTTTATATGTGATAAAAAAATTTACATTTTTTTCTAACATGAGATAGATAACACCATAAACAAAACCATATTGAGAATGGGGACTACCAATGTTATACAGTGAGTGAAAAAATTCTTGTTTTTTATTTTGAGATGGTGGGGGTATTTATATAGAACATGACCAGAGTGGAATCTATTATACAACTGTAGAGGGTTTGGTAGGTCAAAAATATACCATGGTTTTTCACCGCATCATATTTGAGAAATGGGATACGAATAGATTAGGCCACCAAAACCATGGTGGGTACCGCCACACAATTTTGATAGATGTTTTATAATTTTAATTGCTTGATTTGGTTGATAATCTATCTACGAATGATACACATATTAATTAAGGTTGGAATGATAATTATTTGGGAATATTTAAAAAATCCTAAATATTATTTTCCTTTAATTTATTTAATCTACCTCATCATTTAACTAGTATTTTAGATACATTTGTTTAGTTATATTTTTAGTTAGGTGGATCTATTCATCAGATATTCAGATATCAACATGATTTATCCATCTCTTTATATACCACCCTTCGATTTCAATTTTATATAGTGCTGATTATATTTGTAACAATAAAGGTAAATAAATAATATTAAATTTTAATATTAATTGATATTTTTGATTTGAATATTAATTTTACTTTAATGGTTATTCTATGTTTGTCATATTACACAAAATGAATCAACAAGTCTCTCAAAAATCTTACGTTGCCCACAAAATTATGTTATTCAAATATATAATATTATAATATTATTATTTTAAATGGTTGTTAATGTCTAGACATTGTAATGGTGACAATGAATATAAATAACCATATTTTGATTAAACATGTTTGTTAAATTTTTTTACATTAATCCATTAAATATTATAGGCTTAAAATAAAAATGAATCAAATTTTATTCAAGAAATGTTGTAATAAATTTAAAAGGTTCGGTTAAAGCCTTTAGATGGAGAACCATTTTCTAAATCAAGATTTTTTTCATTTTAATATACTCAATTTTAAAAAATTAACATCTCCTTTAGAATAGGGAAATAAAAATTTTAATTAGTGTAAATTTTTGGTATTTTTTTTGATAATGTTAGTTTTTTATGAATAGTGAAAAATACAGTTTTTTAAGTCATAACTGATTTTTCATCGAATTTATTTACATTGATGGACTATAATTTTAATTGGTTTCAAAGTGTAATTATATTATTATTTTATCATGTAATCCTATTTTCATCATTTTATGTAATTTCACATTAAATTACACATAAACACATGTCAATATTTGGACACTTATTAGTTATTAAAAACCAACGTTTTCAATTGGACGATGTGAATTAATTTTAAATTAATTTCTCCATGTTCATTGTTTAGAATTTCGAGAAAATGATTACTTATTTTTAATGAAGGGTAACTTTTTTTTAAATATGTCCCTCTAAAATTTAGATTTTAGGAATATTAACTTGAGTAATTTTTTATTTACCATGGTTAAAGGGTAAATATGGTAAATTAGGGTAAAAATAATATTAGAATATTAATAAATTGCCCAAAAATATTTCCTAGAACTATTGGATGAGACGTGTCCAACCATGGGAATAAATGAGTCAATTTTAGAACCATGTAGAGCCACTTGTGTGTGAAAATGACATTTAATTAATTTTAATTTAATGTTAATGAAAATAAAACCGAAACATGTATCTTTTAGTAAAACAATTTTTATATATGGTTATATTAGTTATTATTTTTTATAGAAATATTTATTATAAATATAGATATATTTACTACATCATGGTATTGTATTTATAATTTTTAGAGGTCAAATAAATAGATATATTTATGACACAATGGTGATGTAGTGATTACATTATTAATTAATGATATAATATTATGATATTTTAATTTTTTTTAAAAAAAGTTGAAACTTTTTATGTCATGAAATAATATTATGTAGAAAAATTTATAGTTATCTTTGAATTAATTTAGTTTTATCGAAATGAATCATGTTGTTATGGATTTTTAAAATGTTCTGATATGAATACTACTAAAACTAGCCTAATTATGTTTTAAAATAAATACTGTTTTGTTAGAATCTCTAATAGTTATAAAAATATATGATTCTTCCAATTGACATATATAATGTTTTTAATTTAATTAATTAAAAACATGAGGTTCGATTATAATTTTATGTTAACTATATTAACCATATACTATGAATAGACAAAAAGACTGGGTAAGAGTTAAAATAGTTAACTAAGGGTTATAGCTAAATGATAAGGTTAAATTTGAAACCAAAAAATGTCTACAACTCATTTGATTAGAGAATTTCTAAAAATAATCTTATTATATTATATTTAAATGTTTTTTTACCTTCCTAAAACTCAAAATCAGTTAATAATAAAATAATCTTTCATGATATTCCTAAAGTACCCATCCTCCATGTAACAGCCCAAGATTTTATAAAAAAATATTCTTTTTAATTTTATTAATGTCTTGTGTTGTACGCTACACCAAAAGGAGCTTGCACAACACACATCCTTGTCTTGCCTTGCATTACACGCAATCGCGACCTTCCTCGATAGCGTGTGTAATACGCAATACCGAGTTTCACTAAACAACGATGTGCTATTAAAATATTATTAAAACTAGCCGTTATGAATAGTAATAACCACTTTTTAAAATTCTGTAAATCTTATTTTTCAAAATGAAATTCATTCTTGGATTCGGAGTATCGAATTTAGCCTAAGGTGAAATTTTGGTACTTTTCGGATAACTTTCATATTCTGATGAATAGTAAAAATTACTAAATTTTAATTAAAAACAACTTTTTTAATCGAAATAATTAATATTGATAAATTATTAATTTGAGTGGTTATAAAGTATATTTAGAATATATTTTTACAATTTAATACAATGTTGGTCATTGTATGTAATTTCACATTTAAACCAGTTATAAACTAGTGTCAATCTTTTGATAGTTATTATCTCTTAAAAACACGCTATTTGTTTTGACGATGAGAATTAATTTTTAAATTAGTTAATGCAACTGATATGTTTTGAATTTGGTAAAATAGACATCATTTTTGAGTTCATAATATCAAATATACCTTAGGCCTAATTTTTGGTATTTTTCTGAAAACTTTCAATTTTCGATGAATAGTGAAACCACTAAGTGGTAGGTTAAAAACTGAATTTTGCATAAAACATAATTTTACCGCTTCTGTGAATGGAATTTCTAAAATCCGACAGACACGGTTAATATCAAGGACTAAAATGTGGTTCAATGAGATGAAAATAATTTTTGGTGAATAGTAACTTTTTACTTTTTTTTACCACGGTTAATAGTAAATAGGGTAACTAAGGGTAAATATGATATTACTATTACCCTAACACATGTCCTAATTCTATTGGATAAGTGTAATTCTACCAAAAACAACCTTATGAATATAATATGACCATTTAGGCCTACTTGGATTAGATTATGACATTTATTATTATTTAATTCAAAGAAGAGTTAAAAGAGTTAAAATCAAAGTTTATTTACTAAAACATTTTTAATATGGGGTTATACATAAGATAAATTCGACTATAAATATTCACTATAAAGCTAAAAAGATTTCCTACATAATGGTATTTTATTTGTAATTTTTAGACATAAAATAATTTAATTTATTTATGACACAACGATGATGCAGTAATTATCTTAATAATGAAATATTGACATAATTGATGTTATAAACACCGAAATAAATGTAATTTGAGATTTTTTTATGAATTCCACTAATTTTATAGGTTACTATGATATATTAATGTTGATTTAATCAACTTGGTTCGAACATTTAATTCTGTTATGACTTTCACAAAAATCAAATATCAAATAGTGTCAAAATTGACACAAAATAGTTTTTTAAATCAAATATTATATTATTAATTGTTATTGTATTCCTAAAAATCTAAGGTTCGGCCAAATGACTTAGATAAGGATATATATATTAATAATATACAATTTGGGGTTAGTTTGGCATGTTATAGTAAGTTTATTAACCATATATTGAAAGAAAACAAATAGACATGGTAAAAGTTAAATTATTTAACTTAGAGTTAAATCTAATTGATAAGGTTAAAATAATATCCTAAACTTGTCTAAATTCTATTGGTTGATAGGATTTAGACCCATCCCCACTTTATCCTTGAAATAAGACCCTTTGGAACCATTATAAACCGATTTTGACTTTAATATAAAATAATATTTTGAGATATTCCTAAGGTGCCCCTCTCCTCCCCTATAAAAGGACACCTCCTCCCCCTCCTCCTCACACTAATTTGAGCACTCAAGCTCGGCCAACCCCTGCCAAAATCTCTTCTCCACTTCCCTAGAAACATCCTAGAGGTTCTGGTCGTCCTCAAAGACCAATTCTAGTGCCCTAAGAGGAGGTCTCAAAGAGGCACTTCAAAGAAGAGGTAATTACCGTTACCAATTCTTTCATCTTTATTTCTTCTTCCACTTCTTCTTCTTAGGTTGTTTCATTATGAAGTAATAACATCAGTATCACTCATATACGGATATGTTATTATAAGTATGAAACAACCCTATTTCACCATCTATCCATCCTATGGAAAAAGAAATCACCGCGCGTGCGTACGTACGGAATACCGTCTCCACGCCGTGGTGTAATCTATTTTCCACCACCACCTTACATGGATGGGTATAATGGTGTAAAGAATAACTATACATAGTTATTACAACATCATATTGATTCTGATATATTGTATAATCCACTCCAATTCAACTCAATATTCATGGAAATGATATCATCGCTCGTGCGTACGTACGGACTACCGTCTCCACGACGCGATGAGATTCATTCTCCATGTTAACCATTTAAGAATGATTATAATGTATATATAAGAAATAATAATGAAATATATGACATTATAAAGCTACTGGATTTATGTATATATATACATATGTGTGTCATCTACTTACTTCCATTTCAAGACAATGAGGAAAGAAAAACAGTGTTCATGCGTACGTACGGACTACCGTCTCCATGAACAGTGTTTTTCATTTTATTTATCTATCTATTATATATATATATATACTGAATATATATGATATATAAATCATATTTTATATTCTGGAAGTAAGTAAATCATGATATAAGTAATAATGATGTCAAGAACAACAAGTCAAAACACCTACGATAAATGAAACGATTTTACCCAAAACGCTTCTTTAACATGGAATTTACAAAAGAACGGGTAATATAATGTCATAAGTGAACCATATATGATATGATAACAATGAATATGATTCTTCAATAAGTCAATGACATTATTTAAATCATTATACAGGAGGTTTGGACACATACGAAGAAAATTGGGCCTAAATTAAGGGAAATATCACAATCTCATTTTTATCCGAGATTGTTTATTCGTAAGTATTTACTGGGGTGTATTTTATCATCCACATCCATGTTCCCTCAATATGAAATATTGTTTCCATCCACTTATAATAGTTTAAATCCAATTTTACCTTCGGTGAGTTTTTAGTAAAGAATATGAAAGGAATCTTTTGTCGTTTTTTTCGTACGAGGTACTTTTTGACTTTTCCGACAAAAGTACGAGAGGAATGTTTTCTTTTTAACTTATACGGCATGAATGGATTTTTAAAACATTATTTCCAAGAAGCTTCCTTTACAAGTTTTCAAGTTTATTTTTAATCAACTTCTTTTATTTTAAAGTTGTATGACATGTTATGAAAGGAAAAATGTTTTTGAAGAAGAAAGGATATTTTCCTCAAGAATGAAGTTCAAGTATTTTATCAAAATTATTTTCCATCTAAGATAATAAAAGGGTTCTGTTTCTATCCCTATTATTACATGGATTTGATTATGTTGTGATGGAAACATTTTTATGAATTGTTTTATGATGTCATGTTGTTTAAGAATTCCATTTTTATTACATGGGTTATGTGATGATGTATGATTTATGATTATGTGGCACACATAAGAAAGGATTCATTATAAGATGGGTGGGACCTATATCTCCCTCCAATGCATTGGGTAAAGATTTTATATCTCATGAGATAGACATGGCTGAAATGGTAGGTTATACCGGTTCAGTGAAACAGGACTGAAACGAGGGTTACTCGATTCAGAAAGGGACTTTGTCCACTAAGATAGTCTTGGCAATGAGTCATGACTAACAAGAAATGATTTTCCATGATTATGTGTGCATGCCACAAAGTTTCAAGTTTCATGTTATGATTATGGTGATCTCATTTTCACTTCTATGATTTGTTCCATGTTAAGATATTATGATCTCTTTTGCAGGTTATGATTTTCAAAAAGATATGATATGATTTTTATTTCTTTTGTATACCCTTACTGAGCATTTGAGCTCACCCTTTTATGTTTTCTTTTCCCCAGGATATAAATAAAGGTTTTAGGTAAAAAAAAGGGAAGATCTTTATGGGAGATATTGAAGATCTTTCACCACGATTAGAAGATTACGTTCCGATTTTCCAAAGACACTAAACTATTACGATCCTTTAGTGTGTGTTTTTCTTATGTACTAAGTATTCCGCAAAAGTAATGTAATGTCTATGTACGTCAGGATACGGTTCTCTACAGTTGGTATCAGAGGAAAGGTTTAGTCAACCTTTGGAAACTAGGATGCGAAAACGTTATTGAGATCCCTAGAGATATTTATACGGTATGTCTAGGGATGTCCCTAAGGTTAAGTATACGTATAGGTTATAGTACTAGAACTACGCTAAAGATCATAGAATTAAACCTAAGATGTTAGATATTGAAGGTACTCCCCCTTTATTATGTTGTTTTCCCTAGCTTGATTTTTGCCTCTCACACTATTCTTTTTGGGTTTTAGACAATGGATGGAACCCGAAGGAACCGTGTTGCTCAATGCAAGGGACAATGCAATGATTGCCCTCCTGAACAAACAAATGTTATGGGAGATGGAGTGCAAAATCTTATTGCTATACTTACACAAGCTATGAATCATTCTGGACATCCAAATGAGCAGAGAAGGGAACAATATTCTATTGAGTCCTTCATGAGGCAACGTCCACCTTCTTTCAGTGCGACTTCCAATCCACTTGTTGCTGAACAATGGATCAGCACCACTGAAAAGATATTTTCAGTTCTTCAATGTTCTGAACATGATAAAGTCATCTTAGCAGTGTATCGTTTGGAAGGTGATGTTGATCAATGGTGGAATCTTATTAAGAATACGAGGCAAAGGGATGAAATTGAGTCCATGGAATGGGACGAGTTCAAGAACTTATTTTTCAATAAGTACTTCCCTCGTATTCTTCGAACAAAGATGGAGAAGGAGTTTCTTGAACTAAAGCAAAAGGATGATGAATCTGTTGGTATATACGAAGCGAATTTTACAAGACTTGCAAGGTATGCATCTGGCATTATCATCCAACCTGAAAGTAAAGTTGATCGATTTTTCAGTGGCTTAAAACCAAGTCTTCGAAGGGCATTAGCTATAAGAGACTTAAGTAGCTATGAAGAAATTGTGCGTTGTGCTATCAAGGTAGAAATGGAAGTTGGTGTTACATATCCATCACATGGAGTTCAAGTTGAAATCTCGGAATAATGGTGAAAAGAAGATGAATGTTTCCTTATGCACAAAGTGTGGAAAGAAGCATGGTGGAGATTGTCTTAAAGGGACTAGAAAATGTTTTAAGTGTGGAAAAGAAGGTCATCGAGTAGCTGAGTGTCGAAGTAATGGAAAAAGGGATTCTAATGATGTGAATAAAGCAAACACTGCAGAGAACGCACCACCAACACTTCAATGCTTCAAGTGCAAGGAAATGGGGCATTATGCTAATAAATGCCCTAATCCAAGGGTTAGTGATGATCGACATGAGCAACCACTTAAGGAAAAGGACAAAGGGAAGTTACATGCTATCACCATTAGCGATGTTGAATATGATAACGATGTGGTGGAATGATTAAGTGTTTATGTAATGGGATTCCAAAATAATGTTGTATCATGGATTATTGGAATATTTATGTATTGGTCTAATGTGGTATTCAAAGTGATTGAGATATTACGTTCATAATGAAGGGAAAACGAGAAAACGAAATGTTTAACAGTATTCATGTGCTCATGATTGATATAAGGACTAAGTGATATCATGGTTTGAGTATATAGAATTTTGAGGATTTTGGTATGTGGAAAGTGTTAACTTTTAACTGCACTCATGTTTTCACTAAGGTATTCAAGAGAATACACGATTAAGGACTTTGAATGTTTGGAATGTGACCAACAAAACATATCTTATGATATATGGGGATCAATGATGATATTAAATCTCTGGTAATTGTTTTCACTATGTTATGATAGTGGACTGCAGTATTATGGATAAGCCTAAAGATTGGAATGGATTGTGTTGGACATAAGTTAGTATTGTTTAAAGATAGAAATTTTTTCGATATTATTGATGGGATGTTATAGTAATATATTTTTGGAAAAAGGACAACCTGCAGGACGGGCGACAGCCCATCGCTTCGGACAAGGCTGTGGGAATCGAACCCACAACCGAAGTGCGACTGGCCTTTATCGCCTACCACTGGCCTATAGGAAGTCCCCGTTTAGTAGAAACTAGTTTTATTTTATTAAGCGGTATGATATATGAAGTATAAGTTCATTTTTGGAACCATATACGATTAATCTCACTATAAGATGGACTTATAACTTTTGCTAACCCTTTGTTTGAAATAGATGGAATGACCCATCCTTCTATCACATGATCTGCTAATGCTTCACGAATAACAAATTCAACTTCATTTCTTTATGATATGAAGTGGAAATTGTTCAATTCCCGAACAACAGTGAGATTGTAACAAAATCATGTAAGTATTTCTTTTAATTCATCAACTTTAGGGAAATGATCTTGAAAACCAAAAATGTTGTCCTAGTACTCTTATATCTGATTAATCAGATGGTACCTTAGATCGTCAAAAATTTATGGATTTGTGATTGTTGGCTTTTCCATAGCCATGTTCTCTACCACTCTCCATCAGAACATGATGGTTAGATTTCTCTTCCATATCCATATTTTCACCTATGTGGAAACCCAATGATTAGTTTATTTGGGTAACCGTTACGTTTCATACTTTTGTTTTTAAAGATTGGTTTTGATATTCCTTTTTACGATGTGGGTTCCTAATAAAGAAACTTTTGAATAGTAAACCATTTATAACCCCGACGAATTTCGAGGGCGAAATTCATTTTAAGGGGGGTAGAATGTAACAGCCCAAGATTTTATAAAAAAATATTCTTTTTAATTTTATTAATGTCTTGTGTTGTACGCTACACCAAAAGGAGCTTGCAAGACACGCATCCTTGTCTTGCCTTGCATTACACGCAATCGCGACCTTCCTCGATAGCGTGTGTAATACGCAATACCGAGTTTCACTAAACAACGATGTGCTATTAAAATATTATTAAAACTAGCTGTTATGAATAGTAATAACCACTTTTTAAAATTCTGTAAATCTTATTTTTCAAAATGAAATTCATTCTTGGATTCGTTGTATCGAATTTAGCCTAAGGTGAAATTTTGGTACTTTTCGGATAACTTTCATATTCTGATGAATAGTAAAAATTACTAAATTTTAATTAAAAACAACTTTTTTTATCGAAATAATTAATATTGATAAATTATTAATTTGAGTGGTTATAAAGTATATTTAGAATATATTTTTACAATTTAATACAATGTTGGTCATTGTATGTAATTTCACATTTAAACCAGTTATAAACTAGTGTCAATCTTTTGATAGTTATTATCTCTTAAAAACACGCTATTTGTTTTGACGACGAGAATTAATTTTTAAATTAGTTAATGCAACTGATATGTTTTGAATTTGGTAAAATAGACATCATTTTTGAGTTCATAATATCAAATATACCTTAGGCCTAATTTTTGGTATTTTTCTGAAAACTTTCAATTTTCGATGAATAGTGAAACCACTAAGTGGTAGGTTAAAAACTGAATTTTGCATAAAACATAATTTTACCGCTTCTGTGAATGGAATTTCTAAAATCCGACAGACACGGTTAATATCAAGGACTAAAATGTGGTTCAATGAGATGAAAATAATTTTTGGTGAATAGTAACTTTTTACTTTTTTTTACCACGGTTAATAGTAAATAGGGTAACTAAGGGTAAATATGATATTACTATTACCCTAACACATGTCCTAATTCTATTGGATAAGTGTAATTCGACCAAAAACAACCTTATGAATATAATATGACCATTTAGGCCTACTTGGATTAGATTATGACATTTATTATTATTTAATTCAAAGAAGAGTTAAAAGAGTTAAAATCAAAGTTTATTTACTAAAACATTTTTAATATGGGGTTATACATAAGATAAATTCGACTATAAATATTCACTATAAATCTAAAAAGATTTCCTACATAATGGTATTTTATTTGTAATTTTTAGACATAAAATAATTTAATTTATTTATGACACAACGATGATGCAGTAATTATCTTATTAATGAAATATTGACATAATTGATGTTATAAACACCGAAATAAATGTAATTTGAGATTTTTTATGAATTCCACTAATTTTATAGGTTACTATGATATATTAATGTTGATTTAATCAACTTGGTTCGAACATTTAATTCTGTTATGACTTTCACAAAAATCAAATATCAAATAGTGTCAAAATTGACACAAAATAGTTTTTTAAATCAAATATTATATTATTAATTGTTATTGTATTCCTAAAAATCTAAGGTTCGGCCAAATGACTTAGATAAGGATATATATATTAATAATATACAATTTGGGGTTAGTTTGGCATGTTATAGTAAGTTTATTAACCATATATTGAAAGAAAACAAATAGACATGGTAAAAGTTAAATTATTTAACTTAGAGTTAAATCTAATTGATAAGGTTAAAATAATATCCTAAACTTGTCTAAATTCTATTGGTTGATAGGATTTCGACCCATACCCACTTTATCTTTGAAATAAGACCCTTTGGAACCATTATAAACCGATTTTGACTTTAATATAAAATAATATTTTGAGATATTCCTAAGGTGCCCCTCTCCTCCCCTATAAAAGGACACCTCCTCCCCCTCCTCCTCACACCAATTTGAGCACTCAAGCTCGGCCAACCCCTGCCAAAATCTCTTCTCCACTTCCCTAGCAACATCCTAGAGGTTCTGGTCTTCCTCAAAGACCAATTCTAGTGCCCTAAGAGGAGGTCTCAAAGAGGCACTTCAAAGAAGAGGTAATTACCGTTACCAATTCTTTCATCTTTATTTCTTCTTCCACTTCTTCTTCTTAGGTTGTTTCATTATGAAGTAATAACATCAGTATCACTCATATACGGATATGTTATTATAAGTATGAAACAACCCTATTTCACCATCTATCCATCCTATGGAAAAAGAAATCACCGCGCGTGCGTACGTACGGAATACCGTCTCCACGCCGTGGTGTAATCTATTTTCCACCACCACCTTACATGGATGGGTATAATGGTGTAAAGAATAACTATACATAGTTATTACAAAATCATATTGATTCTGATATATTGTATAATCCACTCCAATTCAACTCAATATTCATGGAAATGATATCATCGCTCGTGCGTACGTACGGACTACCGTCTCCACGACGCGATGAGATTCATTCTCCATGTTAACCATTTAAGAATGATTATAATGTATATATAAGAAATAATAATGAAATATATGACATTATAAAGCTACTGGATTTATGTATATATATACATATGTGTGTCATCTACTTACTTCCATTTCAAGACAATAAGGAAAGAAAAACAGTGTTCATGCGTACGTACGGACTACCGTCTCCATGAACAGTGTTTTTCATTTTATTTATCTATCTATTATATATATATATATACTGAATATATATGATATATAAATCATATTTTATATTCTGGAAATAAGTAAATCATGATATAAGTAATAATGATGTCAAGAACAACAAGTCAAAACACCTACGATAAATGAAACGATTTTACCCAAAACGCTTCTTTAACATGGAATTTACAAAAGAACGGGTAATATAATGTCATAAGTGAACCATATATGATATGATAACAATGAATATGATTCTTCAATAAGTCAATGACATTATTTAAATCATTATACAGGAGGTTTGGACACATACGAAGAAAATTGGGCCTAAGTTAAGGGAAATATCACAATCTCATTTTTATCCGAGATTGTTTATTCGTAAGTATTTACTGGGGTGTATTTTATCATCCACATCCATGTTCCCTCAATATGAAACATTGTTTCCATCCACTTATAATAGTTTAAATCCAATTTTACCTTCGGTGAGTTTTTAGTAAAGAATATGAAAGGAATCTTTTGTCGTTTTTTTCGTACGAGGTACTTTTTGACTTTTCCGACAAAAGTACGAGAGGAATGTTTTCTTTTTAACTTATACGACATGAATGGATTTTTAAAACATTATTTCCAAGAAGCTTCCTTTACAAGTTTTCAAGTTTATTTTTAATCAACTTCTTTTATTTTAAAGTTGCATGACATGTTATGAAAGGAAAAATGTTTTTGAAGAAGAAAGGATATTTTCCTCAAGAATGAAGTTCAAGTATTTTATCAAAATTATTTTCCATCTAAGATAATAAAAGGGTTCTGTTTCTATCCCTATTATTACATGGATTTGATTATGTTGTGATGGAAACATTTTTATGAATTGTTTTATGATGTCATGTTGTTTAAGAATTCCATTTTTATTACATGGGTTATGTGATGATGTATGATTTATGATTATGTGGCACACATAAGAAAGGATTCATTATAAGGTGGGTGGGACCTATATCTCCCTCCAATGCATTGGGTAAAGATTTTATATCTCATGAGATAGACATGGCTGAAATGGTAGGTTATACCGGTTTAGTGAAACAGGACTGAAACGAGGGTTACTCGATTCAGAAAGGGACTTTGTCCACTAAGATAGTCTTGGCAATGAGTCATGACTAACAAGAAATGATTTTCCATGATTATGTGTGCATGCCACAACGTTTCAAGTTTCATGTTATGATTATGGTGATCTCATTTTCACTTCTATGATTTGTTCCATGTTAAGATATTATGATCTCTTTTGCAGGTTATGATTTTCAAAAAGATATGATATGATTTTTATTTCTTTTGTATACCCTTACTGAGCATTTGAGCTCACCCTTTTATGTTTTCTTTTCCCCAGGATATAAATAAAGGTTTTAGGTAAAAAAAAGGGAAGATCTTTATGGGAGATATTGAAGATCTTTCACCACGATTAGAAGATTACGTTCCGATTTTCCAAAGACACTAAACTATTACGATCCTTTAGTGTGTGTTTTTCTTATGTACTAAGTATTCCGCAAAAGTAATGTAATGTCTATGTTCGTCAGGATACGGGTCTCTACAGTTGGTATCAGAGGAAAGGTTTAGTCAACCTTTGGAAACTAGGATGCGAAAACGTTATTGAGATCCCTAGAGATATTTATACGGTATGTCTAGGGATGTCCCTAAGGTTAAGTATACGTATAGGTTATAGTACTAGAACTACGCTAAAGATCATAGAATTAAACCTAAGATGTTAGATATTGAAGGTACTCCCCCTTTATTATGTTGTTTTCCCTAGCTTGATTTTTGCCTCTCACACTATTCTTTTTGGGTTTTAGACAATGGCTGGAACCCGAAGGAACCGTGTTGATCAATGCAATGGACAATGCAATGATTGCCCTCCTGAACAAACAAATGTTATGGGAGATGGAGTGCAAAATCTTATTGCTATACTTACACAAGCTATGAATCATTCTGGACATCCAAATGAGCAGAGAAGGGAACAATATTCTATTGAGTCCTTCATGAGGCAACGTCCACCTTCTTTCAGTGCGACTTCCGATCCACTTGTTGCTGAACAATGGATCAGCACCACTGAAAAGATATTTTCAGTTCTTCAATGTTCTGAACATGATAAAGTCATCTTAGCAGTGTATCGTTTGGAAGGTGATGTTGATCAATGGTGGAATCTTATTAAGAATACGAGGCAAAGGGATGAAATTGAGTCCATGGAATGGGACGAGTTCAAGAACTTATTTTTCAATAAGTACTTCCCTCGTATTCTTCGAACAAAGATGGAGAAGGAGTTTCTTGAACTAAAGCAAAAGGATGATGAATCTGTTGGTATATACGAAGCGAATTTTACAAGACTTGCAAGGTATGCATCTGGCATTATCATCCAACCTGAAAGTAAAGTTGATCGATTTTTCAGTGGCTTAAAACCAAGTCTTCGAAGGGCATTAGCTATAAGAGACTTATGTAGCTATGAAGAAATTGTTCGTTGTGCTATCAAGGTAGAAATGGAAGTTGGTGTTACATATCCATCTCATGGAGTTCAAGTTGAAATCTCGGAATAATGGTGAAAAGAAGATGAATGTTTCCTTATGCACAAAGTGTGGAAAGAAGCATGGTGGAGATTGTCTTAAAGGGACTAGAAAATGTTTTAAGTGTGGAAAAGAAGGTCATCGAGTAGCTGAGTGTCGAAGTAATGGAAAAAGGGATTCTAATGATGTGAATAAAGCAAACACTGCAGAGAACGCACCACCAACACTTCAATGCTTCAAGTGCAAGGAAATGGGGCATTATGCTAATAAATGCCCTAATCCAAGGGTTAGTGATGATCGACATGAGCAACCGCTTAAGGAAAAGGACAAAGGGAAGTTACATGCGATAACCATTAGCGATGTTGAATATGATAACGATGTGGTGGAATGATTAAGTGTTTATGTAATGGGATTCCAAAATAATGTTGTATCATGGATTATTGGAATATTTATGTATTGGTCTAATGTGGTATTCAAAGTGATTGAGATATTACGCGCATAATGAAGGGAAAACGAGAAAACGAAATGTTTAACAGTATTCACGAGCTCATGATTGATATAAGGACTAAGTGATATCATGGTTTGAGTATATAGAATTTTGAGGATTTTGGTATGTGGAAAGTGTTAACTTTTAACTGCACTCATGTTTTCACTAAGGTATTCAAGAGAATACACGATTAAGGACATTGAATGTTTGGAATGTGACCAACAAAACATATCTTATGATATATGGGGATCAACGATGATATTAAATCTCTGGTAATTGTTTTCACTATGTTATGATAGTGGACTGCAGTATTATGGATAAGCCTAAAGATTGGAATGGATTGTGTTGGACGTAAGTTAGTATTGTTTAAAGATAGAAATTTTTTTGATATTATTGATGGGATGTTATAGTAATATATTTTTGGAAAAAGGACAACCTGCAGGACGGGCGACAGCCCATCGCTTCGGACAAGGCTGTGGGAATCGAACCCACAACCGAAGTGCGACTGGCCTTTATCGCCTACCACTGGCCTATAGGAAGTCCCCGTTTAGTAGAAACTAGTTTTATTTTATTAAGCGGTATGATATATGAAGTATAAGTTCATTTTTGGAACCATATACGATTAATCTCACTATAAGATGGACTTATAACTTTTGCTAACCCTTTGTTTGAAATAGATGGAATGACCCATCCTTCTATCACATGATCTGCTAATGCTTCACGAATAACAAATTCAACTTCATTTCTTTATGATATGAAGTGGAAATTGTTCAATTCCCGAACAACAGTGAGATTGTAACAAAATCATGTAAGTATTTCTTTTAATTCATCAACTTTAGGGAAATGATCTTGAAAACCAAAAATGTTGTCCTAGTACTCTTATATCTGATTAATCAGATGGTACCTTAGATCGTCACAAATTTATGGATTTGTGATTGTTGGCTTTTCCATAGCCATGTTCTCTACCACTCTCCATCAGAACATGATGGTTAGATTTCTCTTCCATATCCATATTTTCACCTATGTGGAAACCCAATGATTAGTTTATTTGGGTAACCGTTACGTTTCATACTTTTGTTTTTAAAGATTGGTTTTGATATCCCTTCTTACGATGTGGGTTCCTAATAAAGAAACTTTCGAATAGTAAACCATTTATAACCCCGACGAATTTCGAGGGCGAAATTCATTTTAAGGGGGGTAGAATGTAACAGCCCAAGATTTTATAAAAAAATATTCTTTTTAATTTTATTAATGTCTTGTGTTGTACGCTACACCAAAAGGAGCTTGCAAGACACGCATCCTTGTCTTGCCTTGCATTACACGCAATCGCGACCTTCCTCGATAGCGTGTGTAATACGCAATACCGAGTTTCACTAAACAACGATGTGCTATTAAAATATTATTAAAACTATCTGTTATGAATAGTAATAACCACTTTTTAAAATTCTTTAAATCTTATTTTTCAAAATGAAATTCATTCTTGGATTCGGAGTATCGAATTTAGCCTAAGGTGAAATTTTGGTACTTTTCGGATAACTTTCATATTCTGATGAATAGTAAAAATTACTAAATTTTAATTAAAAACAACTTTTTTAATCGAAATAATTAATATTGATAAATTATTAATTTGAGTGGTTATAAAGTATATTTAGAATATATTTTTACAATTTAATACAATGTTGGTCAATGTATGTAATTTCACATTTAAACCAGTTATAAACTAGTGTCAATCTTTTGATAGTTATTATCTCTTAAAAACACGCTATTTGTTTTGACGACGAGAATTAATTTTTAAATTAGTTAATGCAACTGATATGTTTTGAATTTGGTAAAATAGACATCATTTTTGAGTTCATAATATCAAATATACCTTAGGCCTAATTTTTGGTATTTTTCTGAAAACTTTCAATTTTCGATGAATAGTGAAACCACTAAGTGGTAGGTTAAAAACTGAATTTTGCATAAAACATAATTTTACCGCTTCTGTGAATGGAATTTCTAAAATCCGACCGACACGGTTAATATCAAGGACTAAAATGTGGTTCAATGAGATGAAAATAATTTTTGGTGAATAGTAACTTTTTACTTTTTTTTACCACGGTTAATAGTAAATAGGGTAACTAAGGGTAAATATGATATTACTATTACCCTAACACATGTCCTAATTCTATTGGATAAGTGTAATTCGACCAAAAACAACCTTATGAATATAATATGACCATTTAGGCCCACTTGGATTAGATTAGGACATTTATTATTATTTAATTCAAAGAAGAGTTAAAAGAGTTAAAATCAAAGTTTATTTACTAAAACATTTTTAATATGGGGTTATACATAAGATAAATTCGACTATAAATATTCACTATAAATCTAAAAATATTTCCTACATAATGGTATTTTATTTGTAATTTTTAGACATAAAATAATTTAATTTATAAATGACACAACGATGATGCAGTAATTATCTTATTAATGAAATATTGACATAATTGATGTTATAAACACCGAAATAAATGTAATTTGAGATTTTTTTATGAATTCCACTAATTTTCTAGGTTACTATGATATATTAATTTTGATTTAATCAACTTGGTTCGAACATTTAATTCTGTTATGACTTTCACAAAAATCAAATATCAAATAGTGTCAAAATTGACACAAAATAGTTTTTTAAATCAAATATTATATTATTAATTGTTATTGTATTCCTAAAAATCTAAGGTTCGGCCAAATAACTTAGATAAGGATATATATATTAATAATATATAATTTGGGGTTCGTTTGGCATGTTATAGTAAGTTTATTAACCATATATTGAAAGAAAACAAAAAGACATGGTAAAAGTTAAATTATTTAACTTAGAGTTAAATCTAATTGATAAGGTTAAAATAATATCCTAAACTTGTCTAAATTATATTGGTTGATAGGATTTCGACCCATCCCCACTTTATATTCGAAATAAGACCCTTTGGAACCATTATAAACCGATTTTGACTTTAATATAAAATAATATTTTGAGATATTCCTAAGGTGCCTCTCTCCTCCCCTATAAAAGGACACCTCCTCCCCCTCCTCCTCACACCAATTTGAGCACTCAAGCTCGGCCAAACCCTGCCAAAATCTCTTCTCCACTTCCCTAGAAACATCCTAGAGGTTCTGGTCTTCCTCAAAGACCAATTCTAGTGCCATAAGAGGAGGTCTCAAAGAGGCACTTCAAAGAAGAGGTAATTACCGTTACCAATTCTTTCATCTTTATTTCTTCTTCCACTTCTTCTTCTTAGGTTGTTTCATTATGAAGTAATAACATCAGTATCACTCATATACTGATATGTTATTATAAGTATGAAACAACCCTATTTCACCATCTATCCATCCTATGGAAAAAGAAATCACCGCGCGTGCGTACGTACGGAATACCGTCTCCACGCCGTGGTGTAATCTATTTTCCACCACCACCTTACATGGATGGGTATAATGGTGTAAAGAATAACTATACATAGTTATTACAACATCATATTGATTCTGATATATTGTATAATCCACTCCAATTCAACTCAATATTCATGGAAATGATATCATCGCTCGTGCGTACGTACGGACTACCGTCTCCACGACGCGATGAGATTCATTTTCCATGTTAACCATTTAAGAATGATTATAATGTATATATAAGAAATAATAATGAAATATATGACATTATAAAGCTACTGGATTTATGTATATATATACATATGTGTGTCATCTACTTACTTCCATTTCAAGACAATAAGGAAAGAAAAACAGCGTTCATGCGTACGTACGGACTACCGTCTCCATGAACGGTGTTTTTCATTTTATTTATCTATCTATTATATATATATATATATATATACTGAATATATATGATATATAAATCATATTTTATATTCTGGAAGTAAGTAAATCATGATATAAGTAATAATGATGTCAAGAACAACAAGTCAAAACACCTACGATAAATGAAACGATTTTACCCAAAACGCTTCTTTAACATGGAATTTACAAAAGAACGGGTAATATAATGTCATAAGTGAACCATATATGATATCATAACAATGAATATGATTCTGCAATAAGTCAATGACATTATTTAAATCATTATACAGGAGGTTCGGACACATACGAAGAAAATTGGACCTAAGGTACGGGAAATATCACAATCTCATTTTTTTCCGAGATTGTTTATTCGTAAGTATTTACTGGGGTGTATTTTATCATCCACATCCATGTTCCCTCAATATGAAATATTGTTTCCATACACTTATAATAGTTTAAATCCAATTTTACCTTCGGTGAGTTTTTAGTAAAGAATATGAAAGGAATCTTTTGTCTTTTTTTTCGTACGAGGTACTTTTTGACTTTTCCGACAAAAGTACGAGAGGAATGTTTTCTTTTTAACTTATACGGCATGAATGGATTTTTAAAACATTATTTCCAAGAATCTTACTTTACAAGTTTTCAAGTTTATTTTTAATCAACTTCTTTTATTTTAAAGTTGTATGACATGTTATGAAAGGAAAAATGTTTTTGAAGAAGAAAGGATATTTTCCTCAAGAATGAAGTTCAAGTATTTTATCGAAATTATTTTCCATCTAAGATAATAAAAGGGTTCTTTTTCTATCCCTATTATTACATGGATTTGATTATGTTGTGATGGAAACATTTTTATGAATTGTTTTATGATTTCATGTTGTTTAAGAATTCCATTTTTATTACATGGGTTATGTGATGATGTATGATTTATGATTATGTGGCACACATAAGAAAGGATTCATTATAAGATGGGTGGGACCTATATCTCCCTCCAATGCATTGGGTAAAGATTTTATATCTCATGAGATAGACATGGCTGAAATGGTAGGTTATACCGGTTTAGTGAAACAGGACTGAAACGAGGGTTACTCGATTCAGAAAGGGACTTTGTCCACTAAGATAGTCTTGGCAATGAGTCATGACTAACAAGAAATGATTTTCCATGATTATGTGTGCATGCCACAACGTTTCAAGTTTCATGTTATGATTATGGTGATCTCATTTTCACTTCTATGATTTGTTCCATGTTAAGATATTATGATCTCTTTTGCAGGTTATGATTTTCAAAAAGATATGATATGATTTTTATTTCTTTTGTATACCCTTACTGAGCATTTGAGCTCACCCTTTTATGTTTTCTTTTCCCCAGGATATAAATAAAGGTTTTAGGTAAAAAAAAGGGAAGATCTTTATGGGAGATATTGAAGATCTTTCACCACGATTAGAAGATTACGTTCCGATTTTCCAAAGACACTAAACTATTACGATCCTTTAGTGTGTGTTTTTCTTATGTACTAAGTATTCCGCAAAAGTAATGTAATGTCTATGTTCGTCAGGATACGGGTCTCTACAGTTGGTATCAGAGGAAAGGTTTAGTCAACCTTTGGAAACTAGGATGCGAAAACGTTATTGAGATCCCTAGAGATATTTATACGGTATGTCTAGGGATGTCCCTAAGGTTAAGTATACGTATAGGTTATAGTACTAGAACTACGCTAAAGATCATAGAATTAAACCTAAGATGTTAGATATTGAAGGTACTCCCCCTTTATTATGTTGTTTTCCCTAGCTTGATTTTTGCCTCTCACACTATTCTTTTTGGGTTTTAGACAATGGCTGGAACCCGAAGGAACCGTGTTGATCAATGCAATGGACAATGCAATGGTTGCCCTCCTGAACAAACAAATGTTATGGGAGATGGAGTGCAAAATCTTATTGCTATACTTACACAAGCTATGAATCATTCTGGACATCCAAATGAGCAGAGAAGGGAACAATATTCTATTGAGTCCTTCATGAGGCAACGTCCACCTTCTTTCAGTGCGACTTCCGATCCACTTGTTGCTGAACAATGGATCAGCACCACTGAAAAGATATTTTCAGTTCTTCAATGTTCTGAACATGATAAAGTCATCTTAGCAGTGTATTGTTTGGAAGGTGATGTTGATCAATGGTGGAATCTTATTAAGAATACGAGGCAAAGGGATGAAATTGAGTCCATGGAATGGGACGAGTTCAAGAACTTATTTTTCAATAAGTACTTCCCTCGTATTCTTCGAACAAAGATGGAGAAGGAGTTTCTTGAACTAAAGCAAAAGGATGATGAATCTGTTGGTATATACGAAGCGAATTTTACAAGACTTGCAAGGTATGCATCTGGCATTATCATCCAACCTGAAAGTAAAGTTGATCGATTTTTCAGTGGCTTAAAACCAAGTCTTCGAAGGGCATTAGCTATAAGAGACTTATGTAGCTATGAAGAAATTGTTCGTTGTGCTATCAAGGTAGAAATGGAAGTTGGTGTTACATATCCATCTCATGGAGTTCAAGTTGAAATCTCGGAATAATGGTGAAAAGAAGATGAATGTTTCCTTATGCACAAAGTGTGGAAAGAAGCATGGTGGAGATTGTCTTAAAGGGACTAGAAAATGTTTTAAGTGTGGAAAAGAAGGTCATCGAGTAGCTGAGTGTCGAAGTAATGGAAAAAGGGATTCTAATGATGTGAATAAAGCAAACACTGCAGAGAACGCACCACCAACACTTCAATGCTTCAAGTGCAAGGAAATGGGGCATTATGCTAATAAATGCCCTAATCCAAGGGTTAGTGATGATCGACATGAGCAACCGCTTAAGGAAAAGGACAAAGGGAAGTTACATGCGATAACCATTAGCGATGTTGAATATGATAACGATGTGGTGGAATGATTAAGTGTTTATGTAATGGGATTCCAAAATAATGTTGTATCATGGATTATTGGAATATTTATGTATTGGTCTAATGTGGTATTCAAAGTGATTGAGATATTACGCGCATAATGAAGGGAAAACGAGAAAACGAAATGTTTAACAGTATTCACGAGCTCATGATTGATATAAGGACTAAGTGATATCATGGTTTGAGTATATAGAATTTTGAGGATTTTGGTATGTGGAAAGTGTTAACTTTTAACTGCACTCATGTTTTCACTAAGGTATTCAAGAGAATACACGATTAAGGACATTGAATGTTTGGAATGTGACCAACAAAACATATCTTATGATATATGGGGATCAACGATGATATTAAATCTCTGGTAATTGTTTTCACTATGTTATGATAGTGGACTGCAGTATTATGGATAAGCCTAAAGATTGGAATGGATTGTGTTGGACGTAAGTTAGTATTGTTTAAAGATAGAAATTTTTTCGATATTATTGATGGGATGTTATAGTAATATATTTTTGGAAAAAGGACAACCTGCAGGACGGGCGACAGCCCATCGCTTCGGACAAGGCTGTGGGAATCGAACCCACAACCGAAGTGCGACTGGCCTTTATCGCCTACCACTGGCCTATAGGAAGTCCCCGTTTAGTAGAAACTAGTTTTATTTTATTAAGCGGTATGATATATGAAGTATAAGTTCATTTTTGGAACCATATACGATTAATCTCACTATAAGATGGACTTATAACTTTTGCTAACCCTTTGTTTGAAATAGATGGAATGACCCATCCTTCTATCACATGATCTGCTAATGCTTCACGAATAACAAATTCAACTTCATTTCTTTATGATATGAAGTGGAAATTGTTCAATTCCCGAACAACAGTGAGATTGTAACAAAATCATGTAAGTATTTCTTTTAATTCATCAACTTTAGGGAAATGATCTTGAAAACCAAAAATGTTGTCCTAGTACTCTTATATCTGATTAATCAGATGGTACCTTAGATCGTCACAAATTTATGGATTTGTGATTGTTGGCTTTTCCATAGCCATGTTCTCTACCACTCTCCATCAGAACATGATGGTTAGATTTCTCTTCCATATCCATATTTTCACCTATGTGGAAACCCAATGATTAGTTTATTTGGGTAACCGTTACGTTTCATACTTTTGTTTTTAAAGATTGGTTTTGATATCCCTTTTTACGATGTGGGTTCCTAATAAAGAAACTTTCGAATAGTAAACCATTTATAACCCCGACGAATTTCGAGGGCGAAATTCATTTTAAGGGGGGTAGAATGTAACAGCCCAAGATTTTATAAAAAAATATTCTTTTTAATTTTATTAATGTCTTGTGTTGTACGCTACACCAAAAGGAGCTTGCAAGACACGCATCCTTGTCTTGCCTTGCATTACACGCAATCGCGACCTTCCTCGATAGCGTGTGTAATACGCAATACCGAGTTTCACTAAACAACGATGTGCTATTAAAATATTATTAAAACTAGCTGTTATGAATAGTAATAACCACTTTTTAAAATTCTGTAAATCTTATTTTTCAAAATGAAATTCATTCTTGGATTCGGAGTATCGAATTTAGCCTAAGGTGAAATTTTGGTACTTTTCGGATAACTTTCATATTCTGATGAATAGTAAAAATTACTAAATTTTAATTAAAAACAACTTTTTTAATCGAAATAATTAATATTGATAAATTATTAATTTGAGTGGTTATAAAGTATATTTAGAATATATTTTTACAATTTAATACAATGTTGGTCAATGTATGTAATTTCACATTTAAACCAGTTATAAACTAGTGTCAATCTTTTGATAGTTATTATCTCTTAAAAACACGCTATTTGTTTTGACGACGAGAATTAATTTTTAAATTAGTTAATGCAACTGATATGTTTTGAATTTGGTAAAATAGACATCATTTTTGAGTTCATAATATCAAATATACCTTAGGCCTAATTTTTGGTATTTTTCTGAAAACTTTCAATTTTCGATGAATAGTGAAACCACTAAGTGGTAGGTTAAAACTGAATTTTGCATAAAACATAATTTTACCGCTTCTGTGAATGGAATTTCTAAAATCCGACCGACACGGTTAATATCAAGGACTAAAATGTGGTTCAATGAGATGAAAATAATTTTTGGTGAATAGTAACTTTTTACTTTTTTTTACCACGGTTAATAGTAAATAGGGTAACTAAGGGTAAATATGATATTACTATTACCCTAACACATGTCCTAATTCTATTGGATAAGTGTAATTCGACCAAAAACAACCTTATGAATATAATATGACCATTTAGGCCCACTTGGATTAGATTAGGACATTTATTATTATTTAATTCAAAGAAGAGTTAAAAGAGTTAAAATCAAAGTTTATTTACTAAAACATTTTTAATATGGGGTTATACATAAGATAAATTCGACTATAAATATTCACTATAAATCTAAAAATATTTCCTACATAATGGTATTTTATTTGTAATTTTTAGACATAAAATAATTTAATTTATAAATGACACAACGATGATGCAGTAATTATCTTATTAATGAAATATTGACATAATTGATGTTATAAACACCGAAATAAATGTAATTTGAGATTTTTTTATGAATTCCACTAATTTTCTAGGTTACTATGATATATTAATTTTGATTTAATCAACTTGGTTCGAACATTTAATTCTGTTATGACTTTCACAAAAATCAAATATCAAATAGTGTCAAAATTGACACAAAATAGTTTTTTAAATCAAATATTATATTATTAATTGTTATTGTATTCCTAAAAATCTAAGGTTCGGCCAAATAACTTAGATAAGGATATATATATTAATAATATATAATTTGGGGTTCGTTTGGAATGTTATAGTAAGTTTATTAACCATATATTGAAAGAAAACAAAAAGACATGGTAAAAGTTAAATTATTTAACTTAGAGTTAAATCTAATTGATAAGGTTAAAATAATATCCTAAACTTGTCTAAATTATATTGGTTGATAGGATTTCGACCCATCCCCACTTTATCTTCGAAATAAGACCCTTTGGAACCATTATAAACCGATTTTGACTTTAATATAAAATAATATTTTGAGATATTCCTAAGGTGCCCCTCTCCTCCCCTATAAAAGGACACCTCCTCCCCCTCCTCCTCACACCAATTTGAGCACTCAAGCTCGGCCAAACCCTGCCAAAATCTCTTCTCCACTTCCCTAGAAACATCCTAGAGGTTCTGGTCTTCCTCAAAGACCAATTCTAGTGCCATAAGAGGAGGTCTCAAAGAGGCACTTCAAAGAAGAGGTAATTACCGTTACCAATTCTTTCATCTTTATTTCTTCTTCCACTTCTTCTTCTTAGGTTGTTTCATTATGAAGTAATAACATCAGTATCACTCATATACTGATATTTTATTATAAGTATGAAACAACCCTATTTCACCATCTATCCATCCTATGGAAAAAGAAATCACCGCGCGTGCGTACGTACGGAATACCGTCTCCACGCCGTGGTGTAATCTATTTTCCACCACCACCTTACATGGATGGGTATAATGGTGTAAAGAATAACTATACATAGTTATTACAACATCATATTGATTCTGATATATTGTATAATCCACTCCAATTCAACTCAATATTCATGGAAATGATATCATCGCTCGTGCGTACGTACGGACTACCGTCTCCACGACGCGATGAGATTCATTCTCCATGTTAACCATTTAAGAATGATTATAATGTATATATAAGAAATAATAATGAAATATATGACATTATAAAGCTACTGGATTTATGTATATATATACATATGTGTGTCATCTACTTACTTCCATTTCAAGACAATAAGGAAAGAAAAACAGCGTTCATGCGTACGTACGGACTACCGTCTCCATGAACGGTGTTTTTCATTTTATTTATCTATCTATTATATATATATATATATATATACTGAATATATATGATATATAAATCATATTTTATATTCTGGAAGTAAGTAAATCATGATATAAGTAATAATGATGTCAAGAACAACAAGTCAAAACACCTACGATAAATGAAACGATTTTACCCAAAACGCTTCTTTAACATGGAATTTACAAAAGAACGGGTAATATAATGTCATAAGTGAACCATATATGATATCATAACAATGAATATGATTCTACAATAAGTCAATGACATTATTTAAATCATTATACAGGAGGTTCGGACACATACGAAGAAAATTGGACCTAAGGTACGGGAAATATCACAATCTCATTTTTTTCCGAGATTGTTTATTCGTAAGTATTTACTGGGGTGTATTTTATCATCCACATCCATGTTCCCTCAATATGAAATATTGTTTCCATACACTTATAATAGTTTAAATCCAATTTTACCTTCGGTGAGTTTTTAGTAAAGAATATGAAAGGAATCTTTTGTCTTTTTTTTCGTACGAGGTACTTTTTGACTTTTCCGACAAAAGTACGAGAGGAATGTTTTCTTTTTAACTTATACGGCATGAATGGATTTTTAAAACATTATTTCCAAGAAGCTTACTTTACAAGTTTTCAAGTTTATTTTTAATCAACTTCTTTTATTTTAAAGTTGTATGACATGTTATGAAAGGAAAAATGTTTTTGAAGAAGAAAGGATATTTTCCTCAAGAATGATGTTCAAGTATTTTATCGAAATTATTTTCCATCTAAGATAATAAAAGGGTTCTTTTTCTATCCCTATTATTACATGGATTTGATTATGTTGTGATGGAAACATTTTTATGAATTGTTTTATGATTTCATGTTGTTTAAGAATTCCATTTTTATTACATGGGTTATGTGATGATGTATGATTTATGATTATGTGGCACACATAAGAAAGGATTCATTATAAGATGGGTGGGACCTATATCTCCCTCCAATGCATTGGGTAAAGATTTTATATCTCATGAGATAGACATGGCTGAAATGGTAGGTTATACCGGTTCAGTGAAACAGGACTGAAACGAGGGTTACTCGATTCAGAAAGGGACTTTGTCCACTAAGATAGTCTTGGCAATGAGTTATGACTAACAAGAAATGATTTTCCATGATTATGTGTGCATGCCACAAAGTTTCAAGTTTCATGTTATGATTATGGTGATCTCATTTTCACTTCTATGATTTGTTCCATGTTAAGATATTATGATCTCTTTTGCAGGTTATGATTTTCAAAAAGATATGATATGATTTTTATTTCTTTTGTATACCCTTACTGAGCATTTGAGCTCACCCTTTTATGTTTTCTTTTCCCCAGGATATAAATAAAGGTTTTAGGTAAAAAAAAAGGGAAGATCTTTATGGGAGATATTGAAGATCTTTCACCATGATTAGAAGATTACGTTCCGAGTTTCCAAAGACACTAAACTATTACGATCCTTTAGTGTGTGTTTTTCTTATGTACTAAGTATTCCGCAAAAGTAATGTAATGTCTATGTACGTCAGGATACGGGTCTCTACAGTTGGTATCAGAGGAAAGGTTTAGTCAACCTTTGGAAACTAGGATGCGAAAACGTTAGAGAGATCCCTAGAGATATTTCTACGGTATGTCTAGGGATGTCCCTAAGGTTAAGTATACGTATAGGTTATAGTACTAGAACTATGCTAAAGATCATAGAATTAAACCTAAGATGTTAGATGTTGAAGGTACTCCCCCTTTATTATGTTGTTTTCCCTAGCATGATTTTTGCCTCTCACACTATTCTTTTTGGGTTTTAGACAATGGCTGGAACCCGAAGGAACCATGTTGATCAATGCAATGGACAATGCAATGATTTCCCTCCTGAACAAACAATTGTTATGGGAGATGGAGTGCAAAATCTTATTTCTATACTTACACAAGCTATGAATCATTCTGGACATCCAAATGAGCAGAGAAGGGAACAATATTCTATTGAGTCCTTCATGAGGCAATGTCCACCTTCTTTCAGTGCGACTTCCGATCCACTTGTTGCTGAACAATGGATCAGCACCACTGAAAAGATATTTTCAGTTCTTCAATGTTCTGAACATGATAAAGTCATCTTAGCAGTGTATCGTTTGGAAGGTGATGCTGATCAATGGTGGAATCTTATTAAGAATACGAGGCAAAGGGATGAAATTGAGTCCATGGAATGGGACGAGTTCAAGAACTTATTTTTCAATAAGTACTTCCCTCGTATTCTTCGAACAAAGATGGAGAAAGAGTTTCTTGAACTAAAGCAAAAGGATGATGAATCTGTTGGTATATATGAAGCGAATTTTACAAGACTTTCAAGGTATGCATCTGGCATTATCATCCAACCTGAAAGTAAAGTTGATCGATTTTTCAGTGGCTTAAAACCAAGTCTTCGAAGGGCATTAGCTATAAGAGACTTCAGTAGCTATGAAGAAATTGTGCATTGTGCTATCAAGGTAGAAATGGAAGTTGGTGTTACATATCCATCTCTTGGAGTTCAAGTTGAAATCTCGGAATAATGGTGAAAAGAAGATGAATGTTTCCTTATGCACAATGTGTGGAAAGAAGCATGGTGGAGATTGTCTTAAAGGGACTAGAAAATGTTTTAAGTGTGGAAAAGAAGGTCATCGAGTAGCTGAGTGTCGAAGTAATGGAAAAAGGGATTCTAATGATGTGAATAAAGCAAACACTGCAGAGAACGCACCACCAACACTTCAATGCTTCAAGTGCAAGGAAATGGGGCATTATGCTAATAAATGCCCTAATCCAAGGGTTAGTGATGATCGACATGAGCAACCGCTTAAGGAAAAGGACAAAGGGATGTTACATGCGATCACCATTAGCGATGTTGAATATGATAACGATGTGGTGGAATGATTAAGTGTTTATGTAATGGGATTCCAAAATAATGTTGTATCATGGATTATTGGAATATTTATGTATTGGTCTAATGTGGTATTCAAAGTGATTGATATATTACGCGCATAATGAAGGGAAAACGAGAAAACGAAATGTTTAACAGTATTCATGAGCTCATGATTGATATAAGGACTAAGTGATATCATGGTTTGAGTATATAGATTTTTGAGGATTTTGGAATGTGGAAAGTGTTAACTTTTAACTGCACTCATGTTTTCACTAAGGTATTCAAGAGAATACACGATTAAGGACTTTGAATGTTTGGAATGTGACCAACAAAACATATCTTATGATATATGGGGATCAACGATGATATTAAATCTCTGGTAATTGTTTTCACTATGTTATGATAGTGGACTGCAGTATTATGGATAAGCCTAAAGATTGGAATGGATTGTGTTGGACGTAAGTTAGTATTGTTTAAGGATAGAAATTTTTTCGATATTATTGATGGGATGTTATAGTAATATATTTTTGGAAAAAGGACAACCTGCAGGACGGGCGACAGCCCATCGCTTCGGACAAGGCTGTGGGAATCGAACCCACAACCGAAGTGCGACTGGCCTTTATCGCCTACCACTGGCCTAGAGGATGTCCCCGTTTAGTAGAAACTAGTTTTATTTTATTATGCGGTATGATATATGAAGTATAAGTTCATTTTTGGAACCATATACGATTAATCTCACTATAAGATGGACTTATAACTTTTGCTAACCCTTTGTTTGAAATAGATGGAATGACCCATCCTTCTATCACATGATCTGCTAATGCTTCACGAATAACAAAATCAACTTCATTTCTTTATGATATGAAGTGGAAATTGTTCAATTCCCGAACAACAGTGAGATTGTAACAAAATCATGTAAGTATTTCTTTTAATTCATCAACTTTAGGGAAATGATCTTGAAAACCAAAAATGTTGTCCTAGTGCTCTTATATCTGATTAATCAGATGGTACCTTAGATCGTCACAAATTTATGGATTTGTGATTGTTGGCTTTTCCATAGCCATGTTCTCTACCACTCTCCATCAGAACATGATGGTTAGATTTCTCTTCCATATCCATATTTTCACCTATGTGGAAACCCAATGATTAGTTTATTTGGGTAACCGTTACGTTTCATACATTTTTTTTAAAGATTGGTTTTGATATTCCTTTTTACGATGTGGGTTTCTATTAAAGAAACTTTCGAATAGTAAACCATTTATAACCCCGACGAATTTCGAGGGCGAAATTCATTTTAAGGGGGGTAGAATGTAACAACCCAAGATTTTATAAAAAAATATTCTTTTTAATTTTATTAATGTCTTGTGTTGTACGCTACACCAAAAGGAGCTTGCACGACACGCATCCTTGTCTTGCCTTGCATTACACGCAATCGCGACCTTCCTCGATAGCGTGTGTAATACGCAATACCGAGTTTCACTAAACAACGATGTGCTATTAAAATATTATTAAAACTAGCCGTTATGAATAGTAATAACCACTTTTTAAAATTCTGTAAATCTTATTTTTCAAAATGAAATTCATTCTTGGATTCGGAGTATCGAATTTAGCCTAAGGTGAAATTTTGGTACTTTTCGGATAACTTTCATATTCTGATGAATAGCAAAAATTACTAAATTTTAATTAAAAACAACTTTTTTAATCGAAATAATTAATATTGATAAATTATTAATTTGAGTGGTTATAAAGTATACTTAGAATATATTTTTACAATTTAATACAATGTTGGTCATTGTATGTAATTTCACATTTAAACCAGTTATAAACTAGTGTCAATCTTTTGATAGTTATTATCTCTTAAAAACACGCTATTTGTTTTGACGACGAGAATTAATTTTTAAATTAGTTAATGCAACTGATATGTTTTGAATTTGGTAAAATAGACATCATTTTTTAGTTCATAATATCAAATATACCTTAGGCCTAATTTTTGGTATTTTTCTGAAAACTTTCAATTTTCGATGAATAGTGAAACCACTAAGTGGTAGGTTAAAAACTGAATTTTGCATAAAACATAATTTTACCGCTTCTGTGAATGTAATTTCTAAAATCCAACAGACACGGTTAATATCAAGGACTAAAATGTGGTTCAATGAGATGAAAATAATTTTTGGTGAATAGTAACTTTTTACTTTTTTTAACCACGGTTAATAATAAATAGGGTAACTAAGGGTAAATATGATATTACTATTACCCTAACACATGTCCTAATTCTATTGGATAAGTGTAATTCGACCAAAAACAACCTTATGAATATAATATGACCATTTAGGCCCACTTGGATTAGATTAGGACATTTATTATTATTTAATTCAAAGAAGAGTTAAAAGAGTTAAAATCAAAGTTTATTTACTAAAACATTTTTAATATGCGGTTATACATAAGATAAATTCGACTATAAACATTCACTATAATTCTAAAAAGATTTCCTACATAATGGTATTTTATTTGTAATTTTTAGACATAAAATAATTTAATTTATTTATGACACAACGATGATGCAGTAATTATCTTATTAATGAAATATTGACATAATTGATGTTATAAACACCGAAATAAATGTAATTTGAGATTTTTTTATGAATTCCACTAATTTTCTAGGTTACTATGATATATTAATGTTGATTTAATCAACTTGGTTTGAACATTTAATTCTGTTATGACTTTCACAAAAATCATATATCAAATAGTGTCAAAATTGACACAAAATAGTTTTTTAAATCAAATATTATATTATTAATTGTTATTGTATTCCTAAAAATCTAAGGTTAGGCCAAATGACTTAGATAAGGATATATATATTAATAATATACAATTTGGGGTTCGTTTGGCATGTTATAGTAAGTTTATTAACCATATATTGAAAGAAAACAAAAAGACATGGTAAAAGTTAAATTATTTAACTTAGAGTTAAATCTAATTGATAAGGTTAAAATAAAATCCTAAATTTGTCTAAATTCTATTGGTTGATAGGATTTCGACCCATCCCCACTTTATCTTCGAAATAAGACCCTTTGGAACCATTATAAACCGATTTTGACTTTAATATAAAATAATATTTTGAGATATTCCTAAGGTGCCCCTCTCCTCCCCTATAAAAGGACACCTCCTCCCCCTCCTCCTCACACCAATTTGAGCAATCAAGCTCGGCCAAACCCTGCCAAAATATCTTCTCCACTTCCCTAGCAACATCCTAGAGGTTCTGGTCTTCCTCAAAGACCAATTCTAGTGCCCTAAGAGGAGGTCTCAAAGAGGCACTTCAAAGAAGAGGTAATTACCGTTACCAATTCATTCATCTTTATTTCTTCTTCCACTTCTTCTTCTTAGGTTGTTTCATTATGAAGTATTATCATCAGTATCACTCATATACTGATATGTTATTATAAGTATTAAACAACCCTATTTCACCATCTATCCATCCTATGGAAAAAGAAATCACCGCGCGTGCGTACGTACGGAATACCGTCTCCACGCCGTGGTGTAATCTATTTTCCACCACCACCTTACATGGATGGGTATAATGGTGTAAAGAATAACTATACATAGTTATTACAACATCATATTGATTCTGATATATTGTATAATCCACTCCAATTCAACTCAATATTCATGGAAATGATATCATCGCTCGTGCGTACATACGGACTACCGTCTCCACGACGCGATGAGATTCACTCTCCATGTTAACCATTTAAGAATGATTATAATGTATATATAAGAAATAATAATGAAATATATGACATTATAAAGATACTGGATTTATGTATATATATACATATGTGTGTCATCTACTTACTTCCATTTCAAGACAATTAGGAAAGAAAAACAGCGTTCATGCGTACGTACGGACTACCGTCTCCATGAACGGTGTTTTTCATTTTATTTATCTATCTATTATATATATATATATATATACTGAATATATATGATATATAAATCATATTTTATATTCTGGAAGTAAGTAAATCATGATATAAGTAATAATGATGTCAAGAACAACAAGTCAAAACACCTACGATAAATGAAACGATTTTACCCAAAACGCTTCTTTAACATGGAATTTACAAAAGAACGGGTAATATAATGTCATAAGTGAACCATATATGATATCATAACAATGAATATGATTCTGTAATAAGTCAATGACATTATTTAAATCATTATACAGGAGGTTCGGACACATACGAAGAAAATTGGACCTAAGGTAAGGGAAATATCACAATCTCATTTTTATCCGAGATTGTTTATTCGTAAGTATTTACTGGGGTGTATTTTATCATCCACATCCATGTTCCCTCAATATGAAATATTGTTTCCATCCACTTATAATAGTTTAAATCCAATTTTACATTCGGTGAGTTTTTAGTAAAGAATATGAAATGAATCTTTTGTCGTTTTTTTCGTACGAGGTACTTTTTGACTTTTCCGACAAAAGTACGAGAGGAATGTTTTCTTTTTAACTTATACGGCATGAATGGATTTTTAAAACATTATTTCCAAGAATCTTCCTTTACAAGTTTTCAAGTTTATTTTTAATCAACTTCTTTTATTTTAAAGTTGTATGACATGTTATGAAAGGAAAAATGTTTTTGAAGAAGAAATGATATTTTCCTCAAGAATGAAGTTCAAGTATTTTATCAAAATTATTTTCCATCTAAGATAATAAAAGGGTTCTGTTTCTATCCCTATTATTACATGGATTTGATTATGTTGTGATGGAAACATTTTTATGAATTCTTTTATGATGTCATGTTGTTTAAGAATTCCATTTTTATTACATGGGTTATGTGATGATGTATGATTTATGATTATGTGGCACACATAAGAAAGGATTCATTATAAGATGGGTGGGACCTATATCTCCCTCCAATGCATTGGGTAAAGATTTTATATCTCATGAGATAGACATGGCTGAAATGGTAGGTTATACCGGTTCAGTGAAACAGGACTGAAACGAGGGTTACTCGATTCAGAAAGGGACTTTGTCCACTAAGATAGTCTTGGCAATGAGTCATGACTAACAAGAAATGATTTTCCATGATTATGTGTGCATGCCAAAAAGTTTCAAGTTTCATGTTATGATTATGGTGATCTCATTTTCACTTCTATGATTTGTTCCATGTTAAGATATTATGATCTCTTTTGCAGGTTATGATTTTCAAAAAGATATGATATGATTTTTATTTCTTTTGTATACCCTTACTAAGCATTTGAGCTCACCCTTTTATGTTTTCTTTTCCCCAGGATATAAATAAAGGTTTTAGGTAAAAAAAAGGGAAGATCTTTATGGGAGATATTGAAGATCTTTCACCACGATTAGAAGATTACGTTCCGAGTTTCCAAAGACACTAAACTATTACGATCCTTTAGTGTGTGTTTTTCTTATGTACTAAGTATTCCGCAAAAGTAATGTAATGTCTATGTCTGGGGAAAAGAAAACATAAAAGGGTGAGCTCAAATGCTCAGTAAGGGTATACAAAAGAAATAAAAATCATATCATATCTTTTTGAAAATCATAACCTGCAAAAGAGATCATAATATCTTAACATGGAACAAATCATAGAAGTGAAAATGAGATCACCATAATCATAACATGAAACTTGAAACTTTGTGGCATGCACACATAATCATGGAAAATCATTTCTTGTTAGTCATGACTCATTGCCAAGACTATCTTAGTGGACAAAGTCCCTTTCTGAATCGAGTAACCCTCGTTTCAGTCCTGTTTCACTGAACCGGTATAACCTACCATTTCAGCCATGTATATCTCATGAGATATAAAATCTTTACCCAATGCATTGGAGGGAGATATAGGTCCCATCCATCTTATAATTAATCCTTTCTTATGTGTGCCACATAATCATAAATCATAAATCATAACGTAACCCATGTAATAAAAATGGGATTCTTAAACAACATGACATCATAAAACAATTCATATAAGATAAAGGAATTCATAAAAATATTTCCATCACAACATAATCAAATCCATGTAATAATAGGTATAAAAACAGAACCCTTTTATTATCTTAGATGGAAAATAATTTTGATAAAATACTTGAACTTCATTCTTGAGGAAAATATCCTTTCTACTTCAAAAACATTTTTCCTTTCATAACATGTCATACATCTTTAAAATAAAAGAAGTTGATTAAAAATAAACTTGAAAACTTGTAAAGGAAGCTTCTTGGAAATAATGTTTTAAAAATCCATTCATGCCGTATAAGTTTAAAAAAACATTCTTCGTACTTTTGTCGGAAAAGTCAAAAAGTACCTCGTACGGAAAACGACAAAAGATTCCTTTCATTTCTTTTACTAAAAACTCACCGAAGGGTAAAATTGGATTTCAACAATTGTAGTTGGATGTAAATAATATTACATATTAATTAAACAAGGATGTGGATGATAAAATACACCCCAGTAAATACTTACGAACAAACAATCTCGGATAAAAATGAGATTGTGATATTTCCCTTACCTTTGGTCCAATTTGCTTCGTATGTGTCCGAACCTCCTGTATAATGATTTAAATAATGTCATTGACTTATTACAGAATCATATTCATTGTTATGATATCATATATGGTTCACTTATGACATTATATTACCCGTTCTTTTGTAAATTCCATGTTAAAGAAGCGTTTTGGGTAAAATCGTTTCATTTATCGTAGGTGTTTTGACTTGTTGTTCTTGACATCATTATTACTTATATCATGATTTACTTACTTCCAGAATATAAAATATGATTTATATATCATATATATTCAGTATATATATATAATAGTCTCCAGAAATCTAATACAATTATCTACATCATAGGAATTTATTTATAATTTTTAGCGATTAAATAATTATCATTTATTATGACAGAAAGATGATGCAGTAGTTGTCTTATTAATGAAATATTGACATAATTGATGTTATAAATACCCAAATAAATGTAATCTGAGACTTTTTATGACCTACAGTAATTGTCTAGGTTAATATGACATGTTATTGTTGATTTAAGTAACTTGGTTCGAACATATAATTCTGTTATGACATTCACAAAAATCATATATCAAATAGTGTCAAAATTGACACAAAATAGTTTTTAAATCAAATATTGTATTATTAATTGTTATTTTATTCCTAAAAATCTAAGGTTCAGCCAAATGACTTAGATAAGGATATATATATCAATAATAAACAATTTGGGGTTCGTTTGGCATGTTATAGTAAGTTTATTAACCATATAGTGTAAGAAAACAAAAAGACACGGTAAAAGTTAAATTATTCAACTTAGAGTTAAATCTAATTGATAAGGTTAAAATAATAACCTAAACTTGTCTAAATCCTATTGGTTGATAGGATTTCGACCCATCCCCACTTTATCTTCGAAATAAGACCCTTTGGAACCATTATAAACTGATTTTGACTTTAATGTAAAATAATATTTTGAGATATTCCTAAGGTGCCCCTCTCCTCCCTTATAAAAGGGTACCTCCTCCCCCTCCTCCTCACACCAAATTGAGCACTCATGCTCGGCCAACCCCTGCCAAAATCCCTTCTCCACTTCCCTAGAATAATCCTAGAGGTCCTGGTCTTCTTCAAAGACCAATCTTAGTTCCCTAAGTAGAGGATTCAAAGAAGCATTCCAAAGAAGAGGTAATATCCATTACCGATCTTTTCAATTTCTTTCTTCTTGAACTTCTTCTTCTTTAGTTGTTTCATGATAAAGTAATAACATCAGTATTTCTTATATACTAATATGTTATTATAAATATGAAACAACTCTAATTAACCTTCTATCCATCCTACGGAAAAAGGAAATCACCGCGCGTGCGTACGTACGGAGTTCAAGTGTTTTATCAAAATTATTTTCCATCTAAGATAATAATGGGTTCTGTTTTTATCCCTATTATTACATGGATTTGATTATGTTGTGATGGAAACATTTTTATGAATTACTTTATCTTATATGAATTGTTTTATGATGTCATGTTGTTTAAGAATCCCATTTTTATTACATGGGTTACGCTATGATGTATGGTTTATGATTATGTGGCACACATAAGAAAGGATTCATTATAAGATGGGTGGGACCTATATCTCCCTCCAATGCATTGGGTAAAGATTTTATATCTCATGAGATAGACATGGCTGGAATGGTAGGTTATACTGGTTCAGTGAAACAGGACTGAAACGAGGGTTACTCGATTCAGAAAGGGACTTTGTCCACTAAGATAGTCTTGGCAATGAGTCATGACTAACAAGAAATGATTTTCTATGATTATGTGTGCATGCCACAAAGTTTCAAGTTTCATGTTATGATTATGGTGATCTTATTTTCACTTCTATGATTTGTTCCATGTTATGATATTATGATCTCTTTTGCAGGTTATGATTTTCAAAAAGATATGATATGATTTTTATTTCTTTTGTATACCCTTACTGAGAATTTGAGCTTACCCTTTTATGTTTTCTTTTCCCCAGGATATAATGAAAGGTTTTAGGTAAAAAAAGGGATGACCTTTATGGGAGATATTGAAGAACTTTCACCACGATTAGAAGATTACGTTCCGAGTTTCCAAATACACTAAACTATTACGATCCTTGTGTGTGTGTGTTTTTGTTATGTACTAAGTATTCTGCAAATGTAATGTAATGTCCAAGAGTTAAGGGACTTTGTCTCAATCTCCTTTCATTGAGGAATATTTTGATAATATACATCTCATTCTTTTACACAGTGTATAATAAACCAATTTGACTTTTACTTTAAATCAATGAGAATATTGTTTCTAGGAATTTTTGTACTAAATGACATAAGGAATTTTTTATCATTTGCGGCGACAATGTCCTCTCCAACACCGTAATCGTTATTTGGCTTCTTCTATAAGACTTATTGTTTTTAAAAGGAAAATAAATACACTTTTTCCATTTGGGTGTTTCCATATTCAAAAGTGTTTTTGAAATGGATTGATTATTTTAAAATATTGAATTTTTTTATTTCAAATGAAATGTTATTAGTTAAATATTGATATTTATAATATGTTATGTTTTGTGATTATATAATGGTACATGGAAATTTGTCGGGTGGTTATGTGAAAACCCAATGATGGGTGGTTACATGATAAACCAAATGATGGGTGGTTCCATTATAAACCAAGGATGGTTGGTTACATTATATCCTCCAAGGAATTTGGTATGGATGACAGCTATATGGATACCCCATTTAGTGATATATGTGGATGTCCACTATATGGTTATTATATTTGTCTATGTTTGCATTCCAAGTTAACTTTATATGATATATGTTTATTTCTATGGGTTTTATGGTAATACTTTGGTTACCAAAAATGGTATGCAGTGATTATATATTTAGTGAAGTGTTTTCTAGTTCTTTAAGGGGAAAAGTATTAATTTGTGATAAATTATTAAGGGTTTACATGGTGTTTTGAAAAATAAATGTTTTCTTTATTTATTTAACCCTTACTGGTCTTTTTATGATCTTTCTAAATTTTTGAAATGTTTTCACAGTTCTTAAACTATAATAGGGTCAAGGATAGGATCAAGGAAAATTGTTGTTGTTTAAAACATGGTACAAAACATGTTTCATTTTTAATGATTTTTTATTTTATGAAAAAAATGATTCTGAGTAGAAGTGTCTACATGTAATATTCAAGTTGTTATATAGAAGCTTGGACCTAATTTTATAATGATGTATAACTAAAAAGTTCCCCAATGTGAATTAATAAATAATTTCAATATTATGTAATGTTAAATGAATGTGGCCTTATTGTTGTTATTAGAGGTCAATTTAGACAACATTTGGAGTTAGCATATTGTTAAATTAATAACCATAAATTATTTTTACTTCGTGGTAACGTTGATAAGATATAGAATTTTAATATTACAATATATATTTTTCTAACATATTTCAATGATCAGAATTATTTCATACAGAGGAAACGGGGAAGCTATGATGTGATGACATCTAGGGGAAAACAACCTTCAAAATCAGGAACCTGAGATGTTCGGAATCAGAAATAAATAGTTTGTTGAACTAAAGAAACATTTTAATTATAAGATAATTTGTGGTGGTATCCATGAATGAGATTATCCAGGTCAACCATAGAAGAACATGATAGTAGTGGAGAATTTCATGAGGAAGTATCACACATTATTTAGAGGTTCATCTAACCCCGTGAAATCTGAGAAGTTGATAAAATCAGTGGAAAAGATTTTCAATGTCATTGGGGGAGTACATAAAATAAAAATGTTAGTCTATCTCTTTACCATTTTGGAAGAGAATATGATCGGTGGTTGACGATGGTTAAAAATATCACAATCAATGAGGAGATTGATTCTCTTTATTAGGAAGAATTCAAAGGTATGTTTCTTGATAAATATTTTCCTAAGGAGTTTCGACGTAGGATGGATAAAAAATTCTGTGAATTGATGTAGGAGGTTGATTTAGTGGCTGGTTATGAATAAAAGTTTACTCGACTGGCATGGTATGTTCCAAATTTCATCTAAGATCATGATAGTAAGATAAATCTGTTTTACAAAGGATTGAAGCCAGGACATCGAAACACCGTAGCATCTAATGAATTAAAAATTCTTGAAAAACATATCTTGTGTGATGAGAATTACGATATGGTGTTTTTGGATGATCAAGTATACCGGTTGACTAATAAAAAGAAAAGGTTCAGTTGGAAAAAAATTAATGTATTTATCAATTAATTCTAGAGGTAAGAAAATTTAATTTCCACCCTATGAGAAGTGTGTTAAAATGAACCCAATACAATTTCTCTCTAAATCTGGAGAGTGGTTTCAGAATGGTAAGACTGGTAAAATTTCTCATAACATTGAGGAAGATGATCATGTCAGAAATGAAAATCAAGTGGTAAGATGTTTTAGTTTAAATGAGTTTGTGAATTATGCCAATGTGGGTCCAAATATGTTTATCCATGGTGGGATCTAAACAGATCAAAAGAATATTGGTGTGTTGACATATTTTGAAACTACTATGGTTGATGTGGGACTATCAAATAAAGTGGTATTCAGTAGATTGTTATTTTCATATTTTACCAATATGTTGTTTGATTTAGGTTATACACATTCATTAATTTCTGAGAAATTTTCATTTAAATTAGGAATTCCACCTCATCAAATGAATCCATACATAATGGTTAAAACACCTGGGGGAAATGTTTAGGAAAAAAGTAATTATAAGTACCTTTATGTGGTTGTGTTTGGAAATAATCTAACTGCAAACCTTATTTTTTTTCCTCTAGTAGAGTTTTATGTTATTTTTCATATGGATTAGATTTCTGTTTATCATGATATGATTGACTATAGGGCTAATAAGTTTTTTTAATAAATAATTTCTATTTTTGTACAATAATGAACCCCTAACTCTAATAAAATACCATGAAGGTGAGAAACTAGTGAAAATTGGAAATAAATGTTACCATACACATACTATTGAAAACAAAGTACAATTCATATTAATGATGCGCCAGTAGTAAAAATGTATATTAATGTTTTTCTTAATGATTTGCCTAGAATTATACATGATCATGAAGTTTAATTTAATGTTGACTTAGTTCCTTATTCTATAAAAATAGCAAAACCCCATTATCAAATAGCTCAAATTGATCTTTTATATTTTAAGAAACAATTTTAGGAGCTATTTGATAATGTTTTCCATCGACCTTGAAAATGACTATTGGGTTATACAATATTTTTTGTTAAAAATATATATGGTTCAATGATACTTTTCATTGATTATATATCCATGAATAGTGTCACTATTAAGAAAAAGTATCCATTTCCTCATATTGATGATTTTTTTGATAAGCTCCAGGGAGTTCTATTTTTTTAAAGACAGATATGATGTTGGGGTACCATCGGGTAAAAGAAAATGAAGCAGACATTACAAAGACCACGTTTCACATTAGATATAGCCGTTATGAATTGTTAGTTATGCCTTTTCAGTTAACTAATGCACCTACTTTATTAATATATCTTATGAATAGAATTTTCCATGAGTTAATGGATAATATTTTGGTATTTTATTGATGAAATTTTGGTATATTCAAAAAGTGAATAGGAACATGAAAGTCATTTATGGGTGTCTTGTATTCCATAGATGAAAATAAATGTTATGATAAATTCCAAAATTTTGTGTTTTTTTTGCAGAAAATTTCATTACATGGTCATATTGTTTCTAAATATGTCATATCTCTTTACCGTTCTAAACAAAAAGTTTTTGAAGAGTGACCAAGGCCCCCATTATCACATAGATTATAAGTTCATTTGGTTGTCCCTATATTACTAAAATATTATTAATAATTTTTCATAGGTATCTATCCCACAATCAAAGTTAACTCAAAACGGTATCAAATTTCTCTCTAAACAAATTTGATGATTGTTTTTAGGAATAGAAATTCTGATTGGGAATGAACTGGTTTTGGCATTACATTCCAAAAATTGTGAATTCCTTATCTACAGTGATGATTCATTTAAAGTACATGGTTGTGTCCTAATGCGGAATGATATTGTTATTACCTATGCTTTACGTCTGTTGAAAACTCATGAGTTAAATTACAATACACATGATTTTAATTAGAAGCTATTATTTTTTATTTAAAAATTTATCGGTATCATTTTTATGGAGTAAAATATGAAATACATACTGACCTTACAATTTTGATGTATATATTCACTCAGAAATAATTGAACAAGAGATATAGTAGATGGTTGGGATTAATCAAGGATTTTGATTGCACAATTCATTACCATCTTGGAAAATAAACTAATGTGTCTGAATATTTGAGTTGAAAATGTAATGATACATTAGCATTGATATGTTTGGAATGAGATCCTTTGGTTTTTGATTTAATGAAATTTAGATTAAAATTTGTTTGTTTAAGATACTCCTCTGTTTTGTTTTAGGGGGTAGTGAAATTCTCTATAGAAGATATAATAAATAATGTGAAAAAATAAGATAGAGAGTTACAGAAAAAGGTAGAATTGGTATTGAAGGGTTTTTTTACCTAATTATGACATTAATAAAGATTGTGTTTTGAGGTTTAGAGTGAATTTTTTTTCTTATTATTATAAGTTGAATAAATATTTGTTATGCGAAGCTTATAGTTATTAATTTTCTATTCATCCTAGAAGTAAAAAATATGTATTGAAATCCTACGGAGTATTACTGGTGGGAATGAATAAAAAGACATATTTTATAATTTATAGTAAAGTGTTTAACATTTTAATAGTTTAATGAAGAATTTATGTTACTGAATGGGATGCTTCATCATTTTCTAATTATTGAGTGGAAATGGGAAAATTTGTCCATGTATTTCATAGTAGGATTACCAAAGACTTTTTGTGGTAACAATGCAATCTGGGTTATTGTTTTTTGATTGGAAAAATATCCTCATTTCCTTACAATTCGTGATAGTATGTCTCGAGATCAAATTTCTTGATTGAATATTATAGAGATAGTCTGGTTACATAATGTTCACCTCACAATTATATCAGATCGTTATCGTTGGTTGACTTCTAACTTTTGTAAGGGCCTTCGTATTTCATTGGGTGCTGAATTAAATTTCTATACAAATTTTAATCCTAAATCATATGGGTAGTCAGAATGAAAAATTTATACATTGGAAGATATTATTTTTTTCTTCAATGGATTACTAGGGATATTGGGGACAACATATTTCTTTGGTTGAGTATTATTATAATGAATGATTTCATCCTAGAATACAGATTGCTTCATTGAAGGAATTATATAGAAATAGGTGTCGCATTCTATCTTTTTGGGATGATGTAGGTGAAATAAAGTTGATGGGACTAGAATTCGTAGAATAGATGGCAAAAAAAAGATCAGTTAATTTATATGCACAAGAGAATAGCTCAGAGAAAGAAGAAAAGTTATGTAGATAAACGAAGGAAGTATCTTTCTTTTGAGGTTTGTGATCATATATTCCTCAATGTTATTTCATGGAAATGTGTGATACGTTTTGGTATAAAGGGAATGATGAGTCTGAGGTTAATTAAACACTATGAAATATGATATAAACTTTGATCAGAATCCAATAGAGAGGATTTGTCACTAATTTTATCCAAGGTGAACAATGTTTCTCATGATTCATTTTTGAGAAAGTATATGCTGAATCTATCACCTATTTTGAGTCAAGAGGTAGTTCAGTTGGAAGAGAATATCTTTTATGAGGAACAACTACTCTAGATTATTATCTGAAGAGAGGAAATGTTATTGAATATGGAAGTTTATCAGTTAAAGTTTTTGTTAAAATACCATTAGTTTAAGAGGAAAAATAAAAATTTGAAAATGCTATAAGTTATAAATTCCACAAAAATATTTGATAAGTGGATAAAATTTTGAGGATGTAATTTCCAAAAGGGTGGAAATATGTAACATCCATAGTAATTAACGAATTAAAAATTTTCTTATTTATATATATTTGTCAATTAAATATAAATATTACTTTAATGGGGATGCTATGTCTGATTGACTACTCAACACAGAACAATGTCTTTCTCCAATATTTTATGTAGCCCAGAAAGTTGAGTAATACTGAAAATCAATTTAATAATATTATTATTATTATAAATGTTACTTAATTATTACCCATTTTATTATAGGGAATAAATATAAATAACCATAATATTATTAAAAATTCTTCTTAAATGTTTTTACATTTATCCAGTAAATTTTAGAGGCTTAAAATGAGAATTAATACATTTTTAAGCATTAAATACTCTAATTATTTTAAATGGTTGGTTTACCAACTATTAATGGATAGCCTTTTTTAATTATAGTTCTTTTCACTTTTATATCCTCTATTTAAAAAAAATAAACATATTTTTTATATCCATTACATCAAAAATTACATTTGTTAATTTTTTTTTTATTTTTTAGATAATGTAATTTTTTAAATGAATCGTGAGAAATAATGCATTTTGAGTCAAAAATGTCTTTTCATTTTATTTATTTATATGTCTCAATTACCTATTTAATTAGTTTAAAAGTTTATTTAGATTTTTTTCTATCATTTAATCCAAACTTGGAAATATGCTTTAATTTCTCTATGAAATTTGAAATAAACACAAGTCAATCATTTGACAGTTATTACTTCTTAAAAACCCGCTTTTTGGGTTTGGAAATAGGAAATTATTTTATCTTGATTTATAAAACATTTGGGTCTAGAATATTTAGAAATTTATTCCATATTTGGAATCAGGAGAGTGAATATTTAATTATGTAGCTTTAATTTTTGGACTTTATGAATAGTCACTTCAGTAATTATTTTTTTACCATTGTTGAAGGGAAAATATGATAAATTAGGGTAAACAATAATATTATAATAATATAAAATTACCCTAAAAAATGTCATAACCCTGTTGGATGATATATTTTAGACCATGATCTTCTCTGGGTAGATATTAGGTCCCATTGGTGCCTCTTGTGGGTGGAAATGCTTTGTAATTACTTTTGATTTAATATTAAGGAAAATATAAACTAAACTTATATCTTTTAGTCGAACTGATTTTATATGGGGATATACAAGTTATTTTTTCAACTATAAATAGACATTAAAAATATAAAAATATTTCCTACATCCTGATTTTTTTTTAATTTGTTGATATTAAATAATTAAATATATTTATGACAGAATGGTGATGTAGAGATTTCCTTAATAATGAATGATTTTGAAAAATGATATTTTAAATATTAAAATAAATTCATTTTGATAAATTTTATGGTATCCATGAATATTATGGATTCATAATACATGTTATATTTTGATTAATGATTTTTTTCTAAATAATGATGTTGTTTTAGTTTTTTAGAATTTCATGATTAGAAATTTATAAACATTTACAAAAAATGTGTTTTTAAAACAAATACTATATTATTAAATTATATAATAGTATTAAGAACATAAAATATAAAAAATGACCTAGATAATGTTTTTCATGATATTAATTAATCCCTTAAGTTTATATTGGCATTTTAGTTTTACTATATTAACTATATTGTATGAATACACAAGAATACATTGTAAGAGTCAAATAAGAAAACTAAAGGTTAAAGGAAAATGAAAAGGATAATTTTGATACAAAAAAATTTCTAAAAACTTTTGGTTTAGATAAATTTGAATAATCCTAATGTTATATTAAAATTAAATTAGTTGTGGAAGTTTTGAATATTGAAATTCAGTTTATAATAAATCAATCTTTCAAGACATTCCTAAAGTACCCATCCTCCATCATATGAAAGGCCACCACCTCTAACTCATTACTAACACCTCTCATGCCCCTTTAAAAAAACAATATGCTCTAATAATATCCCAAAATACCTCTCTTCCACCAACAATCCTTACCTTATGCAAAATGAAATTAAGGAAATCCTTTTAGTTTGATCTAAAGTGTGTTACTCGATTTAGCGGTAACATCTTCTCTCTTGTTCTTTTATTTTATTTTTAATTTTCACTCTCTATTATATTCTTATTTATTGATTACATAACCACAAAAGTATCATAAATATACCAGTATGTTGAAATGCGAACTATTATAACTACACTTATTGACACCTCCTTCAAACGGATACAGACATATTGTTTGTGTGTACAATGAATTGTTTCTTCATGAAATGATGATTGTTTGATTTTCCCATACCACCTATCACTTGGGACATTATGATGGAACTGTAATTATATATGATATATATAATATTAATGTTGTATATATGGTTTTTTGTATTCATATAGAACATACATTTTTTCTTTTCATGTTTTATAAATACGATAATTTCATTTGATGATACGTATACTATCTCCCACACAAAGTGATATGACTCCTTCATACTATACATGGAACATATATAGGATGGAAGTAATGAAAATATGTAATATATTTATCATATGATATTATATTATAATTATAATATACTTATGTATCATTTATGTTTTTATTCCTTTAAATATGATATAGAAATGAAAGTTGTGTTGTTGTGTACGTACAATATACCGTCTCCAGGAAAGGTGAATTTCATTTCATATCTCCAAATGTTATAGAATATTATTTATACATATATAAATTATATATATATGATATATATTATATTTAAATCATTAATATCGTTCTGGAGATAATGGATTTTTTAACACATGGACAATTTTTAATTATAATAAGTACAGTTTTACTCAGGTAACGAATATCGACAAAACATCTGATATGAACATAAATAAATATTTAATATTTAAAATATGGTAATGAGTTATATGAAATTAATAATAAACAATAAAAATGTTCCATAGAAATTATAAATTAACTTGTGTTTTTTATTTAGGATATTAAATAATGAACAAGTTTTATAAGACACTAGGTGAGGGACTTCATCTCAATCTCTTTCAATTGAGGAATATTTTGATAATATTCACCTCCTTCCTTAACTTTATGTATAATAGTACACTTTAAATTTTAATGTCATTAAAAAGAAATAAATTTTTATATAAAATTTTTAAATAAATTAAAAGATATATTTTTAACGTTTATAGCAACAAGTACATCTCTGCCGCCGTAATTGTTATTTGGATTCCTCTAGAAGCCTTAATGATATTAAAAAGGAAATTAAATCCCTTATTCCCATTTTGGGTGTTTTCTTATTGGAAATTGTTAATTAAATAGATTTATTATTTCAATATCATAAAATGATTTCTTCTTATTCAAAATTAAATCTTATTAGTGAAATATTGATATTTTCAATATTCTATGTTTTATGATTATATTATGGTACATGGATAATTGATGGGTGGTTATGTGATAATCAAATGAAGGGTGGTTACATGATAAACCATATGATAGGTGGATATATTATAAAACAATAAAATGTGGTTACGTTATCACCTCTAATGCATTGGGTATGGAAATCGGCCATATGGCTATTACATTTTATAATATATATGGAATTCGACTGTATGGTTATTCCATTTAAGCTTTTTTATGTCCCATGTTACAATTATAAGATATATATTTCTTTCTATGGGTTTTATGGTAATATTTTAGTAATATCAAAGGGTATGCAATGAGCTTATATTTAGTAAGGGGTTTTCCCAACTTCATTAACGTGAAAAGTACTACTTTATGATAAAGTATTAATGGTTTACATGCTGTTTTGATAAATGTTAGTTTTCATTCCACATGAATCCCTTAATGATAATTTTAGGATTATCCAAAGTTTTTGAAATGTTTTCTGTTGAACTAAATGTTTAATTGGTTCAAGGTTGAAGTCAAGGAAATTTCATGCTATTAAAAACATCTAACTATGCATGTCTAATTTTGTATGAGTTTTTATCTTATAAAAAATTGTATACATAGTAAAAGTGTATAGGTGTAATATTTTATTTTTTATGAATAAATTATGACATAATTATCTAATTATCTTGACCTTAAAAGAAACTCATTGTGAATTATTTACATATTTCTAAATTTTGTAATGGTTAAGGCGTGAGTTCTTATAATATTAATGGAATTGATGTCATAATATTGAGATTTATGTGGGGGAATGCATGATTTTACTTATGGATGTAGTCTTGATTGGACTTGATCTATTCATTCTCAAACACATTTTACTATAGTGACTAGCTTTCATCGGTTAGTGAGGTATGCATCTCTATGAAATGGTTCTTTCTCATGGAATACATTTCCTTCGGGTACATTAATTTAGATGAGAATATAAAAATTGTTGATATTATATCATTGATGTTTATTTTGTGAAATTTATATACTTGTGGATTTAAGAATGGTTTTTAATGCACTTATTCTACAAAACATTTTGTATATACCTCATTTGTTCGATTAAGTGTTGTAATAGAGGGATTGAATATAAACTTTTTTCTTTTCAAGGAGGGGAGTGATAAAAAATTAATTATACATGGGATTTATAATAATTTTGTCTTTACATTGCTAATTTTTTTGTTAATCATTGAATATTGGGATACATGGGTGCATTATGATATATATATATAAAACCAATAGTGAGTGTGTAACTACTAGAGGGTATGGTTAGACATCAATTAGATATAGTAGGAATCATTAACATTTGGAATCATATTTTTTGTATTAGTGTTCCTTGTGTGTACTAGTTTGGTATTCTCATAGTTTGGTGCACAATTTCTCTTGGATTTTTTCTTTATAGTATTTCTAAAGCCTTGATTTATAACATGTTTTATATTAATGATATTGGTACTTCTTACCATATCCAACTACATTGTAATTATTTTTTATTTTCATATTAAAATATATTTATATATGATATATTTTAAAATAATATAATGTCTTATTTATGAATTTTTTTCTCAAAAAAACTATTTAGTGAAACATATTTTGTTTTAAGGAATGGACTAATGGTTTCTTTGTGACACACATTTCTTATATTCATGGTGGTATCCCATTGGTCATTTTACACACATCCTACATATGCCTTTGAGAAAATGTTATAACAAACTAGGTATTATTAATTTTATCTAAATTCTTGGACATAAGGATATTCATGAATTATATTTTAAATAGAAATAATCATTATAATAAAATTAAGTAATTTTTTAATCAAAAAAGTGAAAATAGTATTCTTTCAAAAAAATCCAACTTTCATAATATTTCCTTATTTAAAATAAAAAATTAAAATTTTAAACAATTAATTTTATAATAAGGATATAATATTTTTATTTGGAATTTACAATTATTTTAGGTTTATTATATTATAATTTCATAAAAAGTAATTTTTTTCAATATTAATAAATATTGTCCCTTTTGAAGATTTACATATAATTCATGTATTTAAAAAGTAAAATTCTATATAGATTTTTTAAGATAATTATTTGTTCATTTTCCATAAAGGTAATCCCATCAAATTTATTGGAATTAGCATCACACATGATTTTGTTATATAATATTTATTCTTAAAAAATACATTTTTCAACAAACTAATAATTATAACATTTTAACATTTATTTGAAATATAATTTTAGATGCTTGTAAAATTTTTAATTGATAATAATTACTCCACATTTAGAATCATAACGAAAAAATTTGGAATAAAGGATTCATTGATTTTATATAATTATCGATAATATAATTAGTATGAATGTTAGTTATAATTATAATAGATAAAAAAGATTGAAAGGGATAAAAATGAGAAAATGGTTTAAATGACCTAAAAACAATACATAAACCTATTGGATGGTTATATTTGGAAGGTATATCATCTTAGATTGGCCGAGAATTATTTTTAATCTGTTTATAGTTATTATTACATTAATATAATTTAATAGTTTGAAATAATCCATGCATGTGCCCCCTCACTTATTAAAGCACACATTCAATCATCTTTTATCCAAAAAAAAATATTGAAACATATCTCATAAATGGTGTATCTTAATCCTCCACTACCATACCTACCACCATTATAGAGGTCCTTCATTAATATAAATACCATATAAGAAGTATTTAAATATAAACATTTGTAGGTTTTTGAATGAAGCAGTATAGTTCTTAACCAAGTGTTTTGTTTTTGTTATTTCATTTACATCATTCAAAATAATCATAGAAATTATTATAAAACCATTAGAGTCAACAATATATAAATATTTCACTATGTTATTTGTATTTCACTTTTAATCTCATTTTTTGTATTATAATAAATTTAATAGTCACTTATTTAAATATATATGGACTACTACCATCTTAAAGTGATCATTTTTTTTCATCACCAGATCATATAATGGGATTAAATGATAAAAAAAGTAATATATATGATATTTTTTTAATAATTATTTATTATAAATTATATTATATCATCTATTTTCACAACCTTCAATCAATTGAAAAATTAATACATCATTCATTCATAACTTTGGAACACCATATCTATGAAGAGATTGGACACATTATTCATTATCACCTAATATAAACTATCGTGGGGATATATTTAATGATTAAATAGGTCGTTTTTATCATATTTAGGATTCTTTAAAATAATCATCATAGCTACTATAATTCAATTTTTCCCATTAGAAAAATTAAAATTCCATTCATACAAACATACCATCTTTGGGAAATGACATAGTTTATTTCTCATGATGACATTAAACTAAATGTTTTAAAAACTATATATAATTTTAATATATAATAAATATATCATTTTCATGGTTCTTAATACAATGAAAATATAACCCCTTTGACCATATCCAATCCATCGATTTGGATTTTATGACATCAAATGAATGACCCTAAACATAAAATTTAAATGTAATTATTTATGTACTAAATAATGAACGATGTTACATTAAATAAAACGGATAATAATATTGAAATTATAATGATAAAAATTATAATGTTAGTAGAAATCTAATATATGTTAATTATGATGATTAAGAGAACATAACAAATATGGATAGTCTTTAGGTAATAGATTTTATTTTAGAACTTTATTTAGAATATTTTAAACTCCTCATATAATACATTCATATTATAATAAATGATTTTATACTGTCATTATCATTATTAAAAGCAATTTAATGTTCATTATTTACAATATTTGAATTTTATAAAAAATGAATAATTATAAATCTTTTTAACATGATATATATGGATTAAATTAACTGTTTTTACAAATGGATTAACATATTTATATTAACGTATACAGAATGAATGTGATTAACACATATCATATATTTTATTTTTATTAAGAATATAATAAATTCATTCATGGGTATTTCTAATTTAAAAATATTTTTCCTATATTTTGGGAATTTTTAATTTTTAATTATTATTCTATTAAAAAAGACTCATTTTCTTATCTATATTAAATAAATAAAAGAGTTTTTATGGTTTTTGAATAGTTATTAATGTGTTCTATGTTTATAAATTATATTTTTAAAATAAATTATTCGTGATATAGTTCTTAAGAATTATAGATTTTGTATTTTGTGCCTGATACTGTTTAAAATATGGGTGATCGTGATTCAGCTTATACAAGAGGTGGGACAATTATAACTTCTATGATGTGTGAGGCCAATATAGCTGTTTAATGTACGGGTAAAATCATATTATATTTTAGATAAATAAATTTGGAGTTAACCAATAGTGTTTTTATTATGGATTTAATAATGATCATGTTATTTTTTAGTTGATTAACAGGAGTTATAAATATAATTCACTAAAATTCATCTATAGATATTAATTTTATAGCTTTGGGTTTTAATGATTTTTCATTGAGAAAATTTTTCAATTGATGTTTTATTTTATATTCCTAAATAATAACATGGAAAATATAATCATTTTTATCATTTTTCATGTTTTCATTAGTGTAATGCTTTCTTTCTTGTATATCATTTTCTAATTATTATTTTCATAGACCGCATTTTAAATTTTTTTCATTGGGTTTATGGATGAGTATAAAAATATATGAAATCATGTTGAAACTCATAATGAGATTATATTAGATTATAACATGTCACATTTTAATATCTTTATACTTTGGAAAAAAATATATACTATGTAAAATTTCATTCTTTGTAATGTTTGGGTAAGATGTGAAAGAGTTGAGACCGATTATACTAAAACTAATAAACATTAAAGATCAAAAAATTTAAATAATATTAATTATTGAATTAAAATTAAATATTATATAATTCATTTTGGTTGGTTCATTATAAATGGTATCTATGTGAAGAATTAAATAATTTCATATGTTCAGATAATTCTAATAAAATATTCTTGAGAAATTATAGATAATGGTTTTGTTTAAATGTTATAGAATAATAGAATTATGAATTCTCTTTAAATCATATATTTATATTTAAATTTTCTTCCAAATATTAAATAGATTGATGAAATATAAATTTATTAATAGAAAAATATCCATCCAAATTAAGAACCAAGAATGGCTGGAACTGGAAGTGGGTAGTTTATTATTGTGATGGTACAATTGACGTGTGATATAAATGATAGTAGAAACCATATTTTAAAAAAAATGATTTTACATAGAGAAACATATCCAATGTTTATCATTTCATGAATCAACACCATAATGATTTTCTTGGAACTTTTTATATATTGGTATCTGATTGATGGATCAATATTCATGAAAATATATTCAAAATCATGGTATTTTAATAACATCAAAACCAAACCATTTCAATTTATAATTTTTTTAGGTTAATATGATTGGTGGTTGTCATTTTTTATAAATAATAGATATATATAAGATCATGATTCTATATAATATTATACATTATGAATAATTTATGGGAAAAATATTTCTTTAATGATTCTAAACATAGAATGTTTAAAAAAATTATAATATTATGGAAAATATTGGATGATTCATTATCTATGTATGGTGAAAATGTTACATGATTGTCTAGGTATGATCTAAATTTTATTCTCGAACATGATATTTTAAATCAATAGAAATTGGTCAGGATTGATACTAAATTTACTATGGTAATTGGACTCCCAAAATTTAAATGTTATGTGAATGTTTTTCGTGGTACTAAATTGTTTTCTGTGTGTTTGATAAAACATTAATTCCCTGCGATTAACTGAGTAAGAGGTGGTCATCGTGGTAAGGAATAGAGAATTATTAAGATATGAAATATATTAGTAATCCCCCAATGCTTTGAAAGTGTCTTAAAATTAATTTTACGGACTATTTAAAAGGATTTATAAATTATTACCAGTGTGGTATGATTGGTCATATAACTTTTGAGTACAATGAAATGTGCCAATGTCATCCAAATAATGGTTAATAGATCGTCATCCAAATTTGTGATTTTTTAATCCTAATGATTTGGGATTTATGTAAACAAGTATATAATGTTTTTTAATAAGCTTTTAAATCATTATCATTTAAATTAAAAATTCATTAAAAAAAATTATGTACCTATGTTTGATATTATTCATGATAATAATGTTGTTAATTATATGTTAATTATTTATTCTATTTATACTAACCCCTTCATGGACATTGGATCCTTAAATAAATTTATTTCATTGAAAATTTCATGTTACATGATAAATTTATCTTATAAGAAAATATAAAAATAGTTTGGAAAACTCAGGGTTGGTATATTAATGAAACAATGATTTATAAAAAATATCACTGTGTTATCAGTTGGATTGGTCATCCTATAAATATTTTTTTTATCTAACCATAAAATAGTTTAATGTTATTGTGTTTTTGGATTGGATTTCAGTTTATATTTATTGGATAGATTAAAATTCTAATAATTTTATATAATTTTTTTTAATTCATCAATAACATATAAAATATATGAGATATTTATTAATGGTATCTATGAATGTTATATAGATAATATCATTAAAAAAATTTCAAATTCAGTGATGTATCATTAGTGAATGAATTTATAGATTTTTTTGATATAGATTTACCATGTCTTATTACTGAGTCTTTTCATTTATAATATATCCTTGAATAAATTAAATATTAAGTAATTTTTCTTTTACCTCGTATTGATGATTTTTTTATCAGATGTCGACTAAATATTATTTTTTCAATCATCGATATTAGGAATTGATTCCATTAATTTATTTTGAAGGAGGATTTTTTTTAAGATACTATTTCAAACAATATATAAGATTTAAGATTTTTGACATAACTATTGGGTTTTATAATACACCAGCTAAATTATTCAATCTTATAAATACTTTTTTCATGAAGATTTAGACATTTTTTGGTTGTATTTATTCATGACATATTTTTATATTTTATAAGTAATGAATAGTATGACTAAAAAATTATTATTTTTTTAATTCCTTGAATAAATAGAATAGTATATGTAAAAATTTATAAAAGTGATTTTTGGTCATAATAATTTTCATACAATTGGAATTTTCATTGTAAAAACAAGATTTCTATTGAACATAAAAACTCAACAGTCATATATGAATTGAAAAAACACAAAATATCAGGGAGGATTAATGTTTTCTTGGATAATAGGGTTACTATTATTAGTTTTTTGAATTATTCGATTGGATTATTTCCCAATAACATTGATAAATAAAAATGAAGCTAAATTCATCTCAGTGAATTCATGGGATAAAAAATTGTACAAAAAGAAATGAGGATTTATTAAATCACCATTTTAGTCCCCACTATCTAGAATTGGTGAGTTAATCATATAAAACATGGATTCTTTAAATCATGTTTTTTGTGTTCTAATACATAATTATCATGGAATATTATATAATTAAATTTAATTGAATCCTCATGAGATAAATTATCCTACAGATAATTTTGAACTAGATTCTATTGGTTTTTATCTTAAATATGTGTGAAGACAGTTATATGTTATAACTTTCTTAATATATATTTTCCTCCACTTTTTATTATATTTTTAATCGAAATTGGTTGAACATTATGAATCAAATATTTTGTAAACTAATCAAATGTTATTAATATAGAAATCATTTCCATCAATGAAATTTAAACAATATTTCCAATTTGTTGTGTCTAAATTATAATGAATAATTAAATAAACAATATTTGTTCCATTATCATTTGATAAATGATTTTACAAATGTTAGCCTATAAATTGTGTATATAGAAACATATTATGTGTTTCATTAATTATAGTATAGTTAACATTGTAATACAAAATTAGTTATGCATATTAGAGAGGTTGTGATTTGAAAAAAAAGGATGAACTAGTATAAAATTTTAAGTCTCACGAATTCAATAATTATAAGGGATTTGTTTTCAGTTTTGAAAAAAAATTATGACTTCCATATACCTCCTATGATTTTTTATAGAATATCACAGTGCTAAATTTTATAATGATCCCAGTATTAGTATAATTGAGAGAGACCTTTAAGAGTATTACATATTGGATTGAATAATGAAACATATTGTAGAGGTTGTCATGATTTTTTGACTTATTTATTCTTTAAATATGAATGATAATCCCTGAATTGGGAACTCCAAAAATTTGTAATACTTTAACAGAAATATGAAAATATATCTGTTAATTTCATGAGGGGATTAATGAATACATCTTGAGATAATAGTGTAATTTTTTTATTTTTGATAAACTGACTAAATATAAACATTTCATTTCCAATCAAGAAACTTTTTATTATCATATTTCTAAACAATATCTCATGAAGAAGTATGGTTATAATTTTTTTCCCACCCCATTATATCTAATGATGATCCCTATTTTAGACATATTTTTTTAAAATACATTTATATTTATTTTCAAAATGAATTAATTATCATTACAAATTTCCATCGATAATTTGATGGGAAGTTATAGTGAACGATCCATGTTTCAAAACAAGATTGAATGATATCAATTGGATTGATATGAATATTGAAATCAACAAGTTTTTTAGATCATTTATCTTTTAATAAAAAATTACAAACCAATATATAGGTGTAATCTTTTTATTATTATACAGAATGAGGTGTTGGACTCCAAATTGTTCATATAAATTATGAAAAAGAATGTTTATGGGGATAAAGTGTAATTTCCCAACCTATGATTCACTAAACTAGTGTCGCAATCCAATTCATCATGAGGTCACAAGGTCACCTCCCCCATCCACTAGAGACCTCTAACATTATGTGAGGATCTAAGGTTCGTATAGTGGAGAATCCATACATTCATATTAGAGTGTCAAACAATAAAAATAACCATTCATCATTCATAGTAGTATATAATCAGATTGGGGTGAAAATATATGTAATGTACAAAGCAATAAAAGAAATATAGTAAAAACATAAACAACAATGTCATGCATATGATATCTGATAGCCCTAAAAAACAATCAAATATACTGGTATATTGAATAAAATTAATGTGCATGGTTCTAATACTAATACCAATCCAAATAAAATACCTATTATTTGATACATTATTATAATAATCTATCCTAGTTATAATAATTCATAGGACAACATCTTACCAAAAATGAAACTCTAAACCTCATCAATAACCCTAATAAATTAATAGTCATCCTAAAAGAAGACATATGATTATCTATACTACGATGTTCATTTATAAGTCATGTGAAATAATTCTTAGTAAGAAACCCACAACATAGAACCAATAAAATAATGAGATAAGTATATATATATTCAAACAACCATGGAATATACATGGACCTATACCATCATATATATATATATATATTCAAACCAATATTTGTATATGTCTACACATTCCAATGGTTAGAACCTAAAATATCAGACTAAGGTGTCCATGAGAAGCATCATAATAAAATCATTTACAATTGATCCATGGTTGTTTTTTTCTAAATGACTGGAAATATTTCTACTAGGGATCTAATCTAGGTGTCATACACTCATGTTGGGTATCATGAATCTGATATTTTGGTCCATAATATCAATCAATAATATATTCATTAGTCACCACCAATAATGTATATGATAATTCATTTCCCTCGCACAAGGATACATTTCATAGACCTATGACCACACATACTCACCTCCAATAACATTAACAATGGATTCCCAAAAATATCTCGATATCCCATAAAATAACTCTCATCTTGATTATGTACCCCATATTCCATGTAAATATAGTATGATGTTTGGTTTTCTAGGATCTGGCCTATATGAAATCCTAATATTGCATCTTGGATAATACCTATATGGATTAACATTATTTTATGATTACGGAATGAAATCTAGATCTATGTACATAGTCTATATCCACTGAACTAACTACTCAACCTCTTATGCCTAGACATATACCAAGGAGTAGTGCGGGTTCGTCCACCTAACCCCATGGATCATCATATGTGTCACTAGAGAAGAGTGGAATCTTGCATTGATTAAATCTTATAAAAAGTTATGGTGTTTCTTTCCCATACATCGCACCATCTAAGGATTATAATATGGATCCTATGAAGCTCCTATGAGAGTCCCCAAAATATAATCTTTATGTTGGCTCAATAGCCAGATCCCATGTGGTAAGTCTAATCATCCAAACCATATAATCAACTAAAAAGGGATAGAATTCAGATCCCATGAAGCTCCTCTATGAATACAAATAAAATTATCTCATATCATCATGATTATCAGCCATAAACTTATAGGAACATCTACAAATCCCTGATGAATAACAAGTAAACAAATGTATATATAATAAATTGTGATTGTGTATGAATTCTTGTACCCACAACTACTACCACATACCAATTAGTATTATGTTCATACTTGGTTCTAATTGATTGGTCCTAACATCTCTATCCAAACTCATAATTTAGTATACAATGGTATCTTAATCTTTGGGGACACAGTTTCCACACCATGACCTCAAAAACATCTTTATTTTATAATGTTTTTGGTCTCAGATCTTTATTTCACGGTTTGTGATTGAGTTTAGGTGAAAAATAATTAGTTTTTAGAATTTATGTGGTTTTGGTCTTATGAACATGAACCGTATGACTAGTGGAAATCATGTGGATCACCCCAGGTAGCCATGCAACATGTCTTGATATTGGATAGAAGCTAAAACATTGTTTTAGCATGGTTTACCAACTCGTGTGTCATGTTTTCTCAGTTGTTCCCTTTCTAGGAAGTGGCTACTACATGGTTTGCATACTGTCGAACAAACCATATGTGTTAGTCATACAATCACTCTCTTCTGAAAAAAACTGCATCATAGTTGGTGCTTGTTTTTATATACTGTGTTGTCAAACCATGCGACATTCCCACAATTTTTTAATTATAAAATTTATTTCTATCTCTCCCTTATTTTAAATCCCATTTGGACCCCTCTCACAATTTCAATGTTATCATGCGAAATAAATCCCATAACCCCACTTTTATCAGCTTCTCTACCTCTATAATTTTGGCATATTCGATTAAAGGGTGAGTTTTAGGGTTTCTTCTCAAATTTTTTATACTTTCTCTATTCCACTCTATATTTATTCGTTTCACTTTGGTAAACTACTCTTGTTTGAATAGTAATAACTATGATTTGGTTTTACTTTTGCTTTCATAGTTTCCACTGTTAACAAAGGGTCTTGGGGGATTTGATATCTACTCTTTGATAGTTTCGTTGTATTCAATCATCCTCGAGTGAGGTTCCTCTATAACGTTATTTTTTAATTCAATCCATATGATGGTTCAGTGTTTTCAATAAATTTTTAATCCTAATTCAAAACTCATTAATACATTTGTTAATCTATTTTATTGTCTTTTCATGGTATTAAAAATTAATAAAAATATATTTGGAGGTGAATCATCAATTATTCCAATGTATTGACACATCTAATGGGTTTGATTAAATTTCATTTGAGTTGAATAGATAAATTGAATGATTTGTGTGGTGGTTTATCATATAAATGATGTATTAAATTGATTGGATTGGGTTTGGTATATTTATGTGAAATTATATGGTTTTTATAATATGGATTATTGTACATGTGGGAATGAACAAGTATCTTTATTGTCACTTTTTTTGGGAAAAAAACTGGTGGAATTCCATTAGATGTTAGAACATCAAAGGGTTTATGGAGTGAACACATGTATGTGATTACCAATATTTATGGTATTGAAAGATATTATCTTAATGAAATTTAGTATTCTAAAAAGGTTCTTCATCTTCACATTATCCTTTTCATAATGTGGTTCCTTGTTTTTTTTCAAATGACATAAAGTGGTTTCATGTTCGTATTGTAAGAGTAAGATTATTTGGTGTTTTATTAAGGATGATTGGTTTCAAAATAATAATACATGTCATTTTGAATACTTATGTTTATTGTTTTTGTTCATCTTTGTTTTTAAATAAAGTAGTATTTGATATAAAATTATGTATGTAGTTGAGTTCTTGAAAGTTGATATTTTTGTGGAATTTGGTAATGGTTGGGAATTTTTTTCCAACAACATTTGGGATAGTCTATATTCAAGGGCTAGTTGGCACCGTGTAATATTGTGAAATTATTGCAGTTTATCAAATGTGAATGTCTGGTAGAAATCATGAAATGATAAAGAAATGATTCATAAAATATTGTTATATGATAGCTTGGTTGGAACCTTCAACGAGGTGATTTATACATGAATATATATATATATATATTGGGAATCTATATTGGTGGTATTTTCCTTATGGGATATCATATAGGTGGTTTCCAGGTTTGGGTAGTAATTTGTGGTGGTGGCCAGAAAGAAGCGTCACACATGTGAGGGATACATATTTACACAATATTACTAATACAATTGGTTTCTAAGACTCGTTTAGAGGATCAAGTGATGGTTAAATTCTATTCACAAATAGACTTGTTAGTGCCACCAGGATCACAAATTTTCCAAGTGGGTTGTATCATTGGATTGGCCAGTTTAGGGAGACCATGGGCTCTAATATAGTACATCATGGGGGTTATCTTTTTTTGATTAGGATATGCCTGTGGTTACTAAATTATTTTCCTATTTACATTCTATTATATTTTATTCCCAACTATCAATGTTTTTCTATTTACTACACATCCCTAGTATAACGTGTTTTTGGGTTTGGTTCTAAAATGTTAATCTATTTTTGAAAATGGAAATTTGGTGTGAGATGTTTTAGAAATGGAAACATAAATGATTATTTATTAAAATATTAAAACCAATTATAATAATTGTATTTTTACAATATTTTCAATTGAATGAGTTATGGAAAGGAATTTCATGGAATCATTTGTGGTTTCCTACTGAGATATGAAACTCATACCCTACTTGTGCCACTCTTCATCGGTAGTCCCGGTCTATTTTGAAAATTATATTCTTGATACAATATTTTGGTTTTTGTGCTCATTGTTGGAACATTTTGGCTATATAGCTGGTCTGTTACTAGATGGTGAGGACTATGAGGTCACATTGAAATAATTTTAGTGGCATTTTGTTTTGTTTTATGTATTTAGATTCAGGTTTTTCAAATTGTATCTTGGAAATTGAGTCATTTTATTTATTTTTTTGAGATCAAGTTGTGGTTATTGTTGTATTCTCAATTGATTAGTTTATTTATTTGAACCTAGTTTTATTGATCAAATTGTTTCCAATTGTGTTTTCTTTGATGCTCGACAGTAGTTGCAAGCCCATGGGGATCTGTAATTCCCATTGGACCCTATCGTAGACTAGTTCAGCTGTCAGACCTAATGGAATCTAGACATTGTTTGTGGAATACCTAACATCAATGGATTTTATTATTATTTCGGGTGTCTGTTAGTTGGAGATTTGGATTGATTGGGTTAGGATGTAGTTAATGGGTTAGTTCCTAATGTCTACCACTCCTGACGATACACAAGTTACCTGGGGTAGTCTAAGAATTATGCCTTTTATATTTTTTTATATTGAGGGATGAAAATACAAGAGAGCAGGTGTTATTTCATGATCTCACATTGAGTAGTAACCCATGTTTATTTTAAGTACATGTCTCAATTGTATCTTATTTCTTGTTTCATTTATGAGGAATATAACACTACCATTCATCGAGTTATGAATGACTACTACTTTCTCATTCGATTATTTGGTGTGGTTTTATGTTTTGTCTTGGTCTCATTTGGTGAAAGTATGTTTCGGAAAGTGAAAATGGTTTTTAAACTAAGAATTATTCATTCTGAATTGTTTTGAAATATTTAAAATTTGTATTCATGGAATATTTTTTGGGAATGGGAATATTGTAAATCTATGGGCTATGATATTGAAGTGGTTAATAATGCCCTATGGTATTCATTATGAAGGTTTTCATAGCTGAGGGTATGTGTATATATTCTGTGTTGGAACATGTGGATTTAAATGGATGAACATATGTGTGAATGTTCATAGGATACCCTATATGGGTGTTTGAAATCAAAGGCTCCACCTTGTTCTTTTAAGGTGATTTTTGGAAGAGGAAAATGAATCTAGAAATAATTTTTTTGTTTTTTTAATATGGGACATTATTTTGAAAAATATTCGTTTGATTTGAAAATAATATTGGAAGAATATTGTTTTGGAAAAATTAAGGGAAACATGATTCTTGCTAAGAGGATTTTTTGTTGAGTTTATACGTGTATGGATTATGAGCCTTTTTGGCATGATGTGTAATTTTTTATTACGCTTCATTGTGATATTTTATTGAGTTATTTTTGTCTTATTATTCAAAAAATTGATCCTAGAATGATCCCTAATTTTTCTAAGAAGTCATTCCAAGTTTCTGGTATCCATCAGATGTTCCCTATTCATTATGTTGATTGAGGTTTGTTAGAGGCAGTTAAGTGGATTAAGGAATTTTATCATTTATTCAGATCATTAGTAACTCCTAAAGTTGTTAGAGTATGTGTTGTTTTAATGTTTTTTGGGGGTCCATCTTTGTACAATTGGGAATTGGATTGCCCATCATCGATGTAAGTTTTGTTAACATGGGAAGTGTTTGAGACCACTTTTGTCCATGTTTTTATACTTGAAGAGGTGATGTTGAGGAATGTAGCAGATATGTGAGATGTTTGGAAGGTCCAACAGTCAGTAAACTATTACATTGACCACTTTAAATATATTTTTTTCTATTATTTAAAGCAAGTATCAGATGGTCATATGAAATCTCTTATATTTTATTTGGGGTCTTCATCGTGAGATTGTTGAAAATTTTATCTCGTTCAGTGAAACATATTTTGAGATATCTGTGGATGACAAATTTTTTCCGGAGCTACTTTTCTATGGGTAGTCAGTGTTGGTTGGCCCTCATGAAGTTTCCCCATCTTGTGAGGAGAGCATGATAGATACTATTTCTGAAATATCTTATTCATTGGTTCTAGATTCGCATTCATTAGACCATTCACTTATGATCAACTAGTGTGGTTGTTTTGGGCATCCAAATCCAACTTGTTAGAATTTTATGAAAGCTTTCCATCATCATGGATGTGTGGGTCATCATGATAAGTATTGCATAAATTGTCACTCAAAGAGGACGTTATAGCATGAGGATGATTATGCATGATTGTTGGGCAGGGGATCCTTCAGTATTTAGGGCTCCAACCACATGCTTGGATGTGAATATTGGGAATAGTTAGAAGTCATTGAGGGTGTGTAAATATTTGGCCTATGTTTTTCACATTTTGGGATGAAGATCTTCAATGTTTCATTTTTTTCATTTTCTAACAATTGTATGTTAATCATTTTTTCCTAAATGTTTGATCAAACTATTTCATTAGGAACCAAATGGTTATGTTCATTTGATCCTAGATTTTTTATTCATTAATTTTTTTACTATGTGATGGACCCTATTATGGGTCATTTATTTTGTTGTTAATAACCATTTAAAATAACTTGAATTTTGATTGAGTAATAGATTATGTTTCATGTCTTGGTTTGAGTTTTATCATGGGTTTCCCCTTGGTAAAAAAATTCATCAATTGTGAGAATGTTTCAATCTCCATTTGTGGTGTTTCATCACTCAATGTAGGGACGCTGCAGTAGTTCATTTTGGGAGATCCTATATTGGCATTTCCCCATGGTTGTGTTTTTTCTAGATTTAATTCCTCTACTAGTGGAGTTATTCTAATGGATAGAATCATCATGTTTTCTACCCTCTTTATTAGGTTATGTTGTCTTCTTGATCAGTTGTGTGTGACCTGTGGAGTGGATAGTTACCATGAGGTTTATGGTTTCTCTGGGTTTTGATTTGGAATGGACTCTTCTTTTGGTTATCTTTCATATTATCGACTATCTGGGGGAATAAAGTGTTTTTTACGGATGTAATTGTTACAATCTGATATGAGATACAACTTTATAATATCCGTTTATGGTCTTAGATATTTTCGTCTTTGTTTGAGATTGATTCCTTGTTAATTGTTTCTGTGTTTTTGAATATTTTGGTTTATTTGGAAGGTGCACAGGCACTACATGGTATTTCAAAACCCTGTGAATCCTCCCATTTACCCATGTGGTAGGTACATATATTAGAAGGATGCTGCCACAGAGTTTGAGCATGTTTATCCAATCCCTTCGGTATGTCCATGTGTTCAGTCCCTTCAAGAAAGTAGCTACCACATGGTTTATGCATTGTCCCACAAACAGTGTGGGTTATTCATGAGGTCGTTCTCTTCAAGGAAAGAATATTCTTCATGGTTGGCCCACTGTTTGATAAATTGTGCATCCAAAAAATGTGAACTGCCCATAAATTTTATAACATAAAATTCAATTTCTTCCCTCTCCCAACATTTTGACACCAATTCGTCCCCTCCCATCCAGTAGAATTTGTCACTCCAAGGGGTCGTGAAATAAATCTTCCCTTGGCTCATTCTCCTAAATAGTTTCTTCCTATTCAATTCCAAGGTGAGATTTATGTTTTATTGCCAAATTATTACATCGTTTATCTCTTCTCCTCTCTATTTCATAGATTCTAATGGGAATCATGTATCATTTAAACCCTTAATGACTAGGGATTGGGTGTGGGTTGACTTTTCATCAGTTCTAGGACTTACAAAGAGTGTATGGGGCTTATATCTACCATATCTAAAGCTTTTGTTGGATTTTCACATAACCGAGGTAGGTGTCTCCTTGACAATCCTTTCTGATACAATCTATATATTTCTTGGCTATTTAATTAAATTTGTAGACATTATTAGAAACTTTATAATACATTTCATTATATACATGTTACATTTTTCTGTTAGTAGAAAATGTTAAAAATATCATTAGAGGTCAATATTCATTTTTTAAATGTATACACTCACCGAATTTGATTTATTAAGTGTTATTTTATTTAAATAGTAAATTTATATTTTTTGGAAGGTGTTTACGAATTGAAAAGTTTTATAAAATTAATGGGATTATTATTGGGCTTATTTTGTAAAATGGGGTGATTTTTTATAAGATGGATTGTTATACTAGATGGAAAATATGTGTTATTTCTTTTGAAATGTTGTGGAGAAAAATTACTTGCAGAATTCCATTGGATGTGGGCTCATATATGGATAAAAGGAGCACACACATGGATGTAATTTCAAATGATTATGGAATTTAATGATATTCTATTCAAGAAATATAGTTTTCTCAAAAAAAATTCATCTTTTCTTTTCCATATTTGTATAAAGTTGTTTCATGTTTTTCCAAAATGACATAAATTAATTTCAAGATTGTATTGGAGGTTATTGATCATTTAGTATTTTATAATGGATTATTGGATTCGAAATTACAAGGATGCTCATTTTTAATCATTATGTGAATTGTGTGTTTACATCATGCTTTTGAAATAAATATGGGTTTGGAATTAAGGGTTATTTGGATTTGTGTTCTTGTTTGTGGTAATTTTAATCGAATTTGGTAAGGGTTGTGAAATGTTTTAAAAGTGTATCTGGGATAGACATGATATATGTTCTAGTTGGAAACATATAATATTGAGAAATGATTGTTGTTTTGCAGAAGTTAATTCCTATTTGGCATCTTCAAATTATTATGAAGTGATTTATAAGATTATGTAATTTGATGGCCATGTTGGAACCTTCAATGTTGTGATGTATATGTATTTATCTATATAGATGACACTTCTCTCAGAGGTATTTACTATACGGGTTATCATATTGGTGGTGTATGTTCATTGGGTAGGATAGTGTGGAGGATGTATGTAAGAGGATTCATGCGTGCAAGGTCCATATTCATACGTGATATTATTAATATAATCGGTTCTTTGGTATATTTTAGAGGAATGAGTAAATTTTTCTTTTTATCCCTGATGAATCATGTTAGTACCACCAGGATCCAATATATGCGAGGTAGTTTGCTCCACTAGGCTGGCTAGTTTAGGGAAGCCAATGGTTTTGGACTATGGGGATTCACAATATTAATGATGGTAGTTCCAAACTGAGTAATTCTATGGGTTGCAAGATTGATGTTTAATTGATTCCCATGTGAACTAAATTTTTTTTCTTTTTTAATTTAAATTATATTTTATTTATAAATAACACTATTTTTCTATTTCCATTGCATCCCAAGTATCATTTTTTTGGTTTTTTGTTTTAAAATTACAATTTATTTTTAAAAATGGAAATATGGTGTGAAATGGTTTGGAAAAGGGAAAAGATGTTCTTATTTATTAAAACATTAAAAAATATTTTTATAATTGTAAATAAAAATTCTTTTAATGGAATATTTCTAGAAATGGAATTGAATGGATTATTTGCTGGTTTCCTATGAATCATACACCCAAATTATTTTATTTGATGTCGGTAGGCCCAATTATTTTTGTATGTTCAGATTCTTATTCTAGTTTTCATGTTCATGTGATGATCATTGGTGTAGGTTAGCCAGGTAGCCAATCGGTTAGTGGACGATGGTGACCAAGAGGTCACATTGAGATCATTTCAGTGGAATTTCGGTTTGGTTTTGTATTTAGTTTCCTGTTTTATCATTTGTGTCATGTAACTGAATAGTTTTGTTTATTTATTTGAGATTCAGTTGTGGTTATAACTATTTTCCAGCCCATAAAGATCATGATTCCCCATCAGTCTATGCCACAGATGGAATCAGGTGTTGGGATTCATGGAAGCAATACAAATTTTGTGACTCCAACATGTCATAATGAGAAACAAATAATCTCACGGACGATTGGATTTGAAGGGAAACTATTTCAGTGGACAAATCACTTGGGGTATATTCTATGTATATATTAGTCAGGCAATATGTCTCATGGACCATCTTAGGTAATGGGTTCACTATGGGTTGTTCTAAAAACCAAACCATAACTATCTTATCGTGCCTCACCATAAACTCACATTCTAGGGTTTATCAGGAGATACATCAGAAGAGAATTATGAATATGGTAGGCCAATTCAACAAACAAATCTCGCAAACCACACAAAGGTCTCATCATAGATCACTATCTATGGAGATGAAATAAAAAATTCACTGGTGTAATCACAACTGTGTTAATTTTCTCAATAAAAGTCATCTCTTGGGAGTCCCCATATCAAATCAAGGGAATCACAATCATGTTAATTGTGTAATAAAGCTCAATATAGACTACAAATATTTAAAATTCATCCAATTGGGTATATAAAAAAATAAACCCCCAAAAGCATATCATTTGAATAATTGTTAGCAAGAATACCCTATAAATGTTGTATCCTATCAAATCCTTACATGAGCATGTAATTAAACCATAAATCATTTCTAAAATAAATGTACACAATATTTATATCATGTACATGGAATGTACCTTATATTGGATACATTCATTTGAAACTCACATGTCCTAGACATATTCATTTCCATAGACTTGTTCTTCTACATAGCGTGTAACCCAATCATGGTTTGTCCATATAATATAAACAATAGAGCTCCCCCACAAGGGATATTTGGCCATGTATGAAAACATAGTGTGTTCCCCTGTTATTTGACATTTCGTTTCAGAAACCTCATCTGGGAGTATAGATGTATAAATGTCACTGAACCCCAATAATGTGTGTACTCCTAGTATATGGAATGTCAATAAAAAATCATGTTACAAAAATAAGACTTACATTTGGAGAGTGTTCTAGGACTAGAAGTTTTATTATTGGTATTTTAGAATGTGAAACACCAATGAATGATAAAAACCAACATTATTCCACAAATCAATTATGAATTGACCCTATGGGGCTAATTAATAAACATAATTTGGCATCAAAACTAAATATTTTTGAGTCTGTAGGGATATAAAATATAAATTAATTTTTTTATACATTTGGGTGGAATCCATTGAATAATAACCCTTTTTAATGGTTTATTGTTGTCACACAATGATATTGATCCACATGAGCCCCATAGTGGCACAAATATTCCTATATGCCACTTTCTATATCTCCCCCCTCTCTCTCCGTTTTTTCCTAAGAGGAAATGGTGATGGAGAGCCCAATAAATGGTGTACATGAGAATACAAGAGAATTGGATGCAAATAAAAAGATGAAAAAGTAGAATAAATAAAGTGAAATATAAAAGGGTCGATGTGACCTTCCCTGGAAAACAACATTTGTTTTTCCCTAACCTCAAAAAACCACACATTTTGGAATCAACATTGATATATGATATAAATCCAATAAACTATGAAAATGATATGTCTAAATAAACCTACATAGGTAAATTAATATTTAATTATTTAAAAGTAAATTATTAATTATTCCATTGAAATTGGAATTTCTCTAAATTTCAAAAAAATATATAAAAGGTAAACACCTTATTTTGGAAATATCATTTTTGTAAATAAAATTTTTATTAGTCATATTATTAGGGAAAATTATCATTTTAACACTTATATTAATATAAAATTTAAAAATAAAATATATGCTAAAATATTTATTTTGAAAAAAATGTTTCCATACAATCACCCAACCTAAAAACATATTGTCCCTAAAAATCCTTTTTGGTTAAAAATTAGACCTATTCCCATTTCATGTAACAACATTATTATTCAATACTGACCATCAAATGATTATTCACATAATTACCAAAACTCTACTCTCACATGAAATGTTTAACCCTGATTGATCATATAATCCCCACAATATGAGTATCCCGATTTTCAGCTCCCAACATCTCACACGACCACATCCGATGAACTGTTTTCACATAAACCATTGAATTTATACTAATAATGTGAGTCACCACACACAGAAGGATATATTTTAACTCCGTCGATATGGAATAACTTATACCACTCCCTGTCACAACATCAATAGGTTTGATCTATAAAACTAAAATGGGTTTTTTAAAAGTTATATGTTGAGATGTTGATATTTCAGTTTACTGATGATGATGCAAAGATATGGGATTTGATTATCCCAAACAATTATTAAACCATGTTTCCATTGATATTATTGTATATCTCTTCCTCTTGAGACACTCCCTCATCAAACAAGATATACATAACCTTATGATCTTCTAAAACAAGGTCTCTTGACAATGTGTTTCAAGATCTAACCACAAGACAACCATATCATAGAACCTAGTCCAACATCAATATCCCCTATATAATTAATTGAAATTTATAATTTTATCTCAACAATTAATTAAATATACCTAAAACATCCCTTGAAAACCCTAAGTCCTTAAATAAGATATGTTTAATGACTAATATAGGATTTAAATAGCATCACGTGAAATCATTATTTACCTTCATAATATAACTAACACTCATTTATATTTTTATCTACATTGCCAATCCTAGCATGCGAATGTTCCTTTTAGTATTATTCATCTAGAATATCCTGTTCATTTCCTCTTAGAAATTGTGAACCTAAAATATGGAATGATATGTTACACGACCACCCATCACATGATTTAATTTTCATTCATGTCGGTCAACCCTCAATCATACTTTTTTCTTATATATAGTATAACTAGTTAACCAAGACAGGAACCCAAACTACCCATACAAATGAATGTCGTCCTAATATGAATTCACCGATAGTAATTTATCATAATCCGAAGTTATAAAAATAACCATTCTGAAAAACCATATCATGTACCATGTATTTTCCTCTACTAATGTTTAAAAATAACCCACCTCCAATAAATTCATTTATAATCATAGGACAACCTCCATCATAGGTTTTCCTCACACAAATAAAACATCGATTTAAAGGGTACAATGAAAAATTATTTTCCACTAGGTCTCCCTCCCAACCTTACTAATCAACCCTCAAAATAAGGTCACTAGGTTATAGAACGTAATCCAATGGTCAAGACTCTCTAAATTCATTAAATATCACAAGGAACTATGAGGCTAAAAACTGTAAACATTGAATCATCTTTCAAAAATCAGACAACATGGATCGGATCCTTCTCATCATACTGATAAGGTACTACATAATGGTCAACATGATATCATGTAAAAAAATTATAATATAACATCAGTTGGCTTATATATATAGTTATATCCACTAAATAATCCATCCTTATACTAAAGGTCATGCACATATTAGAATCACACATGAGGATCTGACTAGATAACCCACTAATTTGAAATAGGTCTTTTATATCTCATGTAATGGATTTTAGTAGAACTAGAAAACCATTGACTACATGTGAAAGGACAAAAGTAATTGTTTATTACCATTGATAAAAAATCATTGAAAAAGGTGTCAAGAACCAGAACTAAAAATGAAATAATAAATGGGACCTTTATCCATGCTTTTAAAAGTGTTGATGAAGAAAAAAATTAGTGATTTAATTAATCACCACTAAAGGAACCATTTATCAATACTTATAAATCACATATAATGGGTCTTTTATCGGCACATATAGAATATTTGACAAATTATTACTTTATGCATTATTATAAAATCATAGATAAAGGACCTTTTATCATCATTCATATAATCACAGATAAATTATTCTGTTATCAGTGATTTTTAAAGAACTTATAAAGGGCCATACTAATGTGTGATATAACAAAACACCACAACACAAGAAATAAACCAAATATTAAAAAAATAAGTCCCAATATAAAATTTTAATGATATGATATTTACAATAAAAACCAATATGCAGTATATTATAATCATTTCAAATTTTTTTTTATTCAATTAAATAAATACAAATTATTACATACATTAAAAATTATAAATGTTCTTTTTTCTTTTAATCCTGACCCGACTCCTGCTATTTCCAAAAAAACCACCCCTAATCTAAAAAAGTAATGAACCAGTAAAAGAAAAAAAAATTATCTTAGGGATAATATAATGAAATAAATATTCTGAATATGTTAATATTAATAAAATTAATGTCAATTCTAAGTGAAATAAAACACTTAGAGTCATACTAGTCATATCATGCATCATAATGAGGTACAGTTGATTCCAACATATTTAAAACGATATTTGGAGAATTGTAAAAACGTATCAAAACAATTTTAAATTATATTATTTGTATTTAGTACGCCACATATCATTTTTACTGAAATTTCATTTTAAACTAGAAAAATTAACTTTTGACTCCTTTTAACCAAAACAAGTATCTGTTTGATGTGAAATGGACTCTTGAACGTAATAAATTCCTTAAGAATCATTTTTCTAAATTATCAATAAAATCCTAGTGCGTTTGATCGATTTTCATTGTGTGTCACTTTTTGAACTAAAATGTCGATTTTATAATAATAATGGACAATTTGAGTCATACGAAGAAAATCATGTATTATATTTGGTCTTGAATTATTCCTACACATCACACATGGCATAAGAATCATTTTTATAAAGTATCAAAACAATTTCATTCTATTTTATTGATTTTGAGTAGGAAAATATTCAATCTTAATAAAATTGATGACAATTGTAAATAAAAAGATACACATTGAGTCATACTAGTAACACTATGTATCATATTTAAGTTTGGAAGATTCTTACTAGTCCCAAATGACATATGGATCGTATTCTTAAAGAATCCTAAAAATCTAAAAAAGAATTCTTAGTTTTGAATACATCACTTTTTTTACTAAAATTTAATTTTTAAAATTAATAAAAGAACTTTGACTCATAATAAATAAACTGTATATCTAATAGAGTCATGGATGATTCCTAAACATAAAAATTAACATATAGATAATATTAATATATCCATTAATTTTTTTGTGTTTTCTTGTTCTTATGTAGGTCAGTTGGCATTTTTACTAAAATTGAAGTCAATTTTAAATAAAAACCTGAAAATAGAGTAATATGAGTAACAAAATGTGTCAGATTTGGGTACTACTGATTCATGAACATCTCAAATCAAATATGGATCATTTAACTAATGTATCGAAAAAATCTGAAAGTCTTTATTTTATTTTGATTTTGTATGTTTGTTTTTTTTTACAAAAATTGATGTCAATTTTAAATAAAGACTCACATAGAGTCAAACTTGTCTGACCATGCATCACATTAAGGTGATGTTGATTACAAAACATGTCATATTAAATTTGAATCATTTTATTAAAGCATAAAAACAATATGAATATGTTTTCTCAGTTCTGAGTATGGAATTTTTCATATTTACAATAATATCATTTTATATAAGATGCACCTACTTTTGACTCATTCTGATTAGATTTTTTATCAATTTCACATGAAGCCAATTCTTACATGTCCCAAATCACTTATGAACCATTTTCCTAAATTATAAATAAAAATTGTGTGTGTTTGATTAGGATTTAATGAGTGAAATTTATTGATCTAAAATGTCAATTTAAAATCATAACTGAAACATCATGTCATATCTAGAATATCATTTATTGGGTTTCAGTGCGGCTAATTCATATGCATAAGAAAAGATTTATAGATCATTTTCCTAATGTAAAAAAAATATGAATGTTTTATCTAGGTATTGAGTAGGATAGTTGTCCATTTTAATATAATTGATGACAATTTAAAACAAAGATGCAGTTTGAGTCATACAGTTCATAATATGCATCATATTGAGGTGTGGTTGATTCCAACACCTCCCATGTTACTTAATGATCATTTTACAAATTTATCAAATCTATTTGAATGTGTTTACTCAAGTATCAGTATGTAACTTATATTATTTTAATAAATTTCATTTTAAATTGAAACATTCACATTGATTCTTATAGATAACACATGTTTTAGATTGAGGTGTGTCTAATTGTTTCATATCACAAATGACTAATGGATCATTTCTGTAATGTATTTGAACAATTTGAATGTGTTTTCAAAATTTTGAGTAGGTCAGTTGGCATTTTTACTAAAATTGATGTAAATTGTAAATAAAATCATGAACTTGGAGTAATAATGGTCAAGCACTCCATATTATTGAGGAGTGAATTATTCATGCACATCACACATGACTTATGGATCGTTTTTCTAATGTATGAAACCAATCTTAATTAATTTTCTCCATTTTGAGTAGGTGAGTTTTCCTTCATAGTAAAATTCATCTAAATTTTAAATAATAAACACACATTGATTGTTATCATTCACACGTTGTGTCTGATTGAGGTGAGGATAATTCATACATGTCCCAAATTTATATTGTGTCCTTTTCCTAAAGGATCAAAACATTCTGATTTTACTTACTCGGTTTTGAGTATGTCACTTATTTTTTACTAAATAGTTATTTTAAATGACAAACATAGACATTAACCTATACCAACCACATCGTGTATCTATCTGATGGGAGATTGATCAATACATGTAAAAAATAAATTATAAATAAATTTCATAAATTATCGACATCATATGATCATGTTTTATCAGTTTTAAATGTGTTACAATTTTTAGAACTAAATAGTAAATTTTAAACTGAAAATACAAACACTAAGTTATAGCTGTCTCATCATGCATCGAATTGAGTTTTGATTGATTACTATATGTCTGAGATGTGATACTAATAATTTACTAAGGTTTGATGGATGTAAACACCTCCATTGACATATTTTTTTAATCGTGTAAAACCTTATCATTATTTAAAAATATAAAAACTATTAAAAACACAAGTTATATAAAAGACAATATAAAAAATCATCAACAAATTATTTTATAAATGTTTTATGAAGATCATATTGTATAAATTCATGGATAAAAATTACATCAATTAATCATTATCTCTTCCTACACATCAGATAAAATAATTTTATTTCAGTTAAATTTACTTGCCCACATAATTTACGCCATAGAAACCCAAGACCTTCGTGTTAAGAAACATTGCAGTTTCATATTCTAATTATTCTATCTCCACCATCTCCATTTCATTTTCTTCCTTCAATAAAGAGTTTATTTGGTTGTGTGTATATTTTATAAAGAATTAGTTCAAGGAAACATTGGTTTCATGTTATGAACAAGTTTCAATAGTGTAATTCTCAAAAATGGAAGGATTTCCACATTTAGGAAACACGATAAATTATGATGGGAAATTCTCCAATTTACATTATTGGGATCTCTGAATGGGGAAACTCCTCTCACCTGTGATAAATACACCATCGACACTAGTTATTAATACAATTCATCAATTTCCACAAATATATCTAGAGAAATATTTCACACAATAATAAAAATTATAGAGTGAAGTGATAGATAGGAATAGGGAGGGTGGAGATGGAAGAATTAGAATACACAATTATAATATAGCCTAGCCCGAGGCCCTTGGGTTGGTACATTGTAATTTAAGCTAATGGGTGTATGTTTTATAAATTAATTTATTTTATTTACATAGAGGTAGTGTTAATGATGAATTACTTTCATTTTTATCCTTCAATTTAACTATAAGGATCCAAATAAAATATAATTACAATATTTTGTTTGGATATTTTATTTTGTTTTTTTATACAACATGGTACTTTTTTAAAGGATTTATTTTAATTAAAAATTATATGGTTCTATAATATTTGAAAAAGAGGTCGATGTAGGTTTGTACTTTTTTTCAATCTTATATCGATAGGTAATAAATGAAAAAGGGGTTCACACCTTCCACTGTGAAAAACTATAAAATGGAGGCCAGTGCCCATTTTATATGTAGAAAAAAAGTTAAACTACATAAATATTTTCTGTATATATGTTATATATATGTGTATTATATTAGTATCATTATTTAAATATAAATAAATATATTTATATTTTCATCATATTTATATATATTGAAATATACAATATATTTTCTGATGTATATATATAACATTATTTCTTATAATGTAACTAAAAAATACTACTAATAAAAAATTTATATTTTATTAATTATAAATAATTATTATTTTTTGTAATTATTTATTAAATATATTTATTTAAATTTTTGAATGTTTAATTATTTCACAAAAAATTATAATAGTTACATAATTTTATTATATTGAATGTAATGGGAGATTACAATATTTTTTTCTTTATTTAAGTATAAACTATGTTACTATTAATTAATAGTATATATTGATCAAAAATATATATATTGACATAAAATGATGAATACCTTTTTCTGATATATAGAATTTTGATAAATTTGATTCTATTTTTTAAAAAAAATGATGTATCAACCTAAGGATTATAGGAAGATCCTCTAATATGAATTGAACTATCATTGAGATTCTTGGTATGTCCATAATGATGTTGGCATAATGAAATTGTACACATCAACAAGATATACTAGAAAAAATGGATAAAAATACAAAAACACCTATAACATCTATCCCATAACAAATTGAAACCTTGTTATAAATCCTAAAATTTAGAAAACATATATTTTAAAAAAATCACATTTAAACATAATTTTTAATTAAAATAAATATAATCCTTCTTAACTTGGAAATCCAGAACCATAATTTGTTAATAAATAATTATGAAATAACCCATACATTATCTGTTTTGAAAATACATATAAATAGAAAAAATTAAGTATATTTACATACACACAGACACATATATATATATATATGTGTGTGTGTGTGTGTGTGGGTTTGTATGTGTCTGTGTGTATGTGTGTGTGTCTCATTATAAATTAAAAATAAATTGATAAAAAATATATGTAACCCTTGTATCATTATATGAAAACCCTGAAAATTAAATACTACACAGTACTTGTTCTGAAAATATACATCCATTTAAAATAAATAAATATTGTACAATCCTAACATGGATTTCTCTGAAAATAAAATAACACAATTTTTTGAAAATATTTTTTTAAGGAAAAATCTCTCATCAGAATATTAAAACACAATTTAAATAAATATATTACATTATATGAATTTCATAAAATCGGCTTATATTGCAGCTTGACGCCATCAAGTAGATTGAGAACTGTTTTCTAAATTATATTGCTCGAAACATACAATGAAAATTGATTAAAAACTATGAAAAAAGCTGGGGTATAGATGTATAGAAAATGAAAATGGACTCAAAACAACAATTGAAATAGACCAAACTGGATATCCAAAATAGTTGTCAAGGAAACAATGGATCATAAAAAAATCAAAATAGAATACAACAACCGGAACACAAATATAGAAATAAAATTGGAACATAAAAAAGAAAATATGAAACCCACAGTTTAAGATATCAAAATGACAAATACCGAATGTAAATCAAATTCCATAGATGAAAATACCTCCCTACCTTACTATGCTAAAGAAAATATGAGACCCACCATTCCAAATCATGATGTTTTCTTCAAAAACCCAATCTACAACTGGATACTAGATGATATACATTTTTCGAGAAACTAGAGGTAGTGGATTTGTGTGATTCAAAATGGTTTGTGTGATTGAAAATTCAATTCACTGAAGATGATTGTCGAAAATGGGAGGCTTCTGCAGAAAGATTTTGATATCGTGATGTGTTCACAACACGTTTTGATTTTTAATTAGATCAGGACACGTTTATTAGTGATTTTTAAATAGCACCTAGGAATATTCTCTTTATCATCGTTTTTATTGATGATAAAGGTAGGTCATTATCATTTCAAAAAATTCACTAATAAAATCCATATTTACAAGTGCTAATGTTTTAGCACTAATGATGATTTCTTTTATTAGTGCTTATTACTTAAGCATGGATAAAGGATTTATAATGATAATTATTAATAAAAAACTATGAATATATATTCATATGTACGTAATATATATATTAATATAAATATAGTAAATATCTTCCATATTTAAATATATTTATTATAATTTTATGATTATTTAAATATATAATTATTTATTTATAATTATATATATTTATATTTAAAATAACTATTTATATCAATATATATATATATAATTATTTATTTTTAATAAATAAAATATTGTAAATATATTCAACATTTATTTAATTATTTAAAATTTAATAATCATTGAAATTTATTTAAAAATATATTTTTATAATTATATAAATAATATAATTAAAATATTTATTTATTTATCATTTTAAATATATAATTTTATAAATATAATATGTACATTTATAAATAGATATATTTATAAATATATTTATTTATAAATAAGTTTTTTTTAATTTTGTTTATAAATATTTTCATAAAATTAATTTTTTTTAATAAATAATTTTAACATTATTAATGAATATCGTATTTTAAGTGTATGCATGTTAAAAATTAGTGAAATTAAATAAATTAAAAATAGATACACATTAATAATTTTGAAAAAATGGATATGTTTTGTGGGTGTGAATTGTATATATAAATATATTAATTTAATATATGTGAAATCAATATAACACACATTTGATCGATGCTAAATCTAAAATTCAAATCACATTGAATTATATGTCCATTACACTATACAATTAGTCAATAACTATGTATTATTATTAATTTTTAATTATCAACCATGATTTACTAAATATAAGAATATTAAAAATATAGAGGAGAAATATTTTTTATTATCTAAGTAAAATTTATATACATCAAAGTATATATATATATATATAATATATAATATTTATTAGTATCATCAATAATCATAAAATTAATAAAATGTTTCATATTCTTTAAAATTTAGTTATTTATAAGTTTAATTTGTATAATTTTCATTTGGAATATATATATATATATATATATATATATAATAAATCAAATTTATTAGTAATTATAATTTAAATATAGTGTAACCACTTTTTTTATTTTTTTCTGTAATTATTTAATTAATAAAATTTTCAGTATTTTTTCTATAAAATCATTTTTTTAGTTATTTGATTATTTCATTTTATTTATTTGGACCTTTATCAGTGCTAAAAATAAAGTGCTGATAAATGGTACATTTTATCATCACAGAAAATAATTCTATGATAAGTGGGACATTTATCATTGCTAAAAAAGAGATGATAATTGGTTTCATTTATAAGTGTTTTCTTTAGTGATAATAATTATTCCATTTATGAGTTGTATTTTCTATTTCTAATAAATACCAATGATATTATACACTTGTCATTTTTTAGTAACCCTAAACTAAGTTTAGTTATGTAAAAATCTATTCAAATCTATATTTTGAAACACTGTATAGGTAGTTGCAGAAAAATTTTAATACGAAACCTAAAAAAACACCCCACAATGTTGTCCAACACCTTGGAGACATGGTATGTATTGACCAAAAAGGTTTTCTGCACATACCCTATTTGGGGAATAAGTCATCAACCTAACTATGAAACATCTCAATATTGATCCACTTTACCTTCCATTCAAAAGAAATATGTATATAAGTTGGTCTAGATCCGCATTTTTGGGACATGAAAACCCTCAACCTTTGGATGCTCCTCCACTTTCAGTGACGAAGGCGGCTCTGGCGCATAACACTCCACCCTTGGTGGGGAAGGAGTAATTGCCATATCATGATAGAGAGGGGTCCTCTAGGCCTTTCTCTAACCTAGAGTTCCATCCTCCATTTCTGAAAATTTCGATGAACCCTAAAGTGCCAAATTTAGTCGACAGAATGTCGAATCATCCTCTTACATTATCCGAGATTACGGAATCCTCGATGTTGCTGAATCTTACATTGGTGGTGTGGTTCAAGCACCAAAGGCCTTCAGTCGACTATTTCGATTGATTTGTCTTCGGTGATTGGGATCTTCAAGAACGAGCTGTGGTGGGGCTGCAGGACAGTAAGAAAATTTTGATTAGGTTTGAATCGAAGGAAGATTTAATTATAGCATTGGATGGGGCTCCACGAAACTTCAATAGATCTCACTTCATGCTCTTTCATTGCTCCTTCGATCTCCATATCAACCGAGATCCTCCTTCCATAGTGGTTTGGGTATGCTTCACTAAACTACCCATACTATTTACAAATCCGTCGATCATTCGCATGTTGGGTAATAGGGTGGTAGATACCTTAGTTCTAATAACCATATCGATGTGGTTTTCCATCTGGTAAACCCTCAGGGATTGTATTGAAATGGATGCATCCTGCATTCCCTTTGATTTCATTTGGATCATGGTTGGCGAGGAGTACCGTTGCATGTAGAGGGTTGTGTATGAGAACTGGAGTGAGTTTTTTGGTTCTTGCAAGCGTTTGGGTCACCCAGTTGAGTACAATCAAGGTGGACCACGTTTCCAATAGAGGATGGACCGTTGTAGTGGGAAGGATAACATTATGACTACTGAGGAGGGTTCAGGAAGCAATGCCCTGGACATGTATGTAAAGGGGGGTCCTGCTCAGACTTCTGGAGGATCGACTGTTGGAGAGAGGGTCTCTCAGCTCGCTGGTTCACCTGGGGAGGCATCTGCACCTGGATCTCGGATGGGTTTCCTTTGATGAGGGTGTAATAGTTGGGTCTTTTTGCACTAGCTGGTTTTAGGAGAAGGAGAAGGTTGATGGGTCTGTTGTTGAATTGGAATCAGAACAGGTGGGAGATATATGAGGATCTATCTTTATGGAGGTGTCTAATAGAGACAGGTCTAAGGTTACTAAACAACTTGATTCTCTGTCCAGACCTTTTGTATCTATAGGTAAGAGGTTTGAAGGGCTTGTTGAAGACATGTTACCTGAGGGTCGTGAGGAGGAATTCATTGTAGGAGATGATGGTGAGGCAGAGGCCTTGGGATATCTGCAAGTTTTTAGAATGGGGCGGGATCCAATTTCAGGTTTTGTGGAAGACAAAAATAATGTTGTAAGGCCTATCCTCTTATTGGAAGGCGCTATCCAAAGGCTAGGAGATGGAACCGGATAGAATTCCATTGTTCCTTTGGTTCAAGCTGATCAAGTAAAGGAAGGCCTTGGTGGCGGTAGTGTTCTGGAGGGTACATTAACTGAGGGAAAGGGGATGGATCCAAACTCTATGGCTGGGTAAGTCTCACCTAGGGAGGACATAAGGTCACACTTGTCAGATGATATCTCTACTGATTAGGGGTCGGGACATCATTCGGAGTGCACTGGGTCTCTTTTAAGGGAGCAGGCTGGGAAAGGAAGGTTGATGTCTAGTGGGGAAAGAAAAACATGAGTCCTCCTGGCAACCGATCATTCAGTGAAATCGTCCAATGTGGTAATCAGAAGCTGTCTTCTAGCAGAAAATCTTTATCCGCAACGCCGAAAATGAGACCAAGGAAGTATTATTCCTATCTTCCATGACCGATGTAGACTAGGTCTTCCTCTAAATGGAATAGTGTAGTATTTCTTGTGGTCAAGATGGGAAGTGGAGTTAAGAAGGCATATTTCGAAATTCTTGTTCTTGATAATCCTAGGAATCGAGTACAAAGTCCATGTTTTTGGAGACATCTAGAATGGGAATCGGCCACTGGGCAAGAAGAATCATGCTTGTGATACGGCGACGACTATGGGTACTATGATATGTAACTCTTTGTTTTCCTTATTTTTATGTTTCTGTTTTCTTGACATTTTTTTCATTGGTTGTGGGGCTACATGCACCCTTAAGTTGACTTTATGAAATGAAAAAAATTGATTTCCATGTATAAGTCAGTCTAGATTAGTATAATTCCACAATGAACATATATAGTAATACACTATTTCAATTTATTTGACACTTTATACCATGAGTCTTCGTATATAGTAAAATGAAGTACTAAAAATCCAATAATATAATAATTCTATATATCATATATGTTTCATAATATGACTCTTACCTTTGTGAAGAAACTGTCAAAAATAGTCGACGGGCTCCTGGATATAGTCTGAGATCCCTAATTCTATAACAAATATTAATTCATCATCAACACATGTATCAATAAAAATGAAATTCATAAAATCAATAATATCACATATTATGAGTAGATATTTTATATTGTAGGAAACTATAATTCCTAAAAGAATATTTGTTCATGAAAAACATGTCTGATATCCTTCACCAGTTCAGAAACATTTCTCATACTACTGTATACAATATCAAAATAGAAATAAAACTAGTATGTAATGAATTAGATACCAATTTATAATGTATTCATCCTATTTCTACTAAACTAGAACCTATGGATGGTTCATGACAAAGTCACAAGAATAACTAGCTGTAAACTAGAGATTTTTGACTAGCAATAAGTGGGTAAAGGAGGTATTCTGTGGAGAATATACAATAATATTATAGTATAAGGAATCAAAAATAACAAAACATCAACCATATATTATATTATTTGGGTTAATATGTGAAAATTTAAATAATAATATAATAAATTAAATTCAATAAAATTAGAAACATCGACGTCAAACATACAATAACAGATTGCCAATTGGGCTGTTCACATATAAAGGAATAATGAAAAAAATAAAATTATATGAATTTATAACTAAATAAGATACATAAAACATTCTTAGTCTCTATAACACAATTTCTATACTCCATCCCTTTAATAATTATCCATATGATGTGCTCTTATCAATCATGGTACCCAAGGAATCATACCAATACATCATTATTTTTTCTCAACATGAAAGTATACATTAGATTTTCTTGAACACTGAGGATCATATATATAGGGAGATAAATAAATATAATTAGACCACCCTAACTGTTTCATTATAATTTAACATAATATCCACATTCTAAAACGACATGCTGCGACACAACTAGAAAGATAAGAAAAGATCACTTTCAATTCTTGGGTATGAATCCCGAATGACTACACTTCTTAGAGCTAATTTATAATGATAATAGAAAAATTCCACCATAACTATATATATATACATGTATATATGCATATTTATAAAACTGATAGTCACGTAGACCCAAGATACCAGACATAGGATTCTAGGGATAATATCCTATGAAACTCAATCACAGTCAATATGTGGGTCTGTGATCTCGATCATCTTGATATCTTGTGGGTTGGCCTCTAGTTTTTATGTCATACCACTCAATATATGTATCATTATTTCAGTGTGTGGTTCCGAAATTTTTATCAATAATACAATCTTGAGAAAGAATTTGAGATTCCTCTTAGTAAGATACTTCACCTAAGGGGGGTACAGGACTTATCCTTGGGTTCACCATACTCTCTTATAGTCACTATAATGATGAATTCTCGGTTATATATGGGAATCCTATCAAATGAAGCATTTATGTATGTCACACCACTGAGGTTATGAAAATCATGTCTGATGTCTAATGTTATAGACGTTAGTCTATAGACAACAATGACATTGTGACTTAGATAATACTAGGGGGATGACCCTTAGATCATGTTTACAAAATTATCTCAAGATCTAAGTATATGCATGGAATCCATTCTATAAATTGATAAATCCCCCCCCACACGCCTATTGAAAATTCCATCATTTATCATAATTGTGCGTCCACCCAAAAATATTAATCATGATAGTCATTGTTCAAGGAGAGATTAGTCAACCTTCTAGAAGACCTGAAATAGGTTTTAGAGCATCTTGTTTAACCATCCTATAAATTAATCCTCCATAACCAGATCCTAGCAAGTACCTCCCACTATCCCCGTAAACTGAACCACATTTACCTTTGATAGATAGAAACTAGGATTTATATATAAGCATCCCAATTACATGATCAAATAAAAAAGATTAGAAGGAAGATCATAGGAAGAACCTATAAGCATCTAAATATAATCATCTCATTATTTCATGTTCATTTTCCACCAACTATGAGTACCTTTGGTAATAATATCTCCATTAGTAGTAAAAAAATCAATATATGAAGAAGAGCAAGGGTGAACAAACACGTAAAACTCCCACTATTTTAGACCCTCATTCACATCAAGTTTGAAAAATTTTATATAGTAATACACATTAACATTTCTAACAAAAAACCCAAAATACATTCATATCATTAGTAAACCATTATGGAACCCACTAGGTCAATCCGGTCCAAACACTAGAGAGGCATCATACTTGGGATCCATTGAAACATTACACAAGTGGGGGCATACTATACTACATCCATGTAAATAACTAATATCATAACCTAGAGGTCTAAATGGATTATTTCATATAGGAAACATCAAAAATTTAAAATAATATAATACCATATGTATATAGAGATCAAACATTTCCAATCATAGACCAAGGTTACAAAATGCATTTGTCTAAAACCCCATCAAAAATTATCTCATCAAACCACGCTACAATACTTCTATCCTATGAATATCTCGAGAAAATTTAGAAGTTAGTAACGAATAATACATGAAATGTCTATCAACTACTTTTAATACCCTCACCTTGGAATCATGTAGATCATGTCCCTCTTAGGAATAGAAATTATCCAATTATTGGGAGAACCACATATTCATTTTCTCAGTTTCCACAAAACATCTTGTAGGATTTCTCAATTCAAAATAAGGGGCTCACCATTGAGATCCAAATTGAATATATATCATAATTAACTACTCATACATCCAATTATAACTCTGTTGAAATTATGATATGAGAAACACTCAAAAGGTTAGCATAAATGAATTACACAGCTTGTAGGCCACAATAAACTGTGTGTAATTACGATGACTTGCATAGGGAATGTACATTAACCATTCATGGAAGGGAAAACCCACGTAAATGACATAATTAACATTTGAACTGAATGAACCCTACAAGTGGTTCCAAAATTTGTCCCTCAAATTGCCTAATCATGTAACTACATATGTTGTGTAACTATCTCAGGGGTTTGTCATGACAAATGAATGCCCATGTTTCACTACATAGGATCTCGGTTTGAGTACCTGAATACATGGACATATATGGCTACATAGAATTTACGCCCGGTACACTCCATATAGTTTCAAAAATCTCATCTAGGCATTTAGATGTATATATAGTAAATCACCCCTACATGGAGTGCACCCCAAGTACACAACATATACATCCAAAAAATTAAATCTTCCTAGACTAATAATAATCCACAAAACATGTTCCTAAATGACACACTATGTGATTGAAATTCTGGAATGAGAAAACCATATGAATATCATAAATAATTACTCTTCCGAAAAATTATGGTATAACAACCCAATAGGGGTCTTTAGTATTGAAAAATATGATTTAAAACTACAATGTAATAAATATATAGGGATATAATCCAATAACTTTAGTACAACCTACATATAGGGGGAATTCACTGAATCTACTCATGTATTGATAGTCCACATCATTCACATGAAGATATGGGTCCTCTCAAGCTCCACAGCAGAACCCCACTTCCTATGTCTCCATTTTCCTCACTCTTTACCTATCCTTAATTTATATAAGTAATGGTGAAAGGGAACCCACAATTTTTGTATGCGATTGGGAAAGGGTTGGAGAAATAAATAAATGTTTAAAATAAAATGATGAAATGAAACAAAAAAGAAAAAGGAGTTTGGGGCCAAAACTTATACTGATTTCATGTGTCTCCTAATAAATAACACAATTTATATACTCATCAAAAGAGTTTAAATCGCCATATGAAGATCTATTTATAGAATATAGACATATGATTTTACAAAATTTTATTAATATTTAATTAATTATGTATTAAGTACTAATTATTACACTTAAATTTAAATGACCTGGAATTCCACTAAACACTATTATTTTTGTAAACACCATATTATTTAACAAATGGAGTGTTAAAAAAATTATAAATGTTATTTTCTAAGAAGAAATTGAAATTTTACCCCTTATTATCATGAAAAATAAAAAATTCTAATTTCTTATTAGATTTCAAAATTAAAAAAATAGGGTTCCTTACAAAATTTTTCTGAATACAAGGTTGAAAATATAAATATGATTCAATATCGTATTAGAGAATTTTAGAGTATCAAAAATTGTTATATAGATAATATAAGGAAATATCAATAATTTTATATAGGAGATAAAATTTCCTTTAATGCAACTCCTTGGAAAAATATAATATATATTTTCGAAAAGGGGAACCTAGCATTGTGGTTTATTAAAACAATGAAAATTATAAACGAATATTGGGATGTTTCTAATTGACATTAATTTCCTTCAAGTTTATCCAAGTTACATGACGTCATTTAATTTTCATTATTATGAAACTATGTCTTTCATGTATCTTATATTTTAAGCCGTTATGATGTATTGATGGGAATGAATATATTATATGATGAACAACCAGATCAAACTCATGAATATATAAGGATTTTGAGCTAGAATAATGTGATTCAATTTGAGAAGGTTTTTTTTTAAATCATATGGTGTATGAAGCAACAAGGGAATCCAAAAATTTAGTTAAGGATAAAATCTCACTACTTATTTATGTAATATATGAATTTCAATGAAATAATTTCCAAATGGGGGTAGAGTGTAACATCTTATAGAACATTAGTAGAAATTAAATTTCATACCTTAATATAATATATGAATTCAATTTTGTGAAGTAATATTAATAACATTTTTAATGAAATTTTCTATTAAAATTTAATTGTTCAATTTTAACTACATTTATTTACATTTATTTTTTATTATATTAAAAATATTAATTAAAATATTAATTTCCAAATTTTAAAATTTTAATTTCAAAAAAAAATTATACAACATTTGACATTATCATTTCAAAAAAATTGTTGTATATATTATTTGGACTATTATAAAATTTATATTTTTTATGTGAGTACATGAAAATAATGATTTCAAACAAAATCATAATTTCATTCATGTAATTATAGACACATTATATTATATATTATTTTTTTATGTTCATTTTTTACATTTTTAATATCCATAATCCAATCAATTTCATTATAATCAATATTAAACATGAATATGGAATTAAAAAAATTATACCTAAAATTACATTATTCTGGAAAACAATTTTCATTGGATTTTATTTGTTTATTTTAAAGGTGATTTCCTTCAAAAATAACATTTGATGTATTTAAAATTGAATCCATATTTAGATTCATAATATAAAAATTATTTAACGATGAAAAATTAATTCCTGACCATTATTAGAAGTTACATTGTGATTAATTTCAGTTGTTGGTGTTATTGTTAAAACACATTAAGTGTGTTAAATATAAAATGTTGTTTGATATTATTAGAAAAAACATATCTAAGTACCATTTTTTCCATATTTCAACATTTAATCATCTATTCCATGATTAATAGTCGTTCTTATTTATTATTTATTATTTAATTAATATGTTATAAAATTGTTTGAAAATTTAAAATGTATCATCTCCCTCGTGTATAAGTGGACACCAACCCTCCTCATTTATCTCAACATCTGGATCCACTAATATTGAAAAATTCACACCTTAATCCCACCACATCATAATTACATATATCCTACATGTTTTTTATTTACCAAAATACCATACTAGAATGGTTTTATGTTTAAACTAAAGGAAGTTGTCATAAGAACATGAATAGTTATTAACTAAATGTTTTCTTTTTTTTCTTCTTTTAACTCCATAAAACCTCTCCTAACCATTGTGACATAATAACATAATTATAGACCACATACTAAAATTTAATTTCTTTTTATTTTTTAATATTTTTAACCATTTCTTATCTTATTGTAAAAGGAATCATCTCCAATTCATATCTTTAGAATACCACCACCATGAAGCGATGGCTATTGTTTTTCAGCATCAAATGATTTTAATAGTTTAAATGATATAAGAATGATTTTTCTAAAATTAATTACATAATTATAATTCAATAAAAAAATTATCATCTACATAAAAATGTATCCATACATTGTAAAATGATATTTTTGATTGTGTATACATATGGAATACCCCCTCTACGAATCCATGTGAATATTTTATTTTCAATTTATAATTTTAATGATGGTCCTAAGGATGGAACTAATAAAAAAATCTAAAATTTTAATATATTAATGATTATTTTATAAATATGATGTTATTTTATTTATTTCAAATCCACGCGTTAGAAAAATTAAAACTCTATTCAGGAATATATATACAGTATCGTGTTTATAAAATCACATAGTTCATCATTTATGATAAAAAATGTATATTATTATAAATATATTTTATTTATAAATAATATTGAAATAACATATCTAATATTATATTGATTGCATAAAAATAACACATTTGATCATAGAAAATCTATGATGCAATAATTTTAAAGTTCCATGTCAAATAACCCATAAATGTATAACCTGAACATATCCATATTAGTAACCAAATAATATAATGTAATTAATAAAATAAAAGTAATAATAAAAAATTAATATAAAAATTGATATTTATAAAGTTTGAAAATAAAATGATTTTATTATTTATAATTTGGAGAACTTGTGAATCTAGTGGGGAGTCAAGGTATTCCATTTTTTAAATTGTTACCTAAAATAATTTAAACACTATTTATTTGATATACATGTTATCTTAAATATTTAAAGTGTTTTTTATGTATAAAATGATTTTAAAGTTCATTTTTTACTATATTGTTTATTCTATACAAATTATTGAATTATATTATTTTCAATGTCTATAATTTCTGTTTGTTTTGACATTGGTTCCTTATAAAGTTAAAAAATAATTTGTCTTTAACATTCATGTCATGGAAAAAATTAACTTCCATCATTTCCATTTATTTAGGAATAACTATTTAAACTCTTAAATTGTTATTTTCATAGAAATTTATTTTCTCAATATTTATGTAATTTCTATAAATGTAATCATAAGGATTGCAAAAAATTTCTCATCATTATAAGGAAAATAAATTATATTTCATATTATTTCAAAATAGATTTTTAAGGGATTTAAGCTGAAAAATTTCATGATTAAATTTATAATTCATAATATGTTACTGGAGAAATATATTTGATGATCATTGATCACGAAAATTCTTAAATGAGAAGTTAGCTTGATATAACATATTTGATGGGTGTTCCTGATGAAATATATTCATTATGTGATCTTAAAATATCATACAAGAATACAGAGCCTGATATATCCTTGCAATTAATTTCAAAATTTATATTTCTCATCAATTGAAATAAGTAGTGAGTTAACCAGTGGGGTCCTCCTTTGGTTTTATTTGGGTCCAATTATATTATACATGGGTAATAACATGTTAGGGATATATTTATCTAAAATGAATCATTTAAATTTTCTTTATTTTGGTTTTAATGTATTTTTTGGGAGAAAACTGGTTCCCCCCATGGATATGATTTATTTTATATTCTAAAAGTATAACATGGTAAAGGAATAAATATTATATATTTCATGTTATTCCCTAGACTCATACAATTCTATCATTTATATCCCTTACTGTATTTTGTTGCTTGTATGAAATTATAAACATTTTCAAAATATTTATGAATTATTAGGAGAAAAAATGAATTCTACTAGGAAGTCATGATGAATTTTCATTAAAATGGAATAAAAATTAAATGATTTATATTATGGGAAATATATATTGTGATTTGAGAATTCCACTTCGTAATGTATGGGTCTAATGTGTCAGAAATATGAGAATATTTTTTAAAATAAGAAATATAAAAAAGTACATTTACAATCTATTAAACATTATTCATATCTAAAAACTCATGATTATGAAATATTTTTTGGTTGGGACCCTATATATAGAGACGTTGTTTAATTAAATATAGTTAAATTGAAGGGTGGTGTGTAGTTTAAATATTTCTCCTTTTTTGTTTCAATGTAGTTTGGGTTTATGATGGTTCAATTTTACATGGACAATTCCATCACGGACTTATTATATTTCTTGAATTACTTTTTTTAATTTACTTTTTTTGTATTATTGATTTGATTCCCATCACATCTGATGTACATTGGTTTTTTATCATTAAAATGTATACGTGAGAGAAGCTACCTTTTATGGTGAAACTATTACCATGGTTATGTATTTTGATACCAAATTCCTATTTCCATATCATGGAAATAAAAAAGAAAAATTAGTCATTATGGGGGATAGATTAAGTGGTGTGTAATGTTGAAATGATTTTGATTATTATATCCACAGACCCATTCATCTGGATCATGTTTTGTAGACCTATAATTTCGAATCACTTCCTTAATACTAATAACTGAGACTAAATTTAAAAAATCCATAAATACAACAAGAAATGTTAGTATAGATTCTGGTAAATCCAAAATAACTTATTGTTTTAATGTTCTAGAGATTTTGAGAAACACTATATATTATTTAAAACACATTCTTCCATCAATGTGGGAATTTATCCAATAATCACCAAATTTTAGTATTCCATTATAATTAATAAACAAAACTATTAAATTCTTCTCATATAAAACCATCAAGGAAAATAATTTTTGAAATTATTATTCCAATGATGGGGAAATAGAAACATGTGAGGGTGTGATAAAATTCTCAATAAGTGTAAATGTAACAACAAGAAATTAAATATCATCAGTGAGCATAAGATACACACAAGGGTATGAGATTATAATGAATTAATGACAATAACACAATATTATTCTTACACATCAATATATGTCTTATAATACATGTGTCCTAGAATAAATCATTAACATACATTAAAAGTCAAATGAGTAAGAAATCATGACCCATATGGAATTAATATTGTTCAAATGAAAAATAAAAATTCATAGGAGGTATATAAACATTGTGTTAGTATGTTGGGACATTATATTCATAACCTATGTTCCATTAGGTATTACCAATATCAGAATAATTGTTTGAAATTTAATTCCAAATGTATAAAGTATATGGTTTTCTTAATCATTTTAACATATTATGACTATGTAATAATAAAAAGTAGTTGAGAGTTATATCAGGAGTTCATATTTTCCTACGTTATTTCATGATCACCTATTATAGTAAATAATTTCAATGTACCATGTAATCATTTTATTAAAATAATCTTCAAAATAATACCCATAAACTCAACAATTATTATATTATAGATTAGTTATCCCATTAAAATGAACTATATTTCATGGAAATATCATTTACAAATCATCACAAGATATATAGAAAATTATTGAGGATGTTATCATCAGGATATATCCCTAATTAAGAAAATGAAAAATTTTAACATGTCGATGTTGAATAAAGTTACATTTATAAATTAAATTTAAATATAGTTTTTTCAATGAAGAATAAATACATTTTTATTTTGATAGCCCTCTGAAAACTAAAACTCATCAAACTATGGGTAAATAAATTCACCTAAAAAATCATGGAAACATATTAATAACTATTTTTATTGATTAAAGTTCATTTCATTGTGAAATCCATTTATTTGGAAAATTAAAAATAATCCATCCCATATTTTTGAAATGATTTTAAAAAGTGACTCATTTGAAAAATGTGATATTGCTTTTAGAACTATTTAAAAAAAAGTTGAAGATGTATTAAAATAAAATATATTCGTCAATTAAGAATAATTAGGAAAATTAAATAGTAATTTTTATTAATATTGATATGGAGTAAAAAGTGTATGATTAAAGGCATCTAAACCATTAAATCATGGTTTTTTAGTGAAACCAATTTATATCCTTTTAAATGGAAAATACCATTAAAAGAATGAAAATGATAAAGAACACAAAATAAAAAAAGAAAATTTTTAGTGATGAAATATCTTGTAAACTATTAGGTATATAAACTACAAAAATGAATATAGGTTCATCAATCAAAAAATATATCAAAGAAGAATATTTGAGGTGAGGAATCCTTACAATATTGGAAATTCTTGAATCCTAAATCTACTTAATGATGGAAATTAAATGGATTCAATAAAATTATTTTTTCGAAGAATTAATATTTAAGAATACATTCATAGTGTATTGAGTATACAATATAAAAAATCTCAATCCATAACATGAAATATGTAGTAGGGAATTAAATATTGTGATTGAGAACCCATATAAGGACAGTAACATTTAAAAGTTGTATCCTTCAATGATGATATTATATAGAGAAAATATGAATCCATAATTTTTTTTAAAATACAATGTTATATTCCAGATGTCATAAAACAAACAATATTAGCATAATAAAGTCAATGAATAATTCATATAACCCTAAGAGAAACATTATGTTAAAAATCCCCTAACCTCTAGTACTTGCTGGCCTCATACTTCTAATAAATATTTGAATAATTTTATTTCTTAGTTATATTATCAGTTATGATAATTATTTATTATTTTTATTAAATTATTATTCATTAATACCATATTTTCTTGTTTAAAAGTTCATAACAGATCACATTAAATGTTAATGGATAGTTTGGTTCATAATATCAAAACTTGTTCGTAATATTCAAAATGATAATAGAACATAGATATATGGTATCATAAAATCTATAAGGGCCAAAGGATGATTTCTATATCATTCAATAATAATGAATTTTCAATAGTTCGTTATATTATTAATATATTGAATACATTATTTAATAATAATGTTTCAGGGTTAAAGAAAACCATGTATTTTACATTTACATTCATAATTATGATTAATAATTTACTAATCATGAATAGTAATAATAAAATTAATTAAATTTTAATGTTATATTCATTCGTAAAATTAGTTTTTTTTAATACACAAGAGAGTATTAATTTCATTGACATAGTTTATGTAAAACTAGAATATTAAATTATTTTCTTCAATAGTGTTCAAATAAATGGTAAAAATTATAAATATGTAGGATTTATAATTCAAAATTTATAATATTTAAAAAATCGTTTTCAAATAACTTTTTAATTATTATATTCAATATTTTAATGTAACTGACTATTTCAAAATGAAATATGCGCCTTCTTAAGACATCCATTTTACCTAATAACGGCTCATGGAGAAGGTTATGTGGATAGGAAACAAGGGATATCATCATATCCCTTGATCAATTATCTTAGATTAATATATGAATGAAATAATTTAACAAATGGATATGAATAAATACTATAATTATAATATTATTATTCATAAATAAAAAGGGAAATGTGGCTTGGAAATCCTTATCTTAAAATTTTAGATGTCACCTTCTGGTTGATCATAACACCATTATAGTAGAAATTTTTTTTCACCCCAAGGGAATTTGAATTTGGAAATAAACATAGGAAGATGTAATTGGTTTTATATACATGATTCACTAACACTAATATTTTCCTTTGGAAATCAATGATTGAACTTATTTTTATTGTTAAAAATCAATTATATTTCATCAGAATTTTCAATTAATAATGATCTTGAGAGTAATTTTAAAACATTAATAGGAATATACAATAAAATTTGAAGAGGAAGGAAAACATTACATACACTTGAATAATGAAATAATTTTTATTATTTTATTATGATTTCAAAATAAATTCTATACATTTAAGGACAAGAAATATCATTCTCACGACTATTCTCATATTTTTACCATGAAGTAATTGAGATTACAATTACATTTGAATTGAAAAAAATAAAAAATCTAAAAAATTATAATTAAACAATTTAGTCTTCTTGTTAAATAATGTTGAAAAAAATACTAATTTCATTATTTTTCATGTCATTTTCTTTATTTTCCTAATTCCCCCAAATTTTTGTGTAGAATTTTTGTAATATTTCAATTAAATTACACAATAAATAAAAATAAAAAATATTATATAAAAAATAAATTTTAATAATATTTCAAATAACTATTTAGATCAATTTATAAATTATTTTAATCCCAATGAAAATTTATTATAGATATTTAAATAATGAGACATATATTTTGTAATTTTTCATTTAAAAAAACAACTATCATTATTAAATGAAAATGAATCATAATTTATACAATTTAAAAGAATATTCGAGTATGATTAAAACAAAAATATCAAATTTAATTTTTTTGATATATTTTAAGACCTTATACATTATTTTTAACACCATTTAACTCATTTTAACAATTAATTTGGGGATAAATACTTACTAAGGTTACTATTTATAATGAAAGAAGAAAAAATAATATATTACCATTTTTTATTTGATGATTCAAAATTTATAAATCATTTTCTATTATTAAATTTATTCAAGAAGATAAAAATTTTAGTTCATATATTTATGAAAAACAATCTACCAAAATCCGTTAACAATAACTATCTTTTAAAACTAAAAATTAAATTTAAACCAGAATATCGTATAATAATGATTCCAATAGAAATAATTTGTTTATTTATAATAATATAAGGATAATTATACATAAAAGAAAAAATAACAATAATTTAACCTTTTGAATCATTTTTTAAATAAAAATAATCAATAAAAAAATTTATTAACCTAAAAATATTACATAGATTTCAAAAATGGAAAAATTTCATTTTGAAGTTCAACATTATAAATTTCATGTAATTATAAAACATAACAAATATATATTTGGTCTTGAATAAACGTTATATAAATTTTTAAATAAATATTAAAACACGATAGTGTCTAAGAATAATAGTATTTATAAAGTCGATATTATAAACTATTTGTCCAAAAAACAATCATTCATGAATAAAATATCACCATAATCATATTTTGACATACTAATGTAAAAGATAAATAATTTATTTATCAATTTTATATTTTTAAATATTTTTAATAAAAAATTTAATTAGAATGAAAGTATAATTTTGAAAATAAATATCCAATTAATATATTATCTATTATTAACCACTGTAATATCATCATTTTCAATTCTTATAAAAACTATTTATGTTTATAATTTTTGTGTTTTCCATTAAAAAAGTTTTAATTTAAAAATAATAAAATATTTAAATGAATTATTAGATGTTAAAAACCTATTACCATTTTGTAATGTTCTATAATATATTTTCATATTGAGTAATTATGTTAGCATATTATTTCAGGGTCTGTAGTTCCTTAATAATGATAAAATGAAAATATTAAGAACATTTCCTCATGCATGTGATATTTACCAAAATAATTTAATATCTACTGAAATGTGACTCATATGGGATATACAACACCATTTTTTTATATAAGACATTTGTTTTTCCCTAGGTGTGACAAAACATTTGTACTTATCGAATGGTTGGTAACATCAGATAAGAATGTAATTGATTTAATATTTGTTCTATATTTTTTATTAATAAAATTTTATACCACCCAAAAAGTACCTCATATTATATATTTTATACAATTATTATGTATAGAATGCTGATATTATAGAAGGCATGATAGAACAATTGTGTGCATCAGGGTTTTGGTAACATCACATGATTGGTTATTGTATTTTATTAATTTTTATAATATTATATTTAATTTATATAATAAATAGATTTCTCTATTAACTCTTCCTCTTGATTAATGTGAAATATCAATCTATTTTAACACTGATTTAATTGAAATCCATGTATTTCACACATTTATTACCCCATAAATTATCAATCCATTAACTTCATGAAATTAATAAATCAATTATCAAGATTTGGTTGAAATGTAAGATTAATTGGGGGTATATATTTTTTACAAAGGTATAAACGATTTAGATTTTAAATATCCGAATGAATTAGTGTTTATCATTTCTTTATTCCTATTACAAAGAGGGATCCTGAAACTCCATTATGAGGAATTCTAAAGGATCTATCAATTTTTCTGGATCTATTTCATATGAAAATTTCTTAACATTCAGGTCTTCCTTTTTACCAAAGAAACCTCACAAGGGTTATCAAAGGTGATTTTCATTCATTTTTTTGTTTTTCCATTTTATTATATTACATTTATTACATTAATAAAAAATTATTTAAAAATGTTATAATTATGTGAAAATTCACAAACCTAAATTTTTTAGGGGATAAATTAGTCAAATTATCAATATTTTATTGTAAAATTTTAAAACAATCTAATTATTTTGAATTATTAATTGATTTTTATAATGAATAATAATGTAAAAAACTGTGTCATATTATCTATAGAACGATAGATAAATAAGGATAATTTAAAATAACATATCAAAATTTTATTATTAAAGGATAATTTATCTGAACATATAATGAGATAAATACAAAAGGGTAATTTAAAATAAATTATCAAGGTTTAATTTATAAAGGGTACTTTATAATAAATTAAAAAGAATAATAATTTTGAATTAAAATTATTCAAGCATGATCATTGGCCGAAAATAATAATTTGGAAAGTATCTAAGAGATAAATAGAAAACATTAGCTCATGTGATATTGTATTTATTTTTGATATAACTTTTCTAGTTCCAGTTATAGGAACAATGACCTAGGCTTAACATAACTGGATATTACCTCATTTTAGATTAATATTTAGAACATATTAGAAATTCATTCCCAATGAACACAATAGTTTATTTTATTTGGAATCATGGAAAAGATTAATATTATATGGTTAAATATTTTAAATGTATCAAAAAAAGATCTTCCCTTTTAGTACATCTACATTAAACTATCCTTCATAACCTAGAGAAAAGAAATAAATAAAAATATGGTGAGCTCAGATTCTTTGTATGGGTAAAAAAGGGAGAAATGTAAGAACATCCAGGATATTAGGGAATTTTAATATTATAATGACATTAGATGATCATACCTTACATATCAATGATCATAAACATGAATCATGGCATAATGATTTGCACCTCAAAACACAAGAATCATAATGGTGATATTTTTTCATAAATATATCATGAACCATAAAATCTTGTCCATTATGTGGGGATCAATCATACATTTTTTGACTAAATTCATCTGTCATGGATAACTAAGATGACCATAAGAAAATTGATCTGGACACACATGTTTCCCATAGTTGATTAGGACAGAGTTTTTCCCCATTATGGATTAGGACACAACAGTTCCCCATTTTTGATCATGAACGTCGACTTGTTTCTTATCATTATCGTAATGATAAAAATATTTATCCAATGCATTAGAGGGAGATATCTATCCTAACAATATCATACTGAATTCATAAGTAAATGTTACATAGAAAATTTACCATATCATGACCCATTCAAAGATATAGTTTTCATATAAAACCACATGAATTGAAATGGGTATCATATAAATTTAATTATATCACAACTTATGGAAAATAAATAGGTTTCATAATCATATCATCATTGAATATATATTTAAAATAAGTGCTTTTCAGAAGAATTTTTAATGGTATTACCCATTTAAGAGAAACAGGTTTCATAAACACCACGCCATCAAAACAAAAAACATTTAGAGAATAAATATGATTTTTATTCATGGATTATATCTCTAGTAATGAATAAACTATAACAAAGGATTTCAAACCTAATGGAGATGTATTTATAAAGACTACTTTAACATAATTGTTTTTGAAAATCAAATTATAAAACAAATAAAATTTCCAAAATTCACTTCCCTGAAACAACATTGAAAACATATAATGGAATCTTGAAAAGATGTAATATGTTTTCAAGGAAAAAATCCTTTATTCTTTAAAATTTATATTTAAAATATATTTTTTTATTGATAATTTTCTCAGAATATAACCATGAAAAAATTTAATGATGCTCGAAATCTTTTGGAAAATTAATTTCTTTGAAAAAATTATAAAAAATCTTGAAATAATTTTGAATTTTTTTTGATTTAACATAAATTTAAAAAATATAAAATATTCCTATATATCATTTTAATCATTTTAATTATAAAAAAAATATCTAAAATATATAAATTATGCATTAAAAATAATTTAAAACACTTTTTCAAAATAATTATTTTTAAACAATTTTCCTTTCTAAACAATTTAAAATCATCATATATTTAGAATCATAATAAAAAAAATTTATAAAAAACATAACAATGTAAAATCATAGTGTAAACATAATGTAAATTATATTTTTTATGACACGTAAGTCCATACATACAAAATATTTTTTTTACCAAAAAATTTTAGAAAGTTTCCTTGATCCAAAATGGATTTTATGATTTCATTTAAAAATTTATATAAAGAGTATATAATTTTGTAAAAATATCCTTTAATAATAATATGATAATATAAAAAAATGAGTGAATTTTTAGATATTCTAGTTTTAAAAGAACACAAATTTCCATAAAAATGAAAAATAATGTATAATATTCAAAAATATCATAATTAAATTATTTGAAAATGAGTAGAAAAACAATACCATTACTAAGTGTTGACATCACCTATTTTGATAATCTCAATTATGTCTTAATATGCTGATATTCCCAAATAATGTTCATTTATATGTTATTTACATTCTCATCCTACTATAGAGTTGATAATAATATAAGAATAATCATTAGAATATATTAATCAATGTTTATCTATGCTTATACATATGATGAAATAATTCTAACTCAATCTGCATATGTGTTGTATAGAATAGAGATACCAGTAAGTATAAGTCCACCGGTAAGAAAATTTCACTGATAGATTCAGTCTACTGATAGAGAAATCACTAATACATAGAGCTTCCGATACGAGCTACCGTTACAGAAAGGATACACCAATACAGAACAGCTACTGATAGAAGCAAAGCTACTGATAGAATAAGTCTACTGGTATAAGCAAGTCTACCGCTATGATGTTCACCGATATAAAGAAGCTCACCTCTACTCAAGTATACCGATATAAGTTCACTGATATAATGAGACACTGACTGATAGACAAGACAAGCTACGGATAGAAACAGAGAGCTACCAATACAAGGAGCTTTCGGTACAACAACAAAGGGATACTGATAGGAGTTCACCGCTATACAAATTCAACCATTACTAATCTACCGACAGGGAGCTACTGATGAAAGGATTAACCAGTCACGGATTCTTAAACACTATACTATGTCAATGTTATTAAAATAATTTTAGTGGTCATTTTTGAAGATTTAATGCAATTAATGTTATTCAATGATATTTGTTGGCATGTCAGCAAACCATATCTCTTACCGGTAAAAATGTAATCATTTCCGTAGACCAGAGCTGAATGCTATAAAAGGAAGGAAAAAGACCATGCAAAAATTGTTCAAAAATAAGGATTGAAGAGTGTTGAACAGTTGTGCATACACACAGTAAATAAAGGCTACATCCATACTAGAAGAAAATAGGATATACACGAATACATTCATTGAATAAGAGAACACAAGCGGAACTACAACAAGATCTTCATGCACTCAAGCTAATCAAACTAAACATAAAGAAAAGGACCCTCTATTTTTCTGGAAAAAACCAGAGAAGGAATCAGAAGCATTCCAGATTAATCAAAGGAGTCTAGAGCTGCACTTAAAATAACTAGATAATTCTAAAACTCATATCTACTCTCTCAGTGCTTATTTTCTTTTCTTTTTGAGCAGTGTGCATACTCTGTATATTTTATACACACACTGTCTGATGTGATAAGCTAGAATATTTCTAAATCCTCACACAAACCTTCTATAGCTCTCTTGTATCCCATTGTGGAGAGTGGTAGAGGTCCAGTAGGACCTTGAAATCTAGTGTGATGTTTTTTATGTTTTACCATGAAATACTATGGCAGAGGTCTTAGTACCCAGACATTCTCTATACTGTTGTTTACCCCGATTTAGGGTGTGGATCAAATTTATATAAATATTTTTAGAGGAATAAGTCTCAGCATTAGACTGAACCATGTGGTTATATCTGTTGTGAATCATATATTAAATCTAATGTATACTATATATTTTATATTCTGATGCTGATTACTTTAAAATTCAAACTATTTTAAAGTTACTTTGATAGTTAATATAGAATGTGTTTATAACTATTATAAATCAGTAGGTTAGTTTCAAAAGCTAATTTAATCTTTTGATGAAATTACCTCAGACCTAATCAATCCTTGAGAACCTAACTGAACCATTACAGTTTTATAATTCACTACAGTTTAACATAGTTATTAATTGGGGGATTTAAATAGAAATATTTTTAATAGAAATTTTCATTGGTACTCATTTCACACTCTTCTTGTGTATCCAATCTGACCAACATTTGGTATCAAAGGATGCTTGTTTATTATTAATGGTTTTTGAAATAATCTTTCATATAACTGTGATTTTAGTTGTATCTTAATGATCTTATATTTATGTTATTTCTAAATTCTATATCTTCAAATATATTTGTTAAAATCTAATTATGGACAATAGATTAGAAAATGCTTTTACCAACTGACCACCTTTCTTTAATGGTATAAATTATGCTCAGTGGATGATTAAAATGAAAATTCATTCAGAGTGTATAGGATTTGACATCTAGACTACTATAGAGAATAATTATAATATTCTAGAAACTAAAATAACTACATGGGATGAACATACTAAAACTTCCTACAATAATAATTATAAAGAAATGAATGAACTATACTGTGCTTTAGGAAATGATGAATTTAATTGCATATCTTCTTGTATAAGTGCTTATGAAATATCATATACTTTGGGTGTTTCTCATGAGAGAACAACCAATGTTAAATAAATGACACAAAATACTTATTCTATTAAATATGATGATTTTAAAATGAAGCCCGATGAACCCATTTTGGACATGTATCTCAGGTTCAATGAGATTCCCAACACTATGAGCTCTTTTGGTAAAGCTATTCCTGCAAAATAACAGATCATTAAAATATTAAGATGTTTGCCCGAAAGATGGAGGGGCACATCTTTCTCCATAAGAGAATCGTGTCATATAAATTCACTACCTGTTAAGGAGATAATTGGTAAGCTTATGATGTATGAATAAGAACTGAAGGTAAACTATGAAGACGATTATGAACCAAAAAGAAAGTCAGTGGTATTTAAGACCACTGCCTCAAAGAGTAAGGATAAGAAGAAAGTTCACATACCTACTGAATGATCAACAAGTGAATGTTCAGATTCTTACAGTTATGCTGAGATTGCTCAAACTGACAAGAGATTTAAGAAGTTCTAGAGGAAGAAGAAATTTTTCAAAAAATCAAACTACAGAGGTAAATATGAAAAAAAGGACCCTGAATAATCATTGGATGAAGTATGATAAGGGTGATGATATTGTCTGTTATGAGTGCAAAAGGAAAGGAAATGTAAAAGCAGACTGTCCAAAATTGAAATTCATAATGAAATATGACTACAAGCGCAATATGTAAAAGAAAGCTATGAAAGAAACATGGAGTGCTTATGTGGAAAGATCAAGTGATTCTGATTCTACTCAGGATGAAAAATCACAGAAATCTAATATGTTTTTCATGACAAACACATTCGAGGTAACATTATATACTCCTACTTTAAATTATTATTATTCTGGAGTTGATTCTGATTCTAAATTTAAAAATATGCCTAGTAAAGAACTATTTGAATTCTGTAATATGATATAAGAATCATGTAATGAATTGAAGGACATGTATACGACCTTAAAGAAACAGAATGCATTGACTAGTTATGTTAAATCTACACTTGATTTAGAAAAGGAAAATAATTCTCAATTACTTAAAGAAAATACTGAACTGAAATTTTCAAATGATCAATTAAGGAAGGACTTAGAGAAATTAACAAATGGAAAGAATACTCTAACAAAAATACACAGAAAACAAGTGGCACAAAAATATACCACTGGAATAGGCTATCCGCTTGGACAGAGACAAATTACAAAAACTATAGTTATTTCTAAATATGGACAGAATGCTTCAAGTTCTAGTTAAGGAAATTCATATGCTTCAACTAGTTATTCATATGGTTATAGATCAAATAATGTTTATCTTTTAAAAAATATTGATTATGTAGATTATTTGAGACCCATATGACCAATCTAGGTACCTAAAGCTTCGATTTCTAACCTGTCTGGACCAATTAAACTTAGGGTACAAAAATCATTTTCTATTTAAACTTGTTTTGTAGAAAATGTAATTGAAAAGTTCCAAAAGAAGGTATATATCTTGGAAAGTGGATGTTCATGGAATAAGACTGGATATTACACATGTTTCAAGAGTTTAATTAATGTTTATGGGGGCCATGTCACCATTTGTGATAACTCTAAAGGAATAATCATCATCCTAAGCCAGATTGGTAACACTAATTCAGTTTTAACTACCAACGTTTTAAATGTTGATGGACTTAAATATAATCTGTTACATATTTCTCAATTGTGTGATGATGGTTTTAATGTTATATTTGAAAATTATTCTTGTAATGTTTTTAATTCTAAAAATGTTTTAGTATTTTCAGCTTTGAGAAATAAAAATGTTTATGCTATTGATTTGAATTCTTTAGCTAAACAAAACATTACTAGCTCAAATGCTTTTTATAAAGATTATTGGTTATGGAACAAAATATTACCACACTACAACGTTCATTCACTCATAATATTGAATAGGAAGAACATTGTTAGGGACCTACCTAAACTTGACTTCCCAATATAAAAAGTTTGTAATCCCTTTCAAAAGGGAATGAAACATAAAGTTTCTTTTAAATCAATGAAATAAGAATCAAGTTCTCAACCTCTCAAGATGGTTCACATGGACTTGTTTGGACCTTCTATAGTTTATAGTTTAAATGGGAAGCACTATGTGTATGTCTTATAGAGACTTCTCTAGGTATATATGGAAATACTTCTTATCTCACAAAATTGAAGCTCGTTCTTTCTTTATTAAATACTCCATGTCTGTACAAATCCTTAGTACAGTTAAGATTAAGACATTGAGATGTGACCATGGTCATGATTTTGAAAATAATTATTTTGAATATTATTTTTCTCACACAATGGATATAGTCACAATTTTTCTCCCCTTACAACACCACCTCATAATGGTGTAGTAGAAAGAAGAAATATAACACTTCAAGATATAGCAAGAACTATGCTTAAGGAGTATGACCTGCCAGTTTATTTTGGGATGATGCTATAAATATAGCTTGTTATATTATTAATAGATACTTGATTAGAAATTTTCTCTAGAAGACCCCTTATGAGTTGTGGAACCATAGGAAACCTAAGGTTAATACTTCAATTTTTTTATGCAAATTTTTTATTTTCAATACAATGGATAGTATTGAAACTTTTTCTTCTAAAAGTGACGAACAAATTATTCTTGGTTACTATTTAACTAGAAAAACCTATATAGTCATTAACAAAAGAACCAAACATGTGGAATAATCTATTCACATCTTTTTTGATGAAACTGATCCACATGAACCTATGTCTTCCTTTGAAAATCTTGAAGAAGATTGGTCTGCTCTTGACCATAATGCTAAAATCAATGAACCTGTTGTAAAGACATCCATTTATGGAAACTTTACAGAACCTTCTTCTGTTGAACCTGAACCTACCGATGAACGTAAAATTTCTAGTCCTACCTTTACTAGATAAAATAGGATTCTATATAATCATCCTTTAGATTTTGTTGTTGGTAAACATTATAAAGGGACACAGACTAGAGCTTCTCTAAAAAACCAGGTTTAACATCAAGACATTCATTCAATGTTATAACCTAAAAATGCCAATGTTGCAATCAAAAATGAATTTTGGGTAATGTCTATTCAAGAAGAATTAAATCAATTTGAACAAAACAAAGGTTGGTTATTAGTTGACAGACCAAAGGACACTTTGACCATAGACACTAAATGGGTTTTTAGAAACAATGTTGATGAGTCATGAAATATAGTTAGAATCAATTATAGGTTAGTTGAACAAGTGATTTTCAAAAGGAAGGATTAGACTATGAGGAAACCTTTTCCCATGTTGCTATATTAGAAGCTATTTGGATTCTACATGCCTATGCTACTCATCTGAATTTCATGATATATCAAATGGATGTTAAAAGTTCTTTTCTAAATGGTTTTATAATTGAAGATGTTTTTGTTTAACAACCACCTAGATTTACTATCCCCACTTTCCAAATCGAGTTTTCAATCATTTTAATGCATTATATGGTTTAAAACAAGCTCCAAGAGCTTGGAATGATAAAATTGATAATTTTCTTATTTCAAAAGGTTTTACCAAAGGGATTTCTGACCCAACTCTTTTAATTAAAAGAATTTCTAACGATGTTTTGATAGTAAAAATCAATGTTGATGATATTATTTTTGGATATTCTAAACATTCTTTATATACTAATTTTTCCAAGAGTATGCAAAGTGAATTTGAAATGTGTTTAATGGGATAACACAAATATTTTCTTGAATTTAGTGCGTTTCTAAATGAAAATGGTATTATTTTGAATCAATGTAAATATACAAAGCATCATTTAAAATGTTTTGGTTTGAATATTATTAAGGAAAGTGATACACCTATGAGTACTATTTGTAAGATGGACATTGATGAAACTGGGAAACCAGTGGATCAGACCAACTATAGAGGTATGATTGGAAGCTTATGTTACCTTACGGGTAGTTAACCAGTGATTATGTTTAGTGTGTGTATGTGTTCCAGATTTCATGCCAATCCAATAGAATATCATTTCCTTGCTGTTAAAAGAATTTTCAAATGTCTTAAATATACTGAAAATTTGGGTCTCTTTTATCCAAAAGGACAATATTATGAATTAATGAGTTATTCAGATGCTAACTTTGCTGGTTGAAATTTGGATAGAAAAGTATATCTGGAACATTTCATTTACTGGGAAAATCTATAGTATCATGGTGTAGTAAGAAACATAATTCAGTTGCTTTGTCTAATGCTGAAGTAGAGAATATATCTACTGGTAGTTGATGTGCACACATTCTATGGATGAAACACACGCTTTTGGACTTTGGATATGATTATAAGAATGTTTCAATAAACTGTGTTAACACTAGTGCAAGTAATATTTCATATAACCTTGTATCTCACTCTAGTAACAACCACATTGATGTAAGTCCCCAATTTCTGAGAGATAATTACTAAATATGTGATATTAATCTTGAATTTAGAGGTACTGAACATCAATTAGCTGACATTTTCACCAAACCATTAAGTTCAGATAGGTTTAGTTACATTAGAGACGAGTTAGGAATGATTATCCTTGACCGGTAGGAACCTCAATTGTATGAAACCTCACTGTTATACCTCACTGTTACTAAAACTCACCATTATACCTCACTGTTAGTAAACCTCACCATTATAGATAAATGTTAGTAGACCTCACTATTATACCTCGCTGTTAATAAACCTCACTGTTATACCTCACTTTTAGTAATTCTCATCGGTATGAGTTACCGATAGGTTGTACTGTTTTAATGTATATGTAGCTTTAAACCGCTCAAATATGTGTTGTTTACATTATACTTATTATCTTTTAATTATTTATTTTATGATTCCTAAATAATAAAACTAATTCTCAGTTACTTCTCGATCCACCTCAAACCCTTTACCCTCCAGCCTTAGCTTTCGAATATCGTGAAAACCCTAAGATCCTTGAACCAAAGATGGAAAAACCCAAACTCCATACTGTCAGATATGACATTGATGAGTCGAATGTGAAGAAGCAAGAGATAGGACCTGAAGAAAGTACAAGTGTTAATAGAACAAGGTCTAGGAGACGTCTAGTGAACCCACATTTACAAAATAAATATATTGTAATAAAAAAAGATCTATGCATAGAATGGCTGATGTCTAGTAAATTTTTAGTTCTCGAGGTACTAGAAGATCAAAAGTGGGTAGAATACTTCTCAAATAATAATGGCCCCTACTATCTGATGCTATTAAAAAAGTTCGATGAGTTTGTAACTTTTGATAAATCAGTATATTAGAACCGAATGATTTCATTTTTGAATGGAAAGGAAATATCATTTTTATCTATTGAGTTGGATGAGTACATGATTGTACCACATGAAGGAGTTTTATAGTTATTCATCGATGACAGTACCACCTGCTAGTGATTTTTTTGACTATGTGATAGCCTTAGTGGAGCTCACCTGTAGTGCCAACTAAAGAATGCTCGTGGCTACTAAAATAGAAGGAGAGAACATATTTTTGTTCATGTTTGTGCAACATGTGCTATGTCCAATAAGAGGGGACTTTTCAAATCTGAGATACCAAGATATCTATCTGTTATATCTCTGGAGGCATGGGGAGAAGGTGAATCTGTGCAGGTTTTTAATGATACAAATAGAGGATATGACCAGACCCAAATCAAAGAACAATGCTTTATTCTTTACCAAGTTGATTTTTTGTTATGATTATAGTGAAGGGGGTAGCTATGTCTCAAGATGAGACCATGGTAAAATGGAATAATTTTTGTATCACAAGCACAGTTTCCAAATGCATGAAGATTATCTGAAACCCATGGAAATGAGAATGAGTTACTGATGATAAGATGAAATATGACAAGTTTAATCCTATGGATAATCCATCAAGGCCTAAGGATGTGAGGGATCCAGCTCTAGGTGTTGATTAAGAGGAGCCACAGTATAGTGAAGATTTAGAAGAGGAGGATTCCTCTATAGCAGATAGAGGAGATCTAGACATTCCTCCTAGCCCAAATCCTTAAATTGTATCACATGAAATGGAATGTTCTTCTTTAAACCTAACTAGTATAGAAAATGATTTTGGTGTAAGATATTAAAAGGCACTTGTGGATGAGGAAGGCCAGCAGATATCAGATCTAGAAGAGGCTGCTCAAAATAATGAAGAAGAAGTTCTTAGAAGGGATGCATCTGTTTCTTCCAGCATGAGCCATAGTCCATTGATTGGACACTCCCTAATTATTTCTAAGGAGTTTGATGAAGATAATAGACCTGTACCTTTTCCAAAGGAGCTTCCAACTGTTGGAGAATTGAATTAGTTATAGAGGATTCTGATGTGGAAGACAGAGCTGCTAAGGGTTCCATTGTTGTATAGGATAATGCACTAGTTGAGGGGGACCATACAACCAGATTTTGAAGTGTTTCAGTGGCTATTGATATTGAAGACTGGAAGGAATACCCAGTTTTTCTGGTTTTTGGATTGTCTTACCCAGATTCTGATAATAAGACATCCCTCAGTTGACCAAAAGTCAATTATGATATTCAGTATGAGTTATTACCTTATGATATGATCAGAAAAGATGATCTGGATATGTTAAAGTCTAATCTTAAATCCAGTTTAATGGAAGAGATAAAAAATGGAAGTATCTTTTGTGTCATCCTTTCAATTGGTTATTGCTTTTTCAGTGGCCAGTATTTTGTCTAAAAGAGCACCTACAGTTGTAACTGAAAATATGATCCCTAAGGATGATCTTGAATCCTTAATGGATGAGCAGAAAGTGTCTCTGAGTGATTATGTTTCTAGGTAAAAGAGTTTCTTCGTTGAAGAGATGAGCAATATGTAAAAGTCCATCGAACTCTTTCGTGGTTTTAATGTGTTGACATTTATGGCAGAGATAGTGGATGAAGTTACAAATTTCCAGACCCATGTATCTATACTGGCAGAGAATGTTGAAATTCTAAAGTAATCAGTTATCTCTCTAGAATCCTATATGAGTTCTAAATCTCAAGATGAGAGGTATTTGGGTTATGTGAAGAGTGTGGTCAGCCAAATGGTCTATGTTTTTGAGTGGTTTAAGTATTCCACAATAGAGCATGTTAGCACCCAATATTCTGTCGTGAAAAATCTTATTAGTGGGCTAACTATGAGTTTCAAAGAAACTGTGAACATCTCTCTTGGTTCTCTTTCTTCCAGACCTTCAGTGGATTTGGATTATATTTGAGCATTGATTATGGAGGAGCTTGTTTCAGCATCAACCTATGGCTTTGTGGAATCCTCTTATCTGACCAATGTGGTGACTTAAACTAGAGATACCACTTGATATATCATGAAGATTGTTCAAGACTATATGGGATAATCTTTTCCTTCTTCGAAAGAGGTGAAGGACAAGGTAGATTATTATTTTCAAAGGATTTTTACGAATCATTAGCTCAACAAAAATTTAAATCTTATGTTAGAAAACATGAATATACCACTATTCAATCATGCTTTCAGAGAAAAAGTCATCAATCTCAGAGATTTGACTCACGTACTAGAAAAATTCATGGAGAACAAGGACGATTTATCTTTTTCTATAGAAAGAGGAGGACGAATCATTATGGATTTCAGAAATATCTTGTTTCCCTTCTTGCATGTTGATGCTTGACTGGTGATTGTACCTCCAGCTTTACCTACATCTGCCTCTATTACATCACCTGTTCAGATGACTCTAGCCCAAGCCATCTGCAACCTTACTCCTATGGTCACACATACTCATCCACAGTACATGCTAGGAATAGTTTCAGTAACTCCACCTCCGCTGATCTTCTATGGTGTTCCTAAGCCTCTACATGCATCCACACAGCCTGAATCCTCTTCTGATCCCAAGGGAAAATCTCACATTGAAGATATGGATTGAATAATAGGCTAAGACTTTTGATAGGAATCACTTGTGTTTTTTATTATTTATTTATACCTTTTTTGCACGAGGAAATAGAAATGGAATTCTATTATTTTCCATTTTGTTCCATCTATCTCTGTTGTTTCTCAAATTTCACTAATCACAAATTGGGAGAACCAAACTGAAGGGGAGAGCTACTATGATTTGAAACTTGTACCTTTTATACCATTGCATTTAAATTCTACCTCTGATACATTTAACATTTCAAATAATGCATTTTTACCTCTGGTCTGTTTTTATTATAATTATTGTTTTTATTATTATCTCTGATATAATTGGATTTAATGTTATATACTCTAATACATTTCTAAATATTTTGTAAATATCATATCCTAAGTTCTGATTATCAAAAAAGGGAGATTGTTGACCTCTGTTGATTTGATAATCTCAATTATGTCTTAATATGCTGATATTCCCAAATAATGTTCACTTATATATTATTTTCATTATTATACTACTATTGAGTTGATAAGAACATAAGAATAATCATTGGAATATATTAATCAATGATTTTCTATGCTTATACATACGATGAAATAATTCTAACTCAATCTAGATATGTGATGTATTGAACAGAGCATCCAGTACATGTTTGTCCACCGGTAAGCAAATGTCACCGATATATTCAGTCTACTGATAGAGAGCTCACTAATACTCAGAGTTACCAATAAGAGCTACCATTACAGAAAGGATGTACCGATACAGAACCTCTACCGATAGAATCAAAGATATCTACACAACAAGTTGACTGGTGTGCACAAGCCCACTAGTATGCTCTTAATCACTAGTACAGAATGGAGCTACCCGTATTCACATGCTACCAATACAAAATTCTAATGATACGAACTACCGTTACTGTAGAGCTACTGTTAGAGTACGTCTACCAGTATAAGAAAATCTACCGCTCTGATGTTCACCGATATAAAGAAGCTCACCACTACTCAAGTCTACCGATAGAAGTTCTCTGATACAATGAGCCACTGACTGAAAGACAAGACGAGATATCTATAGATATAATGAGCTACTAATACAAGTAGCTACTAGTACAAGAACAAAGAGATACTGATAGGAGTTCACCGCTATACAAAGTCCACCGTTACAAGCCTACTGAAAGAGAGCTACTGATGAACCAGTCACTGATTCTAAAACACTATACATTTTCAATATTATTAAAATAATGTTAATTCTCATATTTGTTGATTTTAATTAAATTAATGTAATTTATTGATAGTTTGTGCCATGTCTGGAAACTGCACCTCGTACCTATAAAAAGGTAATATTTCCAATAGACCAGAGCAGAATTCTATAAAAATAAGGACAAAGGTTGTGCAAAAAGTGTGTGAAAATAAGGATTGAAGAGTACTGAATAGTGGTGCATTCACACTGTAAATAAAGTCTACATCTATACTTTAAGAACACTTGACATACACGAATCCATTCATTCAAGAAAAGAACACAATATGAACAACAACGATCTCTTCATGCACTCAAGATGATCAAACTGAATTTGAAGAAAACGACCCTCTGTTTTTCAGGAAAAAAAGTAAAGAAGGACTCAGAAGCATTCCTAATTAATCAAAGGAGTCCAGAGCAGCACTTCAAATCACTAGAGAATTCTAAAACAATTATCTACTCTCTCAGAGATAATTTTATTTAAATTTTGAGCAGTGTGCATACTTTGTATATTTTATACACACACGGTCTCATGTGCTAAGATAGAGGATTTATAAATCCTCACAAAAACCTTTTATAACTCTCTTTTATCCCAGTTTGGATAGTGGTAGAGGGCATGTAGGACCTGGACAACCAATGTACTGTTGTTTTTGTTTTCCCATTAATAATTGTGGTAGAGGTCTTAGTACTGTGACAGTCTTTATACTATTGTTTACCCCGATCCAGAGTGCAGATCAAATTTATATAAATTTTTTTAGAGGACTAAGTCTTGGCTTGAGGCTAACCTCCTAGTTATATCTTCTATGCATCTTATATTAAGTCTAAAGTATACAATATATTTTATATTTTTCTGTTAAATACATTGAAATTAAAACTATTTTAAAGATACTTTGATAGTTAATCTAGCATGTGTTTTTAACTATTGTAAATCAATAGGTTAGTTTCAAATGCTAATTTAATTTTCTGATTAAATTACCTGAGACCTAATCAATCTTTTAGAACCAAACTGAACCCTTACAATTTTACAAATTAACTACAATTTAACTTAGTTTTTAATTGGGGGATATTAATAGAAATATTTTAAACAAAAATTTTAATTGGAACTCAATTCAACCCCCTCTTGAGTATCCACTCTGACCAATATTTGGTATCAAAGGTTGTTTTTTTATTATTAAAGGTTTTCCAAACACTCTGTTTTTCAACTGTGATTTTAGTTGTATCATAAAAGATCTTAAATTTATTTATGTACTAAATTTTATCTCATTAAATATATTTTATAAAATATAATTATGGAAAATAGATTAGAAGGTGCTGCTACCAACTGACCACCTTTCTTTAATGGTAAAAATTATGCTTAGTGGAAGCATAAAATGAAAATTCATTTAGAGAGTATAGGATTTGACATCTAGACTATTATAGAGACTCAATATAAGATTCCAGTAACTGAAAGAACTACATGGTATGAACCTACTAAAATTTACTACAATAATAATTGTAAATAAATGAATACTTTGTTCTGTTCTTTAAGATATGAGGAATTTAATCTCATATCTTCTTGTAAAACTACTTATGAAATATGGGATACATTGGGTGTTTCTAATGAGGGAACAACCAATGTTAATAAAATGAGAATAAATAACTATACTATTAAATTTGATAATTTTAAAATGAATCCTGATGAACCCATTTTTGACACGTATCTCAGGTTCAAGGGCATTGTCAACTCTATGAGCACTCTTGGTAAAGTTGTTCCTACAAAAGAACAGACCATGAGAATATTAAGATGTTTTCCAGAAATATGGAGAGGCACATTTTTCTCCATAAGTGAATCGTGTGATATAAGTTCACTACCTGTTAAGGAGATACTTTTTATGCTTATGATGTAGGAAGAAGAACTGATTGTAAACAAGGAAGAAGATGAGGAACCAAAAAGGAAGTCATTGGCATTTATTTCTATTGCCTCAAAGAGCAACGATAAGGAGAAATTTCACATACCTACGGAAAGCTCATCATGTGAATGTTTAGATTTTGACAGTGATGCTGAGATGTCTCAAATTTCTAGGAGATTTTAGATGTTTTACATGAAGAAATTTTTTTTCATAAAATCAGACTAAAAAGGTAAATATGAAAAAAAAGGTCACTGGAAAATAGATTAGAAGAAGTCTGATAATTGTGATGAGATTTTCTTTTATGAGTGCAAATGGAAAGGGCATGTAAAAGAAGACTGTCCAAAATTGAAATTCAAATTGAAATATGACTACAAGGAAAATAAGTACAAGAAATATATGAATGCAACATGGACTGCTTCAGAAGATAGTTCAATTGATTCTGATTCTAATCAGGATGAAAAATATCAGAAAGCTAATATGTGTTTCATGACAAAAACATCCGAGGTAACATTCGATACTCCTGCATTAAATTCTTATTATTATGTATTTGATTCTGATTCTTAATCTGAAAATATTTCTATTGAATAACTACATGGATATTGTAATATTCTAGAAGAAAACTGTAATGAACTAAAGAACATGTATAAGACATTAAAGAAACAGCATGATTTGAGCAGTTCTGTTAAATCTGCACTTGATATAGAAAAGGAAAACAATGCTCCATTACTTAAGGAAAATACAAAACTGAATTTATCCAATGATTAATTAAGGAAGGGAATAGATAAATTCACTAATGGAAAGAATAATCCAACTCAAATTCAATGAAAACAATTGGTACCAAAATATACCAATGGAATAGGATATCAGCCTGGACAGAGATAGATTACTGAAACTAGATTTATTTCTAAATCTGGATAGAATGCTGGTAGTTCTGGTTCTGAAAATTCATATCCTTCAACTAGTTATTCATATTGTTATAGAAAAAATAAAGTTTATCTTTCAAAATATATTAATTCTGTAGATTATTTGAGACCCTTAAGACAAATATAGGTACCTAAAGCTTTGATTGCTAACCAATCCTGACCCAAAAAAATCTGGGAACCAAAATCAATTTCGGTTTAAACATATTTGTAGGAAAATTTCATGAAATGTTATCATAAGAAGTTATGGTACATTTACAATGGATTTTCAAGGCATATGACTAGAGTTTACTCGTTCTTCAAGAGTTTAATCAATGTTTTTGGTTCCCATGCACTTTTGGTGAAAACACTAAAGGAAAAATCATCAGCCTTGGCCAGATTAGTAACAATGATTCAATTTTAATTTCCAAAGTTTTATTTTTTGATGGAATTAAATATAATATGTTATGTATTTATCAATTTTGTGATGATGGTTTTAAATATTAATAATAAAATGATACTTGTAATGTTTTAAATTTTAAAAATGATTTAGTATTTTCGGATTTGATAAATGAAAATGTTTATGTTGTTGATTTGAATTCTTTGGCTAAGAAAAACATTACATTCTTAAATGATTTTATTAATGAGTCTTGGTTATGGGACAGAAGATTAGGACACTGCAACATTCATTCACATAGAAAATTGAATAAGAAGAACTTAGTTAGAGACCGACCTAAAATTGAGTTCCCAACAGACAATGTTTCTAATCCCTATCAAAAGGGAAATCAATATAAAGTTTTTTTAAAATAAAAGAAATAATTTTCAACTTCTCAACCTCGTGAGTTGGTTTAAATGTACATTTTTGGACCTAATAAAGTTTCTAGTTTAAATGGGAAGCATTATGTCTATATCTTAGTAGATGACTACTCTCAGTATACATGGGTATACTTCTTAGCTCACAAAAGTGAATCTTGGTCTTTCTTTATTAAATACTACAATTTTTTAGAAAACTGTAGTGGACATAAGATTAAAACATTGAGAAGTGACAATGCTCGTGAATTTGAAAATCATGAGTTTGCATTTTATTTCTCACACAATGGAAATAGTGACAATTTCTCTGCCCCTGGAAAACCTCTGCAGATTGGTGTGGTAGAATGAAGAAATTGAACCCTTCATGAGATTGCATGAACTGTTCAAAATGAGTATAACCTACCAATTTATTTTTAGGCTAAAGCTGTAAATACATATTGTTATAATATTAATAGATTCTTAATTAGACATGTTCTCAAGAAGACCCGTTATGAGTTGTGAGACCATAGGAAACCTAAGGTTAATTACTTCAGAGTTGTTGGATTAAATTTTTTTATTCTCATTACAAAAGATAATCTTGACATGTTTGATTCTAAAAGTGATGAAGGAATTTTTCTTGGTTATACTTTATCTAGAAAAGCCTATAGAGCATTTAAAAAACAAACCAAATATGTTGAAGAACTTGTTCACATCAAGTTTGATGAAACTGAACCACATGAACATAAGTCTTCCATTGAAAATCATAAAGAGGACTTGTCTTCTATGGTCCTTAATGATAAAATCAATGAACCTATAGTAAAGAATTCCAGTTCTGGAAACATTCCATAACCTTCTTCTATTGAACCTGAACCTTCAGATGAACCTGAAATATCTAGTCCTCCCTTTAATAGATCAAATATGATTCTAACATATAATCCTTTAGTTGTTGTTTTTGGTAATCTTGATAGAGGGACACACACTAGAGATTCTCTAAGAAACCAGGTTGAACATCAAGCCTTTCATTCACAGTTAGAACCTAAAAATATCAATGAGGCAATCAATGAAGAATTATTGGTAATGGATATGCAAGAAGAATTAATTCAATTTTAATGAATCAATGTTTGGGAATTAGTTTAAAAACCAAAGGACACATTGACCATATTCACCAAAAGGGTTTTTAGAAACAAAGTTGATGAGTCTGGAAATATAGTTTAAAACAAAGCTAGTTAGTTTCAAAAGGGAATAGTCAAGGGGAAGGAATATACTATGAAGAAAACTTTGCCACTATATCTAGATTAGAAGCTATTAGGATTCTACTTTCCTATGCTGCTCTTTATAAAGTCAAGTTATATAAAATGGATGTTAAAATTTATTTTCTAATTTTTTTTATAATTGAAGATATTTTTTTGAACAACCACCTTGATTTACTAATCATAATTTTCCTAATCGAGTTTTCAAAAATTCTAAAGAATTATATGGATTAAAACAAGCTCCAAGAGCTTGGTATGATAGACATATAATTTTTTTTATTTTAAATTTTTTTAATAAAGGGATTGCTGACAGAAATCTTTTTATTAAACAAATTTCTCAAGATGTTTTGATAGTAAAAATCTATGTTGGTGATATTATTTCTAGATCTTATAAATATTCTTTTTGTAATGATTTTTCAAAGAGTTTTCAAAATGAATTTGAAATGAGTTTAAAGGGAGAACTCTAATATTTTCTTGGATTTCATGTTTTTCAAAATGAAAATGGTATTATTTTGAATCAATGTAAATATACATTAGATCTTTAAAAAGTTTTGGTTTGAATAGTATTAAGGACAGTGATACACCTATGAGTATTGTTTGTAAGTTGGACATTGATGAAACTGGGAAACTATTGGATCAAAACAAATACAGAGGTATGATTGGAGTCTTACTTTACATTAATGCTAGTTGACTAGATATTATGTTTAGTGTGTTTATGTGTATCAAATTTCAACCAATCCAAAAGATTCTCATATCATTTCTATTAATTGAATTTTCAAATATATTAATCATTCTACAAATTTAGGTTTGTTTTATCCAAAAGGACAATTTTTGGAATTAATGAGTTATTCAGATGCTGACATTGCTTGTTGCATGTTGGGTAGAAAAAGAACTTATAGAACATGTCATTTATTGGGAGAATCCATTGTATCATGGTGTAGTAAGAAACAGAATTCAGTTGCTTTGTCCACTACTGAAGTAGATTATATTGATGCTGGTAGTTTCTATGCACAAATTCTGGGGATAAAACACACTCTTTTGGACTATGGATATGAAGCATGTTTCAATAAACTGTGATAACACTAGTGAAATTAATATTTAAAATAACCATGTATCTAACTCTAGGACCAAACAAATTGATGTAAGGCACCACTTTTAGAGATATATTTACCAAAAAGGTTATGTTTCTCTTGAATTTATAGGTATTGAACATAAATTAGCTGAGATTTTCACCAAACATTTAAGTTCAGATAGGTTAAGTTACATTAGACACAAGTTAGGAATGATTAACCTTGACTGGTAGGAACCTCACTAGTATGTAACATCACTGTTATACCTCACTATTATTAAACCTCACCGTTATACTTCAATGTTAGTAAACCTCACCGTTATACCTCACTGTTAGTAAACCTCACAATTATACCTCACTATTAATAAACCTCACCGTTATACCTCTCTTTTAGGAATTCTCACAGGTAAGATTTACCGATAGGTTGCGTAGTGTTAAAACTTCTATAGCTTTAAACCACTAAAATATGTATTGTTTACATTATAATTATTATATTTTAATTATTTATTTTATGATTCCTAAATGATAAAACTATGTCATTTTTACTTCTCGATCCACCTCAAACCCTTTACCCTCAAGCCTTAGCTCCTGAATCTCACAAAAACCCTAAGTTCCTCGAACTATAGATGGAAAAAACAAAACTCTCTACTATTAGAGATGACATTGATTAGAGAATGTGATGAAGCAGAAGACATCACCTAAATCAAGTAGAAGTGTTAATAGAACAAGGTCTGGGAGACGTCCAATGAACCCGCATTTACAAAATATTGATATTATAACCGAGAAAGAGCTTTAAACAGAATGGATGGTGCCTATTAAATCATTAGTTAAGGAGTTACATGAAGATCAGAAGTGGTTAGAAAGATTCTCAAATAATAATGGCCCCTAATATCTGAAGATAGAAAAATAGTTCTATGGGTATGTGAGTTTTGTGAAATCTGAAGATAAGAACAGAATGATTTTCATTTGTGAATGGAAAGGAAATATCATTTTAATCTATTAAGTGGGATGAGTACCTGAGAGTACCACAGGAAGTAGATTATGGTTCTTCATTAAATATAGTACCACCCACCTGTGATACTTCTGACCATGAGACTTCCTTAGAGGAACTCACCAGTAGTGGCAATCAATGAAAGGTGGTGGTTGCTAAAATGGATGTAGAGAATAGATTGTTGTTCATGTTTTTGCATCATGTGCTATTTCTAGGAAGTGGGGACGTTGAAAATCTGAGATATCAAGATATTTATCTGTTATATCTCTTGAGACATTGTGAGAAGGTGAATATGTGTATATTGTTAATAATTCAAATGGAGGATATGACCAGACCCAAATCAAATACCAATGCATTATTCATTGACAAGTTGGTTTTTATTATGATTAAAGTGATGGGGGTAGATGAGTCCCATGATGAGATAGTGGCAATAAGGAATAATTTTTGTATCACAAGAAAAGTTAGAAAATACATGAAGATAAGCTAGAACCCATGGAAAGGAAAATGGGTTACTGATAATAAGAAGATGTATAATATGTTTAATCCGGTGGATCATACATCAATGCCTAAGGATGTGAGGGATCGAGTTCTAGGACCGGATGAGGAGGAGCCACAATATAGTGATGATTTAGTAGAGGAGGATTCCTCTAAAACAAATGGAGGAGACCCGGACATTCCTCCTAGACCAACTCCTAAAATTATATCACATGAAAAGGAAAGTGCTTCTTTGGACCTACCTCGTTGAGAAAATGTTTTGGGTGTAATAAATGACAAGGTACATGAGGAAGAGGAAGACCAGCTGAGATCAGATAAGGAATATGCTTTTCGAAAGAATGTATAAGATGTTCCTGGAAGTGAAGCATATGTTTCTGCTAGCTTGAGCATTAGACCATTTATTGGGCACTCCCTACTACCTGCTATGATGTTTGATGAAGTTAATATACCTGTACCTATTCTATAAGAGCTTCTTGTTGTTGGATAAATCGAATTAGTTGTAGAGGATTATGATGTGGAAAATAGAGCTGTTGAGATTGCCATTGCTGTATAGAAGAATGCACCAATTGAGGGGGAGAATCCAACCTGATTTGGCAGTGTTTTAGTGGCTATTGATATTGATGTTTGGAAAGAAGACCCAGGTTTTGGGGTTTGTGGATTGTCTTACCCATATTAGGATAATCAGACATCCCTAAGTCGACCAAATGTCAATTATGATATTCCGTCTGAGTTGTTACCTGAAGATATGATCAGAAAAGGTGATCTGGATAAGTTAAAATCTGATTTTAAATCTAGTTTTATGGACGAAATAAAAAATTGGAAGTATCCTTAATGTCTTCCATTCAATCGGTTATGACTGAATCAATGGCAGGTATTGTACTGAAAGAGAACCTGCAGTTGTACAAGAAAATATGATCACTAGGGATGATCATGAATCCTTAAAGGATAAGATGAAAGAGTCTTTCAGTGCTTCTATTGCTGAGTTAAAGAGTTTATTTTTTGAAGAGATGATCAATATGTAAAATTCCTTTGAACTCTCTCTTTATTGTAATATTTCAACATTTGTGGAAGAGATATTGTATGATGTTATAGATTTCCAGACTCAAGTATCTAGACTGGCAGAGATTGTTAAAATTCAAAAGGTATCAGTTATCTCTCTTGAATCCTATATGAGTTCTAAATATCTGGATGGGAAGGATTTGGCTTATGTGAAGAGTGTGGTCAGCCAAATGGTCTCAGTTTTTTTAGGAGTTTAAGAATTCTATAACAAAGCACGTTAGTACCCAATATTATGTAGTGAAAAATATTATTAGTGGGATAACTATGAGTTTCAAGGAAACTATGAACTTCTTTATTGGTTCTCTTGCTTCCAGACCTTCGGTGGATTTGGATCATATTAGAGCTTTGATGAAGGAGGAGCTTTGTTTAGCAACAACCAGTGGCTCTGCGACTCATCTGATCTGACCAATGTGGTGACTTCTACAAGAGATTCCACTAGAGATTTCATGAATATTATTCCAGACTATATGAGATAAGCTTCTTCTTCTTAGAAATAGGTTAAATACAAGGTAGAATATTCTTTTCAAAGGGTTTATACCAAGCATCAGCTCAACAACCATTTCAAGATTATGTTAGAAATCCTGATGCTACCACCAGTCAATCATGCCTTTATAGAACAAGTTATCAAACTTAGAAAATTGACTCCTGCACTAGAAAACATAATGGAGAACAGGGAAGATTTCATTTATGCTATGTAAAGAGGAGGAGGAATCATTATAGATTTAAGGAATCTCTTGTTTCCATTCGTGCATGTTGATGCCTGACTGGTCATTGTACTGCCAGCTTTATCTACATCTGCCTCTACTACTTCTCATGTTCAGATTACTCCAGCCCAAGCCATCCACAACCATAGTCCTATGATCACATTGACATCTCCACAGTACATTCTAGGAACAGTTTCAGTAGCTCGGCCTCCTCTGATCATCTCTAGTGTTCCTAAGCCTCCACCTGCATCCACACAGCCTGAATCTTCTTGTGGTCCCACGGAAAAATCTCATATTGAGGATGTGGATTGAATAGGTCGCTAAGACCTTTGATAGGAATCACCTATGTTTTTTGTTATTTCTTTGTATCTTTATTGCACCATGAAATACAAATGGTCTTATTTTCTTTTCCATTCTGTTCCTTATATCTTTTTTGTTTACCACCTTTTTCTAATCACTAAGGGGGCGAGCCGAACAAAAGGGGAGAGCTACTATGATTTGAAACTTTTACCTTGGATATCATTGAATTTAAATTAATCCTCTGATACATTTTACATTTCAAATATTACATTTTTACCTCTAGAGTATTGTTTTTATTATTATTGTTTGTATTATTTTCTCTGATACAATTGGATTTAATGCTACATCCTCTAATATATTTCTAATTATTTGGGAATTATTATATCCTAAGTTGTGATTAACAAAAAGGGGGATATTGTTGACCTCACCTGTTTTGATAATCTCAATTATGTATTAACATTATGATATTCCCAAATAATGTTCAATTATATATTATTTACATTCACATACTACTATTGAGATGATATGAATATAAGAATAATCATTGGAATAAATTAATCAAGGCTTATCTATGATTATACATATGATGAAATAATTATAACTCAATCTGGATATGTGTTGTATAGAACAGAGCTACTGGTATGTGTATGTCCACCAATAAGAAAATGTCACTGATAGATTCTGTCTATAGATAGAGAACTCAGTAATACTCAGAGCTACTAATAAGAGATACCATTACAGAAATGATACACCGATACAGAACAGCTACCGATAGAAGCAAAGATAGTGATAGAACATATCGACCGGTGTGCACAAGTCCATCGGTATGCACTAAATCACCTGTACAGAATTGAACTATAGTTATAGATAGGCTACCGATAGAAAAATCTATCGATTTGAGCTACTGTTACTCCAGAGCTACAGTTACTCCTGAGCTACCATTACTCCAGAGATACCGTTAGATAACGTCTACTGGTATAAGCAAGTCTATCACTATGAAGCTTACCGATATAAAAAATTTCACTACTACTCAAGTCTACCTAGATAAGTTCACCGATACAATGATCCACTGACTGATAGACCAAACGAGCTAACGATAGAAACAAATATCTACTGATACATGGATCTACCGGTACAAGAACAAAGAGATACTGATATGAGTTCACCACAATACAAAGTCCACCATTACAAGTCTACCGACATAGAGCTACTAATGAAAGACTTAACCAGTCAGAGATTCATAAACTCTATACATTGTCAATATTATTAAAATAATGTTAACGGTCATATTTGATGATTTTAAAGAAATAAATGTTATTTAATTATAGTTGTTGTCATGTCAGGGAATCGTACTTCGTACCTGTAAAATTCTAATCATTCACATTGACCGGAGCTATATGCTATAAAAGTAAGGACAAAGGTCATTCCAAAAGTGTGAGTAAATTAGTATTGAAGAGTGATGAAAAATGTTGCATACACACAGTAAAGAAAGGCTGCATGCATACTAGAAGAACAATCGACATACACAAATCCATTCATTCAAGAAGAGAAAACTAGTTTAACTACAAAGAGCTCTTCATGAAATCAAGCTGATCAAACTGAACTTGAAGAAAACGACGCTCTGTTTTTCAGAAAAAAAAACTAGATATTGACTCAAAAGCATTCCTAGTTAATCAAAGGAGTCTAGAGCTTCACTTTAAAATGCTAGAGATTTCTAAAAATAATATCTACTATCTCAGTGACTATTTTGTTTACATTTTGAGTAGTGTGCATACTCTGTATAAATTATACACAAACTGTCTCCTGTGCTAACCTAGAGGATTTATAAATCCTCACACAAACCTTTTATAACTCTCTTTTATCCCACTGTGTATAGTTTTAGAGGTCAAGTGGTACCTGGAAAGCCAGTGTTCTATTATTTCTGTTTTCCCATGAATAATTGTGGTAGAGGTCTTAGTACCTGGACAGTCTCTGTACTGTTGTTTACCCTGATCCAGGGCGTGGATCAAATTTATATAAATTTTTTGAGAGGGCTAAGTCTCTTATTAAGACTGAACCTCTTGGTCATATATTCTGTGTATATTAGATTAATTCTAAATTATACTATATATATTATATTTCGCTGCTAATTACTTTTAAATTCAAACTGTTTTAAATTTACTTTGATAGTTAATCTATCAACTGTTTGTTACTATTGTAAATCAGTAGGTTAATTTCAAAATATAATTTAATCTTCTCATTATATTACCTGAGACCTAATAAATCTTTGAGAACCTAAACAAAACCTTATAGTTTTACAAATTCACTACAGTTTAACTTAGTTTTTAATTTAGGGATTTTAGTAGAAATATTTTTAACCGAAATTTTAATTGGAACTCAATTCACCACCATCATGATTATCCACTACGACCAACAGTGAGATATAACATGAATAACTAGAGGTTAAAAAATATCAATATTTTTATGGAGATATGGAAACTATGATTTTATTAATGGAAGAATTATCATAAACAATCTCAATATATGATCAACATTGTAGTAATAAATTGTCACCCCATTGGTAACATTGAATCATAAAACAATGGAATTAAAAACATTAAATAAAGATTAAAATATAATTAAAATACTGAATTTTATTATATAACATGTGTAATTCATTATATACAACCCATAGAAAAATATAGTTGCATAACATGGCATGTGTCTCTATGATGTAAAATGAGACAAAATTACATTTATCATTTGGTTTCTTTTGGAATAAAACCCCATGAAAAATGATAATAGAACGAATATTTAAATAACCATAATTTCAATTATAAGATTTAAATGCTAAATCCATGTTTATTATACACACTACATATAATTAACATGAGGTTATCATTGGTTGTGTCTCATAGAATATAATGGTATGACGAGAAAATGACTACCTTATGTCTCGATATTCTTCAAACACATACAAAACCACTATATACTAAATATATGTTTATTATATTACTACCAAAAAATAGATTATAATATATAATTCCATATATTATTATTTTATTACCTTATATTACCAATTTATTAATAACCTTATTTTAATGATACATTTTGGGTGTTATTTGATTTGTTTTTTTATACGTTTTCCATGTTATTATTGATCCTCTTATATGAAAAATTATTACATATTTAAATTATTTAAATTTTTTTAAATATAATATATATTTATTATATATTTATTTACAAAAATAAATAAAATATTTAAATATTAAATGGAATGTGCTGTTGTGGGAGATGGTAAGACATATGAAATCATGAGCTATGTGTCCATTTTATTGTCATATTGAATGAGAGAATCATAATTAATTATATGAATATATATATATATATATATATATATATATTATAATTCCAAAAGAATTAATATTCCACATATATAATATATTTTTACAAAACATATATCTAATACATTCTATGTAATTTGTGAATGAATCACATCACATTGAGGAGGAGGTAGTCCACACAATCACCAAAGAAGTTATCGTATTTACACCAAATGGAATAAATTAATATATGTTTTTATTATAATCAAAGAAGAGTAAATTAGTCATAAAAATAATATATATCAAATAAAAAAATATTTTCCTTTATAATTCTTAACCATAGATGTGGTAAAAGGAAAACAAAAAAATTTATTTCTGGAGGTTGTAGTTTTCCATACACAAGAATGGTATGGTCATTACCCATTAGATGTAAGTGTGTGTATGTTTAGCTAAAACCCCGTCAATAATTTTTTTTATATTAATGTTAATAATATTTTTATGTAATCATTTAATTAGAATAATATAGGTGGTGAAGAATAAAAATAAATCTTATGATCATGCAGAAGGATGTTTACTCTTCTTTGGTTAATAACTTTTTATTTTAACTAAAGGGATTCATTGGTGAAATTTTATACCAATGGGAGGATTTATGGATTAATTAAGGGATCTTGAGGGATTATTCATGTACACATTAAGTTATAAAAAAGGGATTGCGTGATGTGAATATGTTTTAGGGGTGAGTGAATTTTTATAGAAGAGGAGGAGTGTCATTTTTTGAATTTTTGATTATAAATTACACCAATATTATTCAAATTTCACTGGGCCCCAAATGTGGTCCAAATTTGATTCAATGTAATATATGATCAAAATATGAAAATTAATCAAATTTTGCAATAGTTTATCAGTAATTTTTGGATTTAAGATTAAGGTTTATTTTTTAATATACTTTTTCTCTTAATCATGATAATTAACATTATTTGAATTAACTAATCAATTTAGTAAAAAAGATATGTAAACCATATTATGTATTATAATTTATTTTTATTATACATATTGAAACCATTTTTAAAATAACCAATAACCGAAGTGGAAGAAATAAATTTAAATTCAATCCCAAAAATGGGATGATAAAACATGTTTTTAAAGTAAAAAACATGCATAAGAATGCTATGTTTTTATATCCAATTTCTATGTGAAATTGATTAAAGTTAAATAAATTAGAATAATTAATATAAATATTATCTAATTAAACATTAGTACAAATAAAAATATAAAATTTATCCATATAAATAATTAATATGAAAAGAATGTTTTGGAATTAAAAATCAATGTTTTTCCCTATTCATCGAAAAAACAAAATCTCTATATAAATTACTATCAAATTATCCAATTTTTTTATTATCATCAATTAGAAATGAATTTTATTCATTCAAATAAATATTATAAAATTTTAGAAATCATATTTATAATGGGTAATCAAATAAATAATTGTAAATTTACCTTTTTGAAAAATACATATATATATATATATATAATGGTCATTATTTATCTTATACGTATTATAAAATTTGATGACTATAAGAAAAATATATTTAAAGTGTTATATAAATATTTTTTTGAAATCATTAATCAGAATTTGTTTTTTTAATTTATTTGGATACAAATTTATTTGTACGTAGATAAATAGCTTTCTTAGAATTGAAATTTTATTATTTTTAATGTTATTAAATTCTATTAAACTATTTGATAAAAGAATGATTCATTTTATATACATGTTTAAATAAAATTTTCACAAAATGGTTAATATTATTTGTAACTTCCCTTCTAAGAGCTAAGTGGTAGCTACTATAATTTTTTGATATTCCTTATAATATTATATTATAGTTTAATAATACTATGCATTGAATGTAATGAAATCAATCAGAGGGACTCAGTATTGTGTGTAACATAAAATAAACAAAATGTTTTGTGTATTGTATGATTATCTAAGTTTCTTTGGGGCATAATAAAAAAAATGATTTTATATATAACATATGTAAAATATAGTGATTTTAAAAAAAACTATATACAATGTTATTTGAAGAGAAAAATATCAATATGAATAAATTATTTCCCAAAAATAATTCAACAAATCTCATTGGGGTTACATTATACCCCCTTAAAATGAAACTCTCTGAAAATTGTTTTGGGTTATAAATGTTTTAATACATGATTGTTCCTTTCATAAAAACACGCCTCATAAAATTGAATACTAAAACCTATATATAAATAGTAATGTTGGAAACATAATGGTTAACCAAACAAAAACATAACATAGATTACAAATTTAAGAACATAAGAGGAAAGTGAAAACATGGACATAGAAGTGAAAATGAACTGTCATGTTCTGATGTGGAGTGATCGAGAAAATTCTTAGTAAAAATTTATCAATTGCAAATACATAACTACAAGATGGTTAAAATGTCATTAATACATAAAAAATAATGTAATAAGAAAAAATTATATTTCCAGTCCTATTTTCCTAATTTTAAATAATTTTAATGAATATAAATACTTAAATGATTCTTAATAAAACCATCAATTTTTTCCTTGATCTACTTCGACATCATCTCTTTTTATAAAAAATAAAGGTACAATTTTTATTCATTAATCATTAATATAATAATATGAAATTCATTCATTCCTTATCAAAACCAAAGGTGCTCGTAAGTTATAAAATATGAATAAATCCTCATATGTGAAGATAATATTTTAATTTTGATTTCTTTATATGGTGATTAACATAAACCATAACATAAATTGATAGCCTTATAAACATTCCAAACTATCATTCAACATTTTTTCTCAAATAGTCAATTACATTACAAGAAAAACATTTTTAATAGAAACATGGGTTCAACCATTGACTAATAGAATATTAAATGTGATCTTATTATTAAAAAATCCATGTATAGGAATATAACCACATAAAAATTCACTAAAGGATGGACAATAAGATATTAATTGTGATTATTTATATAAAATCAAACTTGACATCCCACATATCGTGGGAGGATATAAATACCTCAGTTATGATTATTCATTTTAACCATTTAAATTTCATAGGCATTACCTTTTTCATTTTTATAATAAGGTTTTTGTGGCCTATAAATAATATCATCCCTTGGATTATGGCATTGGCTCACTTAATTCCCAAACTCCATTTTGTTGAAACACTAGATTTTGGGTGATGAATTAGTCTTCCATCATAAATATTATATTACAATAACAATCCCAATAATCGTATTTCAACATTAAATGATTTTCTTAATTTCAATTCCACATTTGGAGGACCTCTCATTTCCATTAAATAAATTCCCTTGATGAGTCATCCCACATTCTTAGCTCATAGGTGTCTAGAATTTCATTAAACCCATTGAAATTTCATGAGTCCATGCCGTCCTTTTTTTATCAAATCCATAGTAATGGATGGAATAAAAAATATACATTTATATCATTAGTTCAAATAATATGACTTATACAAAACTACTATATTATATTATATCCATGGCCTTTAAGAAAATCAGTTTCTGGAAATCAGTGAATTGATGGATTTTAATTCTAGGGTTGAAGAACTATCAACAATAGTGCCTTTCATGTGTTGTAAAATTATCTTAATAGTTTCAAATATGTTCATCATAATTTTTCTAAAAATAATGGAATTTGTTCTTCATTATTTTCTTCAAATAAGATATGGGTAGTTACTAAAAAATATCCATATAAACTATTCCCATTAAATTGATTAAATTTTTTATTTTTCCCTCATGGTATTAATAACTTTCTACCACAGATCCACTACACCTTACAAAATATAAGCAAACAAATTACATTTTCACTCTCCATGAACTGATGTATTCAATGATTTTTTCTGTCGAACTGTTCTAATAATCAACTACTAGTGCCTCAATAGAACCACTAAAAGATGAGGGATGTTTCCTACTATGGTACTCAACATAATTTTCATTCCTAATTTTCTATTTTAAATGTCCTATATGATTAATAACTCAGGAATGTTTTTGGAAAACATAAAAAAAAAAATTTTATTACTATTCCCATATCATTTGGTCTCTCCGGTCTATAATTATCACATTTTCCATTCTATTAATAATTTTTTTGTAGTTCCTTTGGTTCCATATACTAACTAAAAATGTAAAGAATAGTGTTGGTATCAATTATCAAATAAGAAAACCACATTATCATATAAGATTAATTATATTATTTCTAACTCATAACACATAATACATTACTAAATAAAAATTTATGATTATCAATATATACCTCCCTATAAATATATATAGAAATAACTTAATGTGCATCACTAAAAGTTTCTCTTCCTAGTATCCAAATGATGAATAATAAATTCAAATGATTACAACATCAATAAAAAATTCCTATCACACATGAATATAACTTCATTTTAAATGAATACATGGATCATTTGAAAAATAATTGATCGAGGAAAATAATTTTTGATTTTTAATGGAATTGTTTACCCAAATAACCTATCTTTGTGAAATATCTTCATTTTTTCAAAAAAATATCTTCCCCTTAAGTAATTATAAATTAAAATATTCTTCATAACATGGGGAAATTATTCATTAGAAATCGGTGATATTACATGATTGGTAAGGGTAAGGAAGGGAAATATGTTAGAATAAACCTGAGAAAAAGGGTATGAGAATTTTTTCATGACATTTGAAGATAATAAAATTCATATGAAATATCATAAACATGAATCATTCTATAGATAATGGTAGTTAATAAGACACTAATCATAAGGGTGTTAAATATTTTTAAATTAATCATGAATCATAATGTAATTTAATATATGTTTGGACCCATCATAAATTTATAAACCCCTACCACGTGTCACGGTAAACAACCAACACCAGAAACATAGTACAAATGGACACTCATATTTACCATATTGGAATAAGAAACCACTATTTCCAAATGTTGATACAGGAACACAAATTTTTCATAGTGGATCATGGCACCAATGTTTCTCGTTCTAGATCAAGCTTAATGAATTTTGTCCTATAATTGGATCAAGAGATATAAATCATTACCGAATTCATTATATTAAAATATGAGCCCTATATGTTTAATAATGAATTCATATATACATGTTTCATATAAAACATATCTCATTATAACCCATAAAAGGAATAGATTTAATAAACATCATATGGAAACCCCTAAAATGAAATGGGTATCAGAAACATTTAATTATATTATAAACTATGGAAAATTTTTTGGATTCATAACCATTTCAACCAATAATAACATTTGAAAAGAAGAAGGACTCATAATAATTTATCAAGGTATATACCATTGAAGAGATATAGGTTTCATAAACATAATTCTATAAAAATATATTCCTTTCAGGAAATATATATATTTTGTATCATTGGTTAATATCCCTAGTAAATAATAATATAAAACAATAAATATTATCATAGATGTTGAAGGATTATTAAAGATCAATTGGAACATAACATTTCATTGAACATCACTCTCAAAACATTTAACAGTTCCAAAAAAAATATTTTAAACCAATTTAAAAACATATTGAAGAATCCTTAAAAATATATTAAAACATTTCCTGATAAATTAAACACATAATCATTGAATAATTATATTCCAAACCAAAAGAAATTTAAAGACCATTTTCCTTGAATATAACTTTGAAAATATAAAAAAAATCTATGAAATGTTTTGAAAAAATTTTTTATTGAAAACATATAAATGAAGCATGATTTATTTTTGAAAAAACATTTATTTGAAAATAATTTGAAACAATATCATATAATTATTGAGATTATTAGTGTCATTTTATTTGTAAAAATCATTTTGAAAATATATATTGGATCCATGGAAAGTATTTTAAACCACCTTTAAAACATAAATAAATTCAAAAAAAATTCTATGAAAATATTTATAAAAACCATAATATGTCTAAAATAACTTTTTATACAAATTACATTCTGATTATGTAATTTATGAAACAAGGAAATTATTGTCAATCCATCAGGTAAGTATATAGATGCCTATGATTACATTAATAGCTTAAAATGTAGAAAATGTTCATTTATTAGAAAATGAAAAGAATATTCTTTTCAAAAATGTTTTGAAAAAAAGGTAATACATGGGTAAAATTGTTCTTTTAAAATAATATGATAATATTGAAACATTTTTTAAAGCATTTTTTTAATGCATGATTTTAAAATACTGCACATTTCTTACCAAAATGAGATATTATTTCTAATTTTCCTAAAAATCATTTCTTAAATATATTATGTTCCAAACAAATGGAAAATAGAACCACTAATTGTATATAACCTAATTAATTAGACGTTAATAAGATTCATTATATTTGTTGTGATATGAATCATAACATTTCGTGAATTTATGCTTAATAATAAATAATCTCCATTAACAATGATATTATATCAATAAACTGTTATCACATTAGAAAAATTTAATTTTATTAAACTGGAAATAATAAAATTATATTAAGCATTAAATATAATTAATCTATTTAAATTCATGATATAACATGTCAAAGTTAGTATATAAACCCTATAACACAATATCTTCAACCCAGTTGGTGAGGACTCCAAAAGTGCATCCAAGAGTCCAAAATTCAAAAAATGTAGAGTCATATTTCTGGTATAATATAGTACAACAATATTTCTAAATGTAGAAGAAACTATATCATGTACTATTTCATATTATTGAACCAAGAACTATTCATCCATTTCAGCTTTCGGGCCTCCAGTTTGGTCCTCGGGTTCTTCAAGATCTTCGGGCCACCCAAGGCATTTGGAACATTAATACTTATGGGAAACCTCAAAGCCTTATCTCCACCTTAATGGATTTGGGCCACCTTATGTCTTTCATGACACCTAAGATTGTGCTTAATGGAGATGATAGGCTCAACATAGTGAAGACTCCAAATGATGATTCATAGCTAGTTTATTCAACAGAGTAGAAGCTAATAAATGTGGAAGAATTGGAGGTTATGGAATTTTTATTGGTACTAGACTATGCTTGAGAAAGATTCCTAGAAGAATATCCTTGTGAAGGTGGAGATCTGATATTACATTGCAAATTCTGGGGAGGAGTAGTTCCCCGTATTTATAGTCTTGATATTTCCCCTATGACCAATGAGTAATGTAATATCTAAACCTACATGCCTAGTGTCATAACCCGACCGTGGATGATCTTGTTTATAATCTTTTCTTGGTCTGGGTTTGAATTTTTTTCTACGTTTACTTATGTTTGTGGGTCTCGCGCTAGTGTGCGACCACCGAATCGCTAGCGGTGACCATTCGTTCGGCCCGGGTGACTGTGTGTTCACCTGGAGTTTTGAATATTAAAAAAAATGTTATGTCAATATTTTATTATTATTACATTTTAAAATGTCATTGTTTTTTTTGATGTTTTTTTGTTTATTATATATATGTCTTTATATGTTTAAATATATGTGTATATATCTATATATATATATATATATATATTTGTGTGTGTGTGTGTGCGCGCGCACACAAACGTTTATTTTCAAATGGTTTTGATATTCTAAAATTTTGATTAAAAAATATTATTATAATTTTCTAATTATTATTAGTATTATTATTATTATTATTATTATAAAGCTTTATTTCTATGATGTTTTATTTTTATTATTCAAATTTGTTTTTTTATTTATTTACATATTCAATCTTATTATTATTATTATTATTATTATTATTATTATTGTTTGTATATATATATATATATTTCCTAACCCTGATCTCTCTCTCTCTCTCCCACTACCGGTACCCTCCCCCTCTTCTCTCCTCCCTCTCCTTTCTCCCTCTATCTTCGCGCCCCACCTCTGCGCACCCGCACTGGCCCCCCTCCGGTGTCCTTCCTCGCGCAGCACACTGGCGGCCCCCTCTGGTGAATCTCATGTTCCCCCTCGCCCAGGCGGCACTTCCCGCATGACCCCACCCCCGACCTTCGGTGCTCCTCCACCAGTGCGGTCTCTGGCGTCCGCAACCGCACCCTCGTGCGGCTTCCGTTCCGGCTGCCACACCTCCTCCCTCACCCCCTTAAGTCCTCCCAGCCACCGGCCCGCCTTTCCCCTGCCTCCTCCACCAGCCCGACCGCCAACCTCCCCCTCCGGACTCCGCCTCCGGCGACCGCGGCCCGCTCCCTGCCTTGCGCGACCACCGGTGCCGACCCTGCTCCCGACGTCCGGTGATCCTGCACCCATGGCCTCTGCTATTTTCTGGAAACCCAGCAGCCCTTCGGCCGCATCTCCGGCATCCCACACCCCCCTCCCTCTATCGCTTCCGACCCCCCTGTCCTGGCGGCGACACCCCCTGTCCAGCGACCTATCCGGTGGACCTTTCCCTTCCGACGAGCCCCTTTGTCAGCTTCCCCGCTCCGACCGGTGGCCTCCGGCCTCCCTGTCGGGTTTCCCCAGCCCTGCCGGCACCCCTCTCCACTCCGGTACAACCCTGTCGGCATCCCCCGACCCTTTCCGGCGCTCTGGTTGGCTCCGCCGCACTTCGTCTGGCCGCATACCGGATATTCGCGGGCCGACTAGCCACCGCCGCCTTGCAACGTTATGCGGCGCACCCGGTAATCAATGCGCGACCCCCCCCCCCCCGACGGTCTCCCTGTAAGTGTGAGCCACCTCTTTTGACTGGTGCGTGACCCTGTGTGTCGAGCACGTCTCTGTTCCAAGGTATGTTTTGTGTCATTTTTATTTATTTATTATTTTGTGTTATTTTTATATCATGTTTGTATGTTTTGGTTGTGTGGTGTTGTTGCAGCGCATTGGTGGAATAATTCCGCAACGCTGAGGTCTTCATCTAGTGTGCGCATATGCTCATGTGCGAGTTGTTTTGCGTCGTCGAGTTCGGTTTGAAAATCATGGTGAGGTTTTCTTTGTTTCTTAAATAAATTATTTTATATAAATATTTAGATATATATATATATGTATGTATATGGACATTGTCTTTTTTCATTCTCAATATTTCGGACTTTTTTGAATTAGTGTTTATGTTTTTTAGTCATTTTACTTTTGTTGCAGCGTGTCGTGAGGTATTTTCGCATTATCGGAATTTTCCCGCTTGCATTTTCTTATGAGAAATTGTCAGACGTGTCGCATCATCACAAACAAGATGAAATTCAATGTAGGTCTCCCTTTGCACTCGCCTTTGAATTTTGAATTTATTTATTCCTTGTCTTTTTATTGAGTTTCAGTAAATTTAAAAGTATTATTAAGTAGTTATTCATAGTGTGGTGATCTACTCTGTTTATTTCTATCATTTCACTGGAAGTATTTTTTTTTGATTATGTTCTTTCCTGGTGATATTGCTAAATGAGTTCTTTATGAAAGGTAAAAGTCATGTTGAATTGGGTTTTGAAATGGTTTTGGTGTGTGTCATATCCTTTGGAAAATGCTTTTCTTTCAAATGGTTAAAATTTGAATGATGTGGCCGCCAGGTTGGCACTTTATTGATTGTGAACTGACTACCTATATATATATATGTACTTATGGGGCATCTCTACAGGGGGACTTCCCATCGAGGATTGTCGTGTAGGGGTGTCCGTGTAAGGGGTTGGCATGTGCGGTGAGATGAGTCACGCATGCGAGGGTCTCCCACATACACATTATTATCAAAAACCACCATGTGTTCCTAGGATTCTTTTAGAGAATCGAGTGATGGTTACTGGCTAACCACAATTAGATGGGTTAGTCCCCCCTTTGTATGTAGGCCTTATTGGGCGTGCCACTGGTTGGCTGTTAGGGCGGCCAGTTGGTTATTGAATGTGGAGTACCATGTCGGCTAGTAGTCTGAACCCGAGTACATCCAGGGTTTTTAGGGATGTTTAGGTTTGCCCATGGTTATTTCTTATTGCTTATGGTTTACCTTTACTTGCACTTATTTTCCTTGCTTTTTTACCTTCATTCATCCTTCACAGCTTATACTATTAGATTTTGGGAAAAATGGTTTTCAAATGAGAATACTTTATTCTCTTTGGGTAAGATTTGAAAATGTGACACTCCTTTACTTTTTAGAATGAGTTTAGAACTGATGGAAGTAATTCAACTTTCAAAAAAGGAATAAGGGAAATGTCTCATGTTTTGATTTTCATGTGAAACATTATGAAAACTTACTTTTATACATTGTAGTTCAAACCTGGAATTTATAGATTCTTTATTAACTGGCAGTGCTTTGGGATTTGTTGTTGGGATCACCTACTGAGTGCTTTTGTACACACACATATCTTTCATCTTTTCAGTTGCACGTTCCTTTTTGAATAGGGTTTTCATTGTTTAGTCGCTCATTGTTAGAGTGTCGTTGGTTTTTAGTTGGGTGGTGACCTGCGAGGTCACGTGGAGTTATGTTTGTGGTGTAGATTTGTTTCTGTCGTTAGTTTTTGTTTGTTTTTTTAGTTTATGTTCTTTCTTTTGAACTAGTTTTTTTTGGAACGAAATCGTTCCCAAAGATTAAAATTTCAATGCTTGTCACTTGTTTCCATCCCAGGGGGATCGGGAACGCCCCACGGGACATGCCGTGGACCGGCTTGGGTCAACCGGGTCTGGTTCCTGACAAAATGGTTTCATAGGCAGGTTCTTGTTATTTGTGTTGTCCGGTAGGTGGATATTAGGACTTTCGGGACTCGAGAGGAGTGTATATGAAGGACGTCACGAACCCTCACCCGTTCCGCACCTCGAGTCGCCAGGGGTAGTCCGAGAATTGTTTCTTTGTCTCTTTCTGGTTTGTCTTGGATTGAGAGATGACAAAGGAGACAAGCCGACGTTACATCGTGATTTCACATGGAGTAGTGACCCATGTGGAGTCTGAGTACGTAGTTTGGATTCCTCCTAGTGGTCGACGTTGACTTGGGACATGGCCCACTAGCATATCGCTAGGTTGAGTGTGACTACTAGTCCCTCGCTCTAGGGGTTAATGCAAATTTGGATGTTTCTTTCATTTTGGTCGGTGTAAGTGCATTGTTAGAAATGAAAAATGTTTTTTGAAATGTAGGATTGGTTCTTTTAAAAAGACATTAAATGTAAAAAAAATGGGTTTTTAAAAACTGAAATCTCTTGAATTTCAAATCTGTTATCTGCTTGGAATTGGTTAAGAATGGTTTGTGGTGAAACCTCAGGTTCTCTTTATGAACGTTTTCACATGTGTGATAATGCATGGAAAGTACGTGTTGGTGTTGGTATGAATGGAAAGTGGATGAATACATGTGCAAAGGTTCATAGGATTACCTGGGTGTGTATTTGAAATTTAAGGCATGACCTTGTTTTCTAAATTGGTTTGTAAAGGTGAAATGGTTCTGGAAAGTGGTCTTGGAGAAGTAGTTTTTGTAATTTAAAATTAAAAGGGGGATTTTATTTTTGGTTGTGTTTGTATTTGTTTGGTCCTTGTACTCATTGTTTTTGATGAAGGTGATTTTATTGATGTTGCTTAGGTTTGATGTTGGTTTTGGATTTGTGTTTTATATGTCGCTCAGAAAATGCCACCTAGAACGGTCTCTAAGGATTCTGATAAGTCATGCCCAGTTTTTGGTCCTCCACAGACTTTGCCTATTCTCCATGGTGATCTAGGCCCGTTAGAGGAGGTGGAATGGCTCGAGGAAGTGGAGTGTGTCTTTAGAACATTGGGAACTCCTGATAGTGTTAAGGTTCGTGCAATTATGGAATCGTTTGAGGTTCCATCTCTAGACTAGTGGAAGATGGTTACCCCACCGTCAATGCAAGTTGAAATGATGTGGGATTTCTTTAAAACCGTTTTCATCCAATGGTTTGTGCCTACGGAAGTGAATCTAGAGAAAAAGAGAGAGTTTGTGCATATTCAACAAGGCCAATGGACGGTGAAGGCATATGTCGACCATTTTAAGGAACTGATATCCTTTTCTCTAAAGTTAGCATTGGATGAACTCATGAAGGACTCTCTTTTCACTGGGGGTCTTCATCCAGAGATCAAGGAGCGAGTCCTCCCTTCTAAAGACCAACGTTTCAAGAAGTTGGTGGAGGTAGCATTTTTGGCTGAGTTGGTTTCCAGAACGCAGTTGGTTAGTACTCCAGCATCCCCGGTTGTTCGTATGAGTTCCCCCTCTAGTGTGGAAAATTTTCAGAGATTCATGTTCCTAAGAAGTTTTCCCCTTTGTTATTAGCTTCATGTTCATCAGATCGTTCGATGGTATGCTATCAGTGTGGTTGTTTCGGGCATTTAAAGTCCTCCTGTCGCAACCCTCTGAAAACGTGTCATCGATGTAGCCGTCTGGTTCATTTGGAGAAGTTTTGCAGGAATCGTCGCTTGAAGAGGACGATGTCATTGGAGAATGTCAGTACCTGACTATGAGGTATAAGATGCTTCACCCATCAGATCCCCAGCCACAGGTCTCGGGGTGAAGCTCGCGCACAATCAGGAGTTCCCAAGGCTGTGAATCATTGGTTCAGGTTTTGTTCTGTATTCATGGTGGAACAATTAAAAACCCTTTCATATTTGTTTTCCTGCTATTAAAGATTCAACAGCATTGTAAATGCATTGTTTTTCCATAATGTTATGATGGACTTGTTCTATGATAATCCAAGCAGACTTGTCATGTGGATGTGATATTCAGAATCATGTGTCCGTCTTAAAAGTGTGTTTGACCATTGTGTGGGTTGACCTTAGTTTAGCAATTCTCGTCAGATGTAGTTATGTTTTGTGGATTTCAATGGGTCATGTTTTCATTCGGTGTCTTGTTAAGTCTTCTCCATGGTTTCCCCCCTAGTGTTGAAGGTCGTTGACTTGGGTTGAGGGTTTAATGTCTCGACGGAGGTGTTGTTTTAATCGTGCTGTAGGAGTTGGTTTGATTCGGTTGGGAGTTCCCGCGTCGACCCCCCCCCCCCCTTCCTAGGTTTGTCTATTTAGATGGCAAAATTTTTCTGCACAAGTTGAGCTCTTGTGGTGGGGAGAACCCCTTTCTGTTCTCCCATCAACCTCAGACCCCAGTTTTCTTTTGAATCTATCGAGTGTGACCTGTGTAGGGTGAGATCATCTTGAGATTCTTAGTTTTCTTTGGTTCCGTTAGTTCTGTTTGGGAATAGATTTGAATCTTGGCCGACTTTTGACTTGGTGACTTTATGGGGGTAGAAAGTGTCTGTGGTGGGTAGAATTGTCACACCCCGACCACAGATGATCTTGTTTTTAATCTTTTCTTGGTCCCGGTTTGAATTTGTTTTTCTAAGTTTAATTATGTTTGTGGGTCTCACGCTAGTGCACAGCCACCACATCTCTAGCGGTAACCGTGCGTTCGGCCCGGGTGACTATGTGTTCACCCGACATTTTGAATATTAAAAACAAATGTTCTGTTTATATTTTATTATTATTACTTTTTAAATTGTGATTGTTTTTTTTTTGATGTATTTTTTGGTTTATTGTATATATCTCTACATACATGTTTATATGTATATATATATATATATATGTCTTTATATGTTTAAATATATGTATATATGTATATATGTATATATATATATATTTATGTGTGTGGGCGCGCGCGCGCACGTTTATTTTCAAATGGTTTTGATATTCTAATATTTTGATTAAAAATAATAATTTTTATAATTTTCTAATTATTATTATTATTATTATTATTATTATTTTTATAAAGTTTTTTTTCTATGATGTTTTATTTTTATAATTAAGATTTTTTTTATTTACTTATTCAATCTTATTATAATAATATTAATAATAATAATAATAATTATTATTATTATTATTTATATATATATATATATTCCTAACCCTAATCTCCCTCCCTCTCTCCCGCCCCTGGCGCCCTCCCCCTCTTCTCTCCTCCCTCTCCTTTCTCCCTCTATCTCCACGCCCCTCCTCTGCGCACCCGCACCGGCCCCCTCCGGCATCCTTCTTCGCACAGCACCCCAGCGGCCCCCACTAGCGACTCTCCTGTTCCACCTCGCCCAGGCGGAGCTACCCGTGCGACCCCACCCCCGACCTCTGGTTCTCCTCCACCTGTGCTGACTCCGGCATCCGCAACCGCACCCCCGTCCGGCGTTCGTTCCGGCCGCCATACCACTTCCCTCACCCCCCTCGCGTCGTCCCAGCCGCTAGCCCGCCTTGCCCCTGCATCCTATGCCAACCCAACCGCCGACCTCCCCCTCCGGACACCGCCTCCGACAGACGCGTCCCGCTCCCGGCCTTCCACGACCACTGGCGCCGACCCTTCTCCCGAGGTCCGGCGATCCAGCACCCCCAGACTCCACCATTTTCTGGCGACCCTGCAGCCCTTCGGCCGCATCTCCGGCGGCCCGTACCCCCTGCCTCTGCCACGTCTGACCCCCCTGACCCTGTGGCGACACCCCCTGTCCAGCGACCTGTCCGGCGGACCTTCTCCTTCCAACGGGCCCCTCCGGCCGCTTCCCCACTCCAGCCAGCGGCCTCCGACCTCCCCGTCGGTGTTCGCCAGCCCTGCTGGCACCCCGCTCCACTCCGGTACAGACCTTTCGGCGTCCCCCGACCCTGTCCGGCGCTCTGGTCGGCTCCGCCTCACCTTGGTCCAGCCGCATACCAGATATCTGCGACCCATCTAGCCTCTGCCACCTTGTGACGGCCTGCGGTGCACCCGGTAATCGATGCACAACCCCCCCGATGGTCTCCCTGAAAGTGTGAGCTGCCTCTTTTGACTCGCGCGTGATCCCATGTGTCGAGAGCGTCTCTACTCCAAGGTATGTTTTGTGTCGTTTTTATTTCATTATTATTTTGTATTGTTTTTATATCGTGTTTGGCTGTTTTGGTTGTGTGGTGTTGTTGCAGCGCGTTGGCAGAATAATTCCGCAACGCTGAGGTCTTTATCTGGTGTGCGCATATGCGCCTGTGCGAGTTTTTTTGCATCGTCGAGTTCCATTTTCGAATCATGGTGAGGTTTGCTTTGTTTCTTACATAAATTATTTTATATCAATGTTTAGATATTTATATGTATGTATATGCACGTTGTCTTTTTTCATTCTCATTTATTCAGACTTTTTTGAATCAGTGTTTACGTGTTTTAGTCATTTTACTTTTGTTGCAGCGTGTCGCGAAGTATTTTCGCATTATCGGAATTTTCCCACTTCTGTTTTCTTATGTGCAATTTTGAGACGTGTTGCATCACTGCAAACAAGATGCAATTCAAAGTAGGTCTCCCATTGCACTCGCCTTTGAATTTAGAATTTATTTATTCCTTGTCTTTTTATAAAGTTTCTGTAAATTTAAAAGTATTATTAAGTAGTTATTCATAGTGTGGTGATCTACTCTGTTTATTTCTAGCATTTCACTAGAAGTATTGTTTTTGGTTTTGATTGTGTGCTTTCCTGGCGATATTGCTAAATGGGTTCTTTATGAAAGTAAAAAAGTCATGTTGAATTGTGTTTTGAAATGGTTTTGGCATGTTCCATATCCTTTGGAAAATGATTTGGTTTCAAATGGTTAAAATGTGAATGATGTGGCAGCCCGGTTGGCACTTTATTGATTGTGAACTGACTACCTATATATATATGTACTTATGGGGCATCTCTACCGGGGGACTTCCCTTCGAGGATTGTCTTGTAGGGGTGTCCGTGTAAGGGGTTGGCAAGTGCTGTGAGATGAGTCATGTGTATGAGGGCCTCCCACTTACACAGTATTATCAAAAACCACTATGGGTTCCTGGGCGTCTTTTAGAGAATCGAGTGATGGTTACTGGCTAACCCTGATTAGACGGGTCAGTCCCCCCTTGGTAGGTAGGCCTTGTGGGGCGTGCCACTGGTTGGCTGTTAGGGAGGCCAGTTGGTTATTGACTGTGGAGTACCATGTCTCCAGGTAGTCTGAAACCGAGTACGTCCAGGGGTTTTCTAAGGATGTTTAAGATTGCCCATGGTTATTGCTTATAGCTTCTGGTTTACCTTTACTTGCACTTGTTTTCCTTTCTTGTTTACCTTCAGTCATCCTACACAGCATATACTGTTAGATTTTGGGAAAATGGTTTTCAAATGAGAATAATTTATTATCTTTATGTATGATTTGAAAACGTAACACTCCTTTCCTTTTTAGAATGAGTTTAGAACTCATGGATGGAATCCTACTTTCAAAAAAGGAATAAGGGAAATGTCTCGTGTTTTTATTTTCATGTGAAACATTATGAAAACATACTTTTATACAATGTAGTTCATACCTGGAATTTTTAGATTCTTTATTTACTGGCAGTGCTTTGGGATTTGATGTTGGGATCACCTACTGAGTGCTTTTGTACTCACACCTACATTTCATCTTTTCAGTTTCAGGTTCAATTGTGTACAGGGTTTTCCTGGTTTAGTCACTCAGTGTTGGAGCGATGTTGGTTTTTA